>JAZKJV010005717.1:0-672525 GCA_037367405.1 Ottelia alismoides | reverse complement strand
TAAATAAAGAAAAGAAAAAGAAAGAACTTAGAATATTTTTTTACTCTTAAACATGTCATATCACACACTCTCACAACCTTGAAATAATAGACTCATGTGTGTGAATTTTCTAGCACTTACAGACAAATTACTAAACTATCAAGGAAGGAGTCAGCTCCTCTGGCAAATCATCCTCGTGAAGATAGATATTTCCTTCAAAGATCAGGTCCATGCTAGTTCACAACTGAAAAGGAGGAGAAGCTATAATAATGGGAAAAGAAGTGGGAACGAACCAGTGCAATCTCATTCCCATGTGAGGCTCGGCCATTGTAACAAGGTCTCTTCATCAAGAAGCACTTTTTTCTAGAAGCTCGGTGTTTTTTTGTGGAATTTTTGGTCTAGGCTTATTCTTAGATTTTTCTTTGCTTTTAACTGCTTTGCATCCCTATTTTTTCCCTAAAAAATATAGAATCTTTTTATCCACCCATGTTTTGTGGTCTTGGATAATGTTATGCTAGCAGATCATTCCTCATCCAAAGCATTATTTTAATCCAGTCTATAGTTGTTAAATGCCCTTGCTACCATAAGAAGTATATTGAAGTATCGGTTTTGGCAGTCCCCGAGAACGATTCCTGAGCCACCCTTGACGAAGCGACCTAGTATCATCCTGGCTTAGACACCAAGATTTTTCAACAATCCATGTGAGTTGAGCTAAAATGGTAAGCGTGCGGTTCTAGTCAAGCCATTGTCTCAAGAGCTGTACGGATGATATGAAGGGTTCTAGTTAGACATGTTGATTCGACTATGAACATGGTCTCATAGATTCTAAAGAATTAAGTCCAGGAGACTTGAAGCATCTCAATTACAGTCCTTAATGAGCTCCCATGATTCTAAGTTGATTAAGGCCTATACAAAGATCAAATCTTCAGACTCTATTTTCGACTTGTTCAATTGTCTATATCATTCCAAAAAATGCAAATATTATTGATGAACGTGAAATCTGCCTCTTTAATAATCAGGAATTGTCGTAGTATAGGAGGCAAATAGTCCATCAAAAACCACAATCATTTGAATGTTGTAGAGTATTTATACTTGGCAAGTCTACCAAGGTCGAACGCAAGGACACAGCTGCCTGATTTATTTATCGAATTTTGATTCATGAAGCACAAGTATGAATTATTCTCCAATCAAGGTCTGTATGATGCACTATGCCAGTTACTATGCAATGCCATGATGAATGCAATTTTAGTTGATTTTTATGCAAATTAAAGAAGGATGCATGATAGAAATGCAAAAGAAAGTATACGCAGGCAAAAGTTTACAACTATACCCTAAAAATATGATCAATATAACAGAAAATGAAATAAGAGTCTTTTAATCCCAATCATTAAAATAGTCTTCAAATCAGAGCATGGACAAGAGAGCACGGTCATCATTTATCACAAAAATTCACTTCATTTAAAATGATTTAGGATGAGAAAATTAAACATGTTATGATGTAGATTAAGAAACAAGGACCAAAATGACACTAAAATCATGCAATTTGGACCTACGATGCTCAAGTAATGAAGAAAACAATAAAGGGGCATAATTGTAATAAAAATGTAAGAAATAAAAGGATAAATATTACATTTAGGTCCCAGGAGGGACCTAAATGCAAATACCAAAAACTGCCTAGGCCTTGATGCAATTTTTCTTCATGCACGGGGGCCTTTTTGTAAATCCAGGAAACTTGGAAGGCCTTCGTATAAATTACCCAGGCACACATGTGAGGCACGTGCCTGGGGACCTTTCTGCAATTATCAATAGTTCAGGGGTCCTTCGAGCAAATTACCAAGGACCTCACGTGCGGTGCAAATGAGGAACCAAGACATGGGAGGGTGCCTCGGGCACGGGCCACGTGGCAGCATCTGGAGGTTCGGCTCGAGTTTAGGGCCACCCGAGCCTGTAGGGTCAGTGTGAAGGCTCGAATGGAGGCTGGTGCCGCCATGTGTCATCATCACGGCTGCCCGATCCAGATGATCGGACGGTAACTGTACTTCGTACTCCGCCAAGGGCCACCGGAGGAGGCTGCACTCCAGTACACCCTCTAAAGCTCCACCGCGATACATGTCTACATCTGGAGGTTGGGAAAGGCTGTTGATAGGTCGACGAAGCTCCTGGAGGTGTGGCAAAGCTCCGAAGCGGGTTAGAGGGGGTGATCGAGGGAGCCTCGCTTGAAGAGAATAGCTCGAAGGAGCTTCGATGCCATCTCCGGCCAATCAAAGTTCCTGCAGTGTTAGCCTATAGCCGAGTCATGTGCATGTGAAGTGCAAGTGATGTGGGGTGGACGGAGGCTGTGGGGGCAACAGGAGATGGTGGCCTTGAGGTTCTTCTCCGGCGGAGCAAGGGAAGAAGTGGGTCGGAGTGGATGGGGTTGTGGAGAACGGGGAAGGAAGAACGGAGGCATTGGCATGGATGGGGGTGAGTTGGTAAAGCTCAAGGGGTGGTCAGGCGAGGGTGAATCTACCAGAGGTGATTGGAAAAATTGCAAGAAATTGAAATAGAAGAAGCACCGCGCCGAAGCAAGGTGTGGTGGAGGCGGTGATCTAGGTTGAGGACCTTTTCGGGCCTCGAGGGTCTTCACACGATGAGGTCGATCATCCCTGGTGCTCAGCGGTGCCCGGAGGCAACCGTGACATGGCCGGAGACCATGGATCTCACCGAAGTACTCACGGCCATGATCGCCTCAAAGCCAGCCCTCCGCTGTCACCGGAGGGCGGCCGAAGCTAGGGAGGAGGCCCTCTAGTGGTGGATGGATGTGAAGGGCGGTGGAGGGAGTCGTTTTATAGGAGGTGATGGACGGAGGTTACGCGATGGAGAGGCGTTTTGAGGTGGTGTTTTAATGGTGTGGGAGTGATGGTGGAGATTGATGGTGGGCAGAGGGTTGCGATCAGATCCCAGGATCTGATCGAATAGTTGATGTTAGGGCGTGAAGAAGCGGCTGAGATTGAAAGATGGGGGGATCAAACGGTTAGAGAGAGCGATGTGATGTGGCATGTCGAGGACCAAGGGATGAGAGAGCATCCTGTGGCTGAGGTTGAGGGCGACGTGTCACACAGAAGGCCGTAGGATAGGGAATAAATCAAACGGTTGCAGATGAAGCGGGATTGAGCGGCAAGGATTAGATCTGTCAGTCAGATCTGACGGTTGTGGTTAAGTCGGCAATGGATGGTTGAGATGAAGGCAGGGTAGAGACGATCCGACGGCCCAGGAGAGCGTCGGGTGGCGGAAGGAGATGCGGGCCACGTGGGCAACCTAGAGGGCGCCACGTGGCCCAATCAGGAAATTCAAAATTATAAATACAAAGAAAAATACGGAATAAATAGTTAGAGGTATAATTAGGAAAAAAGTCAAAACATGAAAGTTGCTCGTCTCGACGAGATCTACAAGTTTCATGTTGGACAAAAAGCTAAAAGAGGTCATTTGTACAAGACGTATTTTTAGGGGTATTTTTAAGGGGGATAAAAATATCGGCTTTTTGGTTTTGAGATGTTTTTACATTTTTTGACTTTTAAATGGTCAGTGAATTATGGACAATTACTCTACCTAATTTTATGGGTTTTTGATGATAAAATAATTACAAAGAAAATAAAGGAAATTAAAAATAATTAAATACGGTTGATTATACACAATATGGTACAAGATAAGAATAAAGAATTTAAGATGATTTTTATTGGAATGGTTAAACCAGGTGTTTAATTTGCTGCTTTTAGTATGATGAATACGAGATTCATCATACCCCTATACTTAAACTATGCTCGTCCTGGAGCATCTAAAGAATAAAAGGAGTCGGATTAATTCCTGACTGTGCAAGTGAAGATTTCAAGGCTCAATCTTTCGAAGACCCTTTATTTAAGAGATCCTAAAATTCTGGGTTTATCCAAGCCTTAGTCAGAAGGAATCCAACTTCTCTAATTATCAGACTCTCTTTTTGTACATATAGTATAAGGATATGAAATTTAGTGTACTACATTTCATGAGAGTCGAATTGAAGCATCACTCAAAGTTCCAATCCAAAGATCCTCCTCTAGACCTCATCCTCAACACTAGGGAATAAGTCTATTCTTGTTTCAGTTAGCC
The DNA here is from genome assembly GCA_037367405.1 of Ottelia alismoides. NCBI lineage: Eukaryota > Viridiplantae > Streptophyta > Magnoliopsida > Alismatales > Hydrocharitaceae > Ottelia > Ottelia alismoides. Next base: position 668,424 of record JAZKJV010005717.1, on the reverse strand, counting down.
GTCTCTTTAATTCGTTAGACTTGAAATATTGATGGATGGCCAAATGATGGAGGGAATGTGATTGTGTCTATTTTTCTCTTCCTCGCATTGGAACAAGGGGCCTCTCGAGTGCCTTTTACTCAACACATGTAAATTTGTTGACCAATGTGTCCGTCAAGAGAGTTGGATTCGTCTGCACTTGTTTTTCTGGGAATACACTGGGGTGTGTCTCTTTTCAGTATCCAAGATACATTCGACACCCAGACTTGTAGCATTTACAATGCAGAGCCCTTTTTTGGTGTCAGCCCGACTCCTTGGTCCTAATTAGCTCTTGGTCCAAGTGGATACTTTGAAAATGTTTGGGAGCGCTCGCCATTGGTGGAAGCTCATTTATAATTTGACTTGGATGATATAGCTTTTCTTTGACATTTCATTGCTTTTGTTAGCTAGCTCCACTGCTTTTACCAAAAGTTGGTGCACACTGATAAGCAATTTTCATTAGATTTCATCACACCCTGGCACTTTAGGTAAATATCAAAGAGATAGCATATGAACTTGTTCACATACTGGCTAGGGTTTGTTGACACTCAGGTTTTCTAAAACCTTCATTAACTTTATCCCATCCTCGAATATCATCAGATCGTGTCTAAACTCAAATCTCTAGTACTAGTTCCTCAAGTGATTAACTCAACTCATCTCATCAATCATGCAGTTGTGGAAGTAATTGTGCTAATCATTTTTTTAAGATAGAGATGAAGAGTGCAATATAGTGCTCAAATCTTTCAAACCAGGGAAATGTGGACAATTAAGTTTAAAATCACTAGTGACTAAGGCATGTTAACTCAATCTCTCAGGATCAAAGAAATCCAGTGTCCTCAAAATCCTCAAGCCTTGATGAGTGTGAATGTGTCAGGAATACACCAACTCCTTAGTTAGTGATTTTTTTGTGATTTTTGACTTTTGCATATTTTTATGGATTTTAATTTTTTGCATTTTTTTAATTCTTTGGATAAACAATGACTGACCTAGGCTTAAATGAATAAAAGTATCTACTCTCAGCCAGTATGGGTGTAAGTACAAGCCGATAAACAGACCCGTGATCCTTGAGGACGGAGTAATATGCGGTGTCCTTTAAGCCACCGACTCTGCTAAGGGATATCGAAGTTCCCTCAATGAAAGTATCTACTAATCGTAGTAGTCAGAATCTAACTAAAAGAGAGGTTTTCAATTTTTCATTTTTTTAATTTTTTTGAAAAGGGTTATTTACTAAGATTAATCCATAGAATAAAGGAAAATAATTACAAGGTTTTTACAAAACTCAGTTCATAGGTTTTTCAAAACCAAGCCCGAAAACATTTTTTCAAAAAGTTTTAAAAATACGAGCTATGATTAAAGTAAATATACATCAATCTACGGTATACCCCCCTATACTTAAATTTTGTTATGTCCTCATATGCCATTAGCCAAGGCTCGATCAAGTATAGGGTGATATAGAAGAACTAAGGAGCTATACTTAGTTCAAAAATTGGCCTGAGTATAAGAAGATAATTAGAGGGAAGGATGAGCAGCGGGTCCCTCTTATACTTAGGCTACAAATAGCCTAAGTAAGGTCTGAGTTAGGGGGGTTTGTACTATGATACACGGGTGGAGAGGGGGTTGGTGAAATATACAGAGAGAGAGAGAGAGATAGATTGTGAAAATTACAGAGGGAAGGGAAAAGGGATGAGGTGAGTGTGTATGTGCAAGTGTGTCTGTTGGGGGGGGGGGGGGTAGATCATCAAGTGATCTACCTTTTTTTACAACATGCAAGCCCTTCAGGAGGACTGTTGAAATAAACATGCACATGCAACAATAATTTTTTTATTATTACAAAATGCAAATGCAAGATGATTGATAAAAGCTCCTACACTTTCTTCCAAAACTCCTCAGCGGCCTCTTCAGAGGAAGCTCCCGACTTCACGCCTCCATGAAGATCAAGCTTCCTAGATTTCCACGGGCCCTGCCACAAAAAAAGTTAGAAAAATGCAGAGGAATTTAATTAGCAGACAGGATGCAAGAAATGATGCATGAAAGAAGGACCTGTAAATCTTGAAAATATGCGACAAAGAAAATAAAAATTCAACAATTAAGTTAAGACGTGTCTCCGGCAACGACGCCATTTGATGAACGTGAAATCTGCCTCTTTAATAATCAGGAATTGTCGTAGTATAGGAAGGGCGAGATGGGGACACGAGGAGTAACGTTTGGGTAAGGGGGGTTACGGAGGTAGGAGACGATGGGCAAGCTGTTGGATCCCATGATCCAACGGCTGGGATGGTAGGGAGGGCGGAGGGTTGCGATCAGATCCCAGGATCTGATCGAATGACTGATGTTAGGGCGCGAAGAAGCGGTTGAGATTGGAAGATGATGGGGATCCAACGGTTAGAGAGAGCGGTGTGACGTGGCGTATCGAGGACCAAGGGATGAGAGAGAATCCCGTGGCTGAGGTTGAGGGCGACGCATCACACAGGAGGTCGTAGGATAGGGACTAAATCCAACGGCTGCAGATGAAGCGGGGTTGAGCGGCTACGATTAGATCTGTCAGTCAGATCTGACGGTTGTGGTTAAGGCGGCAATGGAAGGCTGAGATGAAGGCAGGGTAGAGACAATCTGACGGCCCAGGAGAGCGCCGGGTGGCAGAAGGAGATGCGGGCATGTGGGCGGCCCAGAGGGCGCCACGTGGCCCAATCAGGAAAATCAGAATTATAAATACAAAGAAAAATACAAAATAAATAGTTAGAGGCATAATTAGGAAAAAGTCAAAACATGAATATTGCTCGTCTCGACAAGGGGTCTACAAGTTTCATCTTGGACGAAAAGCCAAAAGAGGTCATTTGTACAAAACATATTTTTGGGGGTATTTTTAAGGGGGATAAAAATATCGACTTTTTGGTTTTGAGATGTTTTTGCATTTTTTTGTCTTTTTAATGGTCAACTCAGCCATGGCCGGTCCCAAGCCCTGGTAAATGAGGAGGGTTGCGCGTTAGGTAGCCAACAGCCGGCGCAGGAGAGATAAATTCATAAATAGTGTTCTTAATTTCTTCTAAGAACACTATTTATGAATTTATCTCGAAACCGTTCGGATCTTTTAAACATGGATTTAAGCAAACATATAGATTTTGTTGGGGCGTTCCCTACTTGCGACGCGTTGCATCGCCCGAATGCAATGAAAAATTGGCAAGAGCCGCTACATCGCAGCCTGGATGTAGTTCAAAATTTACAAGGGTTCTCGCATGAGGAATGCATGCGGGTAAATAAGCTAGTTCCGCTGCATCACCGCCCAGATGCAGTCCAAAATTTGCAAGGGTTCTTGCATAATGGACGCATGCGAGTAAAGAAGTTAGTCCAAAAGAGATTGCAAAGGAAGTTACGAATTGGTAGTTGGAATATCGGTACTTTAACTGGAAAATTGATGGAGATAGTGGATACATTGGAAAGAAGGAAGATTCATATATTATGTCTTCAAGAGACTAAATGGGTTGGAGAGAAAGCAAGGGAGATCGAGAAGACAGGCTTTAAACTTTGGTATTCAGGTAAAGATAAGGGCAGAAACGGTGTTGGAGTGGTTGTTCATAAAGATTTGAAGGATTGTGTGTTTGAGGTGTAAAGATTTGCGGATTATTTTGCTAAAGTTGGTGCTTGAGGAAGAAATTCTGAATATCATCTCAGTTTATGCACCACAAATTGGTTTAGATGAAAGGACTAAACAAGCTTTTTGGGAGGATATGGATAAGATTTTACAAGGAATCCCACAAAGAGAGATGATTTGCATAGGTGGAGATCTTAATGGACATGTGGGAAAAGATGTTTCAGGGTATGCAAGTGTGCATGGAGGACATGGTTTTGGGGATAGAAACGAAGAGGGAAAAGTCAGTCTGGATTTTGCAACTGCATATGATCTTTTCATAGCAAACACTCTTTTCAAGAAGAGGGAGGAGCATTTAATTACTTATAAGAGTGGATCAACTAGAACATAGATCGATTATTTTGCGTTGAGGAGAAGAGATCGGTTATGTTGCAAAGATTGCAAAGTAATCCCTGGAGAGAGTTTGACAACCCAACATCGCTTGTTAGTCTTGGATTTACAAATAAAAGGGCTGGTAAAGAAAAGGAAGGTTCCTAAGATCACTAGAACTAGGTAGTGGAATCTTCCGCTGAAGCAATCAAGCTTCAGGGAGAAGGTTTTAGAAGACTTATCTTGGGATTGTAGCAGTAGTGCAAACGAGATGTGGGAGGCAGTAGCATCTTGTATCCGAAAGGTAGCCAAAGAATTGCTAGGCGAGTCAAAAGGAGGCTTGGTGGTGGAGTGAAGGGGTGCAAGAGAAGCTAAAAATTAAAAGAGCTTGCTTTAATGCTATGTCTAAGGATATAACAGAGAAAACTGTCACAGACTATAAAATAGCGAAGAAGGAAGCAAAGAAGGCTGTAAGCGAATCTAAGTCAAAAGCTTATGAGGTTTTGTATAAAAATCTCAACTTTAAGGGCACGTTCGGTAGGAGAATAAGCAGGAATAAGGATGGGGAATAAGCGGAATAAGGGTCTATTCTCCGTTCGGCTGGAGGATAAGAATAAGGAGAATAAGATGAAATAAAGGTAGGTAAGGTGGGATAGAGATAGGAATAAGAGTGAAATAAGATGAAATAATAGGGAATAGTCGTACCACGGGGAAGCGTGTTGGGAGCTTATTCCCCTTATTCCATTCCTCCTTATACCCCAAACGAACAGGGCCTAAGGAGGGCCAGAAGGATATATTTAGGTTGGCCAAAGCAAGAGAAAGAAAGACCAAAGACCTTTCTCAAGTGAGATGCATTAAGGACGAGGAAGGTCACGTGCTTGTTACTCAGAAGGATATAGAGACTAGATGGGAGCAATACTTCCATAAACTTTTCATTGGAGAAGGAAATAGAGAGATCACTTTGGGTGATCTAGCTAGTAGTGAAAGTTACTTGAATCGTGCATGCTATAGACGAACACAAAGAAAAGAAGTAGAGGAGGCTTTGAAGGTTATGAGACCTGGGAAAGGTGTTGGACCGGATGACATCCCTGTAGAAGTATGGAAAGTTTTAGGTGAACGTGGTTTGACTTGGCTTACGAATTTATTCAATGTTATTTGGCGAAGCAAGAAAATGCCTGAAGATTGGAGGAGGAGTATCGTGGTGCCTCTTTATAAGAACAAAGGAGACATTCAAAATTGTTCAAATTACAGAGGTATCAAGCTGATGAGTCACACTATGAAAATTTGGGAACGTATGATCGAAAGAAGGTTGAGACAAGTTTCCCAAATAAAAGAAAACCAATTCGGATTCATGCCAGGTCGCTCAACTATTGAAGCCATCCATTTGCTGAGGAGAACAATGGAGATTTATAGAGCTAAAAGGAAGAATCTCCATATGATCTTTATTGATTTGGAGAAGGCTTATGATTCCGTCCCACGAGAGATACTGTGGAGAGTTTTGGAGAAGAGACAAGTACCTGTCCTATACATTAATCTCATAAAGGATATGTATGATAGGGCTTTATCTTGTGTAAGGACCCCGACGGGGAAGACTGACTATTTTGATATAAACATTGGTTTACATCAAGGTTCAGCTTTGAGTCCATTTCTTTTTACTTTTATTATGGACGAGTTGACAAGTCACATTCAAGATGAGTTACCTTGGTGTATGTTATTTGCTGATGATATTGTGTTGATTGACGAGACTAAAGATGGAGTAAATGAGAAGCTTGAGGTTTGGAGACATGCATTGGAGACTACAAGTTTTCGTATAAGTAGGGCTAAGACGGAATATATGGAATGCACCTTTGATGGAAGCAATGGTGAAGGAATCGAGGTGAAGATTGGTGACGATAACATTCAGAAGAGAGATTCTTTTAGATATCTGGGATCTATTTTGCAACATGATGGGGAAACTGATGGAGATGTTACTAATAGAATAAATGCAGGCTGGCTAAAGTGGAGAGGAGCCTCCGCTGTTCTCTGTGATAAGAAAATTCCTTTAAAAATTAAAGGAAAGTTTTACAAAGCAGCCGTGAGACCTGCTATGCTTTATGGTTCTGAATGTTGGCCTGTGAACCATAGACATGTGCAGAGAATGGTTGTAGCAGAAATGAAAATGCTAAGATGGATGTGTGGACATACACGTAAAGATTGGATTCGGAATGATGCAATCAGAAAGAAAGTTGGTGTATCTCCGATCGAGGATAAGATGCGAGAAAATCGCTTAAGATGGTTTGGTCATTTGCAAAGAAGGTCAACTGATGCACCGGTTACGAGATGCGAGTGGTGGGATGTTGAGCCGGCTAAGAGAGGGCGAGGACGGCCCAAGAAGTGTTGGAAAGAGACTATACGAAGGGATCTGAGTTTTTTGGATATAAGTCCGAGATTGACCTAAGATAGATCTGAATGGAGGTGAAGAATCCATGTAGCCGACCCTACTTAATTGTGGGAAAAGGCTTTGTTGTTGTTGTTGTCTTTTTAATGGTCAGTGAATTGTGGACAATTACTCTACCTAATTTTTAGGGGTTTTTGATGACAAATAACTACAAAGAAAATAAAAGAAATTAAAAATAATTAAATAAGGTTAATTATACACAATATGATATAAGATAAGAATAAAGAATTAAAAATGATTTTTATTGGATGGTTAAGCCAGGGGTTTAATTTGTGTTTTTAGTATGATGAATACGAGATTTATCAATTATGTACAATGCAAAAAAATCTTTTAGAGATGCATTTTTTTATTTTGAAATTTTTATGGATTTTAAAAAAATTTGCAAAATTCTGTGCAATTTAGAAAAACATTTTGCAATTTTTTACGAGTTAAAACTTTTGAAAATTTTTGGCATTTTCAATAAAAGTTTGTGAAATAAGTTTATATAGATATTTACACCAGAGTGCATCATTATATAGAAGAACAAGATGTAGGCTTTACATAAGTTAATTGTTATTTACAAAGTTTATTTTAATATATAAACACACACATCTAGTTTGTGAAGAATCTGATTTGCTATAATTAGGTATCAGGTTCTCAAAATATTTAGAGAAGATTTTCACAAACATTTTAAAAACTTATTTGTAAAATTTTTACAATAATTTTGCAATCATTTACAAAATAAAAATCACGTTGCAAAGATTTTTCGAACAATATAGATAGATTTTAAAATATTTTTACAAATATTTTTCAAATCATTTGCAAAAGAGAATTTTTGAAAACTTTATTTAAACAAATGAAACAAAATTTTGCAAAAATTTACAAATGATTTTTACAAAGGTTTGAAAAAAATTGCAAAAGGTTTCCACGCGATTTTTGAATGGTTTTCCAAGAAATTTTTACCACTATTGTTCGAATCATTTTGCAAAACATGTTCAAATCGGTTTATTAATCATATTTACAAATATTTTTAAAAAAATTACATATTTGGAGTGTATTCTTTACAAGTAGTTTATTGTATATTCTAACTTGAATAGTATTTTAAATATTATTCAAAAATACATAAGTATGAGTTATTGCCAAAGTATATAGAATGTATATACGACCCCCTATACTTAGCTTGAGCTATGTCCTCTAGGTCAGAGAGAAAAAGAAATACAGAACTTGTGCTAAGTATAGGAAAGTCTATATTACAACGACTAAATAAAGAATGAGAAGTCAGTCACCCCCTATACGTAGGTTTAAATAATTCTAAGTAAAACAGATTGTATAAAAAATAGGGATGATCAATGATCAAGAATTTACGAAATCAGTGTGCTCGGCTTATCCACCCTATACTCAGGGTAAAATATCCCTAAATATATGGAGAGTGTGAAAAATTGAGGGACAAGCGAGAGAAAAAATAATGAATAAATCAACTCCACTCATCCCCCTTATACTCAGGATGAAGCATACCTTAAGTATGGCACATGTGAATGGGATGAATGCCATACAGAAGAATGAAAAAATTAGAAAATTAAAAAGAAAATAAAAAAGGAAGAAAATTAATCAAAGATATTTTCGAGTGCATTGTTTGTCTCTACTAAAACTGTTGAGCTAGTGAGTTCCTCACAAAGATTACTTGAACATAGTCGATAACAGCAAGGAATGTGTCATGCTCTAAATACAGCTTCAACAACTGACCATTGATAATGAAAGGTTATTCCTTATGTGAGAAGGCGGATATCCAAACATTTTATTATCACACACAGTTATGACCCTGTAGGGTCCTATCCATTAACTTTTTAGTTTCCCTTAAAAAATCTTCAAATTCATGTCGAACAACCACACTTTCTTTCCAGGACTGAATATATTTCTTTTGATGTGCTTGTCATGCCAGTGTTTGACCTTCTCCTTGTACATTAAGTTGTTGTCATAGGCATGGTATTCGAATTCCAAGAGCTTGTTCAAATCCAATTTCCTTTTACGACCACTTTTTTTGTGACTTGAGCTTACATATGTTAACTTCCCAAAGCGATTTGTTAATTAGTTCCACGAGCAGATGGCAAGGCTTTCCATACACAAGATGGTAGGGAGACATGCCCAATGGAGACTTGTACGCAGTTCTATATTCCCATATAACTAAGTCCAGAAGTTGTGACTAGTTCTTTCTGTTTGTCCTTACAAGTTTCTGCATGATCGTCTTGATTTCCCTAATAGATAGTTCAGCCAAGTCATTTGACTAAAGATGATGTTGGACATGCGATCCCACGGCAAGCCATTATGCAATAAATGTTATTGCACATATCATTCCCTTACCTGAAATGAAGAATAAATAATTTGCATAATAGGTCCCTTAGTACAATTAGAGTTATGTACCATGGCCATCTTAATGTTCATACAACTGTTGATTCAATAATTGAATCATAGAGGCTAGTGCTTGGATGATTATCTAAAGAGTTAGATTGAGGACTCATCAAGCATCGTCAAATGATTGTTAAGAGATGATCTCCAGTCTGAGTAGGAGATGGCAATCCTTTCTCAATTAGGTTGATATCTGACCGACCTCTTGATGCAGGTCCTCTGCATAGGAATAGAGATTCAGAGGTGTCAGATTAGTTAAGTCAAAGAGTTGACTTAACAAGATCGAGATAACCAAAGTCCTATATCGTATGTTGTCACGATACAGGCACACATCCTATGACTGGAGACAGATGTGTTACTATATGTCTGAGTATGTACATTTGGCAGACCAATAGGTTGATGACCTAATCAAGGTCTATACACCGGCGTGCTGGTGTGTATGTAAGGGCATATGAGTAATACGATCTCTCAAAGGGATCATACAGGTTCAGTTACTGAACCGGAAGACATGAGCTCACTCATGAGATATTGGGAAGAATCAAATTCCGTGCATGGTCATCTCGCTTTGGAAACTTGACTGAATTTGTAGGTTTGATATATACTTTTGGAAATTATATGATCAAGACCTAGGTGTGATATATGCTTTTGGAAAGTATATGATCGATACCAACTCCCAATGATCGAATGAGAAACTTACTGATAAAAACCATGAAGTAGACAGTATAAAGTTGATCTAATACTTCGGGTTTATTCTGAGTCTTCCAGTATGCAGGATGTACAGGTATTGGGAATACCTGAGGGTGATGTGATCATAAATGATTGTATAACCATGATGCTTCCATGAAACGGGGATGGATTTTAGTGACTCCTCTCAGTAGAGAAGTGATCTAATCTTGGTCCAAATGTTGGACATTGATCTGAATGTGATTCAGATGCAATGAGAAGATTAGATTTGCAGTCTTAATTTAATCAAGCATCTATGGGATGCTTGTAATCTGGATTTGAGATATGATCTCAATATCCAAGTCACTATATGTGGAACAATACAATCGCCCTGTCCTTATCTCCAAGTATCCACTGAGAAAGCGCATTACCCTTGAAGGAGTTCAGGATAATTTCATTATTGATAAGTGTATCTGAGCATTGAGAAAATTGATAATTAAATGTGATTTAAATATCATGAATAATATGAATATGATTCATATTATAAGGAGAGTTATCTAAGATAATGTGATTTAATTATCAAAGACATGAATAATGTGAATGTGATTCATATTATTTGAGAAGAAGAGAATGAAGATCCAAGATGATTAAATCTGATTTAATTATCATGGATATGAATAATATGGATAGCAATATCCATATTAGTCATATATTAAATATGATTTATAATATATAAGAGAGCTATTTGTAATTTACATTTGTTAATTAAATGTTGATGTGAATTGGATTCACATTGGACATTAAATTGAAAATGTAATTTACATTTTATTTTGGGTTGTGAATATGATTCACAAATTTTCCAATCGCAAGATTGCAATATTCACAAAATAATTATGAATTATTTTTGTAGAATAATTTACAACAAGTGTTGTTGTAAATCTTGAAGATTTCCATGAAATAATGTAATCTCATGAGATCTCAAGAGATTACATGAGATTGCCACCAAATCTCATATTATGGAAAGAGGCAATCTTCATTCCATAAATCTCCATGATTGATTGATTTAATTTGAGAATAAATCATATTGATTTATCAATATATATTTAATCGAGATTAATTAATTGTTGTTGATTTTTTACAAACAAAATCTTGACCAATAAAAAAACACAAATTAATGTCAGCCATTGGATTTGTGTTGTCCCATGGATTGAGATCCATAGATCCCAAAATATTATAAAAGGAGAGGCACCCCATGCTCTTCTTGGTTACAACAACACAATGAGAATATAAGGCTCTCTCTCTCTCTCTCTCTCTCTCTCTCTCTCTCTTTCTCTCAACACACTCTATCTTCCTCTCTCTCTCTCTCTTGTGCCATCCACCATGGATGCCCTAGAGAGGTTCTTCATCACCGCATCATAGTCGTTATGCTGCCCGATCGTTTGCTCATGGATCTCCGTCTCCTTCGGTGTGTCTCGCTCATGAAGAAGATGTCGGATCTCGTGTGTTGAGATCAGGAGATCTGTCGCTTGGATCATCAACATGGATTGCGAGAAGCATGTGTTTCATCAACACGCTCGCAAGCATCTCCTCCGTCGGATCAGACTTGAGACAGTAGGTCTCTTCGTTTAGAGACTCGATCACAACTACGCTTCAAGAGTAATTCTATTACTTGTTTGTGGTTTAGACAAAACAATTCAAGAAGTGTTCTTGGATCATGTGGTTTTGTCACATGAAAAATTTAATTTCCGCTGCATCGAGCAACTAATGCGACTAGTCGCTCCCGATCGCATACGATGCGATTCTCACGCTTCCGTGATGCGCTTAAGGATCTCACCATATCCTTAAGATTATAAAGAGATGTGACTCAGTGATCAATGTCATACTCCTTTATTAATTTCTTAACCTTTTTTTGATGAAGTTACTACCCCATTTGTTGTCAAAATCTTCGGTATCCCGAACCGTAAAATGATGTTTTCTTTCAAAAATCTTCATTGTTTTTCTATCTACGGCTAGATAAGTATAACTTCAACTCATCGACTCACATAATACACGACAAACAAGATGTATTCATATCCCTAACTTTTAGAAAATAGATCCATGAAATCAATGTGCCATGCATCGAACACATCAGATATTTGAATGAATTTTAGGGGCATAACATCTTTAACACCAAGAGTTTTCCCATGACAATCAGCACATGCTTTGACATATTCATTTTCATACTTGAATAGTGTTTGTCACTAGATTCCACAATTCATAATTGTATAGCCATTCTACTTCTATAATGGTGTCCACCAGATTAGAGCTTGTGGTAGTGCTCGAGATCACTTGTGTACTCCTCTTAAGGAATACACCGATGTTAAATGCAATATGTTCCTTGCCTTAATAAATATGGGTCTTCCCATAGGTAGAAATGGATGTTAGACAAGAACTTGTCCTTCTTGATTTCTGTCTAATCCTGTGGAACTATCCCAGAGAGGAGGAAATTCAAAATATCGACATACCATGGAAGAGAACCAATGCTGAAAATGTATTCATTAGAACAGGTTTTTGTGATCTGTGCACTCAACTAAAATGATCTGCTACCACATTCTGAACTCCAGGTTTATCTCTGTTTTCTAAGTCGAATTCTTAGAGAAGAAGGATCCATGTCAGTAAACGTGATCTGGCATCATCTTATGCTGTAGGTATCGGATAACAGAGTCGTCAGTGAAAACGACAACTTTAGATCATAGAAGATAGGATTTAAACTTCTCCAATGATAATTCGACTACCAGTAACTCTTTTTATGTAATTGTATAATCTCTTAGTGCTTAATCGAGTGTCTTGCTATTGTAGTGAAGGGAGTAGGGAAAATTCTCTCTTCTTTGTCCTAAAACATCCCTAAATACAAAATCTAACACATCCATCATGATTTCAAATGGAAGGGACCAATTCGGTGTCTGTAGGATGCGAGCCTGAGTGACTAGCTCTTTCAACCGACAGAATGATTGGAGAATCTTTTGATCAATAATATACTCGGTCTCCATGCAAAGAAGTTCTTATAGAGGTCAGGAAAGTCTGTTGAAGTCCTTGAGGAATCCTCTATAGAATCTGACATGCCCCAGAAATGACCTCACTTTTTTCACATTTCAAGGTGGATCAAGTTTGGCAATAACATCCACCTTCATCGATTCAACTTCCATGCCTCACATGGAAATGACATGGCTCAACACAATTCCTTCTGTAACCATGAAGTAACTCTTTTCTCACAATAAAACCAAATTCACTTCATGGAATTTCTGTAGTATTCGGTCTATGTGCTGAAGACAAGAGTCGAAACTATCACCACAGAATGAGAAATCATCCATGAAAACTTTGAGAAAACTCCCAACCATATCGGCAAAGACTACAAGTATGTATCTTTGGAACATGGCAAGAACATTGTACAATCTAAAGGGCATTCTGAGAAAGGCATACATGGTGAATGGGCATGTGAATGTTGTCTTCTCTTGATCCTCAGAGATGATCACCACCTAGTTGCAACTTGAATACCAATATAGAAACCAAAAGCATTCTTTCCCAGCAAATCTCTCAAGAACATGATCAATGAATGGTAGTGGGAAATGGTCCGTCTTTGTTACCGCATTGAGGCGGTGGTAGTTAACACACAACCGCTAAGTTGTCGGTACTTGGGTAGAGATCTCCTCTCCTAGGGCATATTTTACCACAGTGAGGCATGACTTCTTTGGAACGACATGCAGGGGGCTCACCCATTTGGATTTAGGGATTGGATAATTGAAGCCTGTCTCACACCACTACGTGATTTCTTTTATAAATACGTCCTGAAGATTAGGGTTAAATCTTCTCTTAAATTCTCGTGACGGTTTGCAATCATCTTCAAGATATATATGGTGTAAACACATGGATATTTATCCCTCAAAGATTGGATACTTTACAATCAAGTGCCTTGCAACCTTTTTCTAGAATCTCGAGAAGCTGAGATTCTTGATCTGGAGTTAGCATGCTGATGATGATGACAAGATACATATTCTCTTCACCTACTAGTAATGTGTACTTCAGACCTACCAGGCAATGTTTGAGTTTAGGTAATGATGAAGCTACTCCACGGATGCTTCAGATATTGTGCTGTTAAATGACTGATCAACTAAATTCAATGAGATGTTTTCCACCTATGTCACTTCTAGCTCTGACATGAATGTATCGAACTTATCTACAATGGATTCTTCATGTTTGTCTTGGCATGAATCTTCTTCAAATATGTTGATCCGTGATTCATATGATGTCTACCAGTCGACAAAGGAGCATGGATCGAGTGTGCTTTCCATGTCTTCCTCTAAAGAGTGGAATTCCTGTGTTAAAATGTCGTTCAAAGAAGTTAGTTGATTGTTGATATCAACAATATCGCAATCGTTTATTACTTCTGACTTACCTACACCGGATGTATCTTTCTACTCGTTGATCATGTCCATAGTGACTCAGTCGCTGCATTAGCAAAATTTGATCTGTCCAAACCCATAGGCGACGATCATTTCAGCAGTTTGAAAGAATGGTAGGCCAAAAATGATGGGAGTCTAGAGTAACGGTGCAGGAGAGTCCATGTCTAGGGCTACAAAGCCAACTGGAAATCGCATGACCTGCATAGTAATGATAACGTCCTCCAATAAACCTTTGGGAATTTAAATGGATATATTTGCAAATTATACATTCATACGAGTTGGTTTAAGCAGTCCAGACAGAATTCTTACATAAGTGATGATGGCATGACGTTGATTGAAGACTCACTATAAAGTAAAGTTCGCTCGAATGTCTGATCAAAAATTCGGCATTTGATAAAGGGTGCCCCCCCCCCCCCCCCGTCTTTCTTCTTTTGTGGGAGATCATCGATGGCATTAATAGTATCCATGGTTAATATGTTTTTCTCTCCTCGACTGTGTTAGTTCTTGCGGTTATGATGCTTTAAGTTGCATGCCAGTTTCAATCCTTTCTTAACAACTAGCAATATTCCATGGCCTTCATCAATGACATTTTCAATACAAGATTTTTATGAATTTCGACATGATAGGGTTGGACAATGCATTTTTCAAATTTCTAATTTTGTTTGTGTTTTTCATTACATATGGAAATAGAGTATTCATAGAAGAAAATGCATCGCTCTTAATCACCTAATTATTTACAAATGACTAGCCAAAAGATGGTTTGCCATGCAAAAACATTAATAACATATCTGCATGAGCTTGGGCTTCGTCAGACAGGGCTGGAAATGATTCTAGTGTTGTCTCCTCCGATGCAGGTACTTCTTGGTTTCGTCTCTTCGTTACTTTTTGAATATTTTTATTTTTGATTTTTTGTATTTTCTATATCTAATGGTGGTGGATGATTGGTGCTAATCGTGTTTCTACTCTTCCATCATCTTCATCCTTACTCATATCTACTACCAGATCGACTGATGCAGAAGATGATTCACTAGAAGTTACTTTATTCTTCCTCTTGGCGGTGGTTAATGGATGCAATACCACTCCTGCGAGTCACAACATTAGACAGGATATAATCTAAAATACTTGGATGAGGTATCACAACTACCTGCTCTTTCCTCTTGAAATTATCAGGGTTGGCATCAACCTATGCAGGAATAGGTGTTTTGGTGGTGCTGAGGTCATAGATCTTCTGGAACATTCTTTCTAGGCCCTTAAGGAATTGGGTCAAGCAGTCCAGGGTTGGGTTCACAAGAGCTGCCTCTGGTGATTTAGCATGCGAACCACGTTGGAAGTTACACTACAGATGTTGGGAAAATTGAGAATTTTGGAAAGAATAGTGCCATTGTTGATAAAATTACGTAGGAGGAGGAGGAGGATACTGATGTTAAGAAGTAACCATGTACTAATGATGTGGCTAATACTATTGGTAGGAAGGTTGCTGGTAAGACTGATTGTGTTTCCAGTTGTTCTAATAAGATAGAGACCAATGATGCAGAAGCTGATGGCTCTGGACAAACCTTCCAACTGAAGGTTAGTGATATGGCCATATAGTGGATGATTTGGACCTGTTGTTGTCCATTGTGTCTGAACAATTGGGCAACGTTGTTCCATATTCCGTTCTCGTTTTGGATTTGGGGTGGTGGTAGGAAATATGGATCTTCATATGATGGGGGCTGGAGCTTAGGAAGGTAGATAAAGATATGTTGCGATGGCTACAAAGATGACTAGTTAGGTGCTTGCATTAAATATACATGTGCAACCATAGGCTGACCTGAACTCGGCTAAGGTTGATGTGGTGATGCTAGCTCCTTCGACTCAACGGGAATTGTGGATGTCGGTCTTGTAGATTAGACGACATTGATGGTGCTTACCAACATATCCAACTACTTGAAAATCTGATCCAACTTATATAGATGTTGGATCTTTTGTTTGATCACATATAATTTCTTGACGTCTTGTGATCATTTCTCAATTATTTCCATTTTGGAGAGGTGGATCCCAATGATACTTAGGTTGGAGCTCTCATCCCTGTCCACTTCACTAGATGTTGGCATATTGACAAGCTTATGGTGGATCTATAACTATCTCTGATAACATCAGGACAAAGACAAGGCGTCCTCTCCTTCGACCTTTTTTCAAATATTTGCTAGATGATGTCTTCATCCTTGTTGAAATATGAGCTACCACAAACAACATCAATAAGCCGTTGACTTTATGGAATGAGGCCCCCAAAGAAGTGTTGGACTAGACTGGTCCGATGGATCTCATGGTGGGAGAACTTCTCTTGTAAATCATGGAATCTCTCGCAGGCTTCATGGATGGACTCGTGCGATCTTCAGAATAAGTTACTGTTTTGTGCTCGCATAAGATTGAGACAACCTAAGGGATAGTATTTCTAGAGGAATGCTGACTTTACTTTCTCCCAGGTCATCATGACCTTCCCCAGATGGTTGATCCAACGAAGAGTCTTGCCTTAAAAGTTGAAGGCGAATACAATCATCTTAACTACACCTAATGAGATGTTAGGGTACTGAGTAGTGCGGTAGATATGAGAGAATTGTTAAATATGGATGTAGGGCTCTTCATTGGTATTCCCGTGGAAGTTGGGAATAAGAGTCAGAAACTATGGTTTCAGTTCAAAATATCCGTAGACTATAGGGATCTGTATCCACTCTATCATCTGGCCATTGCCAATATTGTAGGTTTCTTTGAGAGTAGGATTTAGAGACTCTCTCCTTGGCTCATATGTGGGCCTTCCATAGTGTTCATATTCATGTTCATCATCACTTCCTCCTCCTCCTCCAATGTTCTCTCCTAGGTCATTCAACATTTCGTGGAAGGCGACCTAGACAAGTGACTGATCTATCATCTATTGATAAATAGACTGTATAGAGGCGAGCAAATGTGTATTCATAGTGTTCTGATATGACTATTCCTGATATGGTTGGTTCGATCCCTCCCACATTCATTGAGGATTCATCTCTAATTCATACTCAGAGGAATTAATCTGAATGAGGTCTAGTGTTGTCTCTAGATCTACACATGGAAATGTAAACCGATTCATCTAGCAAGCTATGGCGGAGGAGGGTGGGTCGACGTATGGTTCCAGTCCAGGTTTTCTGCTACCTATACCTCACGTCACCACCCCCTTCCCATACCCATCACAACTGGTACAACCATCTTTCCTCTACCTTTTCTACCTATCCCTCAGAGATGTGTATAAATCCTCTTTACGGAATGGATGATCTAGAATTAGGGTCAATTTCAGATGTGTGTAAATGGATCATTTGATATGAACTTAAATTGATCTCCATCCACAAGGGGTGAATGGTTGGATAAGAGTGATCCTCATTTATTGAATAGAAGAAGTCAAGGAGTCCAGAGATTAGTTTGCAAGATCCAAACCAGGTTCTTGAGAACCACCTCAAATTATTGAATATGTCGAGTACATGAAATAGATGTCGGTGTCGATGGGGTCCCAACTAAACCATCCATGAGATGAAAACTTGGATAGAAGTGGAATAGATGAGGAATGGAATACAGTGATGGACAGAAGATGAAGAGGAATATAGTGGAAGGCTCAAAATGAGCAGGGCAAGTAGAAATAAAAACAAATGAAATGAAAAAATGTGCAAGTGCGCAGGATTGGATCCCTGACCTAAATTATATTTCTAACAAATACAATACAATATGTATTTACAACCCAAGACTAGTGAAGCTGTGATAGTTCAGTTATTTTTATATTTTTAATTTTGTTGTTATTTTCAGACAATTTTATAGCAAGTCCTTAGAGGTTAACCCTAAAGGTGAGTGAGTACTATCAGAAAAGAATCTCATACTTTCCACTTCCTTGGTAACCTGTAGCGTGCACTTACATGCTATTGGTTCTAAATCCACTACTCAACCAAAGAATAGAGGAGGAAGCCAATTGGAGAAACCACTATTTCCCCCAAAATGAGATACTCATATGACAGACGATGAGATAGACGCACTCGCATGGGATTGGCCTATGCTCAGTACTTCATACAAGGGTGGATGTTCTACATATGGTGAGAACATCGTCATTGGCTAGCCCCTGCTCGCGTATGTCTAATAGAAGCGTTAATACTATATGAATCCAATCAATAACAAGGTAGTATTCAGTAAGGATTTGGGGCTCTAATCCTTATGGGTCGTGCCTTACTCAGTCTAGATTGTACCTAAAAACATTATGGGCTTTATGAACCCCCAACCAATGCTAGTTCATTATGAATTTTAATTTTGGAATCAAAGTTTATTAAACAGTCCCTTTGTTTTAGGTTACTATGTTTTCACTTTTTGAGTATTTCAGAATATTTCATTTAACGATTTTTTTGAATTTTTCTTTCAATTCCTAGGTGAAACAAAACAGGAGGAGAAGACGCAAAAGTCATGCAAGTTGATACTAAGATGGGAATCTTAACCTAGTATGTAATGATGTATAAAAAGTAAGAGGACTTACAATGCTTCCTAGCTCTCTCCATATGGGATGCATAATGTAAATTTAAATTTATACTACATTCAAATGCAGAGACGTTGAAATTTCCCTAAGTAGGAGTTGTTATTATCGTGAAGCTGATGAATCCATGATTCAACACTCTTAATGTCGAAAATGGAGTCATTCTTGAGCAATTAGATGCATATCTTCACTTATATTACATATTTAGCATTCATGCATGTGTAAATAATATTTGTATTTTAGCATTTATATTTGCATTAAATAAGGAGCCAATTTCACTTGTAAATATTCACATGTATTTTTGTAAAATCATCTATTTGTATCTATTTTATACTAACTCCAAATCCAATAAAATTAAATCTATGGTGTATATACTACTAACACTAATAAATATACAAGATCAAAAAAATACTAACATATAAAATTGACCAACAAAACCCGAGCCCTAGTTTGAGAATAAGAACCTTAAAATGTGCATATCTCTTTCATACAATGTCTGGTTAAGGTTTACTCACTTTTAAATTAATATACATTCAAAGACCTTCAAAACAAGACCAATTTCATAAAAATCGGAGTTTGTATGTGAAACTTGGGTTTTGGGCCCCTATTATATATTGTACATTTTGACCAAAATTCCCTTTATTTTATCTTTTTATTTTCTTAACTATTAAAAAACTAAAAACAAGGATTAAGTTGTAAATATTTCTTTCATATTTTCTCTACTTTTATTTTAGTTTTTTCTAATTTAAATATGACAACAAAAATTTTAAAACATAAAAATGTGGTATTTTATATCTATAAGGTACCCCAAAAATACTATTTGTACAGATGACTTCCTTTGATTTTTGAACATTCACGAAAGTTGTAGATCTCATTGACACGACAAATTTCATGTTGAACATTTTTTATTTGACCCCTTTTGTTATTTCTTTTAGATTTTTCTTTACATTTAATTTTTAATTTTTCTGCGATGGACACATGGCATCTCATGGAGCAGCCACATGTCACCCATTATTTATTTATTTATCATATTATATTATATTTATTTATTTTATTAGATTATTTTAATTAATTTATTTTAATTATTTTAATTTTATTTACCCCGCCATGTGGCCGCACCCTTGCGCGCAACGTGGTGCCTCCACCCCCTCTCCTCTCTCCGGCTGGTCACGTGCTTAGCACGTGACCACTCCTTCCTCTACTTGCGCATGCGAGCGACCCTATACTCTGCTTCGCGTGGTGGCCTCCGCAAGACCCACGACCTTTGTCGCAGCTCCTACAACCGCCCAACAGCTCGCCCTGTCATCCTCCATATCTCTCTTTCTCCACAACCACCTGCGCCTACATCGCGCGCAACTTCCTCCAAATCCACACTCACCTCACACTTCTCCCTTACCACCTGCCAACCTCCTTTAAAAGGAGATCCTCCTCCCAGTTACACGGCATCCGCCATCAGTGAGGAGAGGCCCAGCACCCGTGCCTCCTAGGTGACAGCCACGAGGTTATAAAGTTGTGCGATGAAGACCCCCCTTCGTTCTTAGCGAGATCCAAAGTGTGGGAGAGAACCTTGCTGTAAATCTTCATAAAGCTCTCGCTGAGCTTCTGGCATCTCACCGGAGCACCAATAGAGGCAACAACATAGATGAGCTCCTCTGAGCTCGCTTGAATCATTCCGGTGACGATCCAAGTAATTCCCCTCCTTCCTTTGCCTCTTTCTTCTTTTCTGTTGGAGTATTTGATATGTGCGCTATTGAGTTGTAGCAGGGTAAATGGATCCTGGAGAAGATCCATTTATCCCATCCAGTGTTTAGTCCCACATCATCCAGTGGTGGGACTTAGAGGCTCTGGAGAGGCTATAATTAGTCTCAGACCTCCTGTATCCATTGAGAAAAAGCAATGCATAGCATGCCCCTTTGAGGGCTTCTCCCGTGGTTTCATCCCACTCCTCACGGAGTAGGGTTCCACGTAAAATCATGGTGTTCCATGTTTATCTTTCTTGTTATTATGCTTTGTTTATCAATCACTTTCGCATTATTCATATTTTATAACATGGTATCAGAACGGGTCGATTCTCGGAGTTTTTCATTAAATTTACTTTTATTCGAGATTCAATTTTATTCTTGGAGAAGTTTTGTTTATGGTTCAAGAGTATAGGGTTTCCTGTTTGAAAAACAAAAATTCCTGGTGGGTGCTCTCCAAGTTCTCCAAGTACAGCAGCGCCGCCCTCTCTCGCCTCCTCTCGCCTTCTCGAGCTGCACTCCACTAGGCAGAGGTTCTCCTAAGGGTGACGTAGGCGGCGCCTCCACGTCAAGCACCAGTCTAGCAGGCCGTGCGCGCTTCCCGTGTAGGCCAACAGATCCACCAGGCGATACTCCCAGCAGGTCGTGTGTGCTCCGACTCGTAGTATCCAACGACACGGTTGGGAGGACGGCGCAACCCCTAGCAGGCGCCTCTTCCGTGCCATCTCCTGTAGGCGCTCAAGCAGATCCAGGGGACCGGGCTTCTCGCCAGCCGATGAAGAACTCCTCGCACGAGTGCACCATTTGTGCACCTCCAGGCGACTGTCGATCGCCTAGCCGCAATCGATCAGGCGCACGCGATCAAGCCTTTGGCCCCTCCGCAGACGATAGCCCATGTCCTCACCTTGGGGGTCAAGTCCTGCGCGCGAGCCCCCCCCCCCTCAAGCTCACCTCAACATGGGAGTTTCACGCGACCACAGGCTCCCAGTCGAGCTCCAGGCGATGCCAATTTCTTCTCCAGCATGGCGGCGACGCTACCTCTTCACATATGCCGCTCCAGATCCCAGCAGCTCTCCAGCGGTAGCCCACACCGAGAGCAGATCCTCCTCCCTTGGTGACTTGAACCCTAGCGGTGATCCTAGGAACATCATGTTCGACGATGCGAGCCGCATGATCGTGGTAGCTGCGGCATCAGACAACCTCCCCATCGGGGGCAGCTTGAGTTGGAATAGGGTTCCCATCAGGGAAACCTAAATAAGTAAGAAGGGTGGCCAGTATATTTAAAAAAAATTGCAAAAAGTGGCCTCGAAGTTTTTGGAATTTTTTAAAAGCCACAGGGGTTGTTACTGTAGAGCTCAATTGTGTCAACTTCATTATGTTAAAAAATGATGATGAGGGGCCTAACAGAAAAGGAGGAGCAGGCCCATGGAAAAAAAAGAATAAAATGAAATGATGATGGAGAATTTGTTCGAATAAAAAAAGGAATTGAATAGAGGCGCGTACAAGAAAAGTCGTACGCAAGTGAAAAAAAAGGGGATGAAAAGCCGAAAAATGTATCAATGGCTTAAAAAATGTTGTTGCAAAAAAAAGATAAAATGTTTTGAAAAACCGACAAATGTGTGATCGGCTAAGTGGTTTTTTTGTCCCCATCATTGTTGTCTTCTCCCAACTTGATCGACGTATATGTTTTCCGACAAGTATGGGAGAAAGGGGGAGTATATGTAGAGTCACAGGTCTTCTTCCATCCATATTCAGGTGTTCCAGATTCACATGCAGAGACCATTCATATTCCAGACTCTACAATTGTTCAGACTCGACGATTGATTCCGAGTCTCCAGTTTCAGACACACATATGATTGCGGTCATTTTTCAGATGAGCATATGTTGCCATCATTTGTCCGTGGTTCCCATCATTCTTCTTGTTGTCAGGCCAGAGTTTTCATGTGAGCCATCGGGACTCTAGAGCAGAGGACCATTCCCTATGCCATGTTGGCAAGGGTTTTCATGTGGTATCATAGGTACACCAGAGCAGTGCACCATTCTTTGAGTCAGATGGGAGAGACCCAGTTCTCCGAAGAGGAGACTTTTCAGACTCCATTCTCCAGCGACCGTGGACTCCGACGAGGATTACACATCCATGGCCTTTTCAGTTCGGTCCTTTTCAGAGATGGAGCAGTTCTCCACATTATTGTGGCGGGCCAGAGTACTCCGATGAGGAGACTCATTCCAGTTGCAGTGACTCTGACAGGCGCAGTTCAGAGCACATGCTCTCCGACGAGGAGACTCAGAAGACTCACACTCCAGCCCGTTTGTCCTCACCTGCACGGCATGAGAAGCAACGTCCTCGACTGCAACAATGTGCGCATTGGATTGATATTGTCCGTAATGTCCTGTAGCGTTGAGTTGAATTTCTTTCTGTTTGTCCATGCTGAGCATTGCATGCTCCAGCTTGAGGGGGAGTATTGGAGTATCTGATATGTGCGTTATTGAGTTGTAGCAGGGTAAATGGATCCTGGAGAAGATCCATTTACCCCATCCAGTGTTTAGTCCCACATCGTTCAGTGGTGGGACTTGGAGGCTCTGGAGAGGCTATATAAAGAGTCCCAGACCTCCTGTATACATTGAAAAAAAGCAATGCATAGCATGCCCCTTTGAGGGCTTCTCCCGTGGTTTCATCCCGCTCCTCACGGAGTAGGGTTCCACGTAAAATTTTGGTGTTCCATGTTTATCTTTCTTGTTATTATGCTCTATTTTTCAATCGTTCGCGCGCCCCTGTCCCTATAGCTGACTACCCTAATCTTCTCTGTAGCCCCATGAGGTCGTGTGCAAATGCCACCGATCTTCCACAACGTAGAACTGCCCACTCGTTGCCGCCACACTCCAGCAGGTTGCATCATCCGTCGCGTGTGGCTGCACGCCGCGAACCTTCGCCTCCTGAAGCGCAACCCCGAGCTCCACACATCCTCACCCTCCACATCTCCTTCTCTAGCCTCCTTCCACATGCGCCGCCACCCCTACGACCAGCTACTAATTGTGTGCGACCACCACCTTCAGCAGACTGCCAAGCACCTTTCTCCCTCAACCCGTAGTTGCATGCATAGTCATTCTGCAGCCACCTGTGTCCTCTATCTCACCATCACCGTGTAACCATCCACGATGCACCGTTGACGTCAAGTTGTACGCGACCGCCACCTTGCGCAGCCGCTGTGTGACATCCTCCTTGCATGCGGCTGCTTAGCCTTCCTCCTCTGTGTAGCGCCAACACCGCCACCTACGCATGCCTAGGAGCGTTATTTTCCCCCTCACATGATTGGCAGGTGAGGTGGGGGGTAATTTGCATAAGTACCGTCAGAGTTCCAGCCATCCATAGTGAAGGTCGATCCCTGCTAGCTGGAGATCACGTGTCGCACCTGCTCTTCCTTGGGGAACTTATGTCAAGGGCCCTGACGAACTGGTATATCCCATAAGGACCCCCGTCGACCAAGAGCGTGTGTGCCCTGCTTGTGATCAGTGTGAAAATTGTAACAAGGTCCTCCAAAGTTTAGGTAATTGCATTCGAGTCCTTGTTTGCATATTTTGTTTTTATCAATTTTATTTTTTGTATTGCATATAGAGCCCTTTATTTGCATGTTAATTTGAGCATTCATTTATCCAAAAATTTCATAGTGTATAACAATTCATGCTATATCCTTGTAGATGTTGAATTTATTTTTATGAGCTGCATATTATTTAATATAATTATCTTTGTGGAAAATGGCTTATTTTGACCACTTTGTTTTCATTAATTCATATTAAATTACCCTTTGCTCGAAACTCGTAGTATCTATATTTTAGGATGTTTTACATTGTGCTCAAAATTCATCATGTTTGTACGCATATGAACGTCAGAATAAATTAACTGGTGGTTCATGTATTGAGTTTTTAATAGCTTATGAATTAAATATTTTTCAGATCTAATAATTTTCTTAGATTCTTCTCGCATAGACTTATATAGGATATCTTTGTTCCTTGAAAATAAATTGGTTTGCTATATTAAAATAAAGTTTCTCAAAATCACTTTGTCTGCATATTTAATTCACAGAAAATTCATTTTACCTTCAAAAATTATAAAAAATTATAGTAGCTTAATTTCATCATTATTCAACTTTTGGTTAAGTTTGAGGATTTTTTGACTTGAATTTATTAAAATCTACATTGTAGTCCCTCTACTTTGTAAAACTTGCATTGCATTTATCACTTGCATTTAAAAATACTAAAAAATCCTCTTTGGAAACCTAATATCCATATCTACTTTAAATAAACCTAAAGAGATAGTGGCCTCACTGATTTCGACCTTGGGCTTGCTCAAGTAGAAAAATTGATCGCTTGCATTTAATTAAGAAATTAATTAAGTTGTTTTGGATCGATATGATTTTGCCGAACTACAAGAACGAAAATTTTAACGTTAATTCACATGGTTAATTGAGGCCAATTTCTGGGTTCCTCAATGGCGTCATTTCCGGTGAGGCATGACTTAGATTAATTTTTAGAAAATCTAGATTTTAATTTTTCCATCCCCGAGTAGTCTGATCCCTAGTTTTTCTTGTGAATAGTTATCTATTTATTTTCGGCATTTATTTATTTTGTGTCTATGTCTCTAACCATTGTCTAATTTTTTATGCAAGGAACACAAAGCATCAAGGTGACTTGTCAGGCGAGACGAAGAACTCACACTGAATTGAACTGAGTGGCTTTGAAAGAACTTATGAAAAAATTAAAAAAAATTTACATTTAATGCGGTTCCCGCTTGGATTGTCGCGTGTGTAATCGAACTAAAAAGACTCTTTGTGTTGTGTGGTTGCTTGCCGTAAAATAGATCATGCATTCATGGCTTTTAGATCTTACTAGGTCTATTTGTGCTAGTAATATCTAGCACTACACATCACTATTAACAAGACACAATTAGACCGTAGAGCTATTATTTAAAATCAATTTGTTCATCACTCGCTAATAAAATTGCATGTCCAGTAGAGCTTTTCTCGTTTGCATTTCATATAGCCTAAAAATTTCAATTATGTCTCGCATCTTACATGTAGAGCATGATGACTACTCTAAGTCTTCTGAACTGGGCATGCATCATTCATTTTTCATTGTGTCGCTTTTCTCGACTTCCTCCCCCTGGATTTTACAACTTATGACTAAAGGAAATTGGGATTGGACCATAAGTGTGCCTTGTGTGTTGGACTAATCAAATGGTCATCTAACTTAAAATCAAGACTTTTAAACGAATTGACCAAAAATTCAACTTAAAACTGGAAATTCTATTTGCGGGAGAGTAACCCTGGCCTTGATTTCATACTAAGTGACGGTACGGAGAGTGTGTGCACACACTGAGATAGAGCCTAAATCCCCACCTTATATATCAATGTACCACGCTCTTAGTGAATATCACAGGCTGAAGTATTCAAAGTTCAACTGAACAGTACCAAGTAGCCTTCGCTTGCTTCGGCAAGTAGATAGGGGTGAATCAGCGGTGTGATGCGACAAGTTTCTTAGTAACCCTCCAGAGTAGGAAGATCTAACATAATTCATACACTGCATACATTGAATTCGAGGTTGATAGAGTTGGAGATATGGATAAGTTGTGGACGACTGTATAAGTTGTAGGACTCCATGGCCCTCCACCCTAAAATGGGGAAGGTGGCTCTCCTTTTTGTAATTGGTGAAATCTCATATCTATCCAAAATACTACATATGCAATAAAATTTATTGCATAATTCATAAATATAATTGCACATTATTTTTTATAATTTCAATTGATAAATTGTGAATCATTTTCACACATCCAATATAAAATTTAAAAAGCATTTAAAATTAATTATCCAATGTGAAACCAATTCAATTAACATTTAATTCATAAATATTAATTATAAATAAATCTCTATAACATATTATAAATCACATTTTTAATATTTATGAATATTATGGATATTAATATCCACATTAATCATATCCTTGATAAATAAATCATACTTAGTTATCTTATATTACTAAAAAAATAATATGGATGATATCCATACTATTCATAATAATTAAATCACATTTAATTGTCAATTTTTTCAATGCTCATATACGTCATTAACAATAGAATTATTCTATTTCAAGGATAATATGCTTTCTCCACGGATACTTGGATATATGGACAGGGCTATTGTACATTCCATGTATAGTGACTTGGATATTGAGATCATATCTCAAATCCATATCTCGGGAGCCTCTCAAAGATGTTTGATTAAATCAAAGCCGTAAATCTAATCATCTCATTGAATCTGAATCATATTCAGATCAATGTCCAACAATTGGACTAAGATCCGATTACTTCTCTACTAATGGAGTCACTAAAATCCAAATCTTTCATCACTCCCTCAGAATGAAAATGGCATGGTTATACAATCGTTTATGACTACATCACCTTTGAGTATTTCTAATACATGTGCATCATGCATATTGGATGACTTAGAATAAACCCAAAGTTTTAGACCTCATTTGAACTATCTTCTTCACGATTTTATCATTAAGTTTCTCATTTGATCATTAGGATTTGGTATTGATCATATACTTTCCAAACATACCTAGGTATTAATTATATGATTTCAAAAATCATATATCATACCTACAAATTCAGTTGATCTTCTAAAGCAAGATAGCCATAGAAGGAATTTGATCCCAATATATCATGAGTGAACTCATGTATTCCTGTTCAGTAATGAACATGTATGATCCCTTTGACAGATTGTATTACTCATATACCCTTATATGCATACTAGCTCGTCGGTGTATAGACCTTGAATAGGTCATCAACCTATAGGTCTCCCAAATGTACATACTCAGACATATAGTAACACATATGTCTTCAATGAGAGGATGCATGCATATATCTTGACAGTATACGATATAGGTCTTAGTTATCTCGATCTCGTTAAGTTAATTCTTTGATCTAACTTTTTTAATGCCTTTGAATTTTTATTCATATATAGATAACATGCATTAAGAGGTTGGTCATATATACATATAGTATCAAATATGTCTTCAATGAGAGGATGCATGCATATATCTTGACAGTATACGATATAGGTCTTAGTTATCTCGATCTCGTTAAGTTAATTCTTTGATCTAACTTTTTTAACGCCTTTGAATTTCTATTCATATATAGATAACATGCATTAAGAGGTTGGTCATATATCAACCTTTAAAGAAGAATTGACATCTTCTTCTTAGGCTAGAGATCTTTTATTAACTACCATTTAACGATTCTTGATGAGCCCTCAATTTGACCCATTAGATATCATCCAAGCACTACTCTCTATGATTCAACATTTGAATCAACAAATGTATGATCATTAAGAAAGCCATGGTAAAAAAATCATATTTGCAATTTAGTTATTTTTCATTTCAAATTAAGGAGTGAATTACAATAACTTTTATTATATAATGCCTTGTCATGGGCTCATATATCTAATAAATTAAATAGCTCGGGTAGATGGTTAAACTATTGGGGATGGTGTGAAGACATACGGTAGGAGACAAGGCTCACACCTTGTAAGTATGTGGTTAAATAACTGTGGTATCACCTAACTCTAAAACCAAAAAGATAAGTGACCGAACTTTCACAGTCTTCACAGTGTTGAGTTGGTGAATTTGGTATTTGATATGTCTTTGCTTGTGAGAAAAAAGATCCATCTGCATAATTTGTGCCTTTCTTCACTTTCTCTTACGATTTTATCTTCGTGTTCTTGCATCTTTCTTTTCTTTTGAAGATGTCAGATTGGAGTAATTTGTGTTTGGACTTCACAAACTTATCTCTTTCTTCTCCAATTCATTCATCATCACTTCTTTCACTCAGGATGACTTTCTTCCCAAGCCTTCTTCTTTTTCTTTCACTCATGACTTATCACAAATAAACTCATTGTTTGAAATTGTCCCACTTCTCAAACTTTCATTTGACATATCATCCTTCACGTAGATTGACCAGGTTCCATTTACATTTCCATATAAAGATCTAGTAATTGAGGACTTGATGGCACCCAAGGTAATTGGACCGATCCAGAGCAGTCTGAGATTAATAGTATGATGTTGGCATCAATTCAGGCTATTCGAGCTTAGTTGACAGAACAACCTAACATCCAGGAAGGACTTATATCAAAGGAAGACATGATAGTAGAGAGGAGAATCAATAGAGAGGATGTGGGAATGGGGGAGATGTCAAGTAGAATAAAGGAGCGATGAAGTTGACACTGAGAGACTCATACAACCCAAGAGCATGACATATTAAAAGTTTGGTTCAAATTCCTGCAGTTCATGGATATTTTGAGATGAAGCCACAGTTACTTCTACTTCTCCAGATATTCCATGGATACACCAATGAAGAACCTTAGATAAATCTCCAAAAGTTCAATCGCATATGTAGCATGATGCACTACCCTAGCATCTCGTTAGAGGTAGTGAAGATGATAGCTTTTCCCTTTAGCCTTATGCATAAGGTACTCTACTGGATAAATCATTTAGGAAATGTGGTGACATAATGGGATGAGCTGAGATAATAAATTTTGAAGAAATATTATCCCCTAGGACAATTGAATAAGATGTGGTCATTGATAGAAAACTTCTCCTAGTTGTCCCATCGACGAGTTGCTAAATATGATATTTAGTTTGTGTTCATTGTAGTATGTGCACTTAGCGAGTCAATTAGAACCGAGACAAGATCTCCGTGAAGAGGGCTCGACATTAATTTATATCCCGGGAAAGTCCGGGCTCGAACACAGGGAGGAAAAAGAACAATTTTGGAGTTAATTCGAAAATTAAGATCTAGATTTCCACAACAGTTTTTTTATATTTTGTATGCAAAAAACAAATGCAAAATGCACAATGCAAGTGAATTAAGTTACTAAGAAATCACACAACTTAGACAAATTAGTTTTAATAGAAAATAAGTCCAATTTAGCCAAATTGTATTTTTCCTAGAATCCTAATCCAATGATGAATGCAACACATTGTTTTGGAATTTAACTAATTAAAATGCAACAATTAAAAATGCACACTTTTTATGGGTTTTTTTCGCAATTTTTCACATAAACAGTAAGAAAAATTTGGAAAATTTTACTGGAATTCAAACATAATTCAACGATACTACAGAAATGTTTTTGGAATTTTCTGACAAATAATGAATTTTTTATGGATTTTTTAATGAAAACAGAGTGACTGTAAGTAATTAATTCCTAATAAATCTACGTTATCAAATTAATCAGAATGCAAATTATCTTAAAAAGTTATTTTTATATGCAATCCAGATGATTTGAAATTTTGGAAAAATGATGTACGAGGATTTAATTAAAAATCAAATAACCAAATCACTCTAAAATTTATTTCAGGTATAGGACATCTCTATTTTGGATGAAATTTGGTTAATATTTTAATCACATTTCAAGGCATCATGTCTAATTTTTCAAGAATTTTTAGAGCAACCGTGAGTTAGATAACAATTTAAGAGTCTAGATTGGGTAAAATATGAAGAATTTCAATTTAATAATTTCAATTAATTACCCACAACTCTCAAAAATACAAATAAATATTCATAAGGTAGAAAATTTATTGCTCAACATCATGTTATTTTCATTGAAAAAAGTGATATTATATAGAGGTCCAAATTAATGCATGAACACAGAGTTATCCGTGCAAACAGAAATTGAAATTAAACAACACAAACATGTACATGGGCCTTTTTGAACAGAAACTATGCGAGAAAACTATGCATTTTTTACAATAAAAAAATAAAAAATTTGAAAAGAACCTTCTTCTTCCAAGCGGTCGTGGGTGACGGGGGATTGGCGAAGCGGCGGCGCGGGGCACCACGCGCGAGCGGAGGGTTGTTCGGCTGGGCGGCGTGGCACGCATGCTGTGGTGCTCGGCGGGCGGCGCCCGGCTGGGCACGGAGGGCGCGGTCAGCTGCTGCGAGATGAAGCGTGCGGGGGGGGGGGGGGCTGTAGGTGGTGCGATTGGGCGGCAACCATTGAGGGACGCGCGACGACCGACAGCCCGCACGCAAGACTGCAGAAGCGGTCGCGCGGCGGCTCGAGGTGGATGGGGGGCCCTGCGACTGGAGGCGGTGCCGTGGGTGGTGGAGACGGTCGCGGCCTGGTGGTTGAGCCCGGCTGGTGGTGCAGATGGAGGGAATAGCCCGTGGGTGCGGATTCCACCACTGTCGTACTAGTAGACGTTGCAGCCGCTGGAGGCAACGGCGGTGGCCGGCTGGACGCGGAGTAGGAGAGGGGATTGGGCCGGCGCGCTGGAGCTGTTGTTTCGCCCCTCTGCTATTATTTTTTTCTTTTTTTTTTATTTTTTAATGTTGTTTTGTTGTAATAAGAAACCCTTTTTTGTTTTAGTTTTTTATTTTTTTGTTTTGTTAATCAGGGGATGCACATGATGTGGAAAAAAAGATGGTGTGATCGTGGTAAAGATGATGAATAAATGGAGCTATGTAGGTGGTAATGTAGCATAATAAAAAATTGAAAAAATATAAACAATGACAAGATGAAAATAAAAATTATCTACGATAGAGATGATGGCCTATAATGTGCTCACAAGTTCACGGTCTTCGCTCGAATCGCCGACGAACGATGAGCTCGAGGAGCGCACGGATGCGACTACGATGTTGGCCAAAAATCAACGGATCTCACCGAAGAGACGGTTGTTGTCGCTCGACCGTGGTTGCATCGCTGTCACCGATTCAACTCTGGAAACTAGGCTCTCCTCACATAAAGATGGATCAAGTGCAAAATAAGGAGGATGAGATGTATATAAAGAGAAGACATGAGAACTTATTAAAGTGGTGGAGTTGATTGGGATGTTGTATTATTAATGTAGTTGAATGGGAGGTTGGATGAAGAATATGGAGTGGAATGGAGATTATTAAAAATGATGGAGTTGAATGGAAGTTGGTGGTAGAAGAAAAGTTATTGTAGAGAATATGAAATAAATAAATAATAAATAAGTAAAGTATGCTACTAAAATACAATAAAAATAAAGAGAAGAAAAAGATAGAGTCGAGTTTACAAAGGAAGACATACAACATGTACATTTTTTTATTTGCTTTTCTAATTTATATTTTTTTATCCTTTTAATAATAGATATTTACAACAGAAAATACAATAAAATACTAAAACTAACATACAACATAACAATAATTTTTTTGGATTTTTTAGTAATTAGGAAAGATAAAAAATGAAGAAAGAATGAATATAGACATAATATACAATGTACATCTAGGTCCCAAAATCCAATCTTTGCAAATGAGCTCCAATTTTAATGAAACCCACTTCCGCCGAATAGATAATTTTCTAACTTGAACATTAAAAGTGAGTTTAGTGAATTTGAATTTCATACGGAGCGGGAATTTGACTGGAAAGTTGGACTTTACGGCTTTTTCTCTTTGGGATCTAGGAGCATTTATTTGAGGTGAAATTTGTTTTGTATTTTTGTATTTTTATATACATTTTTAGGAACAAGTAGAGAAAGAATTAGGCAAAAACGAGTTGAAATGAAATTATTAAAAATACATGAAATTTTAGGCTATTTATAGGTGAAAAACTCCTTTAATTTTGCGGCTTTTCATTGTTAATTTATTTTATACAATCTAATATACAATAATTAGTGTGTTTTATTTATAAGAGTTATTTTGTTAATTTATTGATTTTATATACATTTATTTGGGATTTTACTCAAGGATTTTTCTAAGATCAAGATATTGAGATGATCAATCGTGGATTCATCACCCCCTATACTTAAACTTTGCTAGTCTTCGAGCAAATAAAGAATGAATAAGTTGGATTAACCCCTGACTGTGCATGTGAATACAAGACTTGATTCGTTCAAGAACTCTCGGTTTTAGAGATCCTAAAATTCTAAGATGAACCAAGCTCTAGTCAAAAGGTATCCAATTTTACTAATCATCAGACTCGCTTTGTGTACATATATAGTAGGGATATGATTAAAGTGTTGACTGCAGTTACAAAAATAGAGTCACAACGTCACCCAAGGTTCCAGTCCAAGAGACTCTCCCAAGAATCTGGCCCTCAACACTAGGGAACAAACCATTTCTTGCATCCAATCCACCATCTATTTAGTTGTCAGACTTAAAAGTGTAGATGGAAGGCCAGTTGATGGAGGTCATAGGATTGTGTCATTTTTTCTCTCCCTCTCATTGGAACAAAGATCCTCTCCAGTGCCTTATTAACTCAACACATGTAATTTTTTGGTTGTTGATCAGTATGTCTGTCAAGAGAAGTTGTAGTCATCTGCACTTGTTTTCCTGGGAGTACACCGGGGTGTGCCTTTTTTGAGTACCTATCGTACCTTCTACACCCAGACTTGTAGCATTTACGATGTAGAGCCCTTTTTTTGGTGCAAGCCCGACTCCTAGTCCTAATAGCGGTGGTCCAAGTGGACACTTTGAAATGGTTGGGAGCACTCGCCTTTGGTGAAAGCTCTTTGATATTTGACTTTGTGGAATGAGAGCTTTTCTTTAACATTTCACTGCTTGTAGTATTGTTGGATAGCTCCACTGCTTTTACCAAGAGTTGGCGCACGCTGATTAATAATTTTTTTATTTTATCACACCCTGGCACATAGTTAAATGTCAAGAGATAGTATAAGAACCATGTTCTCATACTGGCTAAAGGTGCTGACACTCAGGTTTCATGAAGACTTCATTGATTTTATCCCAGCCTCGAGCAACATCAAATCAAGTTCAAACTCAAATCCCTCATCCCAGTTCCTCAAGTGAAATTTCAACTCATCTCATCATAACTGCAATCGTGTATGTAAGGTGCTGATCATATTCTTAAGGTAGAGACTAAGCATGCAGTATAGCACACAAATCTTTCAAACAAGGGAAATGTGAATAATTAAGTCAAGGATCCTAATGACTAAGGTTGGTTAACTCAAAATCTCAAGACCTCATAAACCAAGTGTTCTTGAACTTCACTAGTCTTGTGTGAATGTGAATGTGCCAGGGATTAAACCAACTTATTAGTTAGTTTTTTTAGAATTTTTTTGAAAAATAAAGGAAAAGAAGAAAGTTTTTTTAGAAAATGTTTTGCTTACTTTTTTCTTTTTGTTTCTTTTTCTTCTTTTTTTTGAAAAAGATAAGTAAATAAGAAAGGACACACATTTTTTTGAAAAAGTTTTTTTAAGCAAATAAGGAAAAAAGTTTAAGTTTTTTTGAAAAGGCTTTTTTAAGAGATTTTTTAAAAATATTTTTTTACGCACCCCATAATTATTGTATAATATATACAAAAATACGTGAAAGTATGAGCTATGGGTAAAGTATATATGTAATATATACACGTCCCCTATACTTAGCATGTGATGTGTCCTCAGAGCACAAGAAGCAAGAAAAAAAGACATAGCTCGTGCTAAGCGTAGGATGAATAAAATAATGAAAAGTATAGAAGTCGATCCGCCCCCCCCCCTATACTTAGGCTCTGATCAACCTAAGTGTAGAAGAAGAGAAAAAATGGGATGGACGAGGTCAAGAGGAGAAATGGATGAGTATATACACATTGTTGGGCATCGGTTCCCCCCTATACTTAGGCTCTGGTCAGCCTAAGTGTAGGACAGGAGTAAGTGTGAAAACCGATGTGATCTGGAGACTATACAAAGAAGAGAATATGTACAAGAGTGACTGAATCTTCTAAGTTGTTGAATCTTGATGCTGCATCGTCATGAAGAGTATTATGATGTATCTGCTCTGTACTCACTCTGCATGAAGTTGATGACCTTGATCGGGCTAACTGCTCTTTTAAATCAACAAAATGCTTCAACAGTTGTCAATTTACCACACGAGATTGTGCACCATCTGTGAGATCAGCTATCTCTACACTTCCATTCACGTGCACTTTCTTAACAACAAAGGGATCCGTCCATTTAGATTTGAGCTTCCCATGGAACATCTTTAGACTGGCTTGAAAAACCATAGCTTTTGTCCAGGGACAAAGTCTTTGCACCTAATGTGCTGATCATGCCATCTCTTTACTTTGTCCTTATAAATCAAACTGTTGGCATATGCCATGTTTCAGATTTCCACGAGATCGTTCAATTTCAAGTCTCGACAAAGCTTCCCTAGGTGACACCTCCAATTAATCTTCTTAATTGCCCATTCGGATTTATGAATCAATTCTGCGGGCAAATGGCATGGCTTGCCATAGATCATTCTAAATGGTGAAGTACCCAATGGTGTCTTGTAGGATGTCCTATAGGCCCTCAAAACTTGGTCTAAGAGCTGGGACCAGTTCTTCCTATCGGGACGAATCAATTTCTGCAAAATACTCTTCACCTCTTTGTTCGAAACCTCTGCCATACCGTTGTACTGTGGGTGGTAAGGACTAGTAACTCTATGCTCAAATCCATAGTCCTTAGCTAAAGATCTCATATCTCTATTCACAAAGTGGCTACTCCCATCAAACATCAAAACTTTTGGCACCCCGGACCTAGCAATAATATGGTCTCTCACAAACTTACAGGCATTCTTGTTGTATGCGGTTCGGGTTGGGATATCCTCCACCCACCTGGATAAATAATCAACCGCCAATAATATGTACTAATGTCCTTGGCTGTTGGGAAAGGGACCCATAAAATATATGCCCCATGCATCAAAAACATCACAAATAATCATCAGTTGCATGGGCATCTCATCTCTCTGTCCAACTGTCCCTCCCATCCTTTGACAAATTGGGCATGACCGTACAAAATTAATAGCATCTCTAAACAAGGTCAGCCGATACAATCCACATTGAAGTACTTTGTGAGCGATTATCTTTCCCGAATGGTGTCCTCTAGCCTCAAGTGAATGACAATATGTGAGGACACATCGTCCCAGTGGTATCTCCTCGAATCTGACTTCAGCCAATCAATGCTGCTCCTAGTCCAACCATGGGGACACTGCTTGGATAAAAGATAGTTCACCATGTTGGCATACCACGGGAGTGAGTCAATAACACAAATTGACTCATCTGGGAAGGTCTCTCTAATCCGCTCATAATCAGGATAATCCTTAAGTTCAATCCGAGAAAGGTGATCAGCCACAACATTCTTCACTTGAAGTTTATCTTTTATCTCCAAATCAAATTCCTGGAGGAGTAAAATCCACCTAAGAAGATGTGCCTCCACGTCCTTCTTTTCCATTAAATATCGAATAGTTGTGTGATCAGTGTGAATTGTCACCTTAGAGCCCAAAATATATGACCTGAACTTCTCGAGGGCCCATACTGCCGCGAGTATTTCCTTTTCAGTCACTATATAATTATTATGTGTAGGATCTAATACTTTGCTCGCGTAGTGTATCGCAAAGGGGATCCCCTCTCACCGTTGTTCTAGCACATCTCGTATAGCAAAATCTGAGGCGTCAGTCATGATCTCAAAGGGGAGAGACCAGTTAAGAGCTTGTAGGATAGGCGAGATACAAATCTTCCTCTTCAAGAGCTCAAAAGCCTCCAAACACCTGTGATCTACAACGAACTCTATGTCTTTCCCTAGGAGCTCAGTCAGTGGGCGGGAAATCTTTGAAAAATCCTGAATAAATCGCCTATAGAATCCAACATACCCTAAGAATGACCGTACTGACTTAACGTTGGTAGGTGGATCGAGTTTCTGGATCACCTCCAACTTGGCAGGATCAACCACCATTCCTTACATGCCCCAACATGATACCTCTGTCACCATAAAGTGACTCTTCTCTCAGGAGAGTACCAGATTCACCTCTCGACACCTTGTGAGGACTCGGTCCAAGTGCGCTAAACATGTATCAAAAGAATCACCATGGACCGAGAAGTCATCCATGAATGCTTTCAGGAAATCTCCCACCATCTCAGCAAATATGACTATCATGCACCGTTGAAATGTACCCGGGGTATTGCAGATCTCGAATGGCATGCGCCTGAAAGCATAAGTGTCGAACATGTGAATGTGGTCTTTTCCTGGTCCTCAGGGGATATAGCTACCTAATTGTAGCCTGAGTACCCGTCAAGAAAACAGAAGAACTCTTTCCCTACGAGTCTCTTCTAAGATCTGATCAATAAAAGGCAAGGGAAAGTGGTCTTTCTTGGTCGCACCATTAAGGCACCTGTAGTCAACACAGATAGGCCACGACGTGGGTATTCGTGTCACGATCTCTACCCCCTCCTTGTTGGTGACCATCTGAATTCCCGACTTCTTCGGGACAACATGAAGCGAGCCACCCACTTGGAGTCAGAAATAGGGTATATAAATCCTTCTTTGCACCATTTCTCAATCTCTTTCTTCGTTACTTCCCGTAGATTGGGGTTAAGTCTCCTTTGGAACTCACGATAAGGTCTCACGTTATCTTCAGTAAAAATGTGGTGCGAGCAGAGAGTGGGGTTAATGCCCACGAGATCCGACACTGTCCAGCCTATTGCTTTGCGGTTCCTCTGTAAGACTTCTAACAACCTAGACTCTTATTCTAAAGTCAAGTCTGATCTAATGATGACAAGATATCTCTCTTTGGGTCTCGCAAGAAAGGCGTACTTAAGTGTAGGAGGAAGTGATTTCAGTTTTGGCAATGTGGTATCATCAAGCAAATCTGGCTAAACTGAATCTGAATCTAGTTTTGTGCTGCAAAGAAGGTGGGCTAAGCTGCGTAGTACTCACTACCAACTCAAATGTATGGGGAGTCAGATCGTCAAAGAAACACGGTAGTTTGGCCAAAGACACATCCAACACATCATCTATATCCCATGATCGTTCCGAAGAGGATGGAACTGACAATTCTAGATGGATCTCTATGTCATCATGGGGATAGGTAGATGCATCTCTCACAAGATTAGACAACACCTGGAAAACTGCATCATCTACTATGCCCATTCCATATGAAAGGGACTCGCTCTGTCCTGAAGGAATCTGTCCCCAAATCCCATCTGTACTAATCATTCTGCAATCTGCCTCTGAAGATGAGTACTCTATGCTACTCTCTGAATCAGGTCGCTGACACCTGGTTTGCTTTATCTCAAGGTTCACTTCTCCACCGGGAGAATGGAACTTCATCATTCCCGTACCATAATCAAAAGTTGCGCCTACGATCCTAAGAAAGGGTCGTCCGATAATGATATGAGATTCTCTCCAATGATTGGGGGTCTCCATGTCCAAGATTGTGAAGTCAACCTGATAGTTCTGCCACTCAATCGAGATAACGACGTTCTTCACTTCTATCTTAGGTCTCTTCACTGAACGATCTACAAATTGGAGTAAAGCTCTAGATTTGCGAAGTGGTCCCAATTCCAATTTCTAATATAAGGTTAAGGGAAGTAAGTTTATTAAAGAACCGTTATCCAAGAGTGTGCGTGCAAATGTAATGTGGTCAATACGACTCTCCACATAGTGAGTACCCATGTCTCCCTTTTTCCTTGACAAAGTCTGATTTTTGAGACAATAAGTTGTGGCTACTGACAAGACATGTGTCTTTATATTTTGGTTCTCTTTATTCATGCTAACCCTTATAGGTGTGCATCTCACCTTAAGGTATTTTTGAAATGCAGGATGGAGATCCATATATTCATGAAATGGCACCTTTACAGTGATATTTTTTTTTCAAAACCGTGCCATATCTGGGTCATCTTTCTGAATCTTTTTGATGTGCTTTGCTATTGTAAGAGCACGGGGAAAAGGGAATGAAGCTAGAAAAATAGAAGATGAAGAGTCTGAATCATGAACTAAAAGATCATTCTTGGCATTAACTGAAACAGAGTTCTTCATACAAGAATCTTTTTGATGCAACATGGACTCAAAATATAGACTATCTACTATAGGTTGTGGAATAGAAGCTGGAATGGTATCCGCCACAACCAGAGATGCAAGGTCCTCCGTAGACTCAGAAGAATATCCATGTTGTCGATGCTGCATACGTGCTCTCCTTCTTCTCTCAGTTCCCTAAGTAGATATCCTCGAATGGTGCTGACTGGGCTCCGAACTATGATGCCTCTCCTCCTCATCCTTTGAAGACTCCTCAGGTAGATCTCCAGAGATGCCCCTCCTCGTGTCCCTCGCTTGGTCAGGTATGGTCACGGTCCTTCCACTCCTGAGTGACATATGATTAGCCTCGTCACACGAAAGAATCTCATGTTCAGATCTAGGAGAAGCGGAATAGTATACCTGACCAAAGTGCTGCTGAGAACTAGATTGGTTCACGCTATTGAGATTAGCCTACACTTGGGCTGGAATCGAAGTAGAGGGTGCAGTCTGCTCGTCTCGCCATCTGGACAGGTGGTTGACATCCACTTGTAAGTCTTGAATTTCGTTCTTGTAGGAATAGAGCTAGTCGAGTATTTGCTACCGAATGTCCATGGGTCCAGACGATGAAGGAAGGGGGTAAGACTAGGAAGAGGAACGGGAAGACTGGCCCTGCTAGCCAGGGTACTTCCTCTGTTGTTGCTGCTGGGATATCTGCTGAGATTACGGGCCCTGCTGGCCCACCTGGTTATGGCCCTGTCGGCCATACTGTTGGTTCTACTGCCGCTGCTGCTGGGGTGGCTGGAATCTAGGGCTATGCAGTGAAGGAAGTGATGCGGAGGTGAATGTGGTGTTGTGAAAGGTCTGGGGACGTTGATAGGCATGACGGTCTCCCGTAATTCCCTGCCTGGCAGGTTCCTGAGTATACCATACTCCATTCACCTCCCAAACCAGTGGAGGCTTCTCCTGAACTATCGCTGCTAATGGAGGTGGTTGCTAGAAAGAGTGGGCGTAGGATTGGTCCTACTCCCATGCCTGGGGTTGCCCTGACACCAACTGCTCATGAACATGGTGAACTCGGTAAACGGGAGCAGCAGGTGCAGTCACGACAGGTGTTGAATCCACGATTCATCATCTCAATATCTTTTTCTTAGCAAAATCCCTGAGTAAAATCCCAAATAAATGTATATAAAATCAATAAATTAACAAAATAACTCTTGTAAATAAAACACACCAATTATTGTATATTAGATTGTACATATAAATTAACCATAAAAAGCCGCAAAATTAAAGGAGTTTTTCACCTGTAAATAGTCCAAAACTTCATGTATTTTTAATAATTTAATTTCAAATCCTTTTTTACTAATTCTTTCTCTAACTTGTTCCTAAAAATGTACATAAATACAAAAATACAAAACAAATTTCATCTCAAATAAATGCTCCTAGATCCCTAAGAGAAAAAGCCGTAAAGTCCAACTTCCAGGCCAAATTTGCTCCGTATGAACTCTAAATTCACCAAACTCACTTTTAAAGTTCAAGTTAGAAAATTATCTATCCAACGGAAGTTGTTTCATTAAAATCGGAGCTTATTTGCAAAAGTTGGGTTTTGGGACCTAGATGTACATTGTATATTATGTATATATTCATTCTTTCTTCATTTTTTATTTTATCTTTCTTAAGTACTAAAAATACAAAAAAATTATGGTGGTGTTGTATTTTGATTGTAGTATTTTATTGTATTTTATTATTGTAAATATCTCCTATTAAAAAGACAAAAAAATATATAAATTAGAAAAGCAAACAAAAAATGTACATATTTTTTGTCTTCTTTTGTAAATTCTCCACTTTTTCTCTTTTTATTTTTATTCTCCCTTTTTAGTAGCCTACTTTTATTGTATTTTATTTAAATTACATTCTC
The DNA here is from genome assembly GCA_037367405.1 of Ottelia alismoides. Taxonomy (NCBI): domain Eukaryota; kingdom Viridiplantae; phylum Streptophyta; class Magnoliopsida; order Alismatales; family Hydrocharitaceae; genus Ottelia; species Ottelia alismoides. The sequence continues at coordinate 628,585 of JAZKJV010005717.1, read as the reverse complement.
TACAATAACTTATCTTCTACCACCAGTTTCCATTCAACTCCACCATTTTTAATAACCTCCCATTCAACTCCACCACTTTAATAACCTCTCATGTGTCCTCTTCATATACATCTCATCCTCCTCTTTTTGCACTTTATCCATCTTTATGTGAGGAGAGACTAGTTCGCATAGTTGAATTGGTAACAGCGATGCAACCGCGGTCGAGCGACGACAGCCCTCTCTCCGGTGAGATCCGTTGGTTTCTTGGCCAACATCGCAGCTGCATGCGTTGATTGCTCGAGCTCATAGCTCGCCGGCCACGAGCGAAGACCGTGCTCTCGTGAGCACAACATAGGCGATCTCGTTCATCGTAGGTAAATTTTTCCTTTCTATCATTCATAAACATTTTCACTATCTTGCATTTTTATCACATTTCCACCATTGCACATCCATTTATACATCATATCATCACTACCACCTTCATTTTCATCGTAATTTACCTCTACTATTTTTTCCCTTTTTTTGGACATATTCATATTTCGTCATTGTGTGAAAAAAACAAAAAAGTTAAAAAAATTAAAATGAAAAAAGGATTTTATTATTATAGCAAAAAAACAAAAAAAAACTCGCAGCTGCGATGGGAAACACCCACCTCCACTGCCACCACCGTCCTCTTATCGCGTCGGTCGGCGCCGCCACCACCGCCCCGCCTGCGGTGCTCGACGCCGCAGCCGTAGGTGGTGGCCTTGATGTAGCCACCAGGCCTAGCTGCTCCCCTCGACCCCCTCTCCTCCTCCTCGATGGTGGTCAGCGCGGCCTCCGCCGCTCCCAACACCGCAGCGGCCCACCCATCCTCCCATGGTACGCCGACCGCCGTCAGCCCCTCCGCCCATGCGTGGTGCGCCGCCTCCTCGCGGCCGCGCCGCCGACATCGCTGCCCTAACCTCTTGCATCGTGAAGAAGAAGAAGGTCCAATTTTTATTTTTCTTTTTTTATTGTAAATATTGCAAGTTCGCCCATTATGTTTCTTAAATTACAAAAGGTCCATGTACTTAGTATTCTTGTATTTTATTCTCTGAAATTTGCACGGATAACCCTATGTTTTTATAGCAAATTGGACCTCAATTTTACATCATTTTATTTAATGAATTTTTTTTGATGTTGAGCAACTAGTTCTCTACCATGTAGATATTTATTTATATTTTTCTGATATTTGGGTAATTAATTAAAAAAATTTTTAATTTAAATTTTGTGTATTTTACCCATTCTGTGCTCTTAAATACATATCTGAAACATAGTTGCTCTAAAAATTTCACAAAAATTAGATATGATGCGCTGATATGTAATTGAATTACTATCCAAATTTCATCCAAAATAGAGTTTTGTTGTGCTTGAAATAAACTATAGAGTGATTTTGGTATTTGATTTTTAATTAAATCCACATACATCATTTTTGTAAAATTTCAAATATCCTGGATTTCATACAAAAATAGCTTTTTGAGATAATTTGCGCTATAATTAATTTGATAATGTGGATTTATTAGGAATTAATTACTCACTGTCATTCTATTTTCACTAAAAAATCCATAAAGAAATTTATATTTTGTCAAAAATTTCCAAAAATAATACTGTAGTATCCTTGCATCATGTTTTCATTCCAGCAAAATTTTCATAATTTTTGCTTACTGTTTGTATGAAAAAATTGTGAAAAAAACCCATAAAAATTGTGCATTTTAATTGTTACATTTTAATCGTGAAAATTCCAAAAAATATATGTTGCATTCATCATTTGATTAAGTTTACTCGAAAAATATAATTTGGCTAAATTGGACTAATTTCATATTAAAATTAATTTGGCCGTGTTGTGTGTTTTCTTAGTGTCTTAATTCAGCCGCATCTTGTAATTGATATTCATTTGGCATTAAATAAAAAAAATCTGCATTGGAAATCTAAATCTTAATTTTCCAATTAACCCCAAAGTTGTTCCTTTGCCTCCCTGTGTTCGACTCCGGACTTGACCGGGATATAAATTAAAGCCGAGCCCTCTTCACGGAGATCTTGTCTCGGTTCTGATTGATTCGCTAAGTACACGTACTACAACGAGCCCAATTTAAACATCATTTTTAGTGACTTGTCAGATGGCGTCGTTGTCGGGGAGGCAAACGGCTTAGGGATTAGTTTAAAATTTTGAATTTAGATTTTCATTTACTCGGGTAGTCTGACCCCCGAGCCACTTGTAATTAATCCAATTTTCTCTCATTTTTTTTCTTCATATTCTTGTATATATATATATATATTTATCTCTCTAATATAAATCTTCCTTGCGAGGCCTAGTGTACTTAGAGTACATCGGAGGTCGACAGACGGACGCGCGCCGAATGTTGAAGAGTTAGGAGAATTAATTTATTTTTGAGGGAATTTTTGTAAATTTATTGTAATTATTGTGTTGTAATTATTTAGGTAGCTTGCTCCTTTATAGTGGCTCTTATTTGATAGCTCGCGTGTGTAGAGACTTGGACATTACTTTGTGGAGTGTCGAGACATGTTTCACTCTCCGCTGAGGGTGGGGCTCGACTTGAGTGGCGAATTTAAGGATTAGGCACATGGTAGTTTAGCATCAAATTTTTTTGTGCTCTTCGTAATTTAGGCCATACATATCTTAGAAGATTCGCATATCTTATAAGATTCATAATGAGACGCAGATAGACACTTACTACTTAGCTCAAAATAAATCGATTCTTCCCCGCTAATAGTATACTGTTTAGGTGTGATTTTTCTCGATCTGCATGCATTTAGTATAAAATTTATAAATTCAATTTTACATAACGGATGGAGAGTGCTGGGATTCACTGTAAGTATACCTTCTTCTGAGCATGCATCATAGTTTCTCATTTGCATTCTGATTTCTGGTTCCCCTCTTGTTTTACAACTTAAGGTCAAAAAGGAAATTGGGACTGAATGTTAGACATGTTCGTGTTCAGATAAATTTCAGGTGATAACCTAACTCTAAAATTAGGACTAATTGAGTAGGTCGGTAAAAAATAAAATAAAAGGAACCCCTATTCTCGGGTGCATAAAGCCCTCATTGTTTGTTTTACTTGCAAGTGAGAGAGAGATGAGCCTAGGATAGAGCCAAGCCAATATTTCTTACATACTACTGGTTCTTAATTTTTAGGCGATTAGCTACTTTTCAGTGAGGAATATGGGTAACAGTATTTATATAGTACGGACTTCCTTAGCAGAGTGGGAGCTTTAGATAGCGCATTAGTCCTCAAGGAACGGGTAGTCGTATTTATGCAGTTCGTACTTACTCCTATACTGGTTGAAAGTAGGTCAAACTAGTCGTAAGAATCGAGCCATTATGTAGGAAAATACGGGCACCTAACAGCTCGTTAATCTTTCCAAGATTGTAGTTATCACCAACTAAAATCGACAACATAATTTGATCGAACTCTTACGGCCATTACGTGTTGAGTTTGTGAAATTGAGGGTTTGGATTGTGTTTGTATTGTGTGAGTTTACTCCGCACATTTACGTGCATTGTAGAACTAGCGCCTCATTGAATATCATGTTCTAATTGGTTCTTTTGACATCGAAGATGACCGATTGGGGGGATATTTATTCAGACTTTGTGATTCTCTCAATGAACCCTCCAAGAAGTATGTCTTCACAGGTCTAGGCGCAACTTGGACCAACCTGGACTCATGACCCTCTTGAGCCCAGGATCACCCACTCTCGGGATGGTTACTCTCAAACCATTCCCTTTCTCTCTTCCCACCTCACTGAGGAAGACCTTCACCTCGGTGAGAATATCTTGATTCATAAATCCTCTTCTAATCAAGAACACCTTGTTGATTCAGGCCATAAAGAAGACACAAGAAAATGCCTCCAAAGAAGAAAGAAGAGGAAGAAGAGAACCATGAAGACCCAATGAGAATGGTACTAGCCAGATTAGCGGCATCTGAGTAGCAACACGCATTAGTAAGGGCTCAGTTAGGACAACTCAATGTTAGGGTCGAACCACCAATGGATGCGGTGTATAACCTCAGATAATACCAAATTCGGAACTACTTGAGTCTGGCAGAACCCACAGTTGATTTTGAGTTGAAGCCGCACTTTCTGAACCTGCTGCCACACTTTGATGGGAATGCATCTGAGGAGCCATATGCATTTCTAAGGGACATTGAACTCATCTGTGCTAACCTCAGACATCCTAATGTTAGCCATGATTATATTAGGCTCACAGTCCTTCCATTTGCCTTGGGTGGCAAAGCTGACTACTGGGTAACGAAGAATTACCGTCACCACTTATGCACAGTTCAAGGACCTATTCCCGAAGAATTTCTACCCGATGAGTAGAACTAACATGATGAGGACGCGAATTATGAGTTTTTTCCAATTACCTCGAGAAGTCTTTTGTTATGCTTGGGAAAGATTCAAGGACATCCTACAAAAATGTCCCTGTCATGGATGAGATGATAACATCTTGGTCCAGTCATTCTTTACTGGTCTCAATCCTGAGATGCAGGGTTTAGTGAGCGTCGCCTATGGAGGTAGCTATACATCACGAGGATCGGATACCGTCTGAAAGGTATTCGAACAGATGGCCGAAATTAGCCGCTTACAGATGGCCAGCAGGGCCTATATACCGTCCCCCATTTCACTCTCATTTGGAGGAGGAAAATCAGTTGTAGTCGATCTCTCTCAGGACATGATCCCTAGCATGGGTATCCTTGCAGACAAGCTTACTGTAGTTGAGAGGATTGACAGGAGAATTGATGAATTGGACAGGAGCATCTCCAAGATTCCAAAACAAATGGAGGAGTTGACTGATAGGGTATCTAAGATAAAGATGCATGTCGTGACTGCACCATCTGCTCCCGTATACCGAGTTCACCATATTCATGAGCAGTTGGTGTCAGGGCAACCGCAGCCATGGGAGAAGGACCAATCCTACACCCACTCTTTCCATCAACCACCTCCATTAGCAGAGATAGTTCAGGAGGAGCCTCCACCGATTTGGGAGGTGAATGGAGTATGGTATACTCAGGACCCTGCCAGGTAGGGAAATACGGGAGACCGATAGACCTATCAGCATCCCCCGACCTTTCACAACACCGCATTCACCTCCGCACCACCTCTTTCATAGTAGAGCCATCGATTCCAGCCACCCCAGCAACATCGACACCAGTAACAGCAGTATGGCCGATAGGGCCATTACCAGGTGGGCTAGCAGAGCCTGCAATCTCAGCAGATACCCCAGCAGCAGCAGGGGCAGTACCCTGGTAAGCAGGGCCAGTCTTCTTGTTCTTCTTTCCAATATTATCCCCTTCCTTCATCGTCTGGTACCGTGGATATATAGCAACAGATACTCGACAAGCTCCGTTCCTATAGGAATGAAATTCATGACTTATGCATGGATGTCAACCGCCTGTCCAGATGGCGAGATGAACAGACTGCACCCTCTACCTCTATCCCAACCAAAGTTCAGGCTAACCTCAATAGCCTGAACCGATCTACTTCTCAACAACACTTTGGTCAGGTATACTATTCAGCATCTCTTAGATCTGAACATGAGATTCTTTCATGTGACGAGGCTAATCATATGTCACTCAGGAGCGGAAGGACCATGACCATACCTGACGGGACGAGGGACATAAGGAGGGGCATCTCTAGAGCTCTACCCGAGGAGTCTTCAGAGGACGAGGAGGAGAGGCATCATATTTCAGAGCCCCATCAGCACCATTTGAGGATTTCTACTCAGGGAGTCGAGAGGAGGAGGAGAGAGCGTAGGTAGCATCAGCACCATAGATATTCTTCTGAGTCTACGGAGGACATTGCATCTCCGATTGTGGCGGATACCACTCCAGCTTCTATTCCACAACCTTTAGTAGATAGTCTAGATTTTTGAGTCCATGTTGCATCAAAAAGATTTTGGTAAGAAGAACTCTATTTCAGTTAATGCAAAAAATGATCTCTCAGTTCATGATTCAGACTCTTCGTCCTCTGTCTCCATAGCTTCAATCCCTTTCCCTCGTGCTCTTACGGCAGGAAAGCGCATCAAAAAGATTCAGAAAGATGACCCGATATGGCACAATTTTGTAAAGAAAACATCACTGTAAAGGTGCCATTTGATGAATATGTTTCTAACCATCCTGCATTCCAAAAATACCTTAAGGTGAGATGCACACCTACAAGGGTTAGCAGGAAGAATGATAATCAAAATATAAAGGCACGCGTCTTATCAGTAGCCACAACCTATTGTCTCAAGAATCAGATTTTTCCAAGGAAAAAGAGAGACATGGGTGCTCACTATGTGGAGAGTCATATTGATGACAATGCGTTTGCATGCACACTCTTGGATAACGGATCTTCAATCAACTTACTTACCTTAGCATTATATCAGAAATTGGAGTTGGGACCACTTCGCAAATCTAGAGATGTACTCCATTTCGCAGATCGTTCAGTGAAGAGACCTAAGGGAGAAGTGAAGAACATCGTTATCTTAATTGAGGGGCAGAACTATCAGGTTAACGTCACCGTCTTGGACATAGAGACCCCCAATCATTGGAGAGAATCTCAGATCATTCTCAGACGGCCCTTCCTTAGGACCGCATGCGCAGCTTTCAATTATGTTACGGGAATGATGGAGTTCCGTTCTCCAGGCGGAGAAGTGAACCTTGAGATGAAGCAAACCAAGTGTCAGCGACCTGATTCAGAGGGTAGCACAGAGTACTCATCTTCAGAAGCATATTGCAAAATGATTAGCGCAATTGGGATTTGGGGACAGATTCCTTCAGGATAGAGCAAGTCCCTTTCATCTGGAAAGGGTATAGTGGATGATGTAGTTTGCCAGGTGTTGTCTGATCTTGTGAGAGATGCATCTACCTATTCCCATGATGACACTGAAGGATATGGTTAGATCCTCAAGCGCATCACAGAAGCGTGATCGTCGTATCGAATACGACGAAGAACGACTAGTCATACTAGTTGTTCTATGCATCGGAAATTAAAATTTGTTATGTGACGAAACCACATGATCCAAGAACACTTCTCGGATCGTTTCGTCTAAACCACAAACAAGTATTAGGTTTACCTCTTGAAGCGTGGTTGCAATCGAGTCTCTAAGCGAAGAGATCTCCTGTCTCAAGTCCGATCCGACGGAGGAGACGCTTGCGAGCGTGGGGATGAACCGCGTTCTTCTCGCAATCCATGTTGATAATCCAAGCGGCGGATCTCCTGATCTCGACACACGAGATCCGACGTCTTCTTCACGAGTAAGGCACGCTGAAGTAGACGGAGTTCCACGAGCAAACCATCGGGCAGCATAACGACGACGCTGCGGCGATGGAGAACCTCTCTAGGGCATCCATGGTGGACGGCCATGAGAGGGAGAGAGAGAGAGAGATGCTTCTCAAGCATTGTGTGTAAGGAAGAGCAATGGGGTGCCTCTCCTTTTATAGGGTTTTGGGATCCATGGATCTCAATCCATGGGACAACACAAATCCAATGGCTCTCATTGATTGTGTTTCTTTTAATGGTCAAGATTTGTGTTGGTAAAACCAACAACAATTAATTTAATTTATATTAAATATATGTTGATAAATCAACATAATTTAATTACCAAATTAAATCAAGATCTCTTGGAGATCATAGGAGAGAGAGTTCCTCCTTCCATGTTGGAAGGAGGGGACGGCCACACATTCCAAATAGGAGTGGTGGCCGTCCACTCCATATACATGGAAGGTGGCTCTCATCTCTTTAATGTAATCTCCAAGATTATGCAACAACTTTTGTTGCAAATTATTCTACAAAAATAATTCACAATTATTTTGTAGACATTGCAATCTTGCCATTAAAAATTTGTGAATCATATTCACAACCCAAAATAAAATGTAAATTACATTTTCAATTTAATGTTCAATGTGAATCCAATTCACATTAACATTTAATTAATAAATGTAAATTACAAACATCTCTCTCTTATATATTATAAATCACATTTATAATATATATATGACTAATATGGATATTGCTATCCACATTATTCATATCCATGATAATTAAATCACACTTAATCATCTTGGATCTCTATTCTCTTGTGTTCAAATAATATGAATCATATTCACATTATTTACATCTTTGATAATCAAATCATATTTAAATATCTAAGATAGCTCTCTTTATAATATGAATCAAATTCATATTAATCATGATAATTAAATCGCATTTAATTATTCATTTTCTTAATGCTCGGATACATAAATCAACAATAGAATTATCTATGAACTCCTTCCAGGATAATGCGCTTTATCCGCAGGTACTTGGAGATAAAGACAGGGCGATTGTATTGTTCCACGTATAGTGACATGGATATTGAGATAGTATCTCAAATACAGATCGCGGGCCTCCCATAGATGCTTGATTAAATCAAGACCGTAAATCTAATCTTCTCATTGTATCTGAATCACGTTCAAATCAATGTCCAACACTTGGACCAAGATCAGATCACTTCTCTACTGAGAGGAGTCTCTAAAATCCAGACCCGTTTCATCACTCCCTAGGAATGGAAGCGTCATGGTTATACAATCATTTATGATCACATCACCCTCAGGTATTCCCAATACCTGTACATCCTGCATACTGGAAGACTCAGACTAAACCCGAAGTATTGGATCAACTTTATACTGTCTACTTCATGGTTTTATCAGTAAGTTTCTCATTCGATCATTAGGAGTCGGTATCGATCATATACTTTCCAAAAAACATATATCATACCTAGGTCTTGATCATATACTTTCCAAAAGTATATATCAAACCTACAAATTCAGTCAAGCTTCCAAAGCGAGACGACCGTGCGCACGGAATTTGATTCTTCCCAATATCTCATGAGTGAGCTCATGTGTTCCGGTTCAGTGAATGAACCTGTATGTTCCCTTTGAGAGATCGTATTACTCATATACCCTTGCATGTACACCAGCGCGCCGGTGTATAGACCTTGATTAGGTCATCAACCTATTGGTCTGCCAAATGTACATACTCAGACATATAGTAATACATCTGTCTCTGGTCAGAGGATGCGTGCCTATATCATGACAGCATATGATATAGGACTTCGGTTATCTCGATCTCGTTAAGTCAACTCTTTGACCTAACTAATCTGACACCTCCGAATCTCTAATCCTATGAAGAGGACCTGCATCAAGAGGTCGATCAGATATCAGCCTTTAAAGATAAGGATTGCCATCTCCTACTCAGGCTGGAGATCATCTCTTAACGATCATTTGACGGTGCTCGATGAGTCCTCAATATAACTCATTAGATATTCATCTAAGCACCAGCCTCTATGATTCAATAATTGAATCAACAGTTGTAATATCATTAAGATGGCCATGGTACATAACCCTAATTGTACTAAGGGACCTATTATGCAAATTATGTACTCTTTATTTCAGTTTTAAGGAGTGAATTGCAATAACATTTATAGCATAATGGCTCGTTGTGGGCTCGCATGTCCAACAATCTCCCACTAGCCCAAAGAGACATTGATGGGCTAATCATTTAAACCCACACTCATGTGACAATCATAGGCTATTTAGAAAATAGCTAGGTAAGCTGATCAGTCACTCGGTTCCCGCGAGACTATGCCAAGTCCTTTTACGGCACTTACATATCCCCAGTAATAGTGCTCGCATCTAATGCGATTGTTGCATCTCATGCAACCAATACTCAACCTTGTTAAAGCTATTATAGTGTTCTTGACACTATAGCTTAATAATTGTTATAACTAGTATTTCCATAATCCTTATAAGAATACCCTTATTCATGAAGATCTCTATCTCCAAAGGTATCTAGGGTTAAGACCCTTATAGATCACTACCTACAAGGTCTTAAACTTTTGAAGATAAGACTTTGAGATCACTATCTCAAAAATCTCCTCATCTATGAAGATTTTGTTATTACTGCAATCAAGTGTTTTATCTCTACAGTAGGATTAGTAACAGTTTACTACTCCCACTGCATGACAGACATCTGGTATTTGTACACTCTTGCATACACTCAGCTTCTCGTAACTAATGCACAAGTGCAAGTAGTTGTAGCATTTACTTCCTCAACTCTTTGAGGTGCTATCCCTTAAGATAGGTCAATATCATATCTTAAGGGTTAGAAGCCTTTCTTGGAATTTCTATGAATAGAATATGTCCAAGGTGTACTACAAATGTGACAGTCCAATTATCCTCTTCTCTTCGCTTCTGAACAACTTCAGAAATAAGATCTAAGAGGTATCTTTGAAATCATATTTCAAGATATGGAATAGCCAGTCTATAAAACACTTATTATCATCCTTATATCATTCTAAATGATTAGGATATTATCTACATTTAGCATGATGAACACAAAGGCACTCCCACTAAGCTTCACATGGCTCATCCAGATTCTATCTGAAATCATAACATTTATAATTTCATCAAATCTTATGATCCAACTTCAAGAAACTTCTTTGAGTCCATAGATGGATTCCTTAGCTTCTACACCTTGCTTTCCTCAACCATGAAGCCCTGGGGCTACTTCATGTGAATATCCTCAGAGAGGTATTCATAGAGGAATGCAATATTGACTTACATCTTGAAGATGCAATAGTCAAGTTGTGTAGCTAAGGTTAGCAATATTCTGATGGTTTTAAGCATGGTCACTGAAGAGTAAGTCTCATTGCAAGCAATGTCTTCTCTTCTAGTGTGTAGCTCATGGCTACAAACTGTGCTTTGAAGGTCTCTACCTTCTCATCAGGTTCCCTTTCTCTTGAAGATCCATTTACACCTTTACAGGTTTTTACCCATATAGGTGGATCCACGAGGGTCCATATACAACACTTGCATATGAAGTCTACATTAGACTTTTATTGCTAACATCCATCTATCCATGCTATGATCTTCAGAAGCTTCATCACATGAAGTTCAATCATTGTCAGATTTCTCTGACACATGGAATCCATCCTCAAACTCATTTGAAGAGGTATTAGTGTTTCATTTTTCATTGTCCTCTTAGTTTTCAATTTCAGGAGCCTCATTATCTTCTCAAGAATAAATGAGTTCCTACACTTCATTTTTATCTTGATTCTCAAGAGTCTCAACCTCTAAGAATCACATTCTCAGAGATAGATATTTTAAGAATCTCAAGGTCATAAAGTAGGTATCCAATACCATCCTTTATTTTTCTAATGAAGTAGCACTCTCAAGTGCTAGATTCCAGCTTGCATGCATGGAATCATATTAAGCATATATATTGTAGTCTCTTCTACACATATATACCTGGAAACTAAGGGATAATTATGCTAAAATCCATCATTGATAAGATCATGTCACACATGATCCAATCGTATCTACCTATAACTCTATTGAGTTAAGGTGTGTTAGGAGGATTGAGATAGAAGTGATATTCATATCTCTATAAGGTATTCTTTGAATTTATCTAGTAGGTACTTGCTACCTAGATTAGATCAAATTCATTTTATCTTCCTTCAAACTTTGGTTTTTAAACCAAAAATAATGAAATCTTTGAACATTTCAAAGGTTTCTTAGGTGAAGAGAAGAAATCTCATATCATACATAATCATCAACCGATATCACATATCCATAATGTTTACTATGATATAGATGATCTACATACATCAATATGCATGAGATCCTGAATACCTTGGCATCTTACACCTTTCTCTAAGAAGGGTGTATTGGACATTTTACTTTGAATACAATATTCATAAGTATGTAAGTTTTGAAATTTTAGACATTCTAAAGTTTCATCTCTTACTAGTCTATTGATCAAATCAATAAACAAATGTCCAAAGCTTGATGCTAGATCATTGTCAAATGATTTTCATCCTCATATTGATCTTAAGTTTTAATTTCAGCATTTAGAAATGTTAATGAGCCATTCATCAATTTTCTAATTTAGTGGAGTCCACTAGATTTTAGATTACTATCTGAAATATCTCCATCATAACTCTTTATGATAGCTCTACCTCAGAATTCATGTTTATTTCCAACATTTAGAAACAAAAAATGAGTGTATTCTTATATCTAGGTCATAGAGACATTCTCTAAGACTAAGGACTCTCCCACTGAAATTAAAAAGTCTATCAATCCAACAGAGATTGTTGCAACAATTGCATCAATATCCATGTGGATAACTATAAACCTTTAAGATCAAATTTTCCGGTCTTCTAAAACATATGCAACATATTGCAAATGTCATCAGAAGATTGAGATACAATTATTTGACTTTATCTTATCAATGATTTATGTAGATTAATCCGATGCTCCATCCGAGTCCTTCTCTAAGGATTCTAGATAGACTTGATAGTCATACTATCAACACATCAACTTATTGCAGTATTGGCATTCATCCAACTCTTCGGATGACATATGGAAGTCATAGATGTATAGTCAACTCTTTGACCATACTTCTTACTCAGGTCCAACCCATGCTTCCACTGCGCTCCCTTTATCTATAAGCAACCATTGCTTAAGACTAAGGATCTCTTATGTAAGAGCATTTCAACATTTATACATGCTTCATTAAATTCATACAATATGAATATTATGAAGCTTCATGAATGACCATAGTATAGATAGTAGAATGATGACACTCATCATCTACATCCATCTAAACTCTTAAAACATAGGTTCAGGTAGGTACTCAAACAATTTGAATACATCATCTCTTTAAGAGACACCATTCTGCATGATGCAGTGAACCATTTCATTCATGTTAAATGTCAAGAGCACATATGTATGCCAGAATATCTTCATTAATTTTATAAGGATTATTTGACAATTGCGATCATCATCGACATGTCACTTCCAAAGTACATCCGATGAGAGATCAAGACTATAGAGATATACAAACCCTAGGGTTGTAGTCCTATTATCTATTTAATTGTCATTCCTCAATATTATGAGGAAACTTGCACATTGCAACCACATACATTATGTGTCCAATTGCAAGTACAATATCTGAATCATGAGTCCAATCCATGATATTTTACTGGTTATTATTGAGTACATCATTGAGTGGGTTTTAATGAAAGATTATCTGAAATAAGAAATTTGCATAAATATATAAATATATATATATATATTACTTTGATTTAGGATTTTTATATCAAAGTTGTCTTGTCTTGTCAACACTGAAAGTTCATTCCCTTAATCACTTTCAATGTAAGAGATATACTTACCATTATATCTCAACAAGATCTGGGATCTCCTTCCTTATCTTTGTTGCATCCCAATAATATGAGAACCTACAACTCGGATAAAAAAAGCGGGAACACATTCTGCCTTGCAAGTCCAACTTGCATCTCCCAATTCGGTCTTTAACACCCGGGCCCACCACCCCTAAGGCAATGTTGACCCGTCATTAATTGAACCAACCGTCGACAGGAATACAACTCGCTATGTGCAATCCAATATCACCCCAATAATATGAGGATATTGGGGTCACTACGCATACGTCCTTACTCTTTCGAGAAGCGAAGAGCCCGATCCAAATGGATCGTATGCAGGAGCTGTCACTTCGGACAGGCGTCTCCTACATACAATATCTGGTGACGAAACCCTTCGCCTTGACGGGAGACCATGGATGTCACTTTTGTGATCCTCCATATCATATTCAAATTCTAATCAATCATTATGAATCATATTCATTATGATTAATTCTTCCAAGGGAAATAACATCTCTATTCATAGAGTGTTTTAATTTCAATTGGATTCCAATTAATCTAATCATATTAAATTAATGATCCAATTAATATCCAACAAACATTTTAATAGTTACTTGAATTATGGTATTATCTCAAATACGTATTATTTCGAATTTTAATAATTAGAAATACATCATGATTTCTTAAGCATTATACTAACCCTACCCGCTATCATAGCCAGTACCGACGAGAGTGGGACGGACCACATACGTTGCAACCCGCAACCCCAATACTCTCCGACTACACACCATATCCACCTCGGGAAAGGATAATGCAAAATAGATCATTTTGTACTTGAGATGATCATCGGTTCTTCAACCGAAATTATACCATATAGTAATAATCAAAACAATTTTGATTAACATTATAATGAGATTTGCTAAACAAATCCCAAGTCCTATTCAAGCAACATGTTTATTGGAATGTTGATCATGTAGATCATGTAACCAATCTTGATCTAGATCACATCTAATCATTTGTTGATTAGGGCAAAGTCATTTAAGGACATAATTATCATCAAATATTTCACAAATATTTATGCATAATTATTCCAGGAAATTAAACAATTTAATTTCACTAATTAATTAAATGACAATCACTAGGTTCTTGGTTAGGAAAGTATTTTCAGCAGTGACTCTCACTTACTAAAAATACCATATCTCAATCAATTTAAATCCAAATTAAGCAAAGTAAATTTATGAAGTTTTCTAACTTGATTTACAACAGAACCCAAGTGATTTGCATGCATTTCAAGGCGTTTCAAATCCGCAATTAATATCTTAATTACGTCATGATCCGCAGTCCCCGAAACAGTGGATACATGTTCACTAAAATGAGCATATCTAGAGCAAATGGAATCGAAATCACGCAAACTCAGATCCTACGGTTTCCTTATTTAATGGGAATAAAATACAAATATTATTTTTGAGTTTAAACAATTTAAACAGTGCCGAAAATAATATCAAAACAGAGATGCGAAAATGAAATGCAAGAAAACTTTCGCATACCCTAATGAAACCAAGTCGTCCTCGGTTTATGGATCGTATCCAAAACCACTGATCTAGGGCTCTGATACCAAATTGAAGGATATGGTTAGATCCTCAAGCGCATCACGGAAGCGTGATCGTCATATCGAATACGACGAAGAACGACTAGTCGTACTAGTTGTTCTATGCATCGGAAATTAAAATTTTTTATGCGACGAAACCACATGATCCAAGAACACATCTTGGATCGTTTCGTCTAAACCACAAACAAGTATTAGGTTTACCTCTTGAAGCGTAGTTGCAATCGAGTCTCTAAACGAAGAGATCTCCTGTCTCAAGTCCGATCCGACGGAGGAGACGCTTGCGAGCACGGGGATGAACCGTGTTCTTCTCGCAATCCATGTTGATAATCCAAGCGGCGGATCTCCTGATCTCGACACACGAGATCCGACGTCTTCTTCACGAGTAAGGCACGCTAAAGTAGATGGAGTTCCACAAGCAAACCATCGGGCAGCATAACGACGACGCTGTGGCGATGGAGAACCTCTCTAGGGCATCCATGGTGGACGGCCATGAGAGGGAGAGAGAGAGATGCTTCTCAAGCATTGTGTGTAAGGAAGAGCAATGGGGTGCCTCTCCTTTTATAGGGTTTTGGGATCCATGGATCTCAATCCATGGGACAACACAAATCCAATGGCTCTCATTGATTGTGTTTCTTTTAATGGTCAAGACTTGTGTTGGTAAAACCAACAACAATTAATTTAATTTAGATTAAATATATGTTGATAAATCAACATAATTTAATTACCAAATTAAATCAAGATCTCTTGGAGATCATAGGAGAGAGAGAGTTCCTCCTTCCATGTTGGAAGGAGGGGACGGCCACACATTCCAAATAGGAGTGGTGGCTGTCCACTCCATATACATGGAAGGTGGCTCTCATCTCTTTAATGTAATCTCCAAGATTATGCAACAACTTTTGTTGCAAATTATTCTACAAAAATAATTCACAATTATTTTGTAGACATTGCAATCTTACCATTAAAAATTTGTGAATCATATTCACAACCCAAAATAAAATGTAAATTACATTTTCAATTTAATGTTCAATGTGAATCCAATTCACATTAACATTTAATTAATAAATGTAAATTACAAACATCTCTCTCTTATATATTATAAATCACATTTATAATATATATGACTAATATGGATATTGCTATCCACATTATTCATATCCATGATAATTAAATCACACTTAATCATCTTGGATCTCTATTCTCTTGTGTTCAAATAATATGAATCATATTCACATTATTTACATCTTTGATAATCAAATCATATTTAAATATCTAAGATAGCTCTCTTTATAATATGAATCAAATTCATATTAATCATGATAATTAAATCGCATTTAATTATCCATTTTCTTAATGCTTGGATACATAAATCAACAATAGAATTATCCATGAACTCCTTCAAGGATAATGCGCTTTCTCCGCAGATACTTGGAGATAAAGACAGGGCGATTGTATTGTTCCACGTATAGTGACATGGATATTGAGATCGTATCTCAAATCCAGATCGCGGGCCTCCCATAGATGCTTGATTAAATCAAGACCGTAAATCTAATCTTCTCATTGTATCTGAATCACGTTCAAATCAATGTCCAACACTTGGACCAAGATCAGATCACTTCTCTACTGAGAGGAGTCACTAAAATCCAGACCCGTTTCATCACTCCCTAGGAATGGAAGCGTCATGGTTATACAACCGTTTATGATCACATCACCCTCAGGTATTCCCAATACCTGTACATCCTGCATACTGGAAGACTCAGACTAAACCCGAAGTATTGGATCAACTTTATACTGTCTACTTCATGGTTTTATCAGTAAGTTTCTCATTCGATCATTAGGAGTCGGTATCGATCATATACTTTCCAAAAACCATATATCATACCTAGGTCTTGATCATATACTTTCCAAAAGTATATATCAAACCTACAAATTCAGTCAAGCTTCCAAAGCGAGGCGACCGTGCGCACGGAATTTGATTCTTCCCAATATCTCATGAGTGAGCTCATGTGTTCCGGTTCAGTGAATGAACATGTATGTTCCCTTTGAGAGATCGTATTACTCATATACCCTTACATGCACACCAGCGCGCCGGTGTATAGACCTTGATTAGGTCATCAACCTATTGGTCTGCCAAATGTAAATACTCAGACATATAGTAATACATCTGTCTCTGGTCAGAGGATGCGTGCCTATATCATGATAGCATATGATATAGGACTTCGATTATCTCGATCTCGTTAAGTCAACTCTTTGACCTAACTAATCTGACACCTCTGAATCTCTATTCCTATGCAGAGGACCTGCATCAAGAGGTCGGTCAGATATCATCCTTTAAAGATAAGGATTGCCATCTCCTACTCAGGCTGGAGATCATCTCTTAACGATCATTTGACGGTGCTCGATGAGTCCTCAATCTAACTCACTAGATATTCATCTAAGCACCAGCCTCTATGATTCAATAATTGAATCAACAGCTGTATGATCATTAAGATGGCCATGGTACATAACCCTAGTTGTACTAAGGGACCTATTATGCAAATTATGTACTCTTTATTTCAGTTTTAAGGAGTAATTTGCAATAACATTTATTGCATAATGGCTCGTCGTGGGCTCGCATGTCCAACAGACACAGAGATCCATCTGGATCTATCAATTCTATCTCCTTCGGAACGATCATGGGACATAGCTGACGAGTCGGACGTGGCTTTGGCCGAATTACCGTGTTTCTTTTGCGATCTGACTCCCCTTATTTCTGAGTTGGTGGCGAGTAATACGCATCTTATCCCACCTCCATGCAACACATAACCAGATTCAGATTCAGTTCAGCCAGATTTTATTGATGATACCACATTGCCAGAACTGAAATCACTACCTCCTACACTCAAGTACGCCTTTCTTGCAGGACCCAAAGAGAGATATCATGTTATCATTAGCTTAGACTTGACTTTAGAACATGAGTCTAGGTTGTTAGAAGTTTTAGAGAGGAACTGCAAAGC
Organism: Ottelia alismoides; assembly: GCA_037367405.1. Classification (NCBI taxonomy): domain Eukaryota; kingdom Viridiplantae; phylum Streptophyta; class Magnoliopsida; order Alismatales; family Hydrocharitaceae; genus Ottelia; species Ottelia alismoides. The sequence continues at coordinate 610,785 of JAZKJV010005717.1, read as the reverse complement.
AATAGGTTGGACAGTGTCGGATCTCGTGGGGATCAACCCCGCTCTCTGCTCGCACCACATTTTTTCTGAGGATAATGTGAGACCTTCTTGTGAGTTGCAAAGGAGATTTAACCCCAATCTACGAGAAGTAGTGAAGAAAGAGACTGAGAAATGGTGCAAAGCATGGTTTATATACCCTATTTCTTACTCCAAGTGGGTGGACCCACTTCATGTTGTCCCGAATAAGTCAGGAATTCTGATGGTCACCAACGAGGAGGGGATAGAGATCGCGACACGAGTACCCATGTCATGGCATGTCTGTGTTGACTACATGCGTCAGAATACCACGACCAAGAAAGATCACTTTCCCTTGCCTTTTATTGATCAGATCTTGGAGAGACTCGTAGGGAAAGAGTTCTTCTATTTTGTTGACGGGTACTCAGGCTACAATCAGGTAGCTATAGCACCTGAGAACCAGGAAAAGACCACATTCACATGTCCATTCGGTACTTATGCTTTCAGGCGCATGCCATTTGGGCTCTACAATGCCCTAGGCACATTTCAGTGGTGCATGATAGCCATATTTGCCGAGATGGTGGGATATTTCCTGGAAGTGTTCATGGATGACTTCTCGATTCATGGTGATTCTTTTGATACATGTTTAGCGCACTTGGATCGAGTCCTCACAAGGTATAGAGAGGTGAATCCGGTACTTTCCTTGGAGAAGAGTCGCTTTATGGTGACAAAGGGTATCGTGTTGGGGCATGTCATCCCCAAAAGGGGAATGGAGGTTGATCCTGCCAAGGTGGAGGTGATCCAGAAACTCGATCCACCTACCAATGTGAAGTCATTGCGATCATTCTTAGGGCATGTTGGATTCTATAGAAGATTTATTCAGGATTTTTCAAAGATCGCCCACCCACTGACTGAGCTCTTAGGGAAAGATACAGAGTTCGTTGTAGATCACAGGTGTCTGGAGGCCTTTGAGCTCTTGAAGAGGAAGATTTATACCTCGCCTATCCTACAAGCTCCTGATTTGTCTCTCCCCTTTGAGATCATGACTAATGCTTCAGATTTCACTATACGAGTTGTGTTAGGACAACGGCGAAAGGGGATCCCATTTGCGATCGACTATGCGAGAAAAGTATTAGATCCTACATAGAAGAATTATATAGTGACTGAAAAGGAAATGCTCACGGTGCTATGGGCCCTCGAGAAGTTCAGATCATATATTTTGGGCTCTAAGGTGACAATTTACACTGATTACACAGCCATTCGATACTTAATGGAAAAGAAGGATGTGAAGGTGCATCTTCTTAGGTGGATTTTACTCCTCTAGGAATTTTATTTGGAGATAAAAGATAAACCTAGAGTGAAGAATGTTGTAGCTGATCACCTTTCTCGGATTGAACTTAAGGATTCTCCTGATTATGAGAGGATTAGAGAGACCTTCCCAGATGAGTCAATTTGTGTTATTGACTCACTCCCATGGTATGCCAACATGGTGAACTATCTTGTCTCCAAGCAGGTGCCTCATGGTTGGACTAGGAGCAGCATTGATCGACTGAAGTCGGATTCGAGGAGATACCACTAGGACGATCCTTTCCTTTTCTTCGAAGGATCGGATTGTGATTGGAGAATGTGTATTCCTCAGGAGGAATACCATAGTGTCCTCACATATTGTCATTCACTTGAGGCTGGAGGACACCATTCGGGAAAGAGAACCGCTCACAAAGTACTTCAATATGGATTGTATTAGACGACCTTGTTTAGAGATGCTATTGATTTTGTACGGCTGTGCATGATCTGTCAAAGGATGGGAGGGACAGTTGGACAGAGAGATGAGATGCCTATGCAACCGATGATTATTTGTGATATTTTTGATGCATGGGGCATAGATTTTATGGGTCCCTTACCAACAGCCAAGGACATGAGTACATATTGCTAGCGGTTGATTATTTATCTAGATGGGTGGAGGCTATCCTAACCCGAACCGCAGACAACAAGATTATCTATAAGTTTTTGAGAGACCATATTATTGCTAGGTTCGGGGTGCCATAAGTTTTGATATCTGATGGGGGTAGCCACATTGTGAATAGAGATATGAGATCTTTAGCTAAGGACTATGGATTTGAGCATAGAGTTACTAGTCCTTACCACCCACAGTCCAACAGCATGGAAGAGGTTTCGAACAGAGAGATTAAGAGTATTTTGCAGAAATTGGTTCGTCTTGATAGGAAGAACTGGTCTCAGCTCTTGGACCAAGTTCTGTGGGCCTATAGGACAGCCTACAAGACACCATTGGGTACTTTAACATTTAGAATGATCTATGGCAAGCCATGCCATTTGCCTGCAGAATTGATTCATAAATCCGAATGGGCAATTAAGAAAATTAATTGGAGTTGTCACCTAGGAAAGCTTTGTCGAGACTTGAACCTGAACGAGCTCGTGGAAATCCGAAACAGGGCATGTGACAACAGTTTTATTTATAAGGACAAAGTAAAGAGATGGCATGATCAGCACATTAGGTGCAAAGACTTTGTCCCTGGACAAAAGCTATAGTGCCAGGCTAAAGATGTTCCATGGGAAGCTGAAATCTAAATGGACGGGTCTCTTTGTTGTTAAGAAAGTGCACGTGAATGGAAGTGTAGAGATAGCTGATCTCACAGATGGTGCACAATCTCGTGTGGTAAATGGACAACTGTTGAAGCATTTTGTTGATTTAAAAGAGCAGTTAGCCCAGGTCAAGGTCATAATCTTCATGCAGAGTGAGCACAGAGCAGATACATCATATTACTCTTCATGAAGATGCAGCATCAAAATTCAGCATCTTAGAAAATTCAGTCACTCTTGTGTATATTCTCTTCTTTGCATAGTCTCCAGATCACATCGGTTCTCACACTTACTCCTGTCCTATACTTAGGCTGACCAGAGCCTAAGTATAGGGGGAACTGATGCCCGTAATGTGTATATACTCATCCATTTCTCCTCTTGACCTCGTCTGTCCCATTTTTTGCTCTTCTTCTACACTTAGGTTGATCAGAGCCTAAGTATAGGGGGGCGGATCGACTTCTATACTTTTCATTATTTTAGTCATCCTATGCTTAGCATGAGCTATGTCTTCTTCTCGCTTCTTGTGCTTTGAGAACATAACACATGCTAAGTATAGGGGGCTTGTATATATTACATATATACCTTACCCATAGCTCGTACTTTCACGTATTTTGTATATATTACACAATAATTATGGGGTGGGTAAAAAGAAGAAGAAGAAGAAGAAAAGAAGAAAAGAAAATTGTTTTAAAAAAATCTCTTAATTTTTTTCCTTATTTGATTTAAAAAAAAAGATTTTTTCAAAAAAAAATCCTTTCTTATTTACCTATCTTTTTCAAAAAAAACTCTTGAAAAAAAAGAGCAAAACTTTTTCTTAAAAAAACTTTTTCTTAAAAAAACTTTTTTCTAAAAAAATTAACTAATAAGTTGGTTTGATCCCTGACACATTCACTTTCACACAAGATTAGTGATGTTCTAGAACATTTAGTTTATGAGGTCTTGAGATTTTGAGTTAACCAGCCTTAGTCATTAGGGTCCTTGACTTAATTATTCACATTTCCCTAGTTTGAACGATTTGTGTGCTATATTGCATGCTTAGTCTCTACCTTAAGAATATGATCAGCACCTCACATACACGACTACAGTTATGATGAGACGAGTCGAAATTTCACTTGAGGAGTTGGGATGAGGGATTTGAGTTTGTACTTGATTTGATGATGCTCGAGGTTGGAATAAAATCAATGAAGGCTTCATGAAACCTGAGTGTCACAATCTTTAGCCAGTATGAGAACATGGTTCTTGTACTATCTCTTGACATTTACCTATGTGCCAGGGTGTGATAAAATAAAAATTTTGTTGATCAGTGTCTGCCAACTCTTGGTAAAAGCAGTGGAGCTAGCCAAAATACTACAAAGAAATGAAATGTTAAAGAAAAGCTCTCATTCCACAAAGTCAATTATCAAAAGAGCTTCCACCAAAGGCGAGCGCTCCCAACCATTTCAAAGTGTCCACTTGGACCACCGCTATTAGGACGAGGAGTCAGGCTTGCACCAAAAAAGGGCTCTGCTTCGTAAATGCTACAAATCTGGGTGTAGAAGGTATAATAGATACTCAAAAAAGGCACACCTCGGTGTACTCCCAGGAAAACAAGTGCAGACTACTCCAACTTCTCTTGACGAACATACTGATCAACACCAAAAATATGCATTGCGTAATAAAGCACTTGAGTGGATCCTTGTTCCAATGAGAGGGAGAGAAGAAATGACACAATCCCATGCCCTCCATCAACTGGCTTTCCATCTACGCTTTTTAAGTCTGACAACTAAAGAGATGGTGGATTGGATTCAAGAAATGATTGATTCCCTAGTGTTGAGAGTCGGGTTCTTAGAGGAGTCTCTTGGACAGGAGCCTTGGGTGACGTTGTGACTCTACTCTTGTAATTGCAGTCAACACTTAAGTCATATCCCTACTATATATGTATATAAAGAGAGTATGATGATTAGGGAAATTGAATACCTTTAGACTAGAGCTTGGTTCATCTTAGAATTTTAGGATCTCTAAAACCGGGAGTTCTTAAACGGATCAAGTCTTGTATTCACATGCACAGTCAGGGGTTAATCCAACTTATTCATTCTTTATTTGCTCAAGGACTAGCAAAGTTTAAGTATAGGGGATGATGAATCCACGATTCATCATCTCAATATCTTGCTCTTAGCAAAATCCCTGAGTAAAATCCTAAATAAACATATATACAATCAATAAATTAACAAAATGACTCTTGTAAATAAAATACACCAACTATTGTATATTAGATTGTACAAATAAATTAACCATAAAAAGCGACAAATTAAAGGAGTTTTTCACCTGTAAATAACCCAAAATTTCATGTATTTTTAATAATCTCATTTCAACTCTTTTTTGGCTAATTCTTTCTCTAACTTGTTCCTAAAAATATATATAAAAATAAAAAATACAAAACAAATTCCACTTCAAATAAATGCTCTTAAATCCCAAAGAGAAAAAGGCGTAAATTCCAACTTCCAGGCCAATTTCCCACTCCGTATAAACTCCAAATTCACCAAACTCATTTTTAAAGTTTAAATTAGAAAATTATCTATCCAACGGAAATTGTTTCATTAAAATCAGAGCTCATTTGCAAAAGTTGGATTTTGGGACCTAGATGTACATTGTATATTATATATATATTCATTCTTTCTTCAATTTTTATTTTATCTTTCTTAATTACTAAAAATACAAAAAAAATCATGGTGGTGTTGTATTTTGATTGTAGTATTTTATTGTATTTTACTGTTGTAAATATCTCCTACTAAAAAGACAAAAAATATATAAATTAGAAAAGCAAACAAAAAATATACATATTGTTTGTCTTCTTTTGTAAATTCTCCACTTTTTCTCTTTTTATTTTTATTCTCTCTTTTTAGTAGCCTACTTTTATTGTATTTTATTTAAATTAAAATTCTCTACAATAACTTCTCTTCTACCACCAACTTCTATTCAACTCCACCATTTTTTAATAACCTCCCATTCAACTCCATTAATAATACAACCTCCCATTCAACTCCACCACTTTAATAACCTATCATGTGTCCTCTTTATATACATCTCATCCTCCTCATTTTGCACTTGATCCATCTTTATGTAAGGAGAGCATAATTCCCAGAATTGAATCGGTGACAGCGACGCAACCGCGGTTGAGCGACGACGGCCCTCTCTCTGGTGATATTCGTTGGTTTCTTGGCCAACATCGCAACTGCATCCATTGGTTGCTCGAGCTCATCGATCGTCGGTGATTCGAGCGAAGACCGTGCTCTCGTGAGCACAACATAGGCGACCACGTTCATCGTAGGTAAATTTTTCCTTTCTATCATTCATTAATGTTTTCAATATCTTGCATTTTTATCACATTACCACCATTACACATCCATTTATACATCATATCATCACTACCACCTTCATTTTCATCGTAATTTCCCTCTACCATTTTTTCCCTTTTTTGGATATATTCATATTTTGTCACTATTTAAAAAAACAAAAAATATAAAAAAATAAAACAAAAAAGGATTTTATTATTACAGCAAAATAAAATAAAAAAACTCGCAGTTGCGGTGGGAATACCCACCGCCGCCACCACCCCCATCCTCTTGCCGCGTCGGTCGGCGTCGCCACCACCGCCTCGCCCGCGATGCTCGATGCCGCAGCCGCAGGCGGCGGCCTTGACGCAACCACCAGGCCTAGCTGCTCACCTCGACCCCCTCTCCTCCTCGGTGGTGGTCAGCGGTCTTCGCCGCTCCCAACACCGTAGAGTCCCACCCCTCCTCGCACGACCCGTCGACCGCCATCAGCCCCTCCGCACTCTGCCCACGCACGGTGCACCGCCTGCTCGTGCATCATGAATAAGAAGAAGAAGGTCCAATTTTCATTTTTTTATTTTTTATTGTAAATATTGCAAGTTTGCCCATTACGTTTCTTAAATTACAAAAAGGTCAATGTACTTAGTCTTCTTGTATTTTGTTCTCTGAAATTTGCATAGATAACCTTGTGTTTGTATAATAATTTGGGCCACAATTTTACATAATTTTATTTAGTGAAAAATGTTTTGATGTTGAGAAACTAGTTCTCTACCACATGGATATTTATTTATATTTTTCTGATATTTGGGTAATTAATTAAAATTGTCTAATTGAAACTCTATATATTTTACCCATTCTGTGCTCTTAAATACATATCTAAAACATAGTTGCTCTGAAAACTTCACAAAAATTAGATATGACGCCTTGATATGTGATTGAATTACTGTCTAAATTTCATCCAAAATAGAGTTTTCCTGGGCCTGAAATAAATTATAGTGTGATTTGGGTGTTTGATTTTTAATTAAAAATATGCACATCATTTTTACAAAATTTCAAATCTCCTGGATTTCATATAAAAATACCTTTTTGAGATAATTTGAGCTTTGATTAATTTGATAGCGTGGATTTACTAGGAATTAATTACTCACTGTCATTCAGTTTTCACTGAAAAATCCATAAAAATTCATATTTTGTCAAAAAAATCCAAAAATATTACTGTAGTATGCTTGCATCATGTGTTCATTCCAATAAAATTTTCATAATTTTGGCTTATTGTTTGTATGAAAAATTGTGAAACAACCCATAAAAAGTATGCATTTTTATTTGTTGCATTTTAATCCTGAAAATTCCAAAAAATATATATGTTGAATTCATCATTGGATTAAGTTTACTCGAAAAATATAATTTGCGAAATCCGACTAATTTCATATTAAAATTAATTTGGCCTTGTTGTGTATTTTCTTAGTGTCTTAATTTCGCCGCATCTTGTATTTGGAATTCATTTTGCATTAAATAAAAAATAAAAAAATCCGCATTGGAAATCTAAATCTTAATTTTCTAATTAACCCCAAAGTTGTTCCTTTACCTCTCTGTATTCGTCCCCGGACTTGTCCGGTATATAAATTAAAGCCGAGCCCTCTTCACGGTGATATTGTCTTGGTTCTGATTGATTCGCTAAGTACACGTACTACAATGAGCCCAATTTAAACATCATTTTTAGCGACTTGTCAGTGGGTATCCTTATCTTAGATACCTTCTCTGTCAACTCCTCCATCCGTTTTGGAAGTTTGGAGATGCTCCTGTCTAACTCATCAATCCTCCTATCGATCTTCTCAACTACTATAAGCTTGTCTGCAAGGAGTCCCATGCTAGGAATCACATCCTGAGAAAGATTGATCACAACTGACTTTCCCCCTCTAGATAAGAGTGAACCGGGGGACGATGTATAAGCCTTGCTAGCCATCTGTGAGTGGTTAGTTATTTACTTGAATACCTTCTAGACTGTATCCGATCCTCGTGATGTATAAATTCCTCCATAGGCAGCGCTCACTAAACCCTGCATCTCAGGGTTGAGACCAGTCTAGAATGACTAGATCAAGATATTATCATCTAAATTGTGACAGGGACACTTCTGCAGGATGTCCTTGAATCTTTCCCAAGCATCACAAAAGGCTTCGTGGGGTAACTGGGAAAAACTCGTAATGCGCATCCTCGTCATATTAGTTCTACACAACGGGTAGAACTTCTTCAGAAATAGGTCCTTGAACTGGGCATAAGTGGTGACTATAACACCCAAGTTCTTTACCCAATAGTCAGCTTTGCCACCCAAGGCAAATGGAAGGGTTGTGAGCCTAATATAATACTGGCTAACATTAGGATGTCTAAGGTTAGCGTAGATGAGCTCAAAGTCCCCTAGAAATGCATATGGCTCCTCAGATGCATTCCCATAAAAGTGTGGCAGCAGGTTCAGAAAATGCGGCTTCAACTCAAAATCAGCTGTGGGTTCGGCTGGACTCAAGTAGTTCCAAATTTTGTACTGTCCGGGGTTATATGCTGCATCCATTGGTAGTTCGACCCTAACATTTAGCTGTCCTAACTGAGCTCGGAGTAGTGCGTGTAGCTTTTCAGATGCAGCTAATCTGGCAAGTACCATTCTCATCTGGTCTTCATGGTTCTCTTGTTCCTCTTCTTTCTTCTTTGGAGGCATTTTTCTTGTATCTTCTTTAGATCCTAAATCAGCCAGATTTTCTTGATTAGAAGAGGATTTATGAATCAAGATATTCTCACCGAGGAGAAGGTCTTCCTCAGTGAGGTAGGAAGAGAGAAAGGGAATGGTTTGAGAGTAACCATCCCGAGAGTGGGTGATCCTAGGCTCAAGAGGGTCATGAGTCCAGGTTGGTCCAAGTTGCGCCCGGACCTTTGAAGACGTACTTCTTGAAGGGTTCAATGAGAGACTCACAAAGTCCGAATAAATATCCCCCAATCAATCATCTTTGATGTCAAAAGAACCGATCAGATCAGGATATTCAATGAGGCGTTAGTTCTACGGTGCACGTAAATGTGTGGAGTAAACTCACACAATACAAACGCAATTCAACCCCTCAATTTCACCAACTCAACACGTCATGTCCGTAAGGGTTCGGCCGAATTATCTGGTAAATTTTAGTTGGCGATAAATACAATCTTGGAAAGATTAACGAGCTGTTAGGTGCCCGTATTTTCCTATAGTCTGGACCGGTTCTTATGACTAGTTGGACCTACTTTCAGCCAGTATATGAGTAAGTACAGACCGCAGAAATATGGCTACCCGTTCCTTGAGTACTAAGGCGCCCTCTAAACCTCCCACTCTGCTAAGGAAGTCCAGACCGTATAAATACGGCTACCTGTATTCCTCACTGAAAAGTAGCTAATCGCCTAAAAATTAAGAACCAGTAGTATGTAAGAAATCTTGGCTTTGCTCTATCCTAGGGTCGTCTCTCTCTCACTTGTAAGGAAATCAAACAATGAGGGCTTTATGCACCCGTAAACAATGTTCTTTTTATTCTAATTATTTTTTTAATCGACATGCTCGATTCAATCCAAATTTTAGAGTTAGGTTATCACTTGAAAAATAATCTGAACACAGAACACGTCTACTGTTCAGTCCCAATTTCCTTTTTGACCTTAAGTTATAAAACAAGAAGGGAATCGGAAATCAGAATGCAAACAAGAAACTGTGATGCATGCTCAGAAGAAGGTATTCTTACAGTAAATCCCAACACTCTCCATGCGTTATCCAAAACTGAATTAATAAATTTTACACTAAATACATGCAGATCGAGAAAACCGCACCTAAACAGTATACTACTAGCGGGGCAGAATTGATTTAATTTGAGCTAAGTAGTACGTGTCTATGTGCATGTCATTATGAATCTTATAAGATATGTGAATCTTCTAAGATATGTATGGCCTAAATGGCACAAATAAATTTGATTATATACTAGTGTGTGCCTAATCCTTAAATTCGCCACTCAAGTCAAGCCCCACCCTCACCGGAGAGTGAAACAGGTCTCGACACACCACAAAATAAAAGTCCAAGTCTCTTTACACGTGCGAGATCTCAAACAAGAGCCGCTATAAAGGAGCAAATTACCTAAATTATTACAACACAATAATTACAAAAATTTATAATAATTCTTTCGAAGATAAATGAATTATCCTCGCTCTTCAGCAGTCGGCGTGCATCACGTCCGTCGACCTCGGATGTACTCCAAGTCCACCGAGCCCTCGTAAGGAACATAAAATTTATATTATAGAGATAAACAATGAAATATATACAAAAAATATGAAGAAAACTAATTGAAGGAAAATAAATTAACTACCAATGGCTCGGGGGCCAGACTACATGAGTAAGTGAAAATCTAAATCCAAAATTTTTTAATTAATCCCTAAGCTGTTTGCCTCCCCGACAACAGCACCATCTAACGAGTCGCTAAATACGATAGTTAATTTGTGTTCATTGTAGTATGTGCACTTAGTGAGTCGATCAGAATTGAGACAAGATCTCTGTGAAGAGGGCTCAGTTTTAATTTATATCCCGAGCAAGTCCGAGGTCGATCACATGAAGGCAAAGGAACAACTTTGGAGTTAATTCGAAAATTAAGATCTAGATTTCCAAAGCAGTTTTTTATATTTTTTATGCAAAAAAACAAATGCAAAATGCACAATGCAAGTGAATACAATGATGAATGCAAGACACATTGTTTCGGAATTTTGGGAATTAAAATTCAACAATTAAAAATGCACACTTATTATGGATTTTTTTCACAATTTTTCACACAAACAAAAAGCAAAAAATATGAAAATTTTACTGAATTGCAAACATGATGCAAGGATACTACAGTAATTTTTTGGAATTTTCTAACAAAATATGATTTTTTTATAGATTTTTGTAGTAAAAATAGAGTGACTGCAAGTAATTAATTCCTAATAAATCTACATTATCAAATTAATTAGAATGCAAATTATCTCAAAAAGGTATTTTTATATGCAATCCAGGAGATTTGAAATTTTCGAAAAATGATGTACGTGGATTTAATTAAAAATAAAATATCCAAATCACTCTATAATTTATTTCATGCATAGGACAAATCTATTTTGGATGCAATTTGGATAGAATTTCAATCACATTTCAAGGCAGCATATCTAATTTTTCAAGAACTTTTAGAGCAACCGTGAGTTAGATATCAATTTAAGAGTCCAGATTGGGTAAAGTATGAAGAATTTCATTTAAATAATTTTAATTAATTACCACATCTCACAAAAATACAAATAAATATTCATATGGTAGATAATTTGTTGCTCAACATCATGTTATTTTCATTGAATAAAATGATATGATATAGAGGTCCAAATTAATGCATGAACATAGGGTTATCCGTGCAAAACAAAAATTGAAATTAAATAATACAAACATGTACAGGGGCCTTTTTGTAATTACAGAAACTATGCAGGAAAATTATGCAATTTTTACAACAAAAAAATAAAAAATTGAAAAAAAAACCTTCTTCTTCCTGGCAGTCGTGGGCGACGGGGGATTGGCGTAGCGACGCCGTGGGGCCCCACGCGTGGGCGGAGGGTTGTTCGGCTGGGCGGCGTGGCCCGCACACTACGTTGGTCGGTGGGTGGCACCCGGCTGGGCACGGAAGGCACAGTCGGCTGCTGCGAGATGAAGCGCACGGGGGGGGGGGGGGGGGGGGGCAACCTGTAGGCGGTGCCACTGGGCGGCAACCGTTGAGGGACGTACGGCAAGCGGCGGCCCGCGCGCCGGACTGCGGGGAGGACGCATGGCGGCTCAAGGTAGATGGGGGCCCCTGCAGATGGAGGCGGTACCGCGGGTGGCGGAGACGGTCGTGGCCTATAGGTTGAGCCCGGCTGGAGGGAACCACCCATGGGTGCGGATTTTGTCGTTGCCGCGCTAGTGGAGGTTGCAGCCGCTGGAGGCAACAGCGGTGGCTAGCTGGACGCGGAGGAGGAGAGGGGGTTGGGGCGGTGGCGCTGGAGCTATTATCCCCCCCCTCCCCCCGCTATTTTTTTATTTTTTTGTTGTAACAAGAAACCCTTTTTTCTTTTAGTTTTTTCATTTTTTATTTTATTAATCAGGGAATGCACATGATGTGGAAAAAAATGATGGTGTGATGGTGGTAAAGATGATGAACAAATGGAGTTATGTAGGTGGTAATGTGGCGTAATAAAAAATGAAAAAATATAAACGATGACAAGATGAAAATAAAAATTACCTACGATGGAGATGATCGCCTATGATGTGCTCATGAGAGCACGATATTCGCTCGAATTGCCGAGGAGCGATGAGCTCGAGCAGCGCACGGATGTGGCTGCGATGTTGGTCAAAAAATCAACGGATCTCACTAGAGAGAGGGTTGTCGTCGCTCAATCACGGTTATGTCGATGTCACCGATTCAACTCTGGGAACTAGGCTCTCCTCACATAAAGATGGATCAAGTGCAAAATGAGGAGGATGAGATGTATATAAAAAGAAGACATGACAAGTTACTAAAGTGGTGGAGTTGAATGAGAGGTTGTATCATTAATGGAGTTGAATGGGAGGTTGGATAAAGAATATGGAGTGGAATGGAGGTTACTAAAAAATGGTGGAGTTGACTGGAAGTTGGTGGTAGAAGAGAAGTTATTGTAGAGAATATGAAATAAATAAATAATAAATAAATAAAGTAGGCTACTAAAATACAATAAAAATAAATAGAAGAAAAAGATAGAGGAGAATTTACAAAGGAAGACATATAACATGTACATCTTTTGTTTGCTTTTCTAATTTATATTTTTTATCCTTTTAATAATAGATATTTACAACAGAAAATACAATCAAATACTAGAAGTAAAATGCAACACAACAATGATTTTTTTGGATTTTGTAGTAATGACGAAAGATAAAAAAAGAAGAAAGAATGAATATAGACATAATATAAAATGAACATGTAGGTCCCAAAACCCAACTTTTGCACATGAGCTCCGATTTTAATGATACCACTTCCGTTGAATAGATAATTTTCTAACTTAAGTGAGTTTGGTGAATTTGGAGTTCGTACGGAGCGGGAATTTGGCCGGAAAGTTGGACTTTACGACTTTTTCTCTTTGGGATCTAGGAGCATTTATTTGAGGTGAAATTTATTTTATATTTTTGTATTTTTGTATTTTTATATACATTTTTATGAACAAGTTAGAGAAAGAATTAGACAAAAAGGAGTTGAAACGAAATTATTAAAAATACATGAAGTTTTGGACTATTTACAGGTGAAAAACTCCTTTAATTTTGTGGCTTTTTATTGTAAATTTATTTTGTACAATCTAATATACAATAATTGGTGTGTTTTATTTACAATAGTCATTTTGTTAGTTTATTGATTTTATATACATTTATTTGGGATTTTACTCAGGGATTTTTCTAAGATCAAAATATTGAGATGATGAATCGTGGATGTATCACCCATGAGATTATTCATGAGGTGTGAGAATAATTTAAAGATTTGACAAAGAAGTGCCCCCACCATGGCATACCGAAGACTAGTCTAGTCTAGAACTTCGTTAGGGGTTTGAGCATAGAATTCAGAGACTTGTAGATACCGCTTGTGGGGGATCTCATTTCAACAAAGATGAGGATGTCTTATGACATATTTTTTAGGAGATGGCGAAGAGCTCAACATCAGTATCTTCTACCCATGCATTTCAAACATCCTCGGCCACTACCCCACAAAACCACCAATATGACAACATTTCATGGTGTAGATAGTATTGAGAGTTCCAACCTGAGTATCATTGGGAATAATCTGTCCAAAGTTGATATAATTTAGAAATGATCGCACAATTTTGAGAAATTTAATGTGATTGAAGAGAGAACCAAGCAACCGGATAAGCCAGATGATATCACTAAGCACGTGGAGTTGTTAGTTAGTACGATCCATTCTTCTAGAGTTCAAGTGTTGCAACTAAGCCTTCTATACCAGAGCACATTTCTTCTTCAATGCATTGGAAATATAGAGCCACATCCTACCATTCAAATCGTGTACTATGTGCAGGCTCTAGATCATGGACTACAACAATAGACTCAAGTACATATGGTGACGTACCATCCAGACACTCCATTTTATTCTGAGTAGTTTCCACCTCCGCCTCAGATTTAGAAAGTGAATGGTGTATGGACCAGCTAGGAGCACAACAGACCTATCAACCAGGGCTATCCTAGTTGGTTTCTCAGGCCACCATCAGGCCATTTCACTAGTCTCAAGGAGGTAGACAATACTAGCACCAACACTAGCCTTATTTTCAGTCTCCTCCACACTTTTAGACGTGGAGACATGGATATCAGTAGTCGTAACCTGCACATTACTATCAATCATTTTATTAGCAGTAGCCTATGTAATATTAGTATCCACCTCCCCCTCAGTTTACGTATTCACCTCAGTCTTCATGTCAAGGTTACCAATAACACCCTCATTCACACTTCTAGTCTCAACGGTCGTCAACTCTTGAGCAGACAGAGGAAACTTCGGTAAACCTGCATTGATTATTTGGCTCAGCTGATGAAGAATATTTATGAGATCAACCATATGCTAAATGACTTAATAGCTACCAAGATGATCATTCCAACTCAGGTCGAAGCGAATCCCAACAATGCCTATCACAATAAAGAGCAGGCAGCCCATCATAATCTTTCCACTACATAGACAAGTATAACTTGTGATTTTTCATATTTATCTAATGTTGTTACTCTCAAGAGAGGTGGGAGCTTGCAAACACCAACATCATTGGGACCATGGAATAAAGCCATTGATCAAATTCCAGCTTCTTCTTCATTCAGTGAGACCAGATCAAGTGTTGCATTCGATGGAGGAACATCATCATCATCAAAACATCAACAAAATGAAGAAAATAAATAAGTCAAAAGGACAATATTAGAAAATGAAGAGCTGAGTCAGCATTTGAGGAGAGGATACACATTGCAGATCCATCTTCTCCAACAACAAACAAAGAATCCCACACTTTTTCTTTTCCTTATGTTATGCATGGCATTGTATAGTCTGAGTCTAGTTGTCAATATGTACATGCTGATTTCAAAATTAATAAAGAAATTTGTCAATATTCTATTCCTTTTTTCATATGCTTTGAATAAACATAAGCCTATTAGAAAAGTAAAAACATTATCTGATCCTGGAGTGGTAGAGATTCTACAGAACATATTCATTGAGAAGCCACTCTTGAATGCCACAATGTTCATGCCATCTGTGAAGAAGGGAATAAAAGAGATATGCACATCGAAGCATCAACTCAATAAGAATAGATGTAATAGTACTGAGAAACATATTTTTACTATAGCTAGTGTGAATGCCATCAGCAACCTCCCAAGCAAAAAGAAAGACAAGGGAGCGCCTCTTATCAGATGTGAGATTTTTTACCAACAACTTATCTTACTCTTCTTGATATTGAATGCTCTATCAATTTAGTTGACCTACTACTCAAAAACTTTGGGTTGGGGCTACTCAAGTCAACCAGGATGATTCTTCAGTTTGTTGACCGATCGATTAAGCGGTCAACGATATTTTTGAGGAAGTTATTGTAATTGTGTAAGGAATGCAATTCCTAGTGGACTTATTAGTATTGGACATAGACATCTCTAAACTGTTACTCCATAGCCCGATCATACTAGGACGGTTCTTCCTTCAAATTGCCTAAGCGGTAGTTGATTGTGGTACTAAGATGATAACCTTTCACTTCAATAGTGATAAGGTTCTAGATCCTCATCCCATAGATTTTTCATCTAGCTTTATCGTTGACAACATCGAGACCTAGGAATTTCTTTCCAAAGGGAAGACCTGCAAAGCACAGTTGAGTTTTTCTCTTTTGTTGATGTTGAGTCGTATGTTGATGAGTTGATTAAGTTATTTGATAATCTATCCCAAACCAAAACAAGGAGATTTCAATGTTGATATGTTTGGGACTTTGTATTCATAATGGAGAGCAACCATCCTGTACAACACAAAGTTGGCAGATCATTTACTAACCACCAGTACAATCCGAGAGGTTACTACCGAGCAGATTTAGGCCCCACCAGAGTTGAAACCATTACCATTTATCACTAAAGTATGCCTTTCTCGAAGGTGAGACACACATGTTCTTTGGTCATGATTAGTTTGTAATTGATCGGTGAACAAGAATCTCTTTTGTTAGAGATTCTAGAGAGAAATCGGAAGGCAATTGGATGTAAGATTTTGGATTTCTGTGGGATAAAACCAGCATTGTACTTGCATAATATCTACTTAGAGGATGACAACATGCCAACCCATGAGTTTCAACATCGTCTGAGTCCTAATCTCTGAGAAGTTTTCATGAATGAGATAACGAAATGGTGTGAATCTTGCTTTATTTATCCCATCTCTTCAAAATAGGTAAGTCTACTGCATATCATTCCGAAGCAATTCTGAATTATAATTGTAACGAATGAAAAGGGAGAGGATATTCCTACCCAGGTACCTACTTCATGACATGTTTGTGTAGATTATCGATGCCTAAACTCAGATACCGAAAAAGATCATTTTTCGCTTCCTTTTATTGATAATATTGTCAAAAGATTGACATGGAAAGAGTTATTTTGTTTTTTGTCGATGGTTACTCTGGGTACAACCAAGTGGTGATCATTCTTGGATATCAAAAGAAGACTCCTTTTACTTGTCCGTTTGGCACCTACGCCTTAGACGGATGCCCTTTCGATTGTTTAACATCACCACTACATTTCACTGGTGTATGTTGTTGTATGATTTATTGGTCTACGAAATTAACTTTGTTTCCTGTCTTGCTTATTTGGACTGAGTACTTCAACATTTTTATAAGTGAATATGATGCTCTTGTGGGAGAAGAGTCACTTTATGATGACTAATGGGATTGTGTTGGGCCATGTCATCTCTAAGAGAGGCATGGAGGTTGACCCAGTCAAGGTAGATGTGATTGCCAAACAAGAGCCATCAATAACACTAAAGCAGTTAAGATCTTTTCTAGGGTTCAGTCCCCCTGACGTGACGCATCTCAGACGTTTGACCTCAACTATTATATTAGATTTGAGTTAGTTTCTTTATTTGTAATATACTTCTAAATAGATTTTACAGATGTTTCAATGAGGACTTCAACAAGATTACGTAGCCATTAACCAAGATTCCAAGAAAGGAGACTAAGTTTGTTGTAGATAATATGGTTCTCCAAACCTTCAATCGGCAGAAAGAATTGGTTACTCAACCTACCACCGTCGGATTAGTCTTTTCTGTTCGAGATCATGATAGATGCTTCTATTTTTCTACATGGGTTGTATTGGAGCATAGGAGGGATTTTTTTGCTATTTGCCATTCATTATGCTAGCATAACATGAGATGATGTCCATAAGAAATACACAGTGACAGAGAAGAAGATGCTAGCAGTTATATTTTCTATGAAGAAGTTTAGATCCCATCTTCATGGTTTGAAAGTGATTGTTTACAAAAACCACTCTACCATATGGTATTTATATGATAAGATGGATGATGAACCCTATCTTTTTTGTCGGATCCTTCTACTCTAGGAGTTTGATTTGAAAATAAGAGATAAACTTAGAATCAAGAATGTTATGGCAGATCACCTTTACAGAATCACAAATTCAGATACTCCTAACCTGACCACATTACTATTACAAAGACTTTCCTAGATGAGGCGATTCTTTGTATCACCTCACTCCCATGATGCTGATATTGTGAATTATCTTGTCTCTAAGAAATTTCCACAATATTGGTCAAAATGAAGCTTTATAAGTTCTTGAGCATTGTCACAAGCAGGAAGCAGGAGGTAACCATTCTGGGAAGCATATGGCATCCAAAATACTTCAGTGCAACCTCTAGTAGCCTACTTTATTTAAATGTGGTACAACCTATGTAAAGGATTGTACCGACTATCAGAAAATTAGAGGAGCCATCGATTCAAAGGTACCATGCCACTCAAGTACATTCAGATATCAAATGTTTTTTTTCTCAAGGCATTGACTTCACAAGCCCACTCCCTGACTGTTGGGGTTTGAGTACATCCTTTTTTGTGTTGATTATGATAGTTTTTGGGTGGAGGCTATCTCCGCTTGAACTGTTAATAATTGTACCATTTATCGCTTTCTCAAGGATAACATTATCTCATAGTTTGAGTTCTAAATATTCTTATTTCAGATGGGGGAAGCCACTTTATTAAAAGAGAAGTTAAGAAGCTTGTGAAGGAGTACGACATTGAGCATCGTGTCATGTCTCCTTATCCCTCGCTAACCAATGGCTTGGTCAAGATTTCAAATGGGGCGATCAAATTGATTCTGTAGAAAATTATTCAACCAGATAGGATGAGTCAGTCCAGTTACTTGACTCAGTCCTGTGGACCTATCATTCGTCTTACAAGTATACTTTGCTTATGTCTCCATATTTCTTGGTATATTTAAAGATTTGACACTTACTAGTGGAACTCATTCAGAAATCTTTGTCGGTAGATAGTGTATGCACCTTGGATTTAGATAAAGCATGCCAGAACAGGAAGCTAGATCTGAATAAACTATTGGAATTTCAAGACTATTCTTATGACAATAGCATGATGTGTAAGTAGAAAGTCAAAGAGATGGCATGACAAATATATCAGGATAAAGACTTTAAAGCCTAATCAAAAGGTGTGGTGTATGATGCAAAGTTGAAGTTATTCCCAGGTAAACTAAAGAGCAAATGGTCATGGTCGTTTATTGTGAGATCTGTGCATAATAATGGTAGCATTGTCATTTCAAGGTTATCATTTGAAGCACATCCGTTTGTGGTCAACGAACAGTTGTTAAAGACATATTTAGAGCAAAATTCATTTGTGTGTGTTTTTTATTCTATCCATGTGGTATTAGATAATGATCCTTTGATACATTCAACGTCTATTACATGAGTTGATTTTCACCTTTTATATCCCCTTCTTTTTTTTCGTTCTATCTCCCGGTGTTTATTATTCATCTCTTTCGATCTATGTTATATACATAGGATGACTATCCTAAGTATAGGGCAGGTAAATGACCTTGGTTGTTCTATTATCATTCCGTTTCATTACTCCTGATGTTTCTTGTACTTAGGGTGACCTTATAGGGGGGGTAATGTCATTCAATTCATCTTGTTTGTTTTTTGTTTTAGTTTCTTTTGTTCTCTTTCTTGTACCTCAACTTGTTAATATTCTTATCTATACTTAGTGATCATTTATCCTAATTATGGGGGGAGACAAGTTGAGTCATTGAGTTTGTACATTCTTTTACTCAATCAACCCAATTTGTATAGTCTTCTATACTTAGAATTATCCAATCTTATGTATAGGGGAGAATGATCGGCTCTTATTCATTTCAGTATGTATTTGTGTTGCAGCATATGATTATTTTCACTATTCGATACCTACCACGAGTAATGTAAACTTGTCTCTTCTTAGTCACTATGTGGACTAGTTCACGCTAAGCATTTGGGGTATCATATATATTGTATATATACTTCAGAAGCCATAATTTGTGCTTCACTGTATTCTAATAATATGGCTCTAAATTTTTGGCATTCTAAATTTACGAGAAAATGTACATAAAAAGATTTTATGTAAAATTAAACATTTTGCAAAATGGTTTGTAAAATGTTTGCAAAAATATTTTGTCAAAATCATTATTAAATATTTATAAATTATTTTGTAAAAATCTTTTCTAAAATGTTTGTAAATAATTTGTGAAAAAAATATTTTGCAAAATTATTTGTAAAGTGTTTTTTTAAAAAATGTAGAAATATTTGTAAAATTATTTTATAAATTGTAATCTTTTGTGAAATCTTCATAAAAACCTTTGTAAAAATATTCTGTAATAATGTTGTAAAATTATTTAGTCAAGATATGTTGTACAATTATTATTTTGAGAATTGTTTCATAATTTTTTTGTTAAAAAAATATCATTTTTAAAGTGTTTGTAAAATGTTTGAAAATAATTTTTTGGGTAAAAATGTTTAGCAAAATTGATTTGTAAAAATGTTTTGTATTTTTATAAAGGGTTTATAAAGAAAATGTAAAAATATTTGTAAAATATTTTCAAAAGTATTTTTAAAAGGTTTTCTAAATGTTTAGTAAAAATTTTACAAAACCTTTTAGAAAATGTTCATATTAAAATACTTGAAAAATTATTTGTAAATATCACTTATAAAGTTGTTTTGTAAATTTATTTTCTAAAATATGTTTTGAAAATAAATATCTTGTAATGTGTATATAAACTGCATCGTAAAGTCCTTGTTCATAAAAGCCTTAATTACTTGAAAATTATATAAATAAACTTCTTTTGTAAAAGCCGTAGGTATTTAGAACTTGTAAATAAACATCCTTCGTAAAACTTGTATATAAAATTTGCAAATTAAAATCTTCTATAAATAAAATATTTTATAATACTTTTATTTATTCTTATATAAAATCCATTGTAAATATGGACATAATCCTCATGAATACTTGTAAATTCATTCAATTCACAAACTCTTTGAAAAATATCTCAAAATTTTAATAGTTTAATGCTCATAAATATTTGAAAAACTCATTAAAAATCATACATAAAGTTTAAACTATAAAATACACTTAAAAAGTGTTGCATTTCATTCGATTTTTTCAGAATGATTTTGACATTGAACTGGTCTAGATAAAATCTGATGAATGGAGCTTGCTTAAGATCCTAATCCACTTAATTTCTCTAGAACCTTATAGGAAATTGAATTGAGACTTTTCAGGTCAATGTGACTTAATTTCATGATGTACACAAGACCTTTTAGAGAGTGACCTAACTTGGACAAGAACTTTATGTGTAGCTCAACTTTTGTGGGGAGGCAAAGGGAAGAATTCTCTAAGCTTGGAAGTCATGTGATTGTGTCATTCATAAGATTGTGTTCACATGTTATATTAATTGGTCTAAGTATATTTCATGATGCACACATGACCGTTTTAGAGAGTGACCTGACATGGACAAGCACTTTGCACATAGCTCAACTTATGAGAGGGGCAAAGGGAAAAAATTTCCAAGCTTGGAAGTCGCACGGTTATGTTGTCCATTATGACGTAGCCATAGTCTCCATATAGGTAAGTGCACCTAAACCTAGTATAGTAGCAGTAACATCTAAAGACAAAAGCCATGGTTTGAAATAAAGTTTCGGATAAGGGATAGTATGTTATCTCAAGAAGAAAAACTCCTTAATGAAATGCTACAAATCCTTATGTATATATAAAAAAGGTATGAAATAACTCTCCAAAAAATTTAGACGAGTAAAAAGTAAATAAGTAAAAAAATCATTCCATCGGAGACAAGTATCAATAAGCAAGGCATATGTTTCAGAGTCAATGGCTGTAATGAGGCATGTAGTTGGAGACTTGGGTACACTCACCAAGCTCAAGGGAGATGTGGCTACACTAATCATACTCCATTTTCTTCTTTACCCCCTCTTCTTAGATTCAGTTGAAGTTGAATTTAGAAGGAATTACCCCGCTCCTCGAGAAAGGAATAGCTAGATCGAGGAATTGCGTTATCCTTTCTAGAGAAATCAGCTTTTTCACTATTTTCAGATGTGGAGAGCTACTATTTAACACTCTCTATACAAATATGATTCATAGTCATGAGAGTTTTCGTATGAAGGACTTGTTCAAACTTGATTGTTGAGGTGAAATGAATAGAGAATATTTGAACTTGAGGGATGTTGAGCCTTAAATCCCGCTCTCAATAAGCTTCCACAAAACTAATAATTCACAGATCTGACCAAGGACCATACTTTGATTTTATGAGTAATAGTTCAAAAATCAATATTGTTCTAAGTTCTATTTTTTAATTTTCTTTTTACTTGATTATTCTTTTAAAAAGTATTTGCTAAGAGACTAGCAAAGGTAAAGTATAGGGGGATGATGAATTATTAATTCGTCATCTTTATTCCTTCTTTTTATCTTATTAATTCCATATAAAACACATGCAAATATCACTAATTCTCATCTATTATCAAACTAACAACATCTATTAATATTGCATTATTATAAAGAAAAAGAAAGAAAAGAAGGTTGCATA
This sequence comes from Ottelia alismoides, assembly GCA_037367405.1. Taxonomy (NCBI): domain Eukaryota; kingdom Viridiplantae; phylum Streptophyta; class Magnoliopsida; order Alismatales; family Hydrocharitaceae; genus Ottelia; species Ottelia alismoides. The sequence continues at coordinate 588,744 of JAZKJV010005717.1, read as the reverse complement.
TATGTACAATAGATACAAACTAATCCTATCCCAAAGAGTAGGTCAAGTATTGACCTAATTGATAAGGAATAAAGTAGGAGGAGATAGGATCTCTAACTTAAAAAAATTAGAAAACCAAGTTCACATTGTATATACATTCATCACTTTCACTTTGTAAATACATTGTACTATTTTATTTATCATTATTTTATCCAAAACCTTGTACTAAAATGTTCTTTAAATAATAAAAATATTTGAAAACATGTATAAAATAAAAGATAAGACACTTAGAAAAAATCATAAAATAAGAATTCAAAGCTCAATATATACTTCATATGAACTCAAAATTAATCAAACTCAATTTCATTATATTTATAATAAAAGAACTACTTAAATGAAGGTAGTTTCATAAAATTTGGAGTTAAGATGTGAAAGTCAACTTTATGGGATTGTTACTGTACTTGTAACATTGCATATAAGCATCCATATATTTTATTCTTTGCACTTTTGGCATGTTGTACTTCTATTGTTTTGTAAATATTTTATATTTACTATATAAAATACAAATAAAAATCATAAAAGAAAAAATAACTAAAAATAAATAAATGTATTTATATAGGTATAATGTTCCCAAGTTGTACATACTTGTATTTATTTGTACTATTAAATAAATCTATAAGAATAAAATAAAAATTTATCTATATCCCTGAAATTTTTATTTAAATAAATACAATATAAAATAATGTGTATTTCTATAAAATTCAATAAATAAAAATATGTATATTTTGTATATAGACAATATATACATATAAATACAAGTATTTTAATTATTCAAATATTTAAATTTTATTTTTATTTAGTAAAAAAACCAAAAAATAAAGATTTAAATTATACATATTTTATTTTTTTTAATAATTTTAATTTAATGTTATTTCCTATTTATTTCTATTTATTTTATCTATTTTGTCGTTTAGTGTTTGGCTTATGCGTACTGAAAGCCCATCAGTTGAACCCGATTTTATTAATCATTAGGTCAACTCTTTTTCTTCCCCTTCAACCCGACTTTAGCATGCCAACTTGCCTTGTTCTCTGATTTCTTGGAATCGAATACAATCATCTATTGACACAATTTCAGCATCGTTAGATCCATCTTCCATAACTGATCCACCATCGACTTTGATCCACCCGATTCTAGCTTTCATTTCGCACTAATCTTCTGATCTGTTTATCATTTCCCCCTCCTATAAATCAACTCCATGTGCATATTGCTCATGTTTAGTCCATCCTTGTCCACCTATTTCCCTCAAGATTAGTCTATTGAGAAAGAGTTTCATGGTAGGAAACTCTTCCAGTAAGTGGGAGTGCGAGAGATGTGATCAAAGGTTGAGATCCACCATTTTAGGTATTGAGTTATCCGAACTCCATCGTGACAAGTTTCCATGATCGTTTACAACTGTATCGAGGTGACCAACCTAACTCTATCCCCTTTCCACCGTAGTTAATCTTAGCCATAATTTCTTTGATTTCATTTTAGTTTCATTCAATTTCAATTCAATGTACCTATAGCATAATTCCAACATCTGATCATCGTAGGAGGTCCATCTCCTCGATCTAAAGCCCCTATCTACTCATCCCATCATGATCTATCCATTTCTTCATTTTCTTTCATGATATGTCAACCCTCGGATCAAATCAGATTTGAGGTTTAATATTCATCCTTCACCTCGTCGGTGATCTATCTCCAACAACTTCACCTTTTCTTCTTTGTTGAATAGCATGAGCTCGAGGTTGTTGAAGCACAGAGCCTTCACACTATCATATACAGGTCCTTAGAGAGTCATCAGGAGAGGATATCAATCTTTGGTCGAAGCTCCATCGTAGGTTGGATGCGCAACTCCCCCATGTATCCGATCAACAAAGACCTGGAACCGTGGAGTCACTATTATTCAACACAGATTCATCTCAGGAGTCAATAGTGCCCATCACAGCTCAGATCCAAAGCCAATCGGCTGAGATGGGATAGATTGAAGTTCGCTTAGAATGAAGTTCCTTCATGTCCTTCCAGGCAGCTTCCAATATGTTCGATTGAAGGGAGAATCCCCAGAACCCATCGCATATGTCCGATTGCACCAAATTACTAACCGTTTGATCAAGAGAAGGCACGCCACAGATGACTGGGACAATTAATACCCACCCAAATGATATATGCATGATGAGATCCGAACAAAATCCAGATTGATCGCCCCCTTCAACCTCTACAGGAGCATCACACACACCTCCTTTGTGTGATATTGCACACTTTTTCATGGGTGGAGTTTCCGTATGCTCAGACTGCCATGCTTTATATTGGAGAGAATCATATTTGGTAGACCACCGGAGTGCAGCAAGGTGATCCCCTCGGTCCACTTCTATTTTCTCTCGCATTGCACCCACTTATTCACGAGATTAGAGACAATTCTGAACTCCTTCTCCATGCTTGGTATCTTGATGATGGGACTATCATCGGAGACACATTAGAGGTGGCCATGGTGCTTGACATTATACAACGTAGAGGCCCTGAGTTGGGTCTTGTTTTGAATATTAAGAAAACTGAGTTTTTTTGGCCTTCATATGATGGGCAGAAGGTCCGCAAAGGACTATTTCCTACTGATATTGGAAGGCCCGTGCTAGGAGTGAAACTGCTTGGAGGTGCAGTGAGCATGGACAAAGAATTTGTTGAAGACTTGGCTACGAGGAGAGCCACCAAAGTTGTTGAATTGATGAAATTACTACCCCAGTTGGATGATCCACAGAGTGAACTTCTCTTACTACGATCTTGCATGGGTTCAGCCAAGCTCATGTTTGGCTTAAGGACATGTCAACCACATGCATGGAGCAAGCTGCTGCTTTTTTTAACAGAGGGCTACGTGGAGCTATTGAGGACACTGTGGTTTGTGGAGGTCCTTTCTTTGGCGACCTTCAATGGCGGGTGGCATCCCTACCAATCAAGCTCGGTGGTTTAGGACTGCACTCCGTTGTTGAGGCTTCTTAATATGCTTTTGTGGCCTCTAGAGCTCAATCTTGGGTGCTTCAAGACCATATTTTACGAGACAGTGGGGTTTGTGATATTGATTCTGATTATTTAGATGCCTTGGAAGGTCTACGTGCCAAACTCCCATCTTCAGATCTTACATGTTTCGCTAACAAGGATACGTCCCCCCTAAAGCCCAGAATTCTTTGGCGAGTTCCCTTTTTAGCAAAACTGTCAAAGAAATTGAGGTTGAATTTGACATGACAACTAGACAAAAGGCAATTTTTCGATGCTTACAATCTGACCATGCTCAAGATTTTCTTCTAGCTATTCCTATTGATGGTCTTGGAATGCATATGTAACCTATTGAGTATCGTACTATTCTCAGATATCGCCTTATGATTCCTCTATTCCCAGCAGATGAGGCATGCCCAGTATCCCACAAATCTTGCCCAGACTCCTTTGGGGAGCATGTCGTTCATTGTTGTGAACTTCCAGGTTTTAAATATAGACATGATCTTGTTAGAGATGTCCTCTATGATGTTCTCAAGAAGGCGGGGGTTGCGTCAAAGAAAGAAGCACCTGTGAATTTTTTGTCTGATCCACACAAGGGGAGATCCACATTCAGACCAGCAGATATTTTAATTTTTGGTTGGGATGGAGGAAAACATGCATGTGTTGATTTAACTGGAGTGTCTCCGTTAGTTGATCTGATAAAAAGTGATTTTACTATGGGATACGCTGCACAGAAAGCTGCCTCAGCCAAAGTTGCTAAATATGAGAAGGCTTGTATTGACAATCAACATACCTTCATCCCTTTCGGGTTTGATACCCTTGGGTTTTTGGCGTCTGAAGCTGTAGAGCTCCTTAAGAGGGTCCAGAAAATTATGCATAGCAATGTTATGGTTTCCAGGTCTATAGATGTTGTGTTCCGAAGAAATGGATTTGCCATCGAAAAGGGATTGGCGACGCAGCTTGTTGCCCGTCTCCCAACAATTTCGTTGTAATTTGTTTTTAAGTAATATGGAATCATATACATTCATCTAAATTCATTCATCTAGACCTATCTTTATGTGAACTCATGTGTTATTGTGTTAGCTGCAAATCTTATCCTGAACATTTTTATTATTAATAAAATACTCTAGAGTTCTAATTTAATTGCATTTTAGTCCAGTCGAAACATGCTCATGTTTATATCCACGTGCCCCTTATATGGTTTAATTGCAATATCTCTCCTAAAGTCCATACTTTTGTCAATAAATGCTCTGATCTTTTTTTCTATATGTACTTAGTTCATTATACTATAAATTTATTTTATTTATTTGTTATTACTTGGTATAATTAATCTCCTTTATCCAAAATCACATAAAAATAAGGATACATGTCTAATAGTCATATCTAAGCCAAGTAAATTTAATTTTCAAATTTCGTTTTATTTTTTATTTTAAAAATACAAAAACATTACACTTTTAACTATTTTGCCTTTAAAAACACACTAAAAAAGCGAAAAATTATAACAATACTTCTGTAGCTTAGTTCTGTTGTATTTTTACCTAACTAAAAAATATAAATAGAAAGCCATAACATTTTGAATATTTGATAAGTCTTATAAAAATGTACAAAACCAAAGAAAATGAGAGAGAAATATATTTTTTTACTTTTTAAAAGCTAGTAGAAATAACTTTCTATAAAAATTAGTTTTTAGAAAGTTTAACTTTATTTTCTATTTTAAAAATACTGAAAACAATATCTTATTTTACTTTATAATATTCGTAGAACTTTAATTCAATTTAAAATCCATAAAACTATAAAAATATCATTAAAAACACTAAATACAAATAAAATATCTAAACATACAAATATTTTTTGTTTTGAATTTAATTCACATATCTTCAAAAATCTAAAAAGGCCTTTATTTGATTTTTGCATATTTTTATTTATAAATTGATTTTTTAAAATAAAATACTTAAAATTTTTAAAATTAAATTCAAATAAAAAATAGAAATCAGAAATTTTTAAAAATAAAAAAAACACTTAAAAAGTAATTATGAATATATAAAAATCATAAAATGATTAAAATTTCTTAAAAATTGTAGTAAATTCCTAATTAATAACTACACAACAACTTAATTGAAGTTTGTCTCCCTGAGTTTGACACCATGCATACTCATTACTATATATATTAGTTTAGGACTATAAAAAAATCAAAAGAGTTCACATTCTCTTTTTCTGATTGATTCCCCTAGTCGACCCATCAACATTGTTATATCTCCTTAGAATGGTTGATTAAGTTGATTTCATCAAATACCATTGTCTACCACCCAAAAGGTATGCGTCGCATGTTATTAATTCAATCAATTGTCAATGAGCATAATATTATGCCATGCACTAACAAAAAGAGACTCAATTATATGAGGAATGCTATTGGGTCACTATGCATATGACTCATCTCTTTAAAGAAATAAAGTGGCCTAATCCATGTGCTCTTGCATTCCGAAGTTTGGACTTAACAAAAGTATCTACAGAGTAGAACTCATGAAGACGGTACCCTTCGTAAAGATAGAAGGCCATGGATGTGTCAAATAATGGCTTTGAACTATTACTTGTTTAAATAGACTATTAATTAATTTGAATACAATTTTCATAACTAAAGAATTAAGGGAATCAAGCTCTACTAGGATTAATAGAATACTTGATCGATAATATTAAATTTAATCATATTATATTAAAACTAATCCGAATGACATATTCTATATTGAAAGTCAACTAATGTATGATATATTAGCTATGTATCCCTTTCTAACCTTTAAGCACACATTGTGCACATTCAACTTGTATCATATGTACACATTCACAATATCATTTAAAAAGTCCAACACAACCCACTCACAACTCACTCCAAACACAACATTAAATGCTATTTAATGTTAAAATAAATCACATTCATTCTCATCATTCTCATCAGCATGTAATCGGATGTAAACGATGGGAATCATATTATTTCAACTCTTAAGTTGGATCATGTGATGAACTAGTTCATTGCTAATCGTTTAATCATAAGTAGGTTTCTTTATTTTAAATCATTAATCGTACATGTATACTCACGTTAGGAACTATGAAATAAAAAAACATTATATTTCATCACATAAAATCAAATATGAAAATGAAAAAATCAGTCTGGAATTCGTAAGTTGTGACAATCGTACTTCAAATTGGAATGTATTACATAACTTCGACTTAAATTTGATGGTGATCATAAATAATTAGTAAATTGGGTACTACTCTAGATCTGAATATGTCACATATATTTAATGAGCTCGGAAACATAAATAAATAAGTCATATTGTTCATCCTTTTGACTCCAACTAATTAGAAGTCCAATTTTTCAGATCGACACGGTGGAATTCATTATGACCTCAATGCCTCGTGAACGAGAACTTGTCTTCCGGTTCATTGTATATGATTCCTTTTGTCCGATATCATTTGTCCGATATCTTCAGGTGGAAAACAGTACAGTCAACAGTAGAAAAGCCGATTCCATTTGTCCGATATCGCAACTTCTGGAAAAGAAACCGGTACCCATAAAAAAGGACGCTAGTTATTGTTACTGGCAACGTTTGGTTACCTCGGTTATTTTCATGTAATGAATAAGCAGAAGCTCCGTTAATGGATGGAGATAGAAGAGTTCGTTGGGGGAATGTGATGATACCAAAAACTCCAGTCCGTGGGATCGTCTGCTGGTCCTGTTCCAGTAGATGTCACGCATGGCGATGCCCCCACAATCACGTGACTTGTGAAGAAGAGCCTGTGACTGAGCTCAAGCTATGTACTGATCAAAGACTGAGCTCACAGTGATCGAGCCTGTGACTCCTGACCTTTTCTCTTGCAAGACTCCAATCCTACTTGCTTCTCTTTGGATCGGAAGATGGAGGATTAGGTACTACCGCACTAGCACTAATTTGTGTTCAACCAGAAAGATAGAATTTCGACGGAAAAGTGGTAGTTATTTATTATATTAATTTCAGGAAAAAGATTTTCCCATTTTGCTTCGTTTCATATTTATATCTTATTTTTTTAAACATAATAGAAAAATACTAAATTTTCAATTCTAGGATAAAATTAAACTTGCATAAACATATGAAACCATCTATATGAGACAAAAATATTTAGATCCTTCTTTATTACATTTCAAAAGTAACGTTTGTAATTGGGATTTGAAGTATAGTTAAGATCATTTTTGTAATTTATCCTATTGTTATTCTGTTTAATTATAAAAGAAATGATAAGATATAGAAGCTAGTTAAGTCAGATGCGTTCATTGTATACTGAAATCTTATTTTATTGAATATTTGATTCAGTTGGGATGATATTCGACTGTTAGAGCGGGCATGCTTTTGCAATTCGTATTCATTAGATCACTAGCATTATTTTAACATACTACTGTCAAGTGATGGACACACGCGAATAAAGAAACTAGTCCAAAATATGTTGCAAAAGAAGTTGCTGGTACGTAGTTGGAATATTGGCAATGTAACTGATAAATCAATGGAGATAGTGGATACGATGAAAAGAAGGAAGATTTGGATACTAGGTCTCCAAGAGACAAATGTATTGGAGAGAAAGCAAGGGGGGTTGAGAAGACATGTTTTAAATTATGATATTCATGTAAGGAGAACGGCGTTGATGGTATTTGAGAGGTTGCTCATAAGGATTTGAAGGATAGTGTGGTTGAGGCGCAAAGATTTGGACATCATATTATTTTGCTAAACTTGATGCTTAAAGAAGAAATTTTAAATATCATAGAAGTTTATGTACCACAAATTGGTTTAGAGAAAATGATTAACAAGTGTTTTGGGGAGGATTTGGATAAGATTATGCAAGGAATCCTACAGAGAGGAATGATTTCCCTAGGTAGAGAACTTAATGGAAATATGGGAAAGGATGCTTGAGGGTATGCTAATGTTCATGTAGGCCATGGCTTTGTGGATAGAAATGAAGCGAGGAAAATCATTTTGGATTTTGTAATGGTTTATAATCTTTTCATAGCAAACACTCTCTTCAAGAAGATAGAGGAGCACTTAGTTACTTATAAGAGTAGATCGACTAGAATATATATACATTACTTCGCTTTGAGGGGAAGAGATCGGTTGTCTTGCAAAGACTGCAAAGTAGTCCCAGGAGGAAGTGTTACAACTCATCGCTTGTTAGTCATGGATATGCAAATAGGGCAAGTAAAGAAAAGGTCGCTTCCCAAGATCGTTAGAATTAGATGGCAGAATCTTCAATTGGAGCAACCATTCTTCAAGGAGAAGGTTTTAGAAGACTTATCTAGGGATTGTAATGAAAGTGCAAATGAAATGTGGGAGGCGGTAGCATCTTGTATCTGAGGGGTATCCAAAGAAATGCTAGGTGAGCTAAATGGATGAGTTCCATAACAAAAGGAGCCTTGGTGGTGGAGTGAAGGTGTGCAAGAGAAGCTTAAAATCAAAAGAGAGATTACCTTAAAACTATGTATCAGGATAGAATACAGGAAAATGTCACAAACAACAGAATAATGAAGAAGGAAGCAAAGAAGGCTATAAGTAAAGCTAAGTCAAAAGCATGTGAAGTTTGGTAAAAAAAATCTTGACTCTAAGGTTGGGCTATAAGGATATCCAAATTAGCCAAAGGAAGAGAAAAAAAATCAAAGATATTTCTTAAGTGAATGCGATAAGGATGAGGAAGGACATGTGCTTGTTACTCGAAGGGATATAAAGACTAGATGGAAGCAGTATTTCCATACGATATTTTATGTGCATAAGGAAATAGAAAGATCATTTTGGGAGATCTAGCTAGTAGTGGAAGTTACTTGAATCATATAAGCTATAGACGAATACAAATGAAGGAAGTAAAGGAGCCATTGAAGGAAATGAAATCTAGAAAAGGTCTAGGGACTGATGTAGGATTTCATGATATTCCTATGGAAGTATGAAGAGTTCTAGGTAAACATGATTTGACTTGGCTCATAAATTAACTCAATGTTATTTATCCAAGAAAGAAAATGCATGAAGAATGGAGGAGAAGCATCGCGGTGCCTCTTTACAAGAATAATTGAGACATAAAATTCTTCGAATACAGAGGTATCAAGCCGATGAGTCATACTATGAAAATTTGAGCACATGTGATCGAAAGAAGGTTGAATCAAGTATCAAAGTAAAAGAAAACCAATTCAAATTCATGCCAGGTCGATCACCTATTGAAGTTATCTACTTGTTGAGGAGAACAATAGACATTTATAGAGATAAAAGGAAGAGCCTCCATATGTATTTTATTGATTTGGAGAAGGCTCGTGATTTTATCCCATAAGAGATACTGTGGAGAGTTTTGTAGAAGAGAAAAGTACATGTCCTATACATTAAACATATCAAATATATATATGATGAGACTTCATCTTGTGTAAAGATCTGGTCTAAGAAGACCGGCTATTTTGACATCAGCATTGGCATGCATCAAGTTTCAGGTTTGAGTCCATTCCTTTTTAATTTAATTATCAATGAGTTGACTAGTCACATTCTGGATGAGGTACTATGATGCATGTTATTCACCGATGATATTGTGTTTATTGAGGAGACTAGAGATGGAGTAAATGATAAGCTTGAGAATTGAAGACATGCCTTAGCGACTAACAAATTTTGTATAAGTAGGGGTAAGATCAAATATATGGAGTGCATATTTGATGGAAGCAGTAATGAAAGAATTGAGGTGAATATTGGTGATGATAACATTCAGAAGAAATACTATTTTAGATACTTGGGATCTATTTTGCAACATGATGGGTAAATTGATGGAGATATCACGCGTAGAATAAATGTATGTTGGCTAAAGTGGAGTTGAGCCTCTATTGTTCTATGTGATAAAAAAATCATTTGAAGATCAAAGGAAAGTTTTACAAAGCCACTGAGCGACGTACTATGCTCTATGGATCTAAATGTTGGCCTGTGAACCATAGACATATGTACAAAATGATAATAGCATAAATGAAAATGCTAAGGTGGATGTGTGGTCATACACGTAAGTATCGGATTTGAAAAGATGCAATTAGAATGAAAGTTAGTATATCTCATATAGAGGATTAGATGAAAGAAAACTACGCATGATGGTTTGGCCTTTTGCAAAGGAGTTATGCTGATGCACTAGTTAGAAGATGCGAGTTTTGAGATGTTGAGATAGCTAAAAGAGGATGTGAAAGGCCCAAGAAGTATTAGAATGAGACTATCCAAAGGTATCTTGGTTTTTTGGATCTAAACCCGAGAATGACCCAATAAAAATATGGATGGAGGCAAAGAATATATGTAGACAACCGATTCAATACAACTAATTAATATAATTAATATTAAACACCTTGTAAATAATTAAGGAAAATTATTAGAAATAAATAGTCACTAATTATTGTGTGTGTATATGTGTGTGTTGTGTTTATGTCTCTCTTTATTTTATGTATTTCCAATTTATTTAAAATCCTATAAAAGTTAGTATAATATTGTAAATAATATACTATATATTATTTCATATTCAAACATAACAAAAAATTTAACAAAACAACTAAAAAGAATTATTTTTATGCATAAAAATACTTACAAAAATAATAGTATGTACGTATGACGTAATTTGATTTTGTATAATACATAAAATTTGTAGATATTAAAAAAATACACAACGTAGAACACTTTTTATTTGACTTCATTTATTGTTTATTTTGATTTTACACTTATTTCTTGTTTCTTTTTTCTGATTTGACCGCATGGCATCTTCTTAGAGAGTCTCATTTTGTAGCACTTACATCCCTCTTCCGTTCTATCTACTCCTCTCACCTCCGCCTCACGTCTGTCGATTTCAGGTGGTTCAAACCACCCCATATAACTACTATGCCATTGAACAAAACCACTAAGGATGGACACATTTTGCTCTATTTTCCCTTGTTCAAGGAACCCTTTCACCTCTGCCTCCTTTCTAATGATAGCAAGACAGTAAGCTATTGAGCGACGGGCAGTGCTCCGATGAGATCCACGGTGATTACTATCATGTCGTAGCCCTCTACTAGACAACTACTTGAGCTCTACGCTTGCTGGGCGTATCTGAGCAAAGACCCAAAGCCTCCAAAGCTTCATCCCAGGTTGTTGTTCAACCTTCGACCTTCATTTCCATCTCCAAGTGAACCTATATTCTGCCCATCATCAATTTCTCTGATTTTATTATGCAACTATGCATACCTTCACACCTAATTGAAGCAATATAAACTTTCACCACAATTTCTTGATTCACATGAGTATCTCCGATCCACTCATATCCCTCCAGATTGTTCTTTCCACTTTGAACCTTTCTTCACCATGCGTAGATGAAGAACCCACGAGGTCTCCACTTGTAGTTATGACTATAAGCCATTTATTCTGCCTCATTTCAACCAAGAACCACTCCTGGTGCTTCAGTGATGAATCCCCCATTCTCACTCTTTATCCTTTTATTTTAGCTATTTATTTTGGCAAAGCAGCATGTAAATACCTGTAAATACAATAACTTAGCATTCTACATGCATATGTTAATATTGCATAATTAGCATGCATTTTTGTGTAAAAATAAAAGAATAAAGGAAAAGTAAAAGAATGGAGTGTTTAGAATAAATACGGAGTGACCCAAACCCCATAAGAAGGTCAAACCTTGACCTGATCGTAAAATATAAAATATGTAGAGACATAGGGCTCACTTTGTATTATACAAAGTGTCTAGATTTGTGTATATTATTTATACAAAATAAAATTAATTTATTCTAATTTTTACTCCCTTGTATATATTTCTAAAATAATACAAAATCAAATAAAAATAAGAAAAATTAAATAAAAATAAAAATCCTCGTTCATTGAGCGAGATACATGTATACACATTACTTGTACTGTTTATTAAATGCCATCCAATAACACATAAAAATAAAATAAAATTTATTTTGTCCTCCTAAAATTACCTTGTAAATAAATAAAACATAAAATAAGGGTATTTGTGTGAAAAATAAAATAATAAAAATAATTGTACATAATACATAGGTGTATTATACATGTATATAATATTATATATTGTATATACATTAATTTATTTTTCATAAAATAATTAAAAATCATAGAAAAATAGTTTGAAAATTAATAAAAAAAATTTATCTTATACACTTTTTATTTTAAATTCATTTACTATTTTTTATTGAATTTGTAAGTATTTTATACATCTTAATTTTCTGATTGGTCCAGACGATTTGTTGATCGCCGGTCAATGTCTCCTCCTAGCCGAGTCAGACCTCGATATGTCTCGTCGGACCTCCTTCTCCCCATTTTCCAGCCCGACTCCAGCCGCCTCTTGCCCCGATTTCTTTCCCATCGCTTCTCCTAGGATCTGTGATCCTCGTGGATCCCTAGGAAGGCCCGGATCTTCCTAGGGTTGTGTGATATCACTCGATCTTTGGAGGATCCTTGAAGGGTCTATATAAACTCTCCTCTAGTTCCTTACACCGCAGTTCGTGCCTCGCCCCTTTCTTCACCCCTAGAGACCTTCAGTAGAGTGATAACTTCCTGGAGGTAACTTTGGATTGAAACTTGGTCTCCTGAAGCCGCAGCTTGACCATGTGGCCAGAGAGCTCGGTCGCATTCAGCCTCCCCGCCCGCTGCAATGTGGTTGAGGCCACGACCCGTCTCCCATCACTGCCTGACCTTGTTGCGTTCGATAGTACCCTCAGGTATCCTATCCATCCACTTCTTTTCTCGCTTCGATTCAATCTTTCATTTCACCGTCATAGTCGTCTATCGGCTCTAACCAGCCGATCGGATCCTCATCCCCCATCTCTGTCCACTCCAATCGATACTACATCTCATCCCACATCTCGTTTATCAACCTGATCACCCTTAGACTCGACCCTCGGGTCGAGATTAATGTCGAGACTCCCTTCCTTCATAGTCGCCGGGAGTCGAGATCCATTGCCCTACACTTCCCTTATCTTTTCATGCAATAAAATTGATAGGAGCTATGCCTCGAGTCTCCTCTACTCTCTGCAGGACTTGGTTGACACTTAGGATGCCCTTAGAGCGCCCAACTGCTCAGGAGGAGTATCCCCAGGTTGCACTTCACCGTCATGGTCATCTAGACATCGCCACTTCCGTTTGAGCACTCCACCTGACACAGAGCACCTCCACAAAGCTAGTGGACCCCTCCGATCCTTATCGGAGCGACGGACTCCCTTTGACGCTCGGTTGAAACTCGTCGGGTCCCTATTCTTGTTGATACCTTCTTCACCGTCAGATGGAGCTCCTCCTGCCAGTTTACATCACAGTCGACAGACAAAATGGTTGGTCAGGTTGTTAGATCAATGCTGACAAGTTAGGTCCAACCACACGTCTATGACAGCCCCTGCACATTTGATGTACTAGCCTCAATGATCAGAGTCGTACGATCGCGACCCTTCCCACATGCGCCACATGTCCCCGCTGGGGTATATTTCGCTTTTCTCCTCATACGTTCACGCATTGTTGTTTAGTCCAATAATAAAAATTACAGTTCAGATAATTTACAATTTGGACCTTTTATTTTCAATATTTGTAGTTTGGTCCAGTTTGGGTGAACTCACATGTACTCCCGCGTGTCGTTCTGGGATATTTGCATTTCATACCCTATGCTTTTATATATGTTATGATTTTTATGGAAAGTTTCTAAGATTTGCATTTATACCCATGTGCATGGTTTATTGAGCACGTGCATGATTTGATTGGAAATTTTGCAATTTCGACCCTAGGATTTTCACGTGTATTTTTTTAGCCCAAAGATTTATTTTAATTTCAAGTAGGTCAATATAAACTACATGTCCTTAATCTAATTAAAAAGACATATTAACCCCAAAAATTCTCCAAAAAATTTGTCAGCTCCGATTGACACATAATATTTGTTGTGATTTTTGTGGATTAATATAGATTCGTTTAATAATTTCTAAAAATAAAAAAAAAACAATAAAAAGAGTCTTATATATTTGAAAGTACATAAAAATTTAAAAAATTACCGCAAAAATTCTACAAAAAATTCATGGTTATGTATTTTTGTGTGCTTTGCTTTCAATATCAGTTTTATTTGAAAATCCCATTGAAAAACTCTAAGAGTTACAAATTGCCTAAAAACTTATAAAAAAATTATATAAAACTCTAAAAAAATCAAAAAAAAATAATGTTTCAGTTCATGTATGTAGCCTTTTATATATATTTTATCATAAAATTCAAAATCATGACTTTAGGATATTTTAATAGTTTTAATTTACAATTTAGTTCTGGTTGTACAGTATTTGCATTTTTAGCCTTTGTTTGATTTTTATAAAATTAGAAAAACAGAAAATTCTTAGAAAATTACCAAAAGTACTTCAAAATTTCAAAAACCCAAAATGATTGTCTTATTTTTTGAGTTTTTTTAGTCCTAAATAAAAATTCAAAAGGCTTGTTGTTTCCCTTATTTTCTTAATTTCTTGATTTTGTTCCCTTATTAAAAATACAAAAATTGCAAAATTAAAACCACCAAAAACGTGTTTTCCCTTTCCTGAATTATGATTACTTCGTAGGTTTACTCATGCTCCTTGTTTTCGACCCTAGCTCTATACCAAGTAAAAATAATAGCAAAGACTGCTTACATTTTTGTATGCTTTGATTGTTTTGTTCTTTTCTTGAGTGGTTTCTTGTTCTACTTGTTAACTCCGCCTCGTGATATGGGTCGCAACGACCTTTTTATTATTTGATTTCCTAACCCGAGTCGCTTGGACAGTCATCAGAATGGCAACATTATCGGGGAGCATGGATTAGTAGTCATTTTTCAGATTTTTACCTACTTTTATCTCTATTTGATATAATAGTTTTCTGATACTCTCACTATTTCATTTTTTTGTGCAAGTAACTACCCGAGGATGCTTCAGCTTTCCGGTGGATTACCCGTACCGGACGAGGAGCAGGAAAGCAAGAGAAATTTGTTATAGCATATAGATTAGTTTTCTTGTCAGCAGAAACTTGATTATTGTAATAACTTGGACACGGACTCCTCTTGGACACATGACTCATTTCGGAGTCTGTTTCATCGATCACTAGTGTGCTCGGGAGACCTCATTGGATTTTTCACAATTTTTTATCACATTTTCTTATATTTGATTCTCGAAGTTTTGAGCCCTAGACTTAGGATTTTTTACTGATTGTGATGTAATTAGCTAAGGCCCAATCCCTAATTGCTTACATGTACCTATATATTGTAATTGGACCTTGCTAATAATTAATAAGAAAAAGCTAGTTTAATTGGATTTAAGACCACATGCCGTGAGAATCACATACAACGCTAGTAGGACCCATTGTAGCGGGCACCGAGTGATTCCCAAGATCGGACTCTGGACTCGATTTGATTAGATAGCTATTGTTCTTCGCGATCATGAGAAATTGCTCGTCTAAGGTAGATTTCTTCGTACGTCATATACTTAGTTTACTTTCAATTTTTAATTTATGTGCGGATCACCCTGCATGTAGAGTGTTGGCGACAGGTACACATCTCTATGTTTACATGCACCATAGTGTTTGATTGCGCATCGGCTTTTTCGACTTCATCCCCCTAGTTTTTGGACTTAAAATAACCGAAGGAAACCAAAAAATTTGTTAGACATTGTTTGTATTTGAAAAAATACTTAAAAAAGTGAAAGCAATAAAATTGGGACTACTAATGCAAACTTGACCCTGTAATTCACCTCATTTAAAAATATTTATTTTGGGGAGAGTCATCCCCTCATTGGTCGGTTTGTATGTAGAGAGAGAGTGACCCACACACTAGGCTAGAATCATACCTGAACTTCCTTCAGGCTACTGATCTTGTGATTAGTCGTTCTCCAGTGAGGACTTCTTCGGGTAGCCGGTAAGCGGCTCAGGGCTTCCTTAGCAGAGTGGATAGATCGGGTAGCCAGTCAACGGTCCGCAATCCATACTGGCTAAGAAAGATCTAACTGTGGGATTGGGCCAATCTCTTGGGAGCATCGGGTTCCAAACAGCTCTCTTAATCGCTCTCATAGATTGATTAATCGCCTAAAATAAAATTGACAAGATTAACGACCGAACCTTTATGGTCATCATCTCGTGTTGAGTAGGTGAATTAGGAGTTTGACTTATATTTGTGTTAGCATTCCAGATCTCATCTGCATTCATCCCTACATCACGATGATGGGGAGGAGATCTCTTAGGCTGCCTTTGGTAGCACCGCTCTCGTACACTTTGCCTCGTTCATCTAGGGAGGTTTTGGAGAGCCTGGACCCACTCTCAGAATCTAGGTTCACTACCACCTTGTTCCCCCTCGACCACCCTTATCCCACCAGTCCCGAGGTGCCATAGCAGAGACCAGCACATCAATTTGTACATTTGACAGTACCTGAGTTTGGGTCTTTTGCTGTTGCAGAGACCCCTGAGATAGACAGCAGCGAAGAACACACCGATGAGCAGCCCTAGGGTTCGACTTATGTTCTTGATCAGGGCACCATAAACAACACACCTCTAGCCTCCCTTGAGACGATGCAAAGATAGATTAGATATCAGGGAGTGTTCATGGCAGAAGTATGCCGAGAGCTAGCACAGATGTGAGATGACGGAGGAGAGCCACAACGACCAGCCGGTGGAGAAATACCAACAACAGGAGGAGGAGCAGACGGACCACCAGAGGATCCACAGAAGCTAGCTAGACCTATACGGATGATGAGGTAGTTGCACAACCCTGGTGCAACCCCTACCCACCGCTGGATCAAGCTTCCGAAGATTATGGGTGATTTCGAGCATCGCCCCCAGACTATTCAGCTTTTGCCCAAGTTCCATGGGCTAGCCACCAAGGAGCTGTATTTGCACCTACAGGATTTCAAGATGATCTATAATACAAATCCGAAATAGATTTGTGGATGAGGACACCGTCAAGATGATGGCCTTCCCTTTCTCCCTAGTCGAGAGAGCAACCTACTGGCTGAAACATTTGGGGAGATATGTTACCACTTGGGAGCAGCTCCGGACCGAGTTCTTGAACAAGTACTATCCATTCGGTCGGACCAATGCAGCTAGAGCTTTGATCAACAACTTCATGATGATCCCCAACGAGTAGTTTCATGAGGTGTGGGATCGCTTTAGTGAGCTCATCGACTGGTGTCCATACCTTGAGATTTCTAAGCCCAATCTAGTTTGTAGTTTCTTCTGTTGGCTGACAACGGAGCTACAGGGGCTTATCAATGCCTTATGTAGGCAGTCATATTTCAGCAAGGATGAGGACTAGTTCTGGGCCATCTATGAGGAGATGGCCGAAAACTATATGGTGATGTACTAGACTCGAGTCTACACACAAGGGAAGCCACTTCCACAGGTCGTGTCCTATCAGAGGATATCACGAATCGATGTTGGTCCTTCTACTTCGTCGGCAGCAACATCACAGGCAAAGTCACCGACAACTGACATGGGGATTATTAGTGAGAAGTTGGACCGCATTGATATCATAAAGAAGGATCAGTGCCATGACATGACACAGATATATCAATTGGCACAGATTCTTAGTGACCTGAAGACACAGATCATGTGTCTCTAGGAGGTACAGATGGCTTCATAACCCCGTCTCAGGTCAAGGGTTGATCACAGTAGCAGTATCTCTTCCCAGCACATTGCCCAGTACCATCAGGTTCACCACAATCAGGCAGAGCCGGTTCAACCGTTGCATCACTACTCTCAACCACCACCATCTCAGGACACTCAGATGGTGGTGTATCAGGCGGATCAGCCCCTGGTAGTTCTTCCCCCTTCCCCTTATGAGCAGGAGCTATTGATGGAAGTCAATGGGATTTGGTATGACTGGCAATAGATCGGGATCCGTTGTGATCATCCTGGATTCAGGTGGTCTACCAGAGGCATCTCATCCCAACAGCAACCTCCAGCTCAGGGCGGACAGAGCAGCTAACACCAGTAGAAGCAACACCAGTACTCCCAGCCATATCAACATTACCAGCATGGTCCTCATCCCTGCCATCAGGGATAGCAGTGGAGGCCGCAACAACCTCAGTAGTTCACTCAGCCTCCCCTCACCAATACCAGAGCCAGCCTCATTTCCAGTGAGGCAACCCATTCGGTTCTCATGGACCAATCTATGAGAATCTAGCCCTTGACGATCTCGCCCACCTACTTTCAGACTAGTAGGCATCCTTCAGGCTGGAGATGGACGAGTTCAAGCAGGAGATGAGGGATATCATAAAGGGCAAGGCCGCCATACTCGCTCAGATCGAACCCAATCCGAACAATCTTAAGAGGAAGTCTGAGAAGATACAGTTAACAGAGACCACCACTCCTAGTGATTCCTTGGGTGATATTTCTTCCTGCATATTTGATGTGATTTTGTGACACTTAGGAGCGGTAGGATGCCATATGGTAGCGCCTCGTTTGAGCTACGACCACATACGGATCCAGAAGCGCCAGACAAGGAGGATAGTTGTGTTGATGCCGCTGATGATGTTGATGATAGTGGTGTTGATGCCACTGGGGATGATGATCCAGTCGACGGTACTAAGGCCATCGTTTCTCCAAATATAGTTGGTGGTACTCACGCCACCATTTCACTTGATGTTGAGCCAGAGCATAGTGCTAATGTCGTGAAGACTGACGTTGTGGGTGGTGTTGATGCCGCCAGTTTTCCTTCAGCTATGTTTCCTTTTGTTCTTGTATCTTAGGACAATTTTGAGAAAAACCAAAAATATAGAAAAATAGAAAAAATCAAAAATATGAATAAAGGAAAGGTTTGTTCACCTTCTTCTAGTCTATATATGTTGCATAATGATCTTGGTATGGACTCCATTCCCTCGCCGACACGGGAACCTCTTCATAGCCCTCTATCTGAGGAGGGCCTAGCAATCCCCTTCGCTCAATCACTCTTCTTGGAGAAGGGGAATAAAATAGAAAATCCAAAGAAGAGATAACATCTAAAGTTCAACCAGCAGATAATTGACAGATTTCAGATCCATTTGACTCTACAGGAGGCAATTGAGCACATCCCTCTCTTCCAGAAGAACTTGAGAGAGAAGACCACCATCCGCAGGAAGAAAAGGAACCACAATGCAGAGATATGCGTGCTCACTCGTGCCACATGCTTTACGATCCATAACCATTTGCCAGCCAAGAGGCCAGACGCAGGAGCTCCCTATGTCAGATGCTATATTCACGAGCATCGGTCCGATCTGACTCTATTAGACAACAGCTCTTCCATCAACCATCTTCTGACATCTTTACTCAACCGATTCGAGTTTGGCCCTCTTTGACAGAGCAGGACAGCTCTTCAGTTTGCTAATAGATCTGTCAAGAGGCCAAGGGGTTGTTGAAGGATGTGGTCGTCACAACTCAGGGCCTGAAATTCCCCGTGGACTTTGTTGTATTGGACATGGAGATCCCTGAATCTGTGATAGATACCCTCATTATACTAGGATGTTCATTCTTGGACACAACCAAGGCGATGTCCGATCATGATAATGGGCAAAGTTTGATAAGCTTTTACCTTGTCTGATTCCCATGGAGCTGACTGCTAGGTTGGAGGATGAGCCAACTCTGATTGTAGATACACCAATAGGGACGTCTTCACCAGATTTTCATGATCAGCGAGAGCTCTCCCACTCAGATCTGGTTTCCTTCATGCGGACGTTCCAGAAGCTAGATTCGCCAGCTCCCAGTTGCCCAGAGTTGAAGCCCTTGCCACGGTCGTTGAAGTATAAATTCCTTGCAGGTGAGCCAAAGATGTACCCAGTCATTATCTCAGCGGATTTGATTGGAGAACAAGAATCTCGTTTGATGGAGGTTCCTGAGACAAACCGCAAGGCGATCGGATGGAGCGTAGCTGATCTCTGGGGATAAGTCCGACCATGTGCTCCCACCATATTTATCTCAAAGAGGATGCTATGCGTGAGTTAGAGCGACGGCTGAACTCGAATCTTCGAGAAGTGGTCATGAAAGAGATATCAAAATGGTGGAGCACCGATTTTATCTACCCCATCTCCGACTCCAAGTGGGTTAGTCTGTTACATGTGGTGCCCAACTAGACGGGAATCACTATAGTTGTGAGTGAGTCTGGAGAGAAGATCGCTACCCGGGTACTGATGAATCTATGATTCATCACTTTAAAAGTTGAAGATAGAGCTTTATTCTCGAGTAATTAGTTGCATATTTCCACTTATATTGTATAATTAACATTCATGCATGTGTAAATAATATCTACATTTTAGCATTCATAGTTGCATTAAATAAGGAGCCACATTCAGTTGTAAATATTCACATGTATATAGCTAAATCACCTATTTGTATATATTTTATAATAACTCCAAATCCAATAAAATCAACTCTATAGTGTATATATTATTAACACTAATAAAGAAAAAATATCAAAAAATACTAACTTGTAAAATTATCCAATAAAACTCACTCAAATCTAAGTTTGAAATTATGAACCTTAAAATGTGCATATCTCTCTCATGCAATGTCTAATTTAGGTCTACTCACTTTTAAAGTAATATAAATTCAAAGACCTTCAAAAGAAGACCAATTTCATTAAAATCGGAGATCATATGTCAAACTTGGGTTTTGGGCCCCTATTGTCTATTGTACATATTGACCAAAATGCCATTGTATTTTATCCTTTGATTTTCTTAATATTAAAAATCCAAAAAATAGATTAAATTATAAATATTCTTTTCATATTTACTTATTTTTATTTCGTTTTTTCTTGTATTTAAAAATGAAAAAAATGCAAAAGATAAAAATGTAGTATTTTATACCTATAAGGTACCACCCAAAAATATACTTTGTATATATGATTTCACTTGATTTTCGGCCCACCATGAAGTTGTAGATCTCATCGAAACGAGCAACTTTCGTGTTGACCACTTTTTGATTTAACCCCTTTTTGTTATTTATTTTTTATTTTTCTTTATTAATTTTTGAATTTTTTGCTAGCAATGTGTCACCTCATTTTTTATTATTTTCAGATTTTTTATTATTTTTTTATTATTTTTTAATTGTGTATATTATACTATTATTTTTAGTAGCCTATTTATATTATATTATATTATTTATTTATTTATTCCCTTTTTACTTCTTCTTCCTTTACTTGTCCTCCACTCCAAATCACCAACTCCCCATTCTCCCTACTATCTCTACATCTTTTCTAACTTCCCTCTCCTCATTTTTATTCCCATCTCCTCCTCAATTCATCTTCATCTGCCGATTTGAGAGAAGAGAGGTAGAGCCCCTTCAACCTACAGGTGATAGATGAAGGAGACAAGTTGAGGGACGACAACCTTTCAGGCAAGATTCGCGGCATCACCATTGTTGTGTCGTGAGATTCCAATCGGACTCGCTCAACTTCGAAGGATACCGTCATCCTTCTCGAGACCATGACGGGAGTCGTGCACCTTAGCTCCACCCTCTGGCCAAATCACAGGTAAGTATCCCTCTGCTTTTCCTTGTCATTTTTTATCTAAAATCATTTGCTTATCTTATTCATCATCATATTTTCATCACCACATAAGATTTTTTAGCTCTCACCATTACCACCAATCATCTCTTTCGTCATCATCTCCATCATACAACATCCTCACCACCATTTTATTCCATTTTTTCATGTTTACAAGATAAAAAGAAAACAACCTCTCAAAAAAACAAAAACAAAACAGAGCTCCTGGCTGTCAGGCCGTCGCAACCTACGTGTGCAGCCCCTGGCTGCCACCCTCTCCAGCACCGGCGATGTCGCGTGCTCGCGACCTCCACTCCGTCATGAAGCTCGCGAGCCTGGCCACTCCAGCTCGCCAGCCCTCACTAGGCCAACCGTCCCCTCCGCTCGTCCTCGACTCCAACAGCAACGCCCTCGCACCGCCCGCTTCAGGCAACAGCGGTGCCACCCCTGACTCCTACAGCCCAGCAGTCGCAGAGCCCCCCCCCACCATCGGTTCCCGCCGTCAGCGCCTCCTGCCGACCTCTGCCCCGCGCTTCAGGCAGCAATGGCACCACCCGCACGCCCCAGGCCTCAATCCCCGCTCCTCGACCGCCTTCCCCGCACGCCTCGCGGTCCTCCTCTAGTGCGAGTTCTTTTAATTTTATTTTTTTATTTTTTGTAAAAAATTGCATTTTCATTCCTTCATGTTTCTTTATTTACAAAAATGTCCATGTGCACGATTTGTTTATTTAATTTCATTTTCTGTATTGGCTAGACAACCATGACTTTATGTAGTAATTTGGATGGTCATCTAGCATCATTTTATTTAATCAAAAAAAGCATTTTGTTGAGCAACTAATTCTTTATTATTTGGATACTTAATTGAATTTTTGTGAGCGTTGAATAATTTATTAAAAATCAAAGTTTGAAATTTAGTGATATTTTACCCATTGAAGATATGAAATTTGCAGAGACATATTTCTTGCTCCAAAAATTGTGAAAAATCGTAGATGATGCCTCTGGTTGTGTTTTAATCACTATCCAAATTTAATCTAAATTGGATTTGTCTTGTACATAAAATAAAATCTAAAGTGATTTCTGTAATTGATTTTTAATTAAATACAAGAATAATATTTTTGTGAAATTAAAGTCTCCTGGATTGCTCATTACAATATCTATGGGAGATATTTTATCTCTTAATAGTTTATTTCTTGGATTTAGTTTGAAATAAATACTAAGAGACACTCTATTTATTAAAAAAATCATAAAAAATCATCTATTATCATAAAATTCTAAAAAAACTAGTGTAACCTCATTTCATCATATTTTACTTCTAGTAAACTTTTCATAATGTTTGCATTTTGTTTGCATGAATAATTGCATGAAAATCTCAAAAAAGTTTGCATTTTTCATTTATGCATCTTAAGCCCAAAAATTCCCAAAAAATACATTTTGCATTCGTCATTGGATTATGTTTTTTGAAAAATATAACTTGGTTGATTTAAATTAAGTTCATATTAAAATTAATTTGGCTAAGTTACTTATTTTCTTAATAACCTAGTTCATCCTAGGCCGCGCATTTGCATTTTTATCGTATAAAAAAATACAAAAAACCGTTTGGAACATCGTGACCTAATTCCTCTAACTTGATCAAAAGTTGTTCCTTTGCCTCCTTGAGTCGACCATGGGGCTTGCCCCGGTTAAAAAAACATAAAACCGTGCATTTATTAATTCATCGATTGATTCATTCTGTGCGGTTATTTTTTGATCGATTCGAATTTATCTGACTGCAATGAAATCGTCAATTCTATACTATTAAAAAGGATTAAATTCGGGTCCATTAAATGTCGATTGGAATCTCACGACACGACAATGGTGATGCTGCGGATCTTGCCTGAAATGTTGTGATCGCTCAACTTGTCTCCTTCAGCTGTCCACTGTAGGTTGAAAGGCTCGTCCTCTCTTCTCTCGAATTGGTGGATGAAGATGAATGGAAGAGGAGAAGGGAATATAAAGGAGAGGGAAGTTAGACAATATGTGGAGATAGTGGGGAGAATGGGGAGTTGGTGACTTGGAGTGGAGGACAAGTAAGGGAGAATAAGTAAAAAAGGGGAAGATAAATATATAATATAATATAATATAAGGAGACTACTAAAAATAATAATATAATATAAATAGTTAAGATAAAAATAATAATAAAATAATAAAAAATCCAAAAATAATAAAACATGGGATGACACGTGGCAGCTCCAAGAGCGACCACGTGTCGCTCCCAGAAAATTCAAAAATTAACTATAAAGAAAAATAAAAAATAAATAACAAAAGAGGACTCCACAATCCTACTCGGGAACAAAGCTCTATTTTCAACTTTTCGAGTGATGAAATATGCAGCTAATTACCTTGACGGACTCGCTCAGCTTTGAAGGACTCTACCATTTTTCTCGAGGCCACGATGGGAGCCGTGCACCGCAGCTCCGCCCTCTAGCGAAATCACAAGTAAGTATCCCTCTACTTTTCCTTTTCATTTTTTATCTAACATCATTTTCTTATCTTGGTCATGGTAATTTTTTCATCACCACATAAGATTTTTTAGCTCATACCATTACCACCAATCATCTCTTTCATCATCGTCTCTATCATACAACATCCTCACCACCATTTTATTCCATTTTTTTGTTCCTGTTTACAAAAAATTTTACAACAAAAAAAATTTAAAAAAAACAAAAAAATCTGCACGTCCAGGCCGGCCTGCTCCAGAATGCCGCCAAGCCAATGTCACCGTCCTCGAGCAGTTTCGGTCGTGCCGCCCCAGCCAGCCCCCACACTGGCCAAGACCACCCCCCCTCCCGTGTGGACCTACGCACCTGAGCACCTCCGTCGCCTCCTCCCTTCACGGTTGTCCACAGTTGCAGCCCTTCACTACCAAGAGGCGACTCCACCAGATGATCAGTCGCCAGCGCTGCCTCCCTCCTCCCCTTGCGTGCCTCCAGCGCACCGCAAAATCTGCCACCATTCCCGTCTGCATGCTTGCGCTGCCTCTACACTACCCCGGCCTCCGACCAGCTACCACGCTCGCCACATCTCCTCGCAGCCCAAGAGCAATTGTGTGGCTGATGTTGCTTTCGCCATAGCGTGGTCGAACTCGCGTTGCATTCCCAGTTGACCCCTTAGCCACGCCGACGCTCCCCAGCACCGCCCTCCACTCCTGCTGCCACACAATAGTCTATTGCGTGCTCTGCTCGGTGCGCCTCGTCACTGCGAGCCTTCCTCCCGCATGACTTCTCCCTCGTCGTCCGCCACGCCACCACACCACACGGCCATCAGCCCCTCGTGCCTCTGCTTGACATCGCGGCTGCCAACGCCCTCGCCACCTCATCGCTTAAGCGAGCCTCCGCCGCATCGCCTTGCCCCGCCCACACGTCCTTTGCGTCTGCTCTAGGCATGGGAAGAGGTGGGTTCCATTCTTGGAACCCACGTCAGGTTATGTTTTTATTTCATTTTTTATGAAAATTGCACTGTCTTCCCTTTACGTTTTTCTATTTACAAAAGTGCCCTTAAGCACAGTTCGTTTATTTATTTTCAATTTATGTATTGCAAAGACACCCCTGACTTTGATCATTAATTTGAAAATTAGATTTACATTATTTTTTAATCAAAAAAATATCATTTTGTATATCGTTTAATTATTTATCTCACGGATATTTAATTAGATTTTTTTCAGCATTGGGTAATTAACTAAAATGAGTTTTGTGAAAAATTGGATATTTTACCCATTTTGTGATCCCTGATTCATATTTAATTAAATATTTCTCCAAAAATTGTAAAAAAAATAGAAATGATGCACATGAATGTGCTTTAAAAATTTCATCTAAATTGGAAGTTGTCTTTTGCATGAAATAAATAGTTGAGTGATTTCTGTAGTTGATTTTTATTTAAATCCACGAATGATATTTTTTGCAAAATTGTAAGTATCATGTGTTTATCATTAAAATATCTATCTGAGATAAATCGCTCTCTGGAAAATTTGATTTCATGTATTTATTAGAAATTAAATACTAACAGTCGCTCTGTTTTCATTAAAAAATCATAAAAAAATCATAAAGTGACAAAAAAATTCCAAAATAATTGGTTTAGATTATTTTCAACATATTGCATTTCCAGTACATTTTTCACAATTTTTGCATATCATCTACATTAAAATTGCATAAAAACCCCAAAAAATTGCATTTTTCATCGTTGCATTTTAAAACCAAAAATTCCAAAAAAATACATGTTGCATTCATAATTGGATTATATTTACAGGAAAAATAAAATTTAGTTGAATTTCAATTAATTTCGTATTAAAGTTAATTTGGCTAAGTGTATTATTTTCTTAATAACCTAATTCAATAGCATTTTGCATTCTTATTGCATAAAAAATTAGAAAATCTCATTTGGAAAATCGTGATCTAATTTCTCTAACCTTATCCGAAGTTGTTCCTTTGCCTCCTTGAATCGACCATGGGACTTGCCCAGTCTAAAAAAACATCGAACCATGCATTAATTAATTAGTCGATTCATCGATTCGTGCGGTTAATTTTTTATCAATTTAAATTTATCTGACTGCAACGAAATCGTCAATTCGATACTATTAAAAGGATAAATTTTGGGTCAATCGGGTACCCACTTCTTGGAGGGACTATGTGGACTACAGACGATTGAATCAGGCCACCAAGAAGGATCATTTCTCGTTGCCATATATTGATCAGATTATTAAGAGGCTAACAGGGAAGAGTCATTACTGCTTTCTTGACGTGTACTCTGGCTATAATCAGGTGGCCAAAGCACCTGAAGACCAGGACAAAATGACATTCACCTGTCTATTTGGGTTATGCTTTCAGACAGATGCCCTTTGGTCTATGTAATGCCCCGACTACATCCCAAGGTGCATGTTGTCTATCTTCTCGGACATGGTGGGTGATTGCTTAAAGGTCTTCATGGATGATTTCTCAGTCTGTGGTGATGGGTTTGATGCTTGTCTTGATTGTCTAGACCGGTGCTTCAGCATTGTATCAAGGTCCATCTTGTTCTATCTTGGGAGAAGAGTCACTTCATGGTGACTCAGGGGATGGTGCTTAGTCATATAATCTCCAATAGGGGCATGGAGGTCGATCTAGCCAAGGTGGATATCATCAGGAAACACGATCCACCGTCCAACATGCGGCAATTACGATCTTTTATGGGGCATGTCAATTTCTACCGACGTTTTATGCAGGACTTCAATCTGATTTCCCTACCGCTCACTAACATGCTGACGAAATACACTGAGTTCATTGTAGATAATAAGTGTATCGCATCATCTAAGACTCTTAAGGGATTAGTTGTTGAGGCTCCTGTCTTTCAGCCGCCTGATTGCTCTCTCCCATTCGAGACCATGACAGATGCTTCTAATTTGCCAAAGAGGTTGTGCTAGGATAGAGGAGGGATGGATTACCCTATGCCATTCACTACGCTAGTCGAACTTTGGATGCTGCTCAACGGAACTTCTTTGTCATAGAGAAGGAGATGCTAGTCGTAGTCTTTGCCTTGGATAAATTCAGATCTTATATTCTTTGATCTAGAGTGACTATTTACATTGATCATACCACCATCAGGTACCTCATGGCAAAGAAGAAAGCCAAATCTGGATTGATCAGATGGATCTACTCCCTAAGTTTGATATTTAGATTAAGGATAAGCCTAGATTCAAGAATGTTACGGCGGATCATCTCTCCCGATTGGAAAATCTTGAGGATTCTGAGCATACAACACCTATAACAGAGACCTTCCCATATGAGGCGATCCTTGATATCGCCTCACTTCCATGGTATGTTGACAATGTAAACTATCTTGTCGCCAAGAAAGTTCCACAAGGTTGGCCCAGACAACGACTTGAGACCTTCCTTGCAAAGGGCAAGTCGTACCAATGGGAGGATCCCATCCTTTATCATGAAGGAGGGGATAGCGTCTGGTATCGGTGCATTCCACAGGAGGAGCACCATAGCTTCCTTACTTACTGCCACAAGCTCGAGGCAGGAGGACATCATTCTGGGAGGAGAACATCACAGAAAGTGCTCCGATCCGGCTTATGGTGGCATACCCTCTTTAAGGATTCTGATGAATTTGTGAAGAGGCGTACTGACCGTCAGAGGATGGGTACTTGTGGACAGTGTGACTTGATGTCGATGTATCCCATTCACTTCTATGAGGTTTTTGACGCATAGGGCATCGATTTCATGGGTCCATTCCCTAAGAGTCTGGGATTTGAATACATTCTATTGGTTGTCGATTATGTGAGTCATTGGGTTGAGGCCATTCCCACCCAAACCGCAGATGCTAAGACAGTTTGCAGATTCTTGAGGAAAAATATCACTTAACGGTTCGGGGTTCCTAGAGTTTTGATATGTGATGGGGGTCTCATTTTATCAACGACAAGTAAAGGCTCTTGATAATAAGTTTAGCATAGATCATCGCATTGCCACTCGATATCACCCTCAGACCAATGGTCTTACTGAAATATCGAACATGGAGATCAAGACTATATTGCAAAATGTCATATGCCCAGACTGAAAGGATTGATAACAGCTTTTGGACTCGGTCTTGTGGGCATATTCGGACTTTCTTCAAGACACCTTTGGGTATGTCTCCCTTTCATCTTATTTATGGCAAGCCATGCCATTTACCTATGGAGATAAAGCATAAGTCATTATGGGCAATCACTGAGATATGATTAGATCTAGAAAAGTATAGGAGATCAGATAAAGTTATAATTAGCAGCCTTGGAGGAGCTTATAGATATAGCCTTTTCGAGTAGCCTATAGTACAAGGAGAAAGTGAAGATATGGCATGATTCTCATATCAGCCATAAGCAGTTTGAGATGAACCAGAGCGTATGGTTGATTGATGCCAGGTTGAGATTATTTCCATAGAAGTTGCAGAGCAAGTGGAAGGGACAAAACTTGGTCCGAAAGGTGCATGACAATGGTAGCATTGATATATCCGAGATGTCTGAATCCACCCTTCAAGTTAACGGTCGGCACCAGAATCCATATCTAGATCATGATCGGTTGATCGCTGATGTTTCCCCTATTCATTTTGCATGAGATGTGGTCTTTGACTCACATCATTTGCATCTCATGCTAAATTATCACCTTCTCCCGCGGCTGTATAGATCCAGTTGTTCATATCGTGCATTTTTTTGTCATACATCTCATTTTCATCTTATGATTATGTTATACATAGGGGTGCTTTAACCAAACTATAGGGGCAGTGTCAGATTTTTTATTAGTATTTAAATTCTTTTTACCTCTATTTTTCCTATATTTAGTATAGGGGAGGTAGACCATGTACATTCTAACTCTCAATTTTCCCCTTGTGTACAGACTTCTATATTTAGGATTACTTGATCCAAAGTATAGGATGATCACTGACTCCTATTCATTGTATTCTTTTATTCATCATTGAGTATACTTTCTTTTCACTTCCCAATACTCAGCACGAGTTATGTCTTCGTCATCGCTCTCTGATCACTTTGAGGACATAGTCGAGCCAGGTATAGGGGGTGTCGTATATATTGTATATATACTTTAGCCATAACTCGTACTTTGTGTGAATGTGTTAATAAATAAAATGGCTAAAAACCTCAACGTAAAAATCACAAAAAATTAAAATTATTATTGCACATAAAATTCTTTCTTGCACATACATGTTTATAAATAGCTATTTGTAAAAACTATTTTTGTACAAATGTTTGTAAAATTGTTTTGATTATAAAGACTTTGTAAATATTTTTGTATCAAAATTATGCATGTAGTACAAAATTTTTGAAAAATGGTTGAAAATAAAAGTTTTGCAAAAACCTATTTGCAAATGTTTGTAAATAGTTTGCAAAACTTCCTCTCCTTCCTTGCAATCAAATATTTTCAAAAGTATTGCATGTTTTGAAAATTGCATCAAAAAGAGTTTTGTACATATTTATATCTTCTTCTGAATCATAGTTGACATCTAAACTAGTTTGGAATTAAATTGGAAAATGGAGCTTAGTTAAAACCTTAATCCACCTAATAATTCTCAGAGAAACCTTATAGAATTTGGGATTAAGACTTTTCAGGTCCATTAGAAACTTAATTCTTTGAGTCCACTAGGCTTTGTTCACATGCATTCTTGATGAGACTAAGTAGAACACTTAACAACTCACGCATGACTCTCACAAACAATGGCTTTACTTGGGAAAACAACTTACACATAGCTTCACATGGATGAGGTGGTGAGGAGGCAAAATCCTTTGGCTTGGGGTAGCATACGAGGGTAGTACTTCTAGGCAGAACCTCTCATCTTCCTTTAGGGAGGGATGTGCACCTCAACTTGGTCTGGCGGTGTTGAGGTCTAAAGATAGGAGTTGTAAGTTGCAATAATGCTTCAAAAGAGGAATAGTCTACTGGCTCAAGGAGAAAATATCCTTATGTATATGTTGCACCATGTAGATATGTTGTACACATGCAGATAAAAGAATGCAAAAGTAAGAAAAACTCTAAAAAAATGGACAGGCCTAATTGAAAATAAAATGCTTGCCGGAGTGTCTATAGTCAAATAAAGAAAATCTTATGTATTACACCTTCTCATCTCATGAACTTTGTAACAAGAGACTTAGCTAACCGGTTGGTCTCCCAGGGATACGTGGCTACACTAGCCATGTGCCATTCTCTTTTTTCCCCCTCTTCTTGAGCCAGATGCACTTGAACTTAGAAGGGAATACCCTGCTCCTCGAGGAAAGAGCTGTTGGACTGAGGAATTAGAGTTAACTTATTGAGGGAGGTTGTTTCTTTGCCATTTATAAGGTGGGGAGCTACATATCATTTACACGATACAAGGAAATATGCGTAGTCATTAGAATTTGTGTATGTAGACTTGTTCTGATCTGGATTACTGAGGAGTCTTGACCATAGAATAGTGGAACTTAGAGGCTGTGGAGTCTTAAAACTAGATCTCAATAAGGTTCTGACAAGTGATAATCCAAAGGTTTGACTTAGCTCCATACTTCAATTTAATGAAGATAAGTTTAATAATCAACCTTGATTCTCTTTTCTTTTTCTTTTCTTTTCACTTCTTTTTCAAATAGTGTTTGCTAAGGGACTAGCAAAAGTAAAGTATATGAGGTGATGAATCCCTAATTCTCACTCTTTATACTTTTATTTTAGCTATTTATCTTGTCAAAGCAATATGTAAATACCTGTAAATACAATATTTTTGCATTCTGCATGCATCTGTCAATATTGCATAAGTAGCATGCATTTTTATGCAAAAATAAAAGAATAAAGGAAAAGAAAAATAATGGTGTGTTTAGAATAAATACGGAGTGACCCAATCCCCAAGAGAAGGTCAAACCTTGACCTGATCGTAAAATAAAATATGTAGAGAGAGATAGGGCTCACTTTATATTGTACATAGTGTCTAGATTTGTGTATATTATTTACACAAAATAAAATTAATTTATTCTTATTTTTACTCCCTTGTATATATTTCTAAAAATAATACAAAATAAAATAAAATTCAGAAAAATTAAATAAAAATAAAAATCCTCACTCATTGTGCAAGACACATGTATACACATTACTTGTACTATATATTAAATGCCATCAAATAATTCATAAAAATAAAATAAAAGTTATTTTGTACTCGTAAAATTACCTTGTAAATAAATGAAATATAAAATAAGGGTATTTGTGTAAAAAATAAAATAATAAAAATAATTGTATTATACATGTATATAATATTATATATTGTATATACATTAATTTATTTTTCATAAACATAATTTAAAATCATGGAAAATAGTTCTAAAAATAATAAATATTTTGTATTTTATACACTTTTTATTTTAAATTCATTTACTATTTTTTATTGAATTTGTAAGTATTTTGTACATCCTAATTTTCTGATTGGTTCAGACGATTTGTTGACCCGGATACCTCTCATCGGACCTCATTCTCCCCATTTTCCAGCCCGACTCTAATCGCCTCTCGCTCTGATTTCTCACCCATCGCTTCTCCTAGGATCCATGATCCTCGCAGATGCCTATGAAAATGTGAGTCTTCCTAGGGTTGTGTGATACTGCTTGATCTTTGGAGGCTCTTAGAAGAGTCTATATAAGCTCTCCTCCGCTTCCTTGCACCGCAGCTCGTGCCTCACCCCTTTCTTCACCCCTAGAGACCTTTAGCAGAGTGACAGCAGCTCAGAGGTACCTTTGGATTCAAGCTTGGTGGCCCAAAGCCGCAGCTTGACCACGTGGTCGGAGAGCTCCGCCGCATTCAGCCTCCCCGCCCACAACAGCGTGGTTGAGCCCACGACCCCGTCTCCCATCACCACCTGACCTTGCCGAGTTCGTCAGTAGCCTCAAGTATCTTATCCATCCACTCCTTTTCTCGCTTCGATTCAATCTTTCATTTCACCACCGCCACCATGTATCTACTCCGACCAGTCGGTCGGAGCCTCATTCCTCATCTCCATCCGCTCTGATTGATACTACATCTCACCTCGCATCTCATTCCACAACATGATCACCCTTAGACTCGACCCTCAGGTCGAGATTAAGGTCGAGACTCCCTTCCTTCACAATCGCCGGGAGTCGAGCTCCATTCCCCTATGCTTCCTGCCCCGAGTCTCCTCTACTCTCTACAGGACATGGTTTACGCTTAGGATGCCCTTAGAATCCCAGGTACTCAGGAGGATCAGCCCCAGGTTGCACTTCACTGTCATGGTCATCTAGTTGTCTTCGCTTTGAATTGAGCACCCATATGACATAGAGCACCTTAACGAAGCCATTATACCCCTCTGATTCATCAGAGCGGCAGACTCCCTCTGATGCTCGGTTGAAACTCGTTGCTGATACTTCTTCACAGTCGGATGGAGCACCTCCTGCCAGTTTAAATCATAGCTACCCGACGAAAGAGCTGGTCAAGCCGTTAGATCAGTGTTGGCGAACCACATGTTTGCAACAGCCTTTGCATCACCTGATGTACCATCCTCAGTGATCAGAGTCGTACGATCGCAACCCTTCCCACGCGTGCCCCCTGTCCTCGCTGGGGTATATTTTGCTTTTCTCCTCGTAATTTCATGCTTTGTTATTTAGTGTAGTAAATAAAAATTATAATTCAGATAATTTATAGTTTGGACCTCGTATTTTCAGTATTTGCAGTTTGGTCCAGTTTGGGTGAACTCACATGCAGTCCCACATGTCGTTCTAGGATATTTGAATTTCGTGCCTTGTGCTTTATAAATGTTATGATTTTTATGACAAGTTTCTAAAATTTGCATTTATACCCATGTGTGTGATTTATTGATCATGTGAATGATTTGATTGGACATTTTGCAATTTCAGCTCTAGGCTTTTTACGTGTGTTACTGTTTGTCCCGAAGATTTATTTTAATTTCATGTAGGTCCCTATAAACCAAGGTTTTAAAAGTCGAACCGAACTAGCTGGTTCAACTGGTTAAACCAAGAACCAGAAGAAAAACAATCCAACCACTCGGTTTTTATTAAGAAAATAAAAACAAAACAAAACTAGTCAAAAGTCGGTTGGACCGCTTAAACCCAGTTGAACCAAATCATCGACTCAACCATCCATCTTTGATTAAAAAATAATTTTTGATAATTTAATAAAATGTAAATGTTTAAAAACTATTCATAATCTACTCTCATTCTAACCCATAATATAGTACTCATTTATCTCTTCTCCTTCCATATGTGTCAATGACCCATTGTCACCTCTCCTTTCCTACCATATAAGAATTGCCTTTCTTCTCACATATTACATGAGTTTGTCTACTTCCAAAACAACAAAGGAAGAATATTTTGTCATAGTTATACTAAGAGAAGCAATAAATTAAAATACTTGTTATTAATTAAAGTTTACATAGTTTTAAAATTGTTAATTTTATACATCACACACACATGAATCTTACAAAATATGTTTATTATGCCCTTTTGAGTTTTCCTAATAACATTTACACCCCTAACATTTAGCAATGTCTTTTGTGCTCCTATATTCTTAAAAAATCGACAATAATATCTTTATGTTGAGATAATATAGGATCACTCCTGTACTAATAAAATTTCAATACTATCCATTTTGTAAAAATATAGGGGGCACAAAATTCTTAAAAAAAAGAGTATACATGTTATTGGAAAAACTTGGAAGGATACGGGTATATATATCTTCTAAAGATATGATGTAGCATGTTTCATTTTTTATATGTATGATAATATCGATCAAATTCGATTTGACACGGTTAAACCATACGAACTAAACCAACAATACAAAGGTTTGGTCTTTTTAGGTTTTTAAGAACTGCTGACATCATCACCGATTTGACCAGTCAGTCCCATTGGTTTGACCATAAAAGTCAAAGACTGTGCTTTCGTGGATTGATGTCTGGTTCGATTTTTAAAACCTTGTTGTAACATGTGTGCCCTTAATC
The DNA here is from genome assembly GCA_037367405.1 of Ottelia alismoides. Taxonomy (NCBI): domain Eukaryota; kingdom Viridiplantae; phylum Streptophyta; class Magnoliopsida; order Alismatales; family Hydrocharitaceae; genus Ottelia; species Ottelia alismoides. The sequence continues at coordinate 554,759 of JAZKJV010005717.1, read as the reverse complement.
TAATTCAATAAATACCGTATTAACCCCAACAGCTCTCCAAAAATTATTGTCAGCTTCTGTTGACACGTAATATTTGTTGTGATTTTTTGGATTAATTTAGTTTCATTTATTTTTTTCTAAAAATAAAAAAAATCATAAAAAGAGTTCTATCTATTTTGGAAAATACGTAAAAATTCGATAAATTATCCCAAAAATTCTATAAAAATTCCTGGTTGTGTATTTTTGTATGATTTTCTTCAATATCAGTTTTGTTTGAAAACCCCTTGGAAAAACCCTAAAAATTACAAAATTCCTAAAAACTTATAAAAATTATATAAAATTCTAAAAAATCAAAAAATTACCATTTCAGTTCCTTTGCGTAGTCTTTTGTATATATTTTATCATGAAATTCATAACTAGGACTTTAGGGCAATTTGATTAATTTTAATTTGCAATTTAGTTCTGGTTGTACAATATTTGCATTTTTATCCTTTATTAGATTTTTTATAAAATCACAAAAACATTACAAAATTCCCAGAAAATTACCAAAAATACTTTACAATTTCAAAAATACAAAAATATTTTTGTTTTATTTTTTGACTTTTTTAGTCCTAAATAAAATTCAAAAGGCTTGTTGTTTCCCTTTTTTTTAATTGCTTGATTTTGTTCCCTTATTAAAAATACAAAAACTTGCAAAACTAGAACCACCAAAAATATGTTTTCCCTTTCCTGAATTATGAATACTTCGTTGGTTTACTCATGCTCCTTGTGTTTGACTTTGGTTGCTATACATGTAAAAATAAATAGCGAAGACCGCTTACATTTTTGCAAGCTTTGATTGTTTTATTTTTTGGCTTGAGTGGTTTCTTCTTCTTGTTGTTGATTCTACCTTGAGATCCGGGTCCCAATGACCCTTTGATTATTTGATTTCTTAATCTGAGTCACTTGGTCAGTCATCAGAATGGCGTCGTTGCCAGGGAGCACGGCTTAGTAGTCATTTTTATTATTTTTGCCCACCTTTATCTCTATTTGATATAACTATTTTCTAACACTCTATATGTTTCACTTTTTGTGTGAGGAACTGCTCGAGGATGCTTCAGCTTTCTGTTGGAGTACCCGTACTTGAGGAGGAGCAGGAAAGCAGGAGAAATTAGTTATAACATATGGATTAGGATTAGTTTTCTTTTCAACAAAAACTTGATTATTGTAATAACTTCGACACTTGGACTCCTCTTTGACACTTGACTCAATTCGGGATATGTTTCGTCGATCACCGGTGTGATCGAGGGACCTCATTGGATTTTTCACAGTTTTGTTTCGATCGTATTTTCTTTCTATTTGATTCTCGAAGTTTTGGCCCCTAGACTTAGGATTTTGGATTGATTATGATGTAATTATCTAAGGCCCAATCCCTAATTGCTTGCTTGTACCTATAGATCATAATTGGACATCTCTAATAATTAATAAGAAAAAGTTAGTTTAATTGGATTTGAGACCACACACCGTGAGTAATCACATACAGCGCTAGCAGGACCCGTTGTGACAGGCACTGAGTGATTCCCAAGATCGGACTTCGGACTCGATTCGATTAGCTAGCTACTGTTCTTCACGATCATCGGCAATTGCTCGTATAGGGCTGATTTCTTCGTGCACCATATAGTTAGTTTACTTTTAGTATTTCAATTTATGCATGGATCACCCTACATGTAGAGTGCTGGCGACAGGTATGCATCTTTATCTTTGCATGCATCATAGTGTTTGATCACACATCGGCTTTTTCGACTTCCTCCCCCGGTTTTTGGATGCAAAATAACCAAAGGAAATCGAAAAGTTTGTTAGATGTTGTTTGTATTTGAAAAAATACTTAAAAAAGTGAAAGTTATAAAATTGGGATTGTTAATGCAAACTTGACCCTAAAATTCACCTCATTTAGAAATATTTGTTTTGAGGAGAGTTACCCCCCATTAGTTGGTTTGTATGTAGCGATAGAGTGACCCACACACTAGGCTAGAGCCATACATGAACTTCCATCAGACTACTGCTCTTGTGTTTACTCATTCTCCAGTGAGGACTTCTCCGGGTAGCCGATAAGTGGTTCGGGACTTCCTTAGCAAAGTGGGTAGATCGAGTAGCCAGTAAGCGGTCCGCAATCCATACTTGCTGGGAAAAGTCTACCTCTGGGATTGGGCCAATCTCCTGGGAGCATCGGATTCCTAACAGCTCGCTTAATCTCTCTTAACAGATTCATTGATCACCTAAAATAAAATTGACAAGATTAACTACCGAACCTTTACGATCATCAGCTCGTGTTGAGTCGGTGAATTGGGGGTTTTACTTCCGATCTTGTTTGCATTCCAGATCTCATCTGCTTTCATCCCTACATCACGATGATGGACAGGAGGTCCCTTAGGCAGCCTTTGGTAGCACCTTTCTTGCGTACTCTGCCTCATTCATCTAGGGAGGTTTTGGATAGCCTAGACCTGCTCTCCAAACCTGAGTTCGCTACCACTCTATTCTCCCTCGACCATCCTTCTCCCACCAGTCTTAAGGCGCTAGAGTAGAGACCATCACCATTATTTGTACATTTGATGACACCTGAGTTAGGGTCTTTTGCCTTTGTAGAGACCTACGAGATGGCTAGCAGCGAAGGACGCATCGATGAGTAGCCCTAGGGTTCGACTTATGTTCTTGATTAGGGCACCATCAACAACACACTTATAGCCTCCCTTGACACGATGCATAGACATATTAGAGATCAAGGAGCGTTTATGGTAGAGGTACGCCTAACAAGAAGTTTCTTCTGTGGACTGACACCGGAGCTCTAGGGGCTTGTCAATGCCTCATATGGGGGGTCCTATTTCCCCAAGGATGAGGACCAGGTCTGGGCCATCTATAAGGAGATGGCCGAAAACTATACGGTGATGTCCTAGACCTGAGTCTACACATAAGGGAAGCCCCTTCCACAGGCCGTGTCCTATCAGAAGATAGCACGAGTCGATGTCGCTCCTTCTACTTCGTCAGCAACAATAGTAAAGGCAGAGTCACCGACAGCTGACATGGGAATTATTAGTGAGAAGTTGGACCACATTGAGATCACAGAGAATAAGCAGTGCCAAGACATGACACAGATAGATTAGTTGGGACAGACTCTTAGTGACTTGAAGACCTAGATCATATGTCTCCAGGAGGCACAGACGACTTCATAGCCCGTCTCAGGTCACAGGCTGATCATAGCAACAACAGCTCTTCCCAGCATTATGTCTAGCATCGCCAGGTTCACCACATCCAAGTAGAGCTGGTTTAGTCGTTGCAGTACTACTCTTAGCCACCACTATCTCAGGACACTCGGTTGGTGGTGTATTAGTTGAATCATCCTCTGGCAGTTCTTCCCCCTTCACCTTACGAGCAGGAGTCGTTGATAGAATTCAATGGGATTTGGTATGACCGGCAGCACCTTAGGATCTCTCATTATCATCCCAGATTCAGGTGGTCTACTGGAGACACCTCATCCAAACAGTAACCTCAAGCTCATGGCGGACAAAGCAACCAGCAGCAACAGCAGCCCCAATACTCCCGACCATCAGGGACAACAGTGGAGGCCGCAGCAGCCTCAGCAGTTCACTCAGCCTCCCCCTCACCATTACCAGATCGAGCCTCATTTCCAGTGAGGCAACACATCCGATTCTCATGGATCAGTCTATGAGAAACCAACCCTTGACGATCTCGCCCGCCTACTTTCAGACCAGCAGGGATCCTTCAGGCAGGATATAAATGAGTTTAGGCAGGAGATGAAGGATATCATAAAGGGCAAGGCTGCCATAATTGTTTAGATAGATCCCAATCCGAACAATCTGAAGAGGAAGTCTGAGCAGGTACAGTTCACAAAGACCACCCCTCCTAGTGATTCCTTGAGTATATTTCTTCCTACATATTTGATGTTGATTTTGTGATACTTAGGAGCAGTAGGATGCCAGTCGATGGCGCCTCGTCTGAGCAACGATCACATGAGGATCCAGGAGCGCCAGATGAGGATGATAGCGATGTTGATGCTGATGATGATGTTGGTGACGGTGGTGCTGACCCACCAGGGAAGATGATCATGTCGATGGTGCTATCACAGTCATTTCTCCAGATGCAGTTGGTTATACTGATGCCACCATTTCACTTGATGCTGAACCAAAGCGTGGTCCTGTTATCGCGAAGACTGATGCAGTGGGTGGTGCTGATGCTACCAATTTTCCTTCAGCTATGTTTCCTTCTGTTATTGTATCTCAGGACAATTTTGAGAAAAACCAAAAAATAGAAAAAATCAAAAATATGAATAAATGAAAGGTTTCTTCATTTTCTTCAAGTCCATATGTGTTTCACAATGATCTTGGTATGGACTCCATTCCCTCACAGACACGGGAACCTCTTCCTAGCCCCCTATTTTAGGAGGGCCCAACAATCCCCTTCCCTCAAGCACTCCGCTTGGCGAAGGGGAATAAAAAAGAAAATCCAAAAAAGAGAAAGTACCTAGAGTGTAGCCAGCAGATGATTGACTGATTTCAGATCCAGCTGACTTTACTGGAGGCACTTGAGCACATTCCTCTCTTCTAGAAGAACTTGAGAGAGAAGATCACCATCCGTAGGAAGAGAAGGAACCATAATGCAAAGATCCAAATGCTCACTCGTGCCCCATGCTTCGCGATCCAGAATAGTTTTCTAGCCAAGAGGCTGGATGTAGGAGCTCCCTATGTCAGATGCCATATTCACGAGCAGTAGTTCGATCGTACTCTATTAGATAGCGACTCTTCCATCAACCTTCTTCTAGCAGCCTTACTCGACTTATTCGAGTTTGGCCCTCTTCAATAGAGCAGGACGATCCTTCAGTTTGCTGATCGATCTATCAAGAGGCCAAAGGGGTTGCTGAAGGACGTTGTCGTCACAATTCAGGGCCTGAAATTCCCTGTGAACTTTGTTGTATTGGACATGGAGATCCCTGAATCTTTGACAGATACCCCCATCATACTAGGACGTCCATTCTTGGACATAGCTAAGGAGGTGTCTGATCATGATAGTGGGAAGGTATACTTTCTCGTTGAGGGAGAACGTATACAAATAGAGATGATCGATGAGACCAGAGCGAGAGATTCAGCTTGCTCCGAGCAGTCCAACGATGCAGAGTAGATGACAGAGCTAGACGTCCACCAGAAGTGCGATTTTGTGATCACAAATGATGAAGAAGTTTAATCTAACCCTATATCACAAGCACTTATCTCACCTTCAGACACTACAGATTAACAGCTTCAAGCATATGAGAGTCCGGATAGCACACTCTTGGTCAAGGACACATTTGAGGTTGATGATCGCGTACATGAGAGCGAGGCAGGATGTATTCCATGTGATTCTGTTTCAGATCCCTCAGATTCAGATATAGATTGGGCAGAGTTTGATAAGCTTTTACGTTGTCTGATTTCCATGGAGATAACAGTTAGGGTGGAGGATGAGCCAAATCTGATTACAAACATACCAGCATGGTTGTCTTCACCAGATTTTCATGATTGGTGAGAGTTATCCCATTCAGACTTAGTTGCCTTCACGCAGACATACCAGAATCCATATTTGCCCGCTTCCAATTGCCCAAAGTTGAAGCCCTTGCCATAGTCATTGAAGTATAAATTCCTTGCGGGTGAGCCAGATATGTACCAAGTCGTTATCTCAACGGATTTGACTGGAGAGCAAGGATCTTGTTTGATGGAGGTTCTTGAGAGAAACCGCAAGGCGATTGGATGGAGCGTAGCTGATCTCCAGGGGATAAGTTTGGCTTTGTGCTCCCACCATATTTATCTCAAAGAGGACGTTAAGCCATTGCATGAGTTCCAGGGACTGTTGAACCCGAATCTTCGAGAAGTGGTCATGAAAGAGATATCAAAATGGTGGAGCGTCGATTTTATCTACCCCATCTCCGACTCCAAGTGGGTTAGTCCATTACATGTGGTGCTCAAGAAGACGGGCATCACTACATTTTTGAGTGAATCTGGGTCGCAAACACCAAGAAGAATCGTTTCCCACTTCCATTTATTGATCAGATTATCGAGAGTCTAGCTTGTAAAAGCCATTACTGCTTTCTTGATGTGGACTCTAGCTATAATCAGGTGGCCATAGTTCCCAAAGACCAAGACAAAATGGCATTCACCAGTCCGTTTGGGACTTATGCTTTCATATGGATGCTCTTTGGTCTATGTAATGCCCTGGCTACTTTCCAAACGCATATGTTGTCCATCTTCTCGGATATGGTGGGTGATTGGTTAGAGGTCTTCATGGATGATTTATCGATCTATGATGATGGGTTTGATGCTTTCCTTGACTGCCTAGATCTCATGCTTCAATGTTGTATCAAGGTCCATATTGTTCTATCTTGGGAGAAGAGTCACTTCATGGTGACTCAGGGGACGGTGCTTGGTCATATCACCTCCAAAAGGGGAATGAAGGTTGATTCGTCTAAGGTGGATATCATCATAAAACTCAATCCATGGTCCAACCTGCAGCAGTTGTGGTCTTTTCTGGGGCATGTCGGTTTCTACCGATGTTTTATTCAGGACTTCAGTCAAATTGCTCGACCGCTCACTGACCTGCTGATGAAAGACACCAAGTTCATTGTAGATGACAAGTGTCTTGTGTCATTTGAGACTCTCAAGGGATTAGTTGTTGAGGCTCCTGTCCTTCAGTCGTCCGATTGGTCTCTCCCATTCGAGATCATCACGGATGCTTCTAATTTCGCCATGGGGGCTGTGCTAGAATAAAGGAGGGATGGATTACCTTATGCCATTCACTACGCTAGCCGTACTTTGGATGTCGCTCAGGGGAACTACATTGTCACAAAGAAGGAGATGCTAGCCGTAGTGTTTGCCTTGGATAAATTCAGATCTTATATTCTTGAATCTAGAGTCACCATTTACATTGATCATGCTGCAATCAGGTAACTCATGGCAAAGAAGGATGCCAAAGCTAGATTAACCAGATGGATCCTTCTACTCCAGGAGTTTGATAATGAGATTAAGGATAAAGCCGAAGTCAAGAATATTGTGGCAGATCATCTCTCCCGATTGGAAAATCTTGAGGATTCTGAGTATACAACACCTATTATAGAGAACTTCCCAGATGAGGCGGTCCTTAATATCACCTCACTTCCATGGTACGTCAACATTGTAAACTATCTTGTCGCCAAGAAAGTTCCACAAGGTTGGCCCAGACAGTGACTTGAGACCTTCCTTGCGAAGTCTAATTTGTACCATTGGGAGGATCCCATCCTTTATGATGAAGGAGGGGATAGCGTCTGACGTCGGTGCATTCCTCAAGGCTGAGCCCCATAGCATCCTCACTTACTGCCACAAGCTTGAGGCAGGAGGACATCATTCCGAGAGTAGAACATCACAAAAAGTGATCCAATCCAACTTATGGTGGCCTACACTCTTCAAGGATTTTGATGAATTCGTGAAGAGGTGTACTGACTGTTAGAGGATGGGAATTTGTGGACAGGGTGATATGATGCCGATGCAGCCCATTCACTTCTGTGAGGTTTTTGACTCAGTGGACATCGATTTCTTCGATCCATTTTCTAAGAGTCAGGGATTTGAGTACATTCTGTTGGTTGTCGATTATGTGAGTCATTGGGTTGAGGCCATTCCCGCCCAAACCACAGATGCTAGAACTGTTTGATGATTCTTGAGGAAAAATATCATTTTACAGTTCGAGGTGCCTAGATTTTTGATATCTGACGAGGGGTCTCATTTTATCAACGATAATGTAAAGGCCCTTGCTAACGAGTTCAGCATCGATCATCGCATTGCCTCTCCATGTCACCCTCAAACCATTGGTCTTGTTGAATTATGAACAGGGAGATCAAGACTATATTGCAGTGGGTGGCCCGCCCAGACCGAAAGGATTGGTCACAGCTTTTGGACTCAGTCTTGTGGGCATATCGGACTTCCTTCAAGATGCCTTTGCGTACGTCTCCATTTCTTCTGGTTTATGGCAAGACATGCCATTTACTTGAGGAGATAAAGCACAAGTCACTATGGGCAGTCACTGAGATATTATTGGATCCAGAGAGCATAAGAGATCAGAGAAAGGCAGAATTAGCAGCCTTGGAGGAGCTTAGAGAGACAACCTTTTCAAGTGGCATATAGTACAAGGAGCGAGTGAAGATATGGCATGATTCTCATATAAGCCATGAGCAGTTTGAGTCGAAACAGAGAGAATGGTTATTCGATGCCAGGTTGAGATTTATTTCCAGAGAAGTTGCAGAGCAAGTAGAAGGGACCATACTTTGTCTGAAAGGTACATGACAATGGTAGCATTGATATATCTGAGATATCATGTGAATCCACCTTTCGAGTTAATGGTCAGCGCCTGAAGCCATATCTAGATCATGATACGTTGATTGTTGACATTGCCCATATTCATTTTTCATGAGATATGGTCTTTGACTAACATCATTTGCATCTCATGCCTAATTATCGCCTTCTCCCGCAGCTGTATAAATCAAGTCATCCATATCGCACATTCTTTTTCTAACACCTCATTTTCATCTTATGATTTTGCTATACTTAGGGTGTGCTTTACCCATAGTATTGGGGTTAGTCAGATTTTGTATTAGTCTTTTGATTATTTTTACCTCTGTTTTGTTGCCTATACTTAGGGATATTTTACCCTAAGTATAGGGAGGTAGACCTTGTACATTCTAACCCTCGGTTTTTCCCCTTGTGTATAGACTTCTATACTTAGGATTACTTGATCCTAAGTATAAGGGGATCACCGACTCCTATTTGTTATATTCTTTTATTATCCATTGTAGTATAGCCTTTCTTTTCGCTTCCCAATACTCAGCACGAGTTATGTCTTCTTCATCACTCTCTGATCACTCTTAGGACATTGTTCGAGCTAAGTACAGGGGAGTGTCGTATATGTTGTATATATACTTTAGCCATAACTCGTATTTTGTGTGAATGTGTTAATAAATAAAATGGCTAAAACTTCAACCTAAAAATCACAAAAATTTTAAACTTTTTATTGCACACATAATTATTTCTTGCACATACATGTTTGTAAATAGCTATTTGTAAAAAAACTATTTTTGTACAAATGTTTGTAAAATTGTTTTAATTGTAAAGACTTCGTAAATATTTTTGTATCAAAATTAGGCATATAGTACAAATTTTTTGAAAAATGTATGAAAAGTAAAAGTTTGCAAAAACATTTTTGTAAATGTTTGTAAATAGTTTGCAAAACTTCCTCTTCTTCCTTGCATTCAAACTAGGAATGAGCATTGGGCTGGGCCAACCCGGCCCAGCCCGAAGCCCGGCCTGGCCCAAGCCCAAAGGAATATCGGGCTGGGCTTGGGCCTAATATTTAGGCCCAAATTTTTTTGGGGCGGGCTCAGGCTTGTCTCGGCCCAACCCGACCCGACCCAAGGGCCCGGCCCGAAGAGGGCCCGAATACTTTCTCAAATCCTATATGCATGAAAACTCCCATCTATTTCATGTGTACTCTCTTCTTGTATCATGTCTTCATACAATATTTATAAATCAAGAAAGTCAAGCATGTGACATGAGTTGATGATCAATGTATTTCAATTAAGAACTATTTTTCTTTAATAAGTATTTGGTTTAGATTCTTTTGGTTATTCTTGAATTTGTTAGCATTTATTTTATTCAATCAGAATATTTTCTATTATTGTACATTTATCCAATATGGGTCTTATGCCCATTTTTTAACATGTAGGATCAGGTGCACATGTATTGTTAACTGGTAAGTTTGGTTCACTCTTTCAATTTTTATAAATGAGGGACATTCATGGTATCTAGCATTGAGTGCACATGTTTAAAATGAGAAATCTTCGAATTTGGTAGAATTGAATTTTAGTTATTTCACAAGTATTATGGTACATGTGTTAAACAATTTTGGCTTGTGTAACTTGAGTTGAGATTAACTTGAAACAAAAGAGTCAAAGTTAATACTATCTAATTGGGAGATGGGTCGGCCCGCGGGCCTGGGCTTGGGCCGAACAAAAAAATTTTGCGGGCCTAAGCCCGGCCCAAGGCCTGAATTTTTTAAGTGGGCTTGGGCCTGGATCTTTCAAAGCCCGACCTAGCCCCGACCCATGCTCGTCCCTAATTCAAACATTTTCAAAAATTTTGCATGTTTTGAAAATTACATCAAAAAGAGTTTTGTACATATTTATATCTTCTTCTGAATCATAGTTTATATTTAAACTAGTCTGGAATTAAATTGGAAAATGGAGCTTAGTTAATACCTTAATCCACATAATTCTCAGAGGAACCTTATAGGATTTGGGGTTAGGACTTTTCAGGTCCATTAGTGACTTAATTCTTTCAGTCCACTAGGCTATGTTCACATGTCATCTTGATGACCCTAAGTAGAACACTTACAACTCACACATGACTCTCACAAACAATGGCTTTACATGGACCAACACTGTACACATAGCTCCACATGGATGAGGTGGTGAGGAGGCAGAATCATTTGGCTTGGGGTAGCATACAAGGGTAGTACTTCTAGGCAGAACCTCTCGTCTTCTTATAGGGAGGGATGTGCACCTCAACTTGATTTGGTGGTGTTGAGGTCTAAAGACAAGACGTGTGTGTTGCAATAATGCTTCAAAAGAGGGATAGTCTACTGGCTCAAGGAGAAAAAGTCCTTACGTATATGTTGCACTGCGTAGATATGTTGTACATATGCACATAAAAAAATGCAAAAGTAAGAAAAACTCTGAAAAAGTGGACAGGCATGATTGAAAATAAAATGCATGTCGTAGTGTATATAGTCAAATAAAGCAAAGCTTATGTATTATACCTTTTTATCTCATGAAGCTTGCAGCGGGAGACTTAGCTACACTGGCCAGGCTTCCAGGGATATGTGGCTACACTGGCCACAGTCCATTCTCTTCTTTCCGCCTCTTCTTGAGCCGGTTGCACTTGAACTTAAAAGGGAATACCCCGCTCCTCGAGGAAAGAGTTGCTGGACTGAGGAATTAGAGTTACCTTGTTGAGGGAGGTTGTTTCTTTGTCATTTCTGAGGTGGGGATCTACATATCACTTACACAGTATAAGTAAAGATGCATAGTCATTAGAGTTTGCGTATGTAGACTTGTTCTGATCTGGATTATTGAGGAGTCTTGACCATATAATAGTGGAACTTAGAGGTTGTTGAGTCTTAAACCTATATCTCAATAAGGTTCCAACAAACTAATAATCCAAAGGTCTGACTGAGCTTCGTACTTCAACTTAATGAAGATAATTTTAATAATCAACATTGATTCTCTTTTCTTTTTCTTTTGTTTTCTTTTCTTTTCACTTCTTTCTCAAATAAGTGTTTGCTAAGGGACTAGCAAAGGTAAAGTATAGATGGTGATGAATCCTTGTTCTCACTATTTATTCTTTTATTTTAGTTGTTTACCTTGGTAAAGCAACATGTAGATACATGCAAATACAATACCTTAGCATTATGCATGCATCTATTAATATTGCATGATTAGCATGCATTTTTGTGCAAAAATAAAAGAATGAAGGAAAAGGAAAAGAATGGAGTTTTTAGAATAAATATGCAAACTAAAATATGTAGAGAGAGATAGGGCTCACTTTGTATTGTACATTACGTCTAAATTTGTGTATATTATTTATACAAAATAATTTTTTTATTTTTACTCCCTTGTATATATTTCTAAAAAATATATAAAATTAAATAAAAATCAGAAAAATTAAATAAAAATAAAAATACCCACTCATTCTGCAAGACACAAATATGCACATTACTTGTACTATTTATTAAATGCCATCAAATAATTCGTAAAAATAAAATAAAAGTTATTTTGTACTCCTAAAATTATCTTGTAAATAAATAGAATATAAAATAAGGGTATTTGTCTAAAAATAAAATAATAAAAATAATTTTACATAATACATAGGGGTATTATACATGTATATAATGCTATATATTGTATATACATTAATTTATTTTTCATAAAATAATTAAAAATCATAGAAAATAGTTTGAAAAATAATAAACATATTTTATTCTATACACTTTTCATCTTAAATTCATTTACTATTTTTTATTGAATTTGTAAGTATTTTGTACATCCTAATTTTCTGATTGGTCCGGACGATTTGTTGACCGCCGGTCAACGACTCCTCCTAGCCGAGTCAGACCCCGATACCTCTTACCGGACCTCCTTCTCTCCATTTTCCAGCCCGACTCCAGTCGCCACTCGCCCTGATTTCTTTCCCGTCGCTTCTCCTAGGATCTGTGATCCTCGTAGATCCCTAGGGAGGCGTAGGATCTTCCTAGGGTTGTGTGATATCGTTCGATCTTTGGTGGCTCTTTAAAGGGGCTATATAAGCTCTCCTATGCTTCCTTACATTGTGTCTCGTGGCTCGCCCCTTTCTTCACCCCTAGAGACCTTCAGGAGAGTGACAACTACCTAGAGGTAACTTTGGATTGAAGCTTGGTGGCCCAAAGCCGTAGCTCGACCACGTGGCCGGAGAGCTCCGCCACGTTCAGCCTCTCTGCCCTACGCAGTGTGGTTGAGGACACAATCCCATCTCCCATCACCTCCTGACCTTGTTGATTTCATTAGTACCCTCAGGTATCCTATCCATCCACTTTTCTCACTTCGATTCAATCTTTCATTTCGCCATCACCGCCGTCTATCTGCTCTGACCAACTAGTCGGATCCTCATCCCCCATCTCTGTCCACTCTGATCGATACTACATCTTGTCTGACATCTCACTCTGTAACCTGATCACCCTTAGACTCGACCCTCAGGTCGAGATTAAGGTCGAGACTCCCTTCCTTCACAGTCGTCGGGAGTCGGTCTCCATTCCCCTATGCTTCCCTTATCTTTTTCTGCAATAAATCGACCAGAGCTATGTCCCGAGTCTCCTCTACTCTCTGCAGGACTTGTTTCACGCTTAGGATGCCCTTAGATCTCCCAACTGTTCAGGAGGAGCATCCCCAGGTTGCACTCCACCATCATGGTCATCTCGTCGTCGCTGCTTCTATCTAAGCACTCCATCTGACGAGCATCTCCACGAAGCCATTGGACCCCTATGATCCTTCATCATAGCGGTGGACTCCCTCTGACGCTCGGTTTAAACTCACCAGGCCCCTGTTCTTGTTGATATCTTCTTCACTGTAGGATGGAGAACCTCCTGCCAATTTACATCAAAGTCGCTCGACAAAAGGGTTGGTCATACTGTTAGATCAATGCTGACAAGTCATATCTGACCACACGTCCGCAACAACCCCTGCATCATCTGATGTACCAGTTGTAGTGATCAGAATTGTATGATGCAACCCTTCCCACGTGCGCCACATGTCCCCGCTAGGGTATATTTTGCTTTTTTCCTCGTACTTTCATGCTTTGTTGGTTAGTCCAATAAATAAAAAATATAGTTTAGATAATTTACAGTTTGGACCTTGTATTTCAGTATTTGCATTTTAGTCCATTTTGGGTGAACTCAGGTGTAGTCCCACGTACCATTCTAGGATATTTGCTTTTCATTCCCTATGCTTTATATATGTTATGATTTTTATGACGTGTTTTTGAGATTTGCATTTATACCCTTGTGCGTGATTTATTGAGCATGTGCGTGATTTGATTAGATGTTTTGCAATTTCAGCAGTAGGCTTTTCACGTATGTTATTGTTTGGCCTAAAGATTTATTTTATTACAAGTAGGTCCTTGTAAACTGACTATCCTTAATCTAATTAAATAAATACCATATTAACGCCAAAGTTCTCTAAAAATAACTGTCATCTCCTGTTGACACGTAATATTTGTTGTATTTTTTGTGGATTAACTTAGTTTCGTTTAATATTTTCTAAAAATCAAAAACCATAAAAAGAGTCTAATCTATTTTGGAAAATACATAAAATTTCGAAAATTTACCCCAAAAATTCTACGAAAATTCCTAGTTGTGTATTTTTGTGTGCTTTGCTTTCAGTATCGGTTTTGTTTGAAAAGCCCTTAGAAAAATCCTCAAAATTACAAAATGTCTAGAAATTATAAAAAATATATTAAATTCTAAAAAAATAAAAAAATTACCATTTCAGTTCCTATGTGTAGCCGTTTATATATATATATATATATATATATATATATATAATCATAAAATTCATAACCAGGACTTTAGGACTCTTTGATTGATTTTAATTTGCAATTTAGTTCCGGTTGTACACTGTTTGTATTTTTAGCTTTTGTTTGATTTTTATAAAATTACAAAAACATCAGAAAATTCCCAAAAAATTACAAAAATCCTTCAAAATTTCAAAAACCCAAAAATATTTTTGTCTTATTTTTTTGAGCATTTTTAGTCCTAAATAAAAATTCAAAAGGCTTGTTGTTTCCCTTGTTTTCTTAATTTCTTGATTTCATTCCCTTATTAAAAATACAAAAATTTTGCAAAATTAAAATAACCAAAAATATGTTTTCACTGTCCTGAGTTGTGACTACTTCGTCGGTTTACTCGTTCTCCTTGTGTTCGACCCGGGTTGTTATACCATGTAAAAATAAATAACGAAAACCTCTTACATTTTTTGCATCCTTTGATTGTTTTATTCTTTGGCTTGAGTGGTTTCTTCTTCTTGTTACTGAATCCGCCTTGCGATCTGGGTCGCAACGAACCTTTGATTATTTGATTTGCTAACCCAAGTTGCTTGGCCAGTCTTCAGAATGTTCTCTAACCCTTTCAGGTAAAGATTTCCTTCACTGGTTGGTAATTCTGACTTCCTCTGATCTCAAGCTTCATCTTCGCTGAGGCTTTATTGACCCTTGATTTAGCCACCCAAACATCTTCTCTACCTTTCATCCTTCTTCTTCATCTTCTCAACAAGCTTCTCCAATCATCATTAAAGGTGTGAGATGATGGAGGAACAATAGTTGGATTACATAGCCCAACGTTTACATTGCCACTTGAGGAGGAGAGCCAAGGAGAAGAAGAGCAGTTGCCATTAGATAAAATCTTCTCGATTTGAACCTGTGGATCTCGATAGATATGAGAAAACTACCTGATCCTACAAGCCTTGGAAGTTACGTGCCTCATCCGATGCAACAGAAGCACACCATGTGGCCCAAAGCTGAGTTGCGCTCCAACCCTAGCTGCATCATGCACTACACATGTGCTCGCCTAAGAATTTGTTGTCCAACCCCCAAAGTTCATTTTTTCACATATGTGCCCCACACGTTGGATATTTATAGATAAGCATATTCGAGCTTGGTTGTTTTTATTTAATCCATTATAGACATGATATGTTTTATGTATTTTTAATTATGATTTATTTGCATTTGTTACCCTAAAAGGAACAATTAATAACTTTAGCATCTTAAATCAATTTAAAGTGATTTTGGTATTGTTTGAAAGTCTTGTTTATGCTCTTTTTTATGGCATGCTTTATTCTTTGATGTGACCATGTACTTTAAGTAATTAAATAGATAAATTCATCACTTTCTACACATCAATCTAATCGCCATCAATTCACCTTAACTCCAATTCGAGAAATTAAAGAGGACATGGAATCCTTATGACATTCAGAATATAATTAAGTGTTGTGATCATTAATTCTCAATCATTTATCTCCGGGTTGATTGTAATTGATCATTAACTGAAATAATTAAGTGTAATTGATCGTCAACCCCCTGCATTTGCTCCTCCAAGCAACACAACTCTTCATCAGAGGAACATCTCCATTTAACCCTCGTCAACCTACATTGTGGCCCTTGCATCCCTCTTCCATGCCAGATACTCCTCTGCCAATGGCTGCCTCACATGTGCCAATTTTAGGTGTTTGAAACCACTCAATCTAACTGCTCCCTCATTGTATAAAACCATCAAGGTGGACCACATTTTATAATATCCTCCCTTGTGCAAGAAACACTCTGAGCTCTGCATATTTACCAATGATAACACGAGAGTGGGATATTAAGCGAAGATCAAGCGGTGTTCCGATGAGATCCACGATGATCACCACTGTGTCACATCCCTCCTCTAGATGATTGCATGAACTCTATGCTTGTCGATCGTATCTGAGCAAAGACACAAATCTTCCAAAGCTTCACCCCAGGTCATTGCTCCACCTTCAACCTTCATTCCATCTCCAAGTGAATCTCTGTTCCACCCATCGTCAATTTCTCTCATTTTGTTATGCAACTATGCACACCTTCACAGCCAATTGAAGCAATCTACACCTTCACCACACTTCCCTAATCAATGCAAGTATCTTCGATAATTCATATCCCTCCAGATCGTTCTCTTTGATTTGGCCCTTTTTTCACCCTGCTCAGGTGAAGAACCCACTAGGGCTTCACCTCTAGTCACGTCTAGAAGCCGTTCATTTTGCCTCATCTCATCCAAGAACCACTCCAGATGATTTGGCTATGTTCTTTAACCCTCGCAAGTAAAGAGTTCCTTCATTTATTGGATGTTTTGACTTCCCTCCGTTCTCGAGCTACATCTCCGATGAGCCTTCATCAACATGTTGATTTAGCCACACTGGCAGCTTCTCCATCTTTCATCCTTCTTTGCTAGCATCTCAGCAAGCTTCTTCTATCATCAGCGAAGATATGAGATGAAGGATGAGAAATAGTTAGCTCACCTAAACCTAACCCTTATGCCGCCGCTCGAGGAGGAGAGCCTAGGAGGGGAAGAGTAGTTACCGTTGGATCAAATTTCCTCGATTTGATCCTACGTCTCTCAGTTGATCCGAGTTACCTAAACGATCCCGCATGTCTTGGAGGACCCATGTGTCACCCTAAGCAATGGAGGTTCACCACATGGACCAAAGATAAGCCACGCCCTAAGGCTAGCCATATCACACCTTACACTCGTACAAGCATGGAATTTGTTGTCCATCCCCTTCAGATTTTTTTATCCACATCTATATCCCATTACGTCGGATCTTTACAGATAAGCACCTCCATTTTTAGTTATTTGTATTTTGTTGTATTTTTTACCTAATTTTATGTTTTATGTATAGTTAATTATGTTTTCTGTGCATCTATACTCATGGAAAGAACAATTAATAACTTAAGAATCTTAAATCCAACTAAAGTGATTTTGGTCTTGTTTGAAAGTCATGTGTATGCTATTATTAATGGCATGTTTCATTCTCTGATGTGATCCGTGAACTTTAGGTAATTAATTAGAGAAATTAATCACATGATACATCTCAATTTAATTGCCATCAATTCACCTTATCTAAGATTTGAGAAATTAAAGAGGCCTTGGAATCCTTACAATATTTAGAATATAATAATCAGGTGTTGTGATAATTGATTCTCAGTCATTTATCTCGTAGTTATTTGTAATTGATCATTAATTGAAATAGGAGCTTCACTAATTAAGTCTATTGAAAGAATTGATACAATTGGAGTGTTTAGTGGAGTTGTCATTTGGACCAAGATGAGAATTAATTAACTTTTATTCTAAGAATTTGATACATGAGCATTCTTTGTATGTTGCATTGTTTAGCAATGCCTTGACATTCACTTTGTTGCGGAAGCGAGAACTCGGCGGACATTTCAGGATCGTTACTCATAGCATTAATCATAGCATAAGAGCAGTCAATAATGGATTTAAAAAAATTTCATTTCCATACTATTAATAAGGACATGAGTCCAAGAGTTCCTTAAATAAAATAAAAGATAAATAAACTAAATAAATCACATCTACGATTTCCTTATTCCAGTGGGCATAATGACATCTTTCCAAAGTAACCACGTACCAGTTTCACTTTTCAAAGATGGTGAGTTCTTTTGAACTGTAAATAACTTAATCTTCATGTTCCCCTAAAAAAGAGTAACAATACATGTTATGAGCTTAACGCTCAGTATGTACCGGGTTGAGATCAAGCCGGCTAGCATAAAAATCAAATCACATCTAACTATTGCATACCTAACATAATGGTAATTATTCCAGCAATAAAGAATTATAATTTTGATCATATATCATTGCCATGTTGCATAAAATATTTGGCTTGACACAAATAAAAAATCATCATACATATCATTAATTAACTTAATGATGCATACGAAGTATATTTATTTCATATACATGCATCGCGTATCATACTTGCCTATATACCCTTAAGTTTTACCATATTTGCATGTATGCCCATAAATAACATCAATGCACATATACCCTTAGCATTAATTTAAATTGCACATATGCCCATATCATTAAATAAATTGCACATATGCAAATAACATTAACATAAATTGCATATATGCCCATATCAAAAATATAATTGCATGCATGACCTTTGCTTAACATAAATTTGCATGTATGCCCAAATCATTAGCATAATTGCACACATGCCCTTAGCCTTAACATAAATTTGCATGTATGATGTTATCATTAACATAACTTACACGTGTGCGCTTAACATTAACAGAACTTACACATATGTCCATAACAGTTACGTAATTGCATATATGCACATAATATTAACATATATTGCACATATTCCCATGACATTTTTCTTATTTAGAGTAGTCTTGATTGTTAATTCTTAGATGGCTTTGATGGCTTTGATGGTTTACCGCCGGCACAAGCAGTCCATAAACAATACATAACATGATAGTGTAGCTACAACTGTAGAGGACTTATCTTTTGCCTCACGTCCCCAGAAAGTGTTAGCTCTTTAGGCCTGAGATCCCTTAATTCGAGTCGGTGCCAACAACTTATTGTCAACTTCTTATGACTTCATTGCTTCAATAATTACCATTCCTTATAAATATCAGGAAATAAACTTTTTTATTATCAGCACAATTTAAGAAATATGCTATTACTAACTTGTTGAATGTAAGTAATCTAATACACATATTTCCTTAACTTCATTATGACTTTATGGTTTTATTATCGCATTTAACCATGTGAGGCGGTACATACATATAATCATAGGTTAAGTATTTCATCGTATTTTTCATATAGGTTATATAACTATGTTGTAGAACATACATCAAGTATACAATATACCATAGCATGATATATCCGTTGTTGTTTACATGCTATATATACATATAACACATACCATATAGATTGAATTATTTCCTTGTTAATCAGTACAATCATACAATATAATATGAATCATAATAATATTGGGTAGTTCGTAAGCATTATTATATTAAGGCACTAATTCAACAATCTTAGTGTTATATAATCACAATAACAATAGTGAAAACTCAATATCTTAGTTACGTTATAAACGTATGTTTTCATTCTTAAAGGCCAAACCAAGTCAACACGATGGGTAATGACATTACAATACTACATTATATACGAAACAAAAAAGTATGTAGGTTAGAAATTCTCTCTTACAAAAGCTATTTGACTCGTATTGGATTATGAAATATATACGCTACCAACCTCACGAGGGTCAACAAATTTGGAAAGCATTTCCTTATACTAGTTATAAAGACCGCAATAACAAGAAGATCTTAGCATCCTTTTAATCATAATACTATAAACTATTCTATGTGCAGCTAAAAGTCTCTTTTGAATCACCTCCACACCCTCCGTGCACTTGGACTAATTCAGGTCCCAATATATACTTTTCTCCTATGCCGCTCCAGCACAATGGTGATCTACATGGACGACCATATAAAGCTTCAGAAGGAGCCATCTTAATGCTTTCATGATAGCTATTGTTATATGTAAATTCGACCAAAGGTAAATATCGATCCCAATTTCCAGAAAGTCTAGGGCACAAGCTCTCAACATGTCTTCTAATGTATGGATTGTTCCTTAGACTGTCCATCGATCTGAGGATGAAATGACGTGTTTAACTTCAAACTTGTATCCAAAGCATCCCTCATGCTTTTACATAATCGCGAGGTATATCTCGTGTCTCTATCTGACACGATTGATAGAGGAACAACATGTGATTTCACTACCTCATTCACAAACAATTCAGCAAGGCTCCCTGTAGACTGATCCAATCAAATGAGTAAGAAATGTGCTGATTTAGTTAAGCGGTCAACAATCACTCAAATATTGTTAAAATGACCATGCTTTGGCTTTAGCGATGCGGTGACAAAATCCATAGTGATATGCTCCCATTTCCATTCAGAGATCTCTAGTGATTGCAAAGGACCTACAGACTTCTAGTGCTCAATCTTTACTTGTTGACAAATAAGACACACAGATACAAATTTTGCAAGGTCCTTTTTCATCTTCGGCCACCAAAAATTTTATTGTGAGTTTTTATACATCTCTGTTGTACCTGGGTGAATGGAATACATAGATGTGTGAGCCTTTTCAAGAATCTCTTGTCTTAATTCACCATTATCTAGAAACCCACAATCTATTACAGAACCTCAATGCTCCATCCAACCCAATTGAGAAATTAGATCCTTCTTTCTGAGAAAAGATATACTTGAGACTTTTGTGATATGTAAATACCTCAAATTTCTCTCCATATAAATAATGATGCCAAACTTTCAGCGCAAAAACTACCGCTGCAAGTTCTAGATCATGCGTCAAATAATTTTTTTCAACTTCCTTCAATTGTTGGGACGCGTAAGCCACGATGAAATAATTAAGTGTAATTGAGCCCTACATTTGCTCCTCCAAGAAACATAAATCTTCATCAGAGGAACTTCTCCATTTAACCCTCGTCAACCTACATTGTGGCCCTTGCATCCCTCTTCCATGCCAACTACTCCTCTGCCAATGGCCGCCTCATATGTGCCAATTTTAGGTGTTTGAAACCACTCAATCTAACTGCTCCCTCATTGTATAAAACCATCAAGGTGGACCACATTTTATCATATCATCCCTTGTGCAAGGAACACTCTGAGCTCTGCATATTTTGCAATGATAACACGAGAGTGAGATATTGAGCGAAGAACAAGCGGTGTTCCGATGAGATCCACGATGATCACCACTGTGTCACATCGCTCCTCTAGATGATGTCACATCGCTCCTCTAGATGATTGCATGAGCTCTATGCTTGTCGATCGTATCTGAGAAAATACACAAATCTTCCAAAGCTTCATCCCAGGTCATTGCTCCACCTTAACCTTCATCCCATCTCCAGGTGAATCTCTGTTCCATCCATCGTCAATTTCTCTCATTTTATTATGCAACTATGCACACCTTCACACCCAATTGAAGCAATCTACACCTTCACCACACTTACCTAATCAATGCAAGTATCTTCGATTATCTCATATCCCTCCATATCGTTCTCTTTGATATGGCCCTTTCTTCGCCCTGCTCAGGTGAAGAACCCACTAGGGCTTCACCTCTAGTCATGTCTAGAAGCCGTTCATTTTTCCTCATCTCATTCAAGAACCACTCCAGATGATTTGGCTATGTTCTTTAACCCTCGCAAGTAAAGAGTTCCTTCATTTATTGGATGTTTTGAATTCCCTCCGATCTCGAGCTACATCTCCGACGAGCCTTCATCGACATGTTGATTTAGCCACACTGGCAGCTTCTCCATCTTTCATCCTTCTTTGCTAGCATCTCAGCAAGCTTCTTCTATCATCAACGAAGATATGAGATGAAGGACAAGAAATATTTGGCTCACCGAAACCTAACCCTTATGTCGCCGCTCAAGGAGGAGAGCTGAGGAGGAGAAGAGTAGTTACCGTTGGATAAAATTTCCTCGATTTGATCCTATGGCTCTCAGTTGATCCGAGTCACCAAAACGCTCCTGCTTGTCTTGGAGGACCCATGCATCACCCTAAGCATTGGAGGTTCACCACATGGACCAAAGCTAAGCCACACCCTAAGCAATGGCGGTTCACCACATGGACCAAAGCTAAGCCACACCCTAAGGCTAGCCATATCACACCTTACACTCGTACAAGCATGGGAATTTGTTGTCCATCCCCGTTAGATTTCTTTATCCACATCTATATCCCCTTACGCCGGATCTTTACAGATAAGCACCTCAGTTTTAGTTATTTGTATTTTGTTGTATTTTTGGCCAAATTTTATGTTTTATGTATAGTTCATTATGTTTTCTGTGCATCTGTACTCATGGAATGAACAATTAATAACTTAAGAATCTGAAATCCAACTAAAGTTATTTTGTTCTTGTTTGAAAGTCGTGTTTATTCTATTATTAATGGCATGTTTTATTCTCTGATGTGATCCGTGAACTTTAAGTAATTAATTAGAGAAATTCATCACATGATACTCCTCAATTTAATTGCCATCAATTCACCTTATCTAAGATTTGAGAAATTAAAGAGGCCCTGAAATCCTTACAATATTTAGAATATAATAATTAGGTGTTGTGATAATTGATTCTTAGTCATTTATCTCCTAGTTATTTGTAATTGATCATTAATTGAAATAGGAGCTTCACTAATTAAGAATTGATGCAATTGGAGTGTTTAGTGGAGTTGTCATTTGGACCAAGATGAGAATTAATTAACTTTTATTCTAAGAATTTAATTCATGAGCATTCTTTTTGTGTTGCATTGTTTAGCAATGCCTTGACATTCACTTTGTTGCGGAAGCGAGAACTCGGCGGACATTTCAGGATCGTTACTCATAGCATTAATCATAGCATAAGAGCAGTAAAGAATGGATTTAAAAAAACTTCACTTCCATACTATTAATAAGGACATGAGTCCAAGAGTTCCTTAAATAAAATAAAAGATAAATAAACTAAATAAATCACATCTACGATTTTCTTATTCCAGTGGGCATAATGACATCTTTCCAAAGTAACCCCATACCAATTTCACTTTTCAAAGATGGTGAGTTCTTTTGAACTATGAATAACTTAATCTTCACGTTCCCCTGAAAAAGAGTAACAATACATGTTATGAGCTTAACACTCAGTATGTACCGGGTTGAGATCACGCCGGCTAGCGTAAAAATCAAATCACATCTAACTATTCCATACCAAACATAATGGTAATTATTCCAACAATAAAGACTTATAATTTTGATCATATATCATTGCCATGTTGCATAAAATATTTGGCTTGACACAAATAAAAAATCATCATACATATCATTAATTAACTTAATGATGCATAGGAAGTATATTTATTTCATATACATGCATCGCGTATCATACTTGCCTATATACCCTTAAGTTTTACCATATTTGCATGTATGCCCATAAATAACATCAATGCACATATACCCTTAGCATTAATTTAAATTGCACATATGCCCATATCATTAAATAAATTGCACATATGCAATTAACATTAACATAAATTGCATATATGCCCATATCAAAAATATAATTGCATGCATGACCTTTGCTTAACATAAATTTGCATGTATGCCCAAATCATTAGCATAATTGAACGCATGCCCTTAGCCTTAACATAAATTTGCATGTATGACGTTATCGTTAACATAACTTACACGTGTGCGCTTAACATTAACAGAACTTGCACATATGTTCATAACAATTACGTAATTGCATATATGCACATAATATTAACATATATTGCACATATGCCCATGACATTTTTCTTGTTTAGAGCGGTCTTGATTGTTAATTCTTAGACGGCTTTGATGGCTTTGATGGTTTACCGTCGGCACAAGTGGTCAATAAACAATACATAACATGATAGTGTAGCTACAACTGTAGAGGACTTATCTTTTGCCTCACATCCCCAGAAAGTGTTTGCTCTTTAGGCCGAGATCCCTTAATTCAAGTCGGTGCCAACAACTTATTGCCAACTTCTTGTGACTTCATAGCTTCAATAATTAATCAACATCAGGTAATTAACTTTTTTTATTATCAGCACAATTAAAGAAATATTTTATTATTAACTTGTTGAATGTAAGTAATCGAATACACATATTTCCTTAACTTCATTATGACTTTCTGGCTTTATTATCGCATTTAACCATATGAGGCGGTACATACATATAATCATAGGTTAAGTGTTTCATCGTAATTTTCATATAGCTTATATAACTATGTTGTAGAACATACATCAAGTATACAACCTACCATAGCATGATATATCCGTTGTTGTTTACACGCTATATATACATATAACACATACCATAGAGATTTAATTGTTTCCTTGTTAATTAGTACAATCGTACAATATAATATGAATCATAATAACATTGGGTAGTTCGTAAGCATTATTATATTAAGGCACTAATTCAACAATCTTGATGTTATATAATCACAATAACAATAGTGAAAACTCAATATCTTAGTTACGTTATAAACATACGTTTTCATTCTTAAAGGCCAAACCAAGACAACACGATGGGTAATGACATTACAATACTACATTATACTGATTATTGATACATATACGAAATCAAAAAGTATGTAGGTTAGAAATTCTTTCTTACAAAAACTAATTGACTCGTATTGGATTATGAAACATATACGCTACCAACCTCACGAGGGTCAACAAATTTGGAAAGCATTTCCTTATACTAGTTATAAAGACCGCAATAACAGGAAGACTTTAGCATCATTTTAATCATAATACTATAAACTATTCTCTGAGCAGCTAAAAGTCTCTTTTGAATCACCTCCACACCCTTCGTGCATGCTTGGACTAATTCAGGTCCCAATATATACTTTTCTCCTATGCCGCTCCAGCACAATTGTGATCTACATTGACGACCATATAAAGCTTCAGAAGGAGCCATCTTAGTGCTTTCATGATAGCTATTGTTATTTGTAAATTCGACCAAAGGTAAATATCGATCCCAATTTCGAGAAAATCTAGGGCACAAGCTCTCATCATGTCTTCTAATGTATGGATTGTTCCTTCGGACTGTCCATCGATCTGAGGACGAAATTATGTGTTGAACTTCAAACTTGTATCCAAAGTAACCCTCATGCTTTTACATAATCGAGAGTTATACCTCGTGTCTCCATCTGACACGATTGATACCGGAACACCATGTGATTTCAATTCACAAACAATTCAACAAGGCTCCCTGTAGACTGATCCAATCAAATGAGTAAGAAATGTGCTGATTTAGTTAAGCGATCAACAATCACTCAAATATTGTTAAAATGACCCCGCTTTGTCTTTGGCGACGCGGTGACAAAATCCATAGTGATATGCTCCCATTTCCTTTCAGGGATCTCTAGTGATTGCAAAGGACCCGCAGACTTGTAGTGCTCAATCTTTACTTGTTGACAAATAAGACACACAGATACAAATTTTGCAAGGTCCTTTTTATCTTTGACCACCAAAAATTTTATTGTGAGTTTTTATACATCTGTGTTGTACCAGGGTGAATGGTATACATATATGTGTGAGTCTTTTCAAGAATCTCTTGTCTTAATTCACCATTATCTAGAAATCCGCAATTTATTACAGAACCTCAATGCTCCATCCAACCCAATTGAGAAATCAGATCCTTCTTTCTGAGAAAAGATATACTGAGACTTTTGTGATCTGTAAATTCCTCAAATTTATCTCCATATAAATAATGATGCCAAATTTTCAGCGCAAAAACTATCGCTGCAAGTTCTAGATCATGCGTCAAATAATTTTTTTCAACTTCCTTCAACTATTGGGAAGCGTAAGCCACAACTTTTCCATGCAGCATGAGGACACATCCCAAATCAGAGCCTAATGCATCTGTGTAGACCACAAATCCCTACCCGATGGTAGCATGATTACAGAAGCAGTCGTCAATCTTTGCTTTAACTCTTGAAAGCTTTGCTCGCACTTTTGCAACCATTCAAACTTTACATCATTTTTAAATTATCGGGTCAGAGATAGGGATATCTTAGAGACATTTTGAATGAATCTCATGTAATACCCTAGCAATCCCAGAAAACTACGGATTTCTGAGACATTCTTGAGTTGACTCCAATTTAAAACCGCATCTACCTTTGCGGGATCCATGGAATTACCCTTCTTAGACACAACATGTCCAAGGAATGTAACTTCCTGAAAATAAAAGTCACACTTGGATAATTTGGCATAAAGCTGGTGTTGTCGCAATGTCTCAAGAACTAATCTTAGATGCACTCGGTGTTGTTCCATATCTTGTGAATAAACTAAGATATCATCAACAAAGACAATCGCAAACTTGTCCATGTATTGTCAGAATACCCAATTCATCAACTCCATAAATGCAGCACGCACATTTGTGAGGCAAAAAAGGCAATACTAGGAATTCATAGTGACCCTATCTTGTCCCGAATGTTGTCTTTGATATGTCTTTATTCCTAATCCTAGGTTGATGTAACCAGGTCGTAGGTCAATCTTGGAGAAGACTCCTGCTTGCTGTTATTGATTGAATAGATCATCGATGCGAGATAGTGGGTATTTTTTTATGGTGACTTTATTCAAAGCTATGTAATCAATGTAGATCCTAAGTGATATATCCTTCTTTTAATGAATAAGACGGGAGCATCCCAAGGCGAAATACTCGGTATTAATAACCCTTTATCCAATTGTTCTTGCAAGTACTTTTTCAACTCATCCAACTCAATAGGAGCCATCCGATATGGTGCTTTAAATATTACTGTAGCACTTCGTAGTACATAAATAGTGAAGTCACTCTCTATCTAGGCGGAAGACTTGGAAAATCATCTGAAAAATAGCATAAAATCATGTACAACCTCCAAATACTCAAGTTGCAAGCTAGCCAAAAAATGTGTGCACACTATGGCTATCAATCATCGCATGTTCGTAGCCATCTCGTGGGTAGATGAAGACTCGTGGTCTCCGTACGCCTCATTCCCAATACGAGGGGCCATCAGCAATGACGAAATGTGAAATTTTCAGTCGGATACTTAGATTTTCTAATATAATAAACCTAAGTTTGATTTGGTCGGATATCTAATGCTTAGAGGAACTCTTGATCTGATACCATTTGTAATGAACCCGATCATTCGAGAATGATGCAGAAGTAAGAACTCAGATAACATAAGAGTTTCATGATATTAATAAGGACATGAGTCCAAGAGTTCCTTAAAGAAAACAAAATATAAATAAAGTAGATGAATCACATCTGCGATTTTTGTATTCCAGTGGGCATAATGACATCCTTCCAAAGTAACCCCATACTAGTTTCATTTTTTGAAGATGGTGAATTCTCTTTAACCGTGAATAACTTAACCTTCACGTTCCCTTAAAAAAGAGTAACAATACATGTTATGAGCTTAATGCTCTATACGTGATGAGTTGAGGTCAAGCCGGCTAACGTAAAAATCAAGTCACATCTAACTATTTCATACATAATAAAATGGTAATTATTCCAACAATAAAGACTTATAATTTTGATCCTATATCATTGCCATGTTTCATAAACTATTTGGCTTGACACAAACCAAAAATCATCATATATAACATTAATTAACTTAATGATGCATATGAGGTATATTTCTTTCATATGCATGCACCGTATATCATACTTGCTTATATACCCTTAAGTTTTGCCAGATGTATGCCCATAATGTTAACATCAATGCACATATACCCTTAGCATTAATTTAAATTGCATATATGCCCATATAATTAACATAAAAAGTACATATGCACATAAAATTAATATAAATTGCATATATGCCCATATCATTAACATAATTGCACATGACCCTTCACATAACATAATTTGCATGTATGCCCATATCATTAGCATAATTTCACATATGCCCTAAGATTTAACATAAATTTGCAAGTATGTCCATATCATTAACATAATTTACACACGTGCACTTGACATTAACAGAACTTACACATATGTCCATAACAGTAACATAATTGCATATATGCACATAATATTAACATATATTGCACATATTTCCATGACATTTTTCATGTTTAGAGCGGCCTTGATTGTTAACTCTTAGGCGGCTTTGATGGCTTTGATGGTTTACCACCGGCACAAGCGGTCCATAAACAATACATAACATGACAATGTAGCTACAACCCTAGAGGATTTATCTTTTGCCCCACGTCCCTGAAGGAGTTGGCCCTTTAGGCCCAAGACCCCTTAATTCGAGTTGGTGCCAACAACGTATTGTCAACTTCTTATGACTTGATAGATTCAATAATACCATTCCTTATCAACATCAGATAATTAACGTTTTTTTTATTATCAACACAATTTAATAAATATTTTATTATTAACTCATTGAAGGTAAGTCATTGAATACACATATTTGCTTAACTTCATTATCACTTTATGGCTTTATTATCACATTTAACCATGTGAGGCGATACATACATATAATCATAGGTATAGTGTTTCATCGTATTTTTCATATAGGTAATATAATTATTCCGTAGAACATACATCAAGTATACAATCTACTGTAGCATGATATATTCGTTGTCATTTACACGCTCTATACGCATAGCACATACCATAGAGATTGAATTGTTTCCTTGTTAATTAGTACAATCATACAATATAATATGAATCATAATAATATTGGGTAGTTCATATGCGTTATTATATTAAGGCAATATTTCAACGATCTTATGTTATATAATCACGATAACTACATTATCGAAATCTAAAAGTATGTATATTATGGGTAATGTCATAAAATACTACATTATACCGATTATTGATGTATATACGAAACCTAAAAGTATGTAGGTTAGAAATTCACTCTTAAAAAAACTATTTAACTCGTATTGGATTATTAAACATATACTCTACCAACATCACGAGGGTCAACAAATTTGGATAGCATTTCCTTATACTAGTTATAAAGACCGCAATAACAAGAAGATCTTAGCGTCCTTTTAATCATAATACTATAAACTATTCTCCAGGGTGAATATCCATGCACGTATAAAGGTTATGATCATTTGATAACTTTTCCAGGCAACGATCCTCCTAATCCATTCGTATCCAGGAGACATTAAGGTAAGACAACAATCACCTTCTAGTAATAATATCTAACGTTAATCTCTAATATCATGCACGCTATGACCGCAAAAAGTGTGGATCCGAGGGTTCGACACATACATATATAAGTCATAATTCTAAATCAAGGATCGACACAAAACGTCACTTAACGGTCCTATGAGTTCAACACATACCTTGACCGGGCAATAAATCGGTCCATAATGGTAACTTGATTCTGCCTATCCAAATCGTTATCGATAACATATGTTGTTCCTCCTCCGATTTTGCCAGCACAAGACTTCGACGTTGACGGAAAAGGTTGTCATTGCCATATTTGCAAACGGGTGACAAAAAATGTCGATGTCTCTCTCTTCCTCTTTCCTTCCTTCTCTCTCTAAAACTCTTTCTCTCTCACGTTTATGGGAAAATGAGGAGATTGTTGGAGTCTCATGTATTTATAAGCACAATCAAAGAGATAATTAACAACAATTAAAAGGATTTAATTTATGGATAATTATGATAACTAACTAAGGGGTTTCTACTTTATTATCTCTTTCTTATTAATATTTTTTTCATTATCTTATGAAAGGTGATATTGGAGTTTGTTGTGACATTTAGATTTTTTAAAATTTTATTATTATTTTAGTAAACAATCAATCCATTACAATCTACCCTGTTTAAAGAAATTTAGTCCTCGAAATTTATATTATAAAAAGAGACTAACCAAAAAGATGCAGATAATGTTGAGTCCTCTAACTCGCAAGTTACTTCTTCCCTCTGATGGTGCTATCAAAGTACCTTGACCATCGGAACTATGTGGTGACTCAATTGATGCTATGTTCTACGATACGAACCAGTCTTCCTTCATATGTTAGATTTGGCTGAATGCCCGGAACTTAATGTGATCACGTGCGATGGGTCGGGATGATACTTCCTTAGCATTGATACATGAAAAACGTCATATAGCTTGGAATAATGAGGTGGAAGATAAACCTGATAAGCTACTTCCCTAGCTTTCCTCATTATCTCAAAAGGTCTCACATATTTAGGACTCAATTTTCCCTTTTTGCTGAATCGCACCCCTCCTTAGTAGAAGAAATCTTTAAAAAAACATGGCCGCCTACTTGAAAATCCAATTCTCATTTTCGACGATTAGCATAGGACGTTTGTCTACTCTGAGCAGCTAAAAGTCTCTTTTGAATCACCTCCACACCTTTCGTGCATGCTTGAACTAATTCAGGTCCAATAAATATTTTTCTCCTTTGTCGCTTTAGTAAAATGGTGATCTACATGGCCGACCATATAAAGCTTCAAAAGGAGCCATCTTAATGCTTGCATGATAGCTATTGTTGTATGCAAATTCGGCCAAAGGTAAGTATCAATCCCAATTTCCAGCAAAGTCTAGGGCACAAGCTCTCAACATTTCTTTTAATGTTTGGTTTTTTCTTTTGGACTGTCCACCGATCTGAGGATGAAATGATGTGCTGAACTACAAACTTGTACGCAAAGCATCCTTCACGCTTTTACATAATCGAGAGGTATATCTCGTGTCTCTATCTGACAAGATTGATACCTGAACACCATGCGATTTCACTACCTCATTCACAAACAATTCAATGAGGCTTTCTATAGATTGATCCAATCAAATGAGTAAGAAATGTGTTGACTTATTTAAGCGATCAACAATCACTCAAATAGTGTCAAAACGACCCTTCTTTGTCTTTGACAATGTGGTGATAAAATCCATAGTGATATACTCCCATTTCCATCCAGGGATCTCTAGCGATTGCAAAGGACCTGCAGGCGTCCAGTGCTCAATATTTACTTGTTGACAAATAAGACACACATATACAAATTTTGCAATGTCCTTTTTCATCTTCTGCCACCAAAAATTTCGTTGTAAGTTTTTATGCATCTTTCTTGTACCAGGGTGAATGGTATACATAGATCTATGAGCCTCTTCAAGAATCTCTTGTCTTAATTCACCATTATCTGGAACCCACAATCTATTACGGAACCTCAATACTCCATCCAACCTAATTGAGAAAACATATCCTTATTTTTTAGAAAAGATATACTTGAGACTTTTGGTTATGTAAATACCTCAAATTTCGTTCCATATAAATAATGATGCCAAATTTTCAACGCAAAACCTACCGCTGCAAGTTCTAGATCATGCGTCACATAATTTTTCAACTTCCTTCAACTACTTGGAAGCATAAGCCACAACTTTTCCATGTTGCATGAGGAGACAGCCCAAATCAGAGCATGATGCATCTGTGTAGACCACAAATCCATCACTATCTGATGGTAGCATGAGCAGGAGCAGTCATCAATCTTTGCTTTAACTCTAGAAAGCTTTGCTCGCACTTTTACGGACATTCGAACTTTACATCTTTTTTAACAATCGAGTCAGAGGTAGGGAGATCTTAGAGAAATTCCGAATGAATCTCCTGTAATACCCTGCCAATACCAGAAAACTACGTATTTCTGAGACATTCTTGGGTTGACTCCAATTTAAAACGACATCAACCTTTGTGTAGTTCACGGAAATACCCTTCTTAGACACAACATGTCTAAGGAATGCAACTTCCCGAAGATAAAAGTCACACTTGGATAATTTGGCATAAAGCATGTATTGTCGCAATTTGTCAAGAACTAATCTGAGGTGCACTCGGTGTTGTTCCATATCTTGAGAATAAACTAAGATATCATCAACGAAGACAATCGCAAACTTGTCCGCGTATTCTCAGAATACCCAATTCATCACTCCATAAATGCAACAACAACAATTATGAGGCCAAAAGGCAATACTAGGAATTCATAGTGGCTGTATCTTGTCCAAAATGTTATCTTTGATATGTCTTCATTCCTAATCCTAGGTTGATGTAACCAGATCGTAGGTCATGTTGGACAAGCAAGCCCACGGCGAGCCATTATGCAATAAATGTTATTGCAATTCACTCCTTAATCTGAAATGAATAATAACTAATTTGCATAATAGGTCCCTTATTACAATTAGGGTCAGGTACCATGGCCATCTTAAAGATTATACAGTTGTTGATTCAATTATTGAATCATAGGTTGATGCTTGGATGAATATCTAAAGAGTCAGATTGAGGACTCATCAAGCACCGTCAAATAATTGTTAAGATGTGATCTCCAGCCTGAGTATGAGATGGCAATCCTTATCTCTAAAGGCTGATATCTGACCGATCTCTTGTGCAGGTCCTCAGCATAGGAATAGAGATTCGGAGGTGTCAGATTAGCTAGGTCAAAGAGTTGACTTAACGAGATCGAGATAACCAAAGACCTATGTCGTATGCTATCACGGTATAGGCACGCATCCTCTGACCAGAGACAGATGTGTTACTGTATGTCTGAGTATGTACATTTGGTAGACCGATAGGTTGATGTCCTAATGAAGGTCTATATACCGGCGAGCTGGTGTGCATATAAGGGTATATGAGTAATACGATCTCTCAAAGGGATCATATAGGTTCATTTACTGAATCAGAAGACATGAGCTCACTCGTGAGATATTGGGAAGATCAAATTCCGTGCATGGTCGTCTTGCTTTGGAAGCTTGACTGAATTTATAGGTTTGATATATATATATATATATATATATATATATTTTTGGAAAGTATATGATCAACACCTCGGTATCATATATGCTTTTGGAAAGTATATGATCGATACCAACTCCCAGTGATCGAATGAAAAAACTTAATGATCAAACCCCGAATAAGACAGTCTAAAAGAGATCTAAAACTTCAAGTTTAATCTAAGTCTTCCAATATGCAGGATGTACAGGTATTGGGAATACCTGAGGGTGATGTGATCATAAACGATTATATAACCATGATGCTTTCATTCCTAGGGAGTGATGAAACGGGTTTGGATTTTAGTGACTCCTCTCATAGAGAAGTGATCTAATCTTAGTCCAAATGTTGGACATTGATATGAATGTGATTCAGATACAATGAGAAGATTAGATCTAGGGTCTTGATTTAATCAAGCATCTATGGGAGGTCCGTAAAATCTGGATTTGAGATTTGATCTCAATATCCAAGTCACTATACATGGAACAATACAATCGTCATGTCCTTATCTCCAAGTATCCGCAAAGAAAGCACATTATCCTTGAAAGAGTTCATAGATAATTTCATTGTTGATATATGTATACGAGCATTGAGAAAATTGATAATTAAATGTTATTTAATTATCATGAATAATATGAATTTGATTCATATTATAAGGAGAGATATCTAAGATAATTAAATGTGATTTAATTATCCAAGATGTAAATAATATGAATGTGATTCATGTTATTTGTGCATATGAGAAAAGAGATCCAAGATGATTAAATGTGAAATAATTATCATGGATATGAATAATGTGGATAACACTATCCATATTGATCGGGTATATTATAAATATGATTTATAATATATTAGAGAGAGTATATTGTGATTTATATTTATCAATTAATTATTGATGTGAATTGTATTCACATTGGATGATTAATTAAAATATAATTTACATTTTATTTTGGGATGTGAATGTGATTCCCATAATTTCAATGGCATGGTTGATATTTTCCATAAGATAATTTGGAATTATTTTTTGGTGAAAATATTCTCGACAAGAGATGATGATATAAATCATGAGATAATGAGATCTCATGATAATTAGAAGAGATGGACCAAGTCCACCAAAGAGAAGTGGACGGATACAACTCTCCATGAGGTCCCCTCTTTTAGAGGATAGGTTATTCTCGTCATTATCTTTTCTCTTATCAAAGATGATTTAATTTGAAATTAGTTTTGTTGATTTATCAATGAAAATTGATTTAAATTAAATCATTAGTTGTTGTGTTTTTACAACAACATCTTAGTCATTGAAAGAAATACAAATCAATCCAATCCATTGAGTATGTGTTGTCCATGGATTGGAATCCATGGACTCCCAAAATATTATATAAGAAGAGGCACCCCTTGATCTTCGAAATATACAATTATGAATGCACACACTCTCTCTCTCTCTTTCTCCACACGCCAAGCCTCTCTCTCTCTCATAGTGGTCGTCCAACACGGAGCCCTTGTGAGAGTCGTCATCGCCGCAGCATCGTTGTTATGTTGTCGGATCATCTACTCATGGATCTCCATCTCCTTCGGTGTGCCTCGCTCGTGAAGAAGATGTTGGATCTCGTGTGACGAGATCAGGAGATCCGTTGCTTGATCATCAACATGGATTGCGAGGAGTACGAGTCTCATCAACATGATCGCAAGCGTCTCCTCTGTTGGATCGTACTTGAGACAGGAGGACTCTTGGTTTAGAGATTCGATCGCAACCACGCTTCAAGAGGTAAATCTAGTACCTATTTGTGGTTTAGATGAAATGATCCAAGAAGTGTTCTTGGATTATGTGGTTTCAACATTTGAAAACTTTTAAATTCCGTTGCTCGGAGCAACTAGTGCGACTAGTCGCTCCGATCGCTTACGATGCGATCCTCACGCTTCCGTGATGCGCTTGAAGTTTTTTCCATATCCTTCAGGTCAATTTTAGAGAAGATTGTTGCTTTCTGCTATTGATTGAATAGATCATCGATACGAGATAGTGGGTATTTTTTATGGTGACTTTATTTAAAGCTATGTAATCAATTTAGAGCCTAAGTGATATATCCTTCTTTTAATGAATAAGATGGGAGCATCCTAAGGCAAAACACATGGTTTCAATAACCCTTTATCTAACTGTTCTTGCAACTACCTTTTCAACTTATCCAGCTCAGCAGGAGCCATCCTATATGGTTCTTTAAATATGATTGTAGCACTTGGTAGTACATCAATAGTGAAGTCAATCTCTTTTCTAGGTGTAAGACTTGGAAAGTCATCTGGAAAATATCAGAAAATTGTATACAACCTCAAAATACTCAAGTTGCACCATAGAGGTTTTGGACTAATTAAGCTAGCCAAAAAAACTGTGCACCCAATGGCTATTAACCATTGCATGTCCATAGCCATCTCGTGGGTCGATGAAGACTCGTGGTCTCTGTTCGCCTCATTCCCACGATGAGGGCCATCTGAAATGACAAAGTGTGAAATGTTCGGTCGGATACTGAGATTTTCTAATCTAATGAACCTAAGTTTAATTTGGTCGGATATCGCATGCCTTGAGAAACTCTTGCTCCGATACCACTTGTAATGAACCCGATCGTCCGAGAATGATGCGGAAGCGAGAACTCAGCGGACATTTCGGGATTGTTAGTCATAGCATTAATCATAACATAAGAGAAGTAAAGAATGCACTTAAAAAAACTTCCTTTCCATACTATTAATAAGGACATGAGTCCAAGAGTTCCTTAAATAAAATAAAAGATAAATAAATTAGATAAATCACATCTGCGATTTCCTTATTTCAGTGGGCATAATGACCTCCTTCCAAAGTAACCCCGTACCAGATTTACTTTTCGAAGATGGTGAATTCTCTTGAACCGCGAATAACTTAATCTTCACGTTCCCCTAAAAAGAGTAACAATACATGTTATGAGCTTAGCGCTCAGTATGTGCTGAGTTGAGGTCAAAGCCGACTAGCGTAAAAATCAAGTCACATCTAATTATTTCATACATAACATAATGGTAATTATTCTAATAATAAAGACTTATAATTTTGATCCTATATCATTGCCATGTTGCATAAACTATTTTGCTTGACACAAACCAAAAATCATCATACATATCATTAACTAACTTAATGATGTATACAAAGTATATTTCTTTCATATACATGCATCGTATATCACACTTGTCAATATACCCTTAATTTTTGCCATATTTCCATGTATGCCCATAATTAACATCAATGCACATATACCCTTACCATTAATTTAAATTGCACATATGCCCATATCATTAATATAAATTACACATATGCAAATCACATTAACATAAATTGCATATATGCCCACATCATTAACATAATTGCACACATGACATTTTCTTAACATAAATTTGCATGTATGCCCATATCATTAGTATAATTGCACGCGTACCCTTAGCCTTAATATAAAGTTGCATGTATACGCATATCATTACCATAATTTACACACGTGCCCTTAACATTAACAAAACTTACAAATATGTCCATAACAGTAACGTAATTGCATATATGCACATATTATTAACATATACTGCACATATGCCCATGACATTTTTCATGTTTAGAGCGGTCTTGATTGTTAATTTTTAAGCGGCTTTGATGGCTTTAATGGTTTACCGCCAACACAAGCAGTCCGTAAACAATACATAACATGACAGTGTAGCTACAACTATAGAGGACTTATCTTTTGCTTCACATCCCCAGAAGGCGTTAGCTCTTTAAGCCCGAAATCCCTTAATTCGAGATGGTGCCAACAACTTATTGTCAACTTCTTATGACTTGATAGCTTCAATAATTACCATTCCTTATCAACATCAGGTAATTAATATTTTTTTATTATCAACACAATTTAATAAATATTTTATTATTAACTCATTGAATGTAAATAATCGAATACACATATTTCCTTAACTTCATGACAACTTTATGGCTTTATTATCACATTTAACCATGTGAGGTGGTACATACATATAATCATAGGTACAATGTTTCATCGTATTCTTCATATAGGTAATATAACTATGTCGTAGAAGATACATAAAGTATACAATCTACCATAGCATGATATATCTGTTGTTGTTTACATGCTATATATACATATAACACATACCATCGAGATTGAATTGTTTCCCTGTTAATCAGTATAATCATACAATATAATATGAATCATAATAATATTGGGTAGTTCGTATGTGTTATTATATTAAGGCAATATTTCAACAATCTTAATGTTATATAATCACAATAACTATAGTAAAAACTCAATATCTTAGTTATGTTATAAACATATGTTTTCATTCTTAAAGGCCAAACCAGGACAATACGATGGGTAATGTCATGATAATACTACATTATACTGATTATTGATGCATATACGAAACCTAAAAGTATGTAGGTTAGAAATTCTCCCTTACAAAAACTATTTGACTCGTATTGGATTATGAAACATATACGCTACCAACCTCACGAGGGTTAACAAGTTTGGAAAGCATTTCCTTATACTAGTTATAAAGACTGCAATAATAGGAAGATCTTAGCATCCTTTTAATCATAATACTCTAAACTATTCTCCAGGGTGAAGATCCATGCATGTATAAAAGGTTATGATCATTAGACAACTTTTCCAAGCAACGCACATGAAGAATTGAAATGCCACAGAATAATCCTCCTAATCCATTCGTGTCCAGGTGGCATTACAGTAAGACAACAATCACCTTCTAACACTAATATCTAACATTAATCTCTGATATCATGTGTGTTATGACCGCAAAAAGTGTGGATCCGAGGGTTCGACACATACATCTATAAGTCATAATTCTAAATCAAGGATCAACACAAAATGTCACTTAACGGTCCTATGTGTTTGATACATACCTTGACGGGGCGATAAATCGGTGCACAACGGTGCCTTGATTCTTCCTATCTGAATCACTATCAATATCATGCATTGGTCATCCTCTGATTTTGTCGGAACAAGACTTCGACATTGACGGAGATGGTTGTCGTTGCCGGATTCGCAAACAGCATGACAAAGAATGTCGATGCCTCTCTCTTCCTCTTTCTTTGCTTCTCTCTCTTTAAAACTCTTACTCTCTCTCTCACACATTTATGGGAAGATGAGGAGATTGTTGGAGTCTCATGTATTTATAGGCACAATCAAAAATATAATTAACAATAATAAAAAATATTTAATTAATGGATAATTATGATAACTAACTAAGGGGGATCTTGATCCTCTCGCGGCTCTTGACATATCACCAATCAACTAATACAACAATCAACCCATGATATAGATAAAATAATGAATAAATATGGGGTGAAATTTATTATACCAAATAAAAGCTATGTATAGTCATCAAGTGCATTGGGTACTGAGAGCTAACACAAATAGGTATAATTATTATCAACAAATAAAAATTAATAATAATTATTTTTTTGCAGTTTTTCTGCTATTTTGATTTTTTAGGCTTTCAATTATATTTAATTTTCATGGATTTATAACTATTTTTTATTTTTTATTTTTTTATTTTAAGTTTTTAATTTATTTTTAATGTTTCAAATTCTTAAAATCATTTCGTTTTTAGAAATATAATATATATATCTATATATAATAATACTAATAATAGATATTAAAAATAATAATATGATATATATAATAATTATATATAAATATACGAAACAATCTTGTTTATTATTAAGGTTTTAATATATAATGGATATTTATAATTAATAATAATAATTAATAGATATTAGTATTATAACGTATATAGAGTATATAGTTTTATAATTTTAAATATATCTCAATATACTTAAAATTCAAAAAATAAATTGGATTTTGTTTTCAATATTTTTCTTCTATTTTTTATTTTTATAGAATTTTTATTATTGTGTATTTTCAAAGTACTAAATATATCAAAACAATGAATATAGTATATAGGTTGAATTAATTGGGTATTAAAAATAGATAATCGATCCAAAAATTCACAAAACTATTTTTAGTATATACTATATCATATATATAAAAATATGCAATAGGAAACTATTTGTTTATATTTTTATAGATTTTTTTGTTTATTTTTATAGTATTTTTAGGGTTTTATGATTTTTTACGATTTTTGGTTTGAATGAAAAATATATACTAATTTATACTCTATTTTTTTAGAATTTAAAGATGGTTTTATAATTTTTTTCTGATTTTTATTCCTGAATAGGGAATAAACAGCTCATAACTTTAATAAATAGAAAAATATAATAAAATGCTAAATAAAATATTTTTATACAAGCATCGGGTCAGACATATACCATATTTTTCCTATAATTTTATAGTAAAGGACCTATTTAATCAAAATAAAAAATGTACAAAATAAAATACATAGTTTAGTAGAGGTATGTTTGCAAGTAAAAATAAAGACAAGAGGTTTGTATGCAAAATACCCAAAATATAACAATGTACATTTTTAGGATGAAATCTAAATAGCAAAAGTTGACAGGGTATTTGTGTAAAAAGCTCAGGCACCTCAGGTGGGGGGCGCGTGAGGTGACATGGAAAAGGACCTAAATGTAATTTAAGCAAAGTATAGGGGGATCCATGCGAATATTGCAAAAATAAATGAATTTCCATGAAAGATTATAAACTAAATTTAAATGTAAAAATATGGGGGTGTGAATGCAAAATACTCCTTATCGCACGTGATGCAACAACACTGGTGAACTCACTTGGATGCGTGTTGCTCACTAGACAGTGGATTCCCCTTCGCGGATGAGCACTCGAGATTAAATCTTGCTGGATATTTGATGGTGGTTGCTCGGCTTGATCCAACGGTCAGCAACAAAATTGGGGTAGCCTCCTGATCAGATGATTAGGAGTGTAGCAGGATGAACGTGTAATAACATTAAGGGAGTTGCTCCTTCAACCATCGAAATCTTGAGCCTATGATCATTTTCTTTATTGTTGAGATGCTCAATGGCTTCTAACAAGTGTTTCGCAACTGGTAATACTCTCAAAAAGGTCCAGGTTTCGCTGATGGGAGACCTTGAGCTTGGTTTGTCTTTGCCTGCCTTGAGTTGAAGTACTCATCGAATGTCCTCCAAATGAGGTGCTCCTGGGCAAGTATCATCACGAAACTAGTGGGGACACGATGGCGAAGTCTCCAAGCCTTTTCTTTGGTGGAATGGAGTTGATATGGGGTGGAGTTGTTGCTCTCTAGTGAAGGAAGGAGAACAAAGAGCGATGGACTCAATCTGGGGGTAGATCAAGGTGATGTAGGTGGAGCGAAGTATGGAGAAGGCGTTGTGAATGGTAGTGTTGGGTGGTAATGGGTCGAAACAGGGAGTGTATAAGTGGGTACGATGACGAAAATCTAGAGCTCTGGTGAACTTAACCTCCTTATCTAAGCTAATAAACAACATTAAATGCCAGAAATAAAGACTAGAAATGGAAGCTAGAACTAAAAAATTACCTAGGAATGTTAAGAAAATAAGCATCTCATACATGTAAAACACGGAGCATAATCGCCAATAGCGGGGCTTAGGCTATGATGGAACCTCCGTCGTTCAACCTACTCCTCACTGTGGCATGTGGAGCACTGCATATTATCACCAAGGCCAAGATCCTCAGGCGAATCCAAGGGGTCATATGAAGATCTAAAAGGAGAACAACCAAAAATGTAGGAGGAGATAGTTATTTATACATATGCGAGGAGGGATTCAAAAAATAGGGTTTTCATGTGACTCAATGCATGACGGACCAAGGCAAAGGCTAGGCATGGAAAAGGGATGGTTTGGCAAGTTTTTTCATGAAGAAAGCACAATGCATTGAGCAACGTATCACGAGCAAAAAAAATAGGGAAGAAGATCTACTCGCACACCCTGACAGTGCAGAGGTAGGGGATGAACAGTTGACCGGTGGGTCAGCCATGGACGGGCGCCATTAGTCCACGAGAGACCAAGTAGGACAAAACATGGAATAATTCCCTTATTAAATCAATTAAAAATAGTTAATTACTTTATTGAATTTTTCTTAAAACATGAAAGTTGTTTCTTATTTTGTATACTATATTAGGTGATTTTTATTTATTTATATCAACTTATTTATTAGGTGTTAGTTTTTACAAGTATAATTATAGGTACAAATACCTATATGATGTATTATATTTTATATTTTAAACTTTATTATTTTATATACATAATTTACATATTTATAATATATTTAATTACATATTTACATATTTTTAGTTTATTTTTCTGATTTTATTTATTTGCTTAAATAAATGTGAGTGTATTTATTATAGGTGTAGTATACATGTATAGTGTAATACATTATTTTATTTTAATACATTATTAATGGTTTTATTTTATTTTTATGTTTTTATTGTATTTCAAATAATATTCGCAAGTATATAAAAATATAAGAAAGCTAAAAATATAAAGAATAAATATACTGAATATAATATACATGTATAGACTACAATAAGGATCCAGAAGTCAACTTTTGTATATCAACTCCATTTTTAATAAAACTACATTCATTAAATAGAAAATTAAATTTTATGAGCAATAAAGGTGAGTTTGGTCAATTGTGAATATGTATGGAGGAGATACAAGTTTGAGGATTTTTCTTTATGGCTTTTTTATTTTGAGTGTCCCAGGTGCATTGTGTATTATTTTTGCATGAAATTGATTTTTTATTTTTCATTGTATTTTACAATTTCAAGTTGAGGGTTTTATTATTTGGGGTATAAAAATTGGAAAATAAAATACGACCCAAATAGACATTTATTGATGAATGAAATTAGGGTTTTGAAGTTTAATATATACAATTAGTCTACCATATCTCCGCGTATTGTATTTATTATCAACCAAGTCAATATTGACATGGTCTCAGGGTCTAGGATTATTCAGTATCTTTGACACTTCATTTTTCCTTTTCTTTTCTTTTGTTCTTTTTTTCACAATTAAATATGTGTAATTATACAATATTTTTATGTTAATTATTGAGTGTTAATTTATACAAATTAATGCAATATACATGCATTTAAATAGGGATTCAAGGACAAAATGAAAGGAAAACGTTGATGAAATGGATATTCATTACCCCTCATACTTGCTTTTGCTAGTCCCTAGAAAACACTTATGACAACGAGTGCATAAAAAGAAAATAAATAAAAGAAAAGAAATAAGTTTGAATAATTTTGAATTTAAACTTGTCTTCATAAAATCAAAGTTTGGAACTCATTTAAGACCTTTTGATTTTAAGTGTGTTCGGAACCTTATAGGGAAACAAACTTGAAACTCAATAGCCTCTAAAAATCACGAAACTTTATCCATGTCTCCTAAAAAATAGGTTAGAACAAGTCTACCTCAGGCACATACCTTTGTGACTATTAGCCTATCTTATTCAGTGTAAATGATTTATTTAACCTATTAAATTAATTAACCAAATAAAAATAAAAACATAATTACAATTATTTAATTATTATATAAATAAATAAATAAATATAAATTTATATAATTATTAAAATAAATTAACTAAATTATGCATTTTGTATATATAGGTATTATACTTATGAAAAAAGGTTTTTATTAATTTTACCATATTAAATTAACTTATTTAATGTATTATAAATAAAAAAAGTTTATTTATTTATAAACACTATTTATTCTGAAATGTTTTATTTAAAATCATTTGTTATTTATTATTTATTTTTATTTTATCATTTTTATTATTTTATCTTGTAGCTATTTGCTTTATTCGGACTCAAACCTCATTGACTGGACACGGGTCTGTTGACTCATATTAACTTGCCCTTCTGATTCAAATGACCTGAATATAAGCCAGGCTCTCCTCCTTCTTTGATTTTTCTCGCCCATTTCATTTGCCCTTCTTTCATAATCTCTTCAACCGATTAAACTTCATACACCTAATATTCTCCTCCCCCGCGTGCCTCCGCATGCAGGACACCCCCCTCCTCCGCGCGACTCTGCCTGCAGGACCCTCCTCCTCCTCCGCGCGCCTCCACCTGCAGGACACCCCCCTCCTCCGCGTGCCTCCGCCTGCAGGACACCCCCCCCTCCTCCGCGCGACTCCGCCTGCAGGACCCTCCCCCTCCTCCGCACGCCTCCGCCTGCAGGACCCCCACCCCCCCCCTCCCCCGCGCACCTCTGCTTGCAGGACCCCCCCCCACGTGCCTCCACCTGCAGACCCCCCTCTCCCGCGCGTCTCCGCCTGCAACCCCCTCCCCCGCGCACCTCCGCCTGCAGCCTCCCTCAATGAACCGCCTGCAGGTCCCCCCCACCCATCCCCGCCCCTCCGCCTGCGGTCCTCCCCGGTCCAGGTCATGCTCTCCATCCCAGGTCCAGGTCACGACCCACCTCCTTCCTACGAATCTTCATCCTACACTCTGTCGCTACTCGGCCTCCTCCGTGAAAGTTCCCACCATGC
Organism: Ottelia alismoides; assembly: GCA_037367405.1. Classification (NCBI taxonomy): domain Eukaryota; kingdom Viridiplantae; phylum Streptophyta; class Magnoliopsida; order Alismatales; family Hydrocharitaceae; genus Ottelia; species Ottelia alismoides. Next base: position 511,831 of record JAZKJV010005717.1, on the reverse strand, counting down.
AAGCTCCAGGATGGAACCCACTTCCTCCTTCCTTCTTTTCTTTTTTTTGATTAACCTCCACCGTAGGATCATGAATTGGGTTAGATTAACTCATCTATCTGGTTGAGTTAACGAACTAAACTAACGGAAGGTTATGGGAGTAAAACGACGTTGTTATTCAGGGTCCTGAGGATAATTTGTGTTTATAGAGGGTTTCTGGGGTAATTACCATATTACTCAGGATTATGGGTGTAAATATCCTGAATTAGATTAAGTTTATGATTAAGTGTTTTATCATTAATAATTTTTGTTTCATAAATATATTTTGTTTGTTATTTTTAAAAATTTAAAAACATCTTTTATTTTCTATGTTGACTTTAAAATTTTATAACAATTTGAAAACCTTTTAAAAATTATAAAAATATTATAGTTGTCTTTTTCTGATTTTATTTCTACCATAAATTTTATTTGAAAATTCTTTCAGAAAACCTTAAATATTAAAAAAATACATAGAAATTTCTAAAAATTGTATAACTCATAAAAACAAAAAATTCATAATTAGGCTTGATTTAAAGGTTGAAAAATTCTTTTCTACTTTGATTTGATTTCATGTATATTTGATTTGATTTTATATTATAGAAACACAAAAAACATTATCTTAACATTAGCTTTATTGTCTTTATTCACTGTTTGTAGTTTGTAATCATTAAAATTTCCTTAAAAATCTAAAAATTACACAAAATCACAAAAACACCATGAAATTTATAAAACATAAAAATAATGTTGTTATGTATTTTTGTCAATTTTTTATTTTTTTGAAAAATATAAAAAGGCCAATTATTTCTTTTATGTTAATATATATTGCTTTATTAATTTTATTTTAAAATTAAAAGTATAAAAAACTGCATTAAAATCATTAAAATATAAAATAAAAATATTAATTATAAAAAAACTTGAAAATCTATAAAAATATAAAAAAGAATTAAAAGACATGAAAAAATAAAAATAAAGGAAAAAATCCTTTTTAATTAGCAATAACTGAATAACTCTCAGATATTGTAGCCTCCCTGAGTTTGATCCTGATTTTGCTATACAAGTTAAATAAATAGCATATTTGTTCTTATACTCTTGCATTATAATAATTAATAATTTTTTGTTGGGGAATTTGTGAGTTGTAGCGACACTACTTCACACTTTGTTCATATTTTCATAAAAACAAAAACCCATTAATATCTTCAATAATCAACGATTTCGGATCTGAAGACAGTAAAGTCTACATCAGATGAGAGAGAGTTGGTTACTATTGTGACAAAGGACTATAATTTTTTAGTAGGAATTCGAGACACAACTTTATTTTTCTATAACATCTGACACCCATGAATTCCTCTCCAAAGAGGAAGGTCTGGAAAGAACAATCGAATATGTTCTTTTGTTGATGGTGAGGTGTACGTTGATGAGCTAACTAAGTTCTTTTATGATACCTCCCATGATGAAAAAGAAGAACTCATTGCAAATTTGTTTGAGCTAGAAGTAACCACGGTGGACAACACACAGCAGACAGTTCAGACACCGACGACCAGTATTGTTTCATAGGTTGCTACCGAACAAATTCATATCCCACCAGAGCTCAAAACCTGTACCTTCATCTATGAAGTATGCATTCCTTGTGGGTAAGCCACAAATGTTTCTTGTCATCATCAGTTCATAGTTGATTGATGATCAAGAACCTCACTTGCTAGAGGTTCTAGAGAGAAACCGCAAGGCGATAGATTGGAAGATTTCAAATCTCCATGGGATAAAAATAGCATTGTGCTCACATCATATCTACTTAGAGGATGACAACAAGCCGTCCAGTGAGTTTCAACATCATCTAAACCTAATCTACGAGAAGTTATCATGAAAGAGATAACAAAATGCTGAAGCTAGATTTATCTATCCCATCTCCGATTCAAAATGGGTAAGTCAGTTTCATCATTTTGAAGAATTTCGGGATTACAATTGTAATGAATGACAATGGAGAGAAGATTCCGATCCGAGTACCTACTTCATGACGTGTCTGTGTAGATTACCTATGTCGGACTCAATAACCAATAAAGATCATTTTCTGCTGCCCTTTATTAATTCGATAGTTGAAAGACTGGCAGGTAAAGAGTTCTTTTATTTCTTAGATGGGTACTCAAGGTACAATCAGGTAGCAATATCTCCTGAAAATAAAGAAAAAATTACTTTTACTTGTCCATTTGGCACATACGCCTTCAGACGAATGCCCTTTGGAATGTGTAAGGTCCTTCCGCATTTCAAAAGTGTATGTTGGTTATTTTTAAATATGTGGTGGGTAGTTTCCTTGAGGTTTTCTTGGATGATTCTCGATCTACGAGGATAGCTTTGGTCCATGTCTAGATTTTTTAGACCGAGTACTTTAGAGATGTTGAAAAGTTAATTTTATACTCTCATGAGAGAAGAGTCACTTCATGGTGACTAATAGGATTGTGTTGGGTCATGTCATTTCCAAGCAAGGCATGGAGGTTGACACGATCAAGATGGAAGTGAATGACAAACTTGAGACACCAACAACACTGAAGCAATTAAGGTCTTTTATGGGGCATGTTGGATTTAATAGACGATTCATTAAGGAATTCAACAAGATTGCCTAGCCTTTAATTGAGCTTCTAGTAAAGGAGACTAAGTTTATTTTAGATAATAAGGTTCTCCAAGCCTTCAATCAGTTGAAAGATTTGATTACTCGAGCACCCATCCTGCAGCCATGGGATTAGTCTCTTCCATTTGAGATTATGACAGATGCTTCAGATTGTGCTATTGGGGTTGTATTGGGACAAAGAAAGGATGGATTGTTGTTTACCATTCATTATGCTAGTAGAATATTAGATGACACCTAAAAGAATTATAATGTTGCAGAGAAGGAGATGCTAGCAGTTGTTTTTGCATATGAAAAGTTAAGATCGCATTTACTTGGTTCTAAAGTTATTGTTTATACTGACCACTCTACTATGAAATATTTACAAGATAATCAGGTTACCAAACATCTTCTACTTCATTGGATCCTTCTACTCCAGGAGTTTGATTTGGAGATAATAGATAAACCTGGAGTCAAGAATATAGTGGTCCATAATAAAAAATTCAGATACTCCTGAGCAGTCCATTTTACCGATTACAGAAACTTCCCAGATGAGGCGATTTTGTTTATCACCTTACTCCCACGGTATGCCGATATTGTTAACTATCTTGTATCCAAGAAAGTTCCACAAGATTGGCCGAAGTTAAAGGTTGACAAAATCGTGTCTGAGATACATTTTTACTAGTGGGAGGATCTATACTGTTTTCGTAAGGGTGCATATTGTATTTGGAGGAGGCGCATTCCTTAAGTGAAGTACACCAGTGCCTGATGAATCTCCATTTCATCACCTTTATTCTATCATTTTGGCCTTAAAAACCCCAGCAAATGCATGTAAATGGCATTAATTTGTATAAAATAGCATTCATTATTTATTGTATTTACTGTACATAGAATAAGGTTTTTAATGCCAAAATTATAGAATAAAGAGAAGAAAAGAAAAAGGAATAAAATATTGCAAATATTTTATGACCCTAACCCCGAGACCAAGGCCAGCATGGAATTGGTCGACAAGGAATAAAGTAGGGGGAGATAAGGGCCAATTATACAATAAATATCTCATTTATTAATTCATTCATTTATGCATTTTTGGCACCTATTTTGTACATAATTATTTATTCATCAAATAAAGAAACTTTGTTCATAAAAGTTGTAGATAATAATATAAATAAAAATACAAAATTGAGTTTGTGTAAAAATAATACACAGTGTACATTGAATACACAAAATAAAAAGCAAAAATCTCAACTTCACAGACCCATATCTTGCAAATAAAAACTCCAAATCACCCAAACTCACCTTTAATTGTATATAGCATTCCATGAACTATTTTATAAAATTGGTTTCATAATTTTTGGAGTCCACCTGTGGAAGTTAGGTTTTTGGCCTATCTTGTACATACTACCTGATTAAAATATTCATTTTATTCAATATTCATTATTTTTATAAACTCATATTTTTAGAATCTTGTAAATAATGTATGTAATTCATATACCTACTAGCATTAGAATAAAACCAAAAATAATTTGGAAAGTAAAAGAAGTCTATGTAATATCTATAGGCAAAATACCTATGAGAAATATGTACATAAATAAAAGGGGTTTTTATTCTTTTATTCTTTATTCTTCTATATTTTTAGACTAATGTATATATTATATAGAACTTATTAAAAATACAAAGCTAAAATAAAAACAAATAAAATTCATTAAATAAATAAAATATATCGGTAAAATACCTATAAGTATACTAAGATACACACAAACACATTTATTTAAAAATATAAATAAACTCATAAAAATCAAATAAAAATATATTTATAAAAATAAGTTATAAATTTATAAATTAAAACAATAAAATAATAAAAGAAAATAAACAAATTAAAAATAAAATACACAAAAATACATGTAAATACATACGTATACACATTATTCAAATAAAACTATAATAAAATACCTCGAAAAATTCAATAAAAATCATGAATAAATACTACATGAAATAATACACATTTTTTATTTTATACACAAAAATTAATAAAATCATTTACTATGTTAAATAATTCATTTTTAATAAGGATCCCTGTTTTGGCGTGTAGCGGCTGAGGTGGACCAATCAGGTCCCTCCGCGAGTTGACCCCAGTCAACTCGGCCTCCAGCCGCTTGACTTGACGGGCACTATCTTTTCGCCTGTCTTTTCCCTTTTTTCCCGCTCGAATCTATCATCCATCGCCTTCGATCCCTTCATGAAAAATGTTCCCTGACCATCCGTGAATCCCGCCGAGATCTTGGATCCATTGTGCATACCACCGATTCATTAATAATCGCCGGTCACTGGGGGTCGTCAGGATTGTATATAAATAACTCCTCCCACTTCCTTGGCCGAATTTGGCCATTTTCATCCCCTTCTTTGAGCTTGAATGAGCTCCTGGCGGAGCCCTCGTGACAGGAGGCGCTTCCCAGCACCTCGATTCGCCCAAGGAGGTGGGAAATTTTGTCGCGGTGGTGCTCCGGCGACCACCCTGCTCCCTGGCGGTCCCCAGGTATAAGAGCTGCGCTTTTATCATTTTTAGGTAGTTTTTCGTTTATGCATGTCATTCTCGTATTTTATTTCGCATTTAGATCTGTAGTTTAGCATAGAATTGCGATTTCGTAGTTCGCCGGAGCTTCGCTCCGGCGAGCTTTTCACAGTGCCCTCGCCGTGCTCCGACCACCCTTTCACCTCCATTTCTATACCCCTTCATTTCCCTACGCCCCAAGCACCTCCGTTCACCCAGATCTTCACCAGATCTGGAGATCAGATCTCCTCCTCCGCCCTTCGCCGGAGATCACCGCCCCGCACCCCTTTCGCTCATTTTAACCCAAATAAGTCCCCCAGCCCTTTGTTTTTGTGCGCTGAGCTTTCTTGCAGGTGCTGGAGGCCAAAGGACCCCCGTTGGGGTCGATTCGACTCTTCTGCAGGTACCTGGAGCTCTTTGGCTTCATCGACCTCGCTCGACCGTTCCGGTGAGCCTCCGGCTCCCCTGAGTGCTCAAGCCAACAGAGTAGAGCCCCAGGTTGCTTCTTGGACCATCAGATGCCCGAGGGAGTGTCGGACGAGCGAGCAGCACCGGATCGAAGGTCGGAGAAGGGGGAGTTCTTCCCTGTTCTTCGTGCCTTCGCCTTTACCGTCCGATCGTGGTCCCAGCCCAGTTCAGATCCTAGCCGTCCGATGGAGCTCTGCATCGACCGTCAGATCACGCGGCTGATCTAATCTCAGCCTCCCATCGGCGAAGCGTCATCGGGCAAGGAGGTGGCGACGCGTGTCAAGTGGATAACGCTGAACCGTTGGATCGCGCGCCTTATGGGGGTAATTTGCACATTTAGCCCCTGCCATTTTTTGTATTTAATTTTTAATCTTGTAAAATATATAGCACGTTGTAAATAAAATGTAAATTTTGCAGAAAGGACCCTGAGTTTACAAGAATTACATTTAGGTCCTTCCGCGCCTCACGTGCAGTCCCCCGTGAGGCGCGTGAAAGATTGCATGTATACCCTGGCGATTTTTGGATATTGTAATATAGTTCTAAGAATTAAAATAAATGTTTATTTCTGTTGTATTTTTGCACTGTTGCCCCTGTGACTTATTTAATTTGCAAAAATACCCCTGCCAGGCTGATTTATTTTTGTGTCTTTTATCTATTTATTAAAAACACCTATCAGGCTTCTAAAAATTCACGAAAATTAGGATAGATGCTCCATGCCATGCTAGTTCACGCCAACATTTTATTTTGCATTTTTTGCATTTTTCCTGATTATTAAAAATGAAATAGGAGCCATTTTTGTACTGTCTAATTGATAAAATACAAAAAAATTAGAAAATGTTTTTGAAAAATTCCAAAAAAATTGAATACGGTATATTTATTTATATATTGAGTCCAGAAAATGAAAAACCCTAAAAATATGAAAAAGAAAAATTAAAAAAAATTATAAAAACCTAAAACCCACTAAAACAATAATTGGACATGATCAATGGATTGAATAATGGATATCATCACATACATTCCCTTCGCCTCCCAGTGTTCGACCTCTACTTGTGCTTACACCTATACACATTTTACATGTAGAGTTATATAAATTTTAACTCCACATTTTTGATATTCATTGCATATATTTATTGAGGGTTAATTGTTGATCGATTCGGGATTCTGTCTGAGGTCAACTCAGCGACTATCTCTCCGCCTTGTGGAAAGATACGATCTCGGCAGAATCCCGGTCATCAAATGGCGCCGTTGCCGGGGAGGCAACGGATTTTGTATGATTTTGTGTGGTTATTTGTTCATTTATTTGATCCTTTGTCCATGTCCTTCATTTATTTATTTGAGTGAATTTTATTTGATATTATTCATGGACTGCTCTGACCATCTCTTTCTTTTTGTCTTTAATGCGAGGGACCGCCAAGCGACGGAGGACCTCCTAGGAGGACCTATGCACCCCAGCAAGGCGGAGTTGGCTCTTCTATGCCCAGCCAACGGGAGAGAGCATCTATGACAGGAGACGGAGAACTTTTGCAGACAGTCTCTATTTTTATGCATTTTATATTATTTCATTTTATTAGGTATATTTATGTGAGAGAGTGACCCTTAGAATTTTGTTATAATACAGGACTCTCACAGGTACACTCCGACTCCCGAGGTCCATTGCCCGAGGGATTGTTCCCTTGGGGGCCTCGACGGTTTTGACACTTTTTCGTTTTTATTTTATTTTTATTATTTTGTGTGAATGAGCCCTAGCTTAGGAATTGCTTGCCGATAGATTAAGGCCCAAACACCCTAATATATTTGCATGTACCTATAGTGCGTTTTGGACCTAGTCAAATCTAAACAGTCGGTTCATTTATCTCTTAACCCCTGTGCCGTGAGCGAGCCCCATCAAGCGCTACTCCTGAACTCGAGCGTGTCGAGAAGAGGAGGGGTGAGCCAAGACCGGACCCTTAGGTTAGGGATAAGTGACCGACTTGTGGTGCTTCACGATAATAGCAGTTACTATCCTAGGGCGATTTCTTCGGCTTGCATTTGCATATAGCATAGGTTTCAATTCTGTTATGCATCCCGCATGGAGAGAGCTGGGAAGCACTGTAAGTCTTCTTACTTAGCATGCATCATCGATTTCCGACTTGCATGGCTTTTCCGACTTCTCCCTATGTTTTTGACCACTTAGGATGCTTAATGGAAATTGGAACCGCGATAGGCACGTGCATTGAAAATACCCAAAAAAAGTGATAACTTAAAATAAAATCGGGACTGCTAACTCTATTGGACTTAAAATAAAACATGATGGATTTCCTTGTTTTGGGGAGAGCAACCCCCTCATTGTATGCGTTTTAAATTGCTTACGTACACACTAAGGAGTAGAGCCCAAATCCTATCAAGCCTCCTACGTGATTGTACAATTTTTGTGATTCTCACCTAACTCTAAAAATGAAAAGATAAATGACCGTCACCTGATGGTCTTCACTGTGTTGAGTAGGTGAATTGGGGGTGTTGCCTTGTGTATTGATTGTGACTTGGAGTTCATTGTGTTTTCCATTCATTATTAGAGTAGACGGTCCCGTCCGTGTGAGTCATGCATTTTTCATCTTTGAGTCTCTCTATCTCTCTTATACATATATCTCTTCATCATGCATCGAGTCGTGATATTGGCGCTTGAGCTCAATCATTCTTCGCCAAGTCCTTTGTTTCCCGCTTCTTCACCATCTTCTATGTATCCATCGTACCATCTTCTCTGGTTCGAGGAGAGACCGCTCTTCGGACCGCAATTTTGACGGTGTTCCCGCCTTGTGTGGAACACCCAATTTTGTCTATGTCCCAATTTTCTCGCCCGCCCTCCTCGTACCCTCTGTATCATCTCTCTCTTTATCCGGGAATGCTGTGCATATTGATGAGGCCCGCATCGAGGATTATTTATACAGATTATTTGTGTAAGTCGGGCATGATATTGCGGATGCTGAGATTGATTTGGTGGATTTGACTTTTGATGCATGCATATGTGCTTATTGAGGATTTTTGTGATGCATGATAATTAGGTATGATTCTTTATTGAAGATTTAGATCTTGCACACCGGATTGAGGATGTAATGAGCTTCAGTGATTTGAGGATGATATCAGGATGTTTCTATTGTTTTATCCATTTCGAGGTTCCTACCATCTGTGATTTCTGGGCTGAATAGACTATCTTGATATATGCTTCATGATGACGATGATTGGAACCCACATGATTTCTCTTCTACATGAGTGACCCATCCTCGATCTCCTGACTTCATTATCCACCCCTGGCACTTAGAGGATTCCTGACTATTTTTCGTGCCATCTCAGTTGACTGGATTGACCCAAGGGATGCTTGGTGAATGACATGATTATTCGCTCCCTGACATGATCTTATGCCCTCCGAATAATTGAATGATTCATTGCTTTTGAGGACCTGAGATGACTTGCCAGCATTCCCATGACCTTCATTGCTATAGCTCGCATTGCTCCCCGAGGACTATCTGCGGGAGAATGCGACAATTTCTAGGACTGCGGTTTCATTCACTGCTTGGGTCGCCATTGTGATGGGACCCGAAACCGAGTCGTACGATATGTTTGATTGGCCTCCCCCTGTGATTGTGTACTTGACCTGTTGGTACACGAGGCCAATGTATTTGACTCATCTGAGTCCGCTCTCCTTGACGGTCCTCGCAAGGCAGAGCTCCACTTTTCTGATTATTCCATGCCTGGTTCATAGCTCTCCGAGGGTTATCTGCGAGAGGCTATGACACATTATTGCTATAATGGTCTCTTCTACTGGTAGACGGTCGGCTGTCTATCGAGACTATATTTCTGTGGATCAGTCTGATGGGTCCGGCTCCTTCGAGCCCTTCTCTCTCCTTGACGACCCTCGCAAGGACGAGATGTACTCTGATTATTCACTGCATAGCTCACATCGCTTCCCGAGGACTATCTGCGGGAGGCTGCGACACTCTATTTACGCTCGGTTCCCACCTTCTGATTGTGTCTCCTCTCTGTTGGAGCACGGAGCCGGGTCGTCTGATATGCAATACTTTTGGTCCCATCCTGAGTTGCCTATCCGATCTGCGGATCATGGGACCCATCTGATTAGACTCCTTTGAGTCTGCTCGCCTTGACGGTCCTCGCAGGGTTGAGTTTTTGATATCTGCTATTCCCATGACTAGTTGGCAGCCCTCTCCCCGAGGGTTATTTGCGGGACGCTGCCACACTTTCTCGATTTTTCGGTCTCTTCTGTTGGTAGCCGCCTTGTCGACTACTGAGACCACTATGTGGATCCGTTTGATGGATCCGGCTCCTTTGAGCCCGCTCTCCTTGACGACCCTCGCCAGGGTGAGCTTCTGTTCTGATTATTCATTGCTTAGCATGTACCACTCTCCGAGGGTTATCTGCGGGAGGGTACATCATTTTCTAGGTACGCGGCTTCATTTCTGGTGTCTCCCCGTTGGTGGAGCACGAAGCCGGACCTTCTGACTTATGTACTCGGTTTCCTCCCTGGTTGTGTCTCCAGTCTGTTGGAGCACGGAGCCGAGTACTCTAATTATTCTCTGATTTTGCTCACCTTGAGGACCCTCGCAGGAGTGAGCCACATATTGTGTTGTTCGGTGTATTCTTGTGACTTTCAGATTATATCACCACCGTGCAACACACAGTCTCATATGCCTTATTTCTGATCTATCTGAGACCATGATTGACTAGGAGGAGTCTGTACTGCTTTTTCTTCCTCTCGGTTTTACGGTATTGGCTCTGTTCCCTCATGTTGACCATATGAGCCGATTGACTGCTTCATGCTACCGGACCCGATATCTATCCTTTCGATCTGTTGACCCCGGTAGCTGACACCCACTTGATTGCATATTCGGGTGTATTTTCACCTTCTGACCGCGTCCTCGTTCTCACAGGGAGACGACGACGAGAGCACGGTAGTCGCTTGTCAGATACCGTCCTGTACTTCACCAGTCTCTTCACCGCTTGTATATATGTGTATTCTATTCATCCTTTCTCCCGCATGTTATGTGTGCCCTAAGATCTATCGCCATATCTTTGTGACTACACTTAGGACGTACCTTGTCCTAAGTGTAGGGGGGGTACGCACCGAGTTGTTCTTTCCTTGCACATTTTTCGTCACTCCTTTTGTTGCCTATATTTAGGGATATCTCACCCCAAGTATAGGGGGAGTGATGTGTATATTCTCCACGATCTTTTCATCTATCTGTATATATATATCTTTTCTTCTCCTTTTCTTCTTTTCTTCTTTTCCTTTTTCTATCTTCTGTATCTAAATAAAAGGTGTCACCCCTTTGTGTCAGTTTTCTGTACTTAGGACGTACTTTGTCCTAAGTATAGGGGGTGCACCCCTGATTTGTTAATTCTTTGATCTATTTATTCCCACCCTTGACCCTCCCTGCTTTGTGTACAGTCTGCTATACTTAGGATTATTTGATCCTAAGTATAGGGGGGACGGTCAACTTCTATTTCCTTTGTCTCTTATTCTTATTCTTTAGACTTGTCTATACTCAGTACGAGTTATGTCTTTTATTTTCTTTTCGATCTATGAGGACATAGCTCAAGCTAAGTATAGGGGGTCGTATATACTATGTATATACTTTAGCCATAACTCGTACTTTCGTAATAATATGGCTAATAATTCTTTAAATTCGTTAAAAATCCTTAATAAAAAGATGGGATTATTCCTCAAATTCTTTTTGTATATACTGATTAATAAATCAGGTGAAAATGTTTTTTGCAAAATGTTTGAAAAATAGTTTGAAAAGTATTGTGAACATTTATTGAAAACTATTTTGAAAACGTTTTGTCACATGTTTTTAACCTGTGTAAAGATGTGTGGTTTGTAAAGATTTATTTTCTTTGTGTGAAATAAAATGTTTGAAAAATGATTTGCAAATGGTTTGAAAAATGGTTGCAAAAATATTTTGAAAAATCTATATATACTGTTTTGAAAAACCTTTGCAAAATGATTTTCAAATGTGTGTACATGTTTGTAAAAATGTTTGTAAAAATTATTTTGGACTATAGTTTTCAAAAATTGTTTGAAAAATTTGTGTCAAATAAATTTGAGGAATAGTCACATATAATAATAACTAATATAATATATATATCTTATGAATAAAAATAAAAAAAAATAAATAAACACAATTCTTTAATAAGTGTACATATATGCTTATAAATAAAAACTAAATTGTAAATTCTTAATTCTTGTAAAATAAAGCGGCACGCCCGTGTAAATAGTTGTACATATTTTCTACTGTGAGTGCCAAAATTGTTTTATTTTGCAAAAATTCTTTCTCTGTGTAAAAATCTTTCGAATTCTGTGAAAAATTCCATTATTCTTTGCATATTTGAAATAGCATTTGCATAGCATTCATATTCGTTGATTGAGCTTGATGATTGAACTAGTCCAATAAAGTCGAAGATTGGAGCTTGGTTGGACCTTACTGCACCTAACTGCACTGGAACCTTATGGGAACTAGGTTTAAGGTACTTCAGGTCTATTCAGACTTAATTCTTTGAGAAATCAGGGCTAGGTTCAAGTCACCTCAGTGGACTAACTAGAACTTTTCGAAACACATGTATGACTCTTGTCGGTTGTGACCTAACTTGGACACTTGCACCTTTCACTTGGCTCAACTCAGTTGGAGTGGTGAGGGGGTTGGATTTGCCAGTCTGAGACGCACACGAGTGGAAACATTCGTCCTCGTCTAGGGAGGGAAGTGCACCCCAACCTGGTCCAGTTTCAATGAAGTCGAATGACAGGAGAGTGTGGGTTGCAATAAAGCTTCAAAAGAGGGATAGTCTTCTGGCTCAAGAGGAAAAAGTCCTTATGTAAATGCTGCTGTACATAGTATGTTGAAAAAAAAAAAGAAGAAGAAGAAAAAATCCAAAAAAGTGGACAGGCTTGTAAATAAAAATAAAAGTGCCTGCAAGAGAATGTATATTTGTTGTATAGAAAATAAGCAAGCTTGAGCATCAAAGTTACACCATGTGAGCCTGCAGCTGGATGACTCGACTACACTGGTCTTGCATCCCCAGGATTGGTAGCTACACTGGCTACTGTCCATTTTTCTTTTCTTCACCCCCTCCTCTTGAGTTGGATGCCACTTGAACTTAGAAGGGAATACCCCGCTCCTTGACGGTAGAGGGCTGGATTGGGGAATCATTGGGTTGTCATTCTGGAGAAGTCAGTCTCCTTTGTCATTTCAGTTGGGGAGAGCCACTATCACTTACACCGTACAAGTCAGCTTCATAGTCATAAGGGTTTGCGTATGATGTAGGCTAGTTCTGACCTGGCTATTGAGGTGATTTGAACCAAGTTCTGTGACTATCGAAGGCTGTTGTGTTTTAAATTTGGTTCCCGACTAGGTTCCACACACATGCTCACACCAAGGTCTAACCTGAGATCCAAACCTTGATTTTGTACAGATGAGTTTAATAATCATGACCAATTCAATTTATTCTTTAAATTCTTTATTTTTACTTTTTCTTTTCTTCTTATTCTTTGTTCTTTTTGTACTTATTGCATAAGTATTTGCTAGGGACTAGCAAAGGCAAGTATAGGGGGGTGATGAATCTCCATTTCATCACCTTTATTCTATCATTTTGGCCTTAAAAACCCCAGCAAATGCATGTAAATGGCATTAATTTGTATAAAATAGCATTCATTATTTATTGTATTTACTGTACATAGAATAAGGTTTTTAATGCCAAAATTATAGAATAAAGAGAAGAAAAGAAAAAGGAATAAAATATTGCAAATATTTTATGACCCTAACCCCGAGACCAAGGCCAGCATGGAATTGGTCGACAAGGAATAAAGTAGGGGGAGATAAGGGCCAATTATACAATAAATATCTCATTTATTAATTCATTCATTTATGCATTTTTGGCACCTATTTTGTACATAATTATTTATTCATCAAATAAAGAAACTTTGTTCATAAAAGTTGTAGATAATAATATAAATAAAAATACAAAATTGAGTTTGTGTAAAAATAATACACAGTGTACATTGAATACACAAAATAAAAAGCAAAAATCTCAACTTCACAGACCCATATCTTGCAAATAAAAACTCCAAATCACCCAAACTCACCTTTAATTGTATATAGCATTCCATGAACTATTTTATAAAATTGGTTTCATAATTTTTGGAGTCCACCTGTGGAAGTTAGGTTTTTGGCCTATCTTGTACATACTACCTGATTAAAATATTCATTTTATTCAATATTCATTATTTTTATAAACTCATATTTTTAGAATCTTGTAAATAATGTATGTAATTCATATACCTACTAGCATTAGAATAAAACCAAAAATAATTTGGAAAGTAAAAGAAGTCTATGTAATATCTATAGGCAAAATACCTATGAGAAATATGTACATAAATAAAAGGGGTTTTTATTCTTTTATTCTTTATTCTTCTATATTTTTAGACTAATGTATATATTATATAGAACTTATTAAAAATACAAAGCTAAAATAAAAACAAATAAAATTCATTAAATAAATAAAATATATCGGTAAAATACCTATAAGTATACTAAGATACACACAAACACATTTATTTAAAAATATAAATAAACTCATAAAAATCAAATAAAAATATATTTATAAAAATAAGTTATAAATTTATAAATTAAAACAATAAAATAATAAAAGAAAATAAACAAATTAAAAATAAAATACACAAAAATACATGTAAATACATACGTATACACATTATTCAAATAAAACTATAATAAAATACCTCGAAAAATTCAATAAAAATCATGAATAAATACTACATGAAATAATACACATTTTTTATTTTATACACAAAAATTAATAAAATCATTTACTATGTTAAATAATTCATTTTTAATAAGGATCCCTGTTTTGGCGTGTAGCGGCTGAGGTGGACCAATCAGGTCCCTCCGCGAGTTGACCCCAGTCAACTCGGCCTCCAGCCGCTTGACTTGACGGGCACTATCTTTTCGCCCGTCTTTTCCCTTTTTTCCCGCTCGAATCTATCATCCATCGCCTTCGATCCCTTCATGAAAAATGTTCCCTGACCATCCGTGAATCCCGCCGAGATCTTGGATCCATTGTGCATACCACCGATTCATTAATAATCGCCGGTCACTGGGGGTCGTCAGGATTGTATATAAATAACTCCTCCCACTTCCTTGGCCGAATTTGGCCATTTTCATCCCCTTCTTTGAGCTTGAATGAGCTCCTGGCGGAGCCCTCGTGACAGGAGGCGCTTCCCAGCACCTCGATTCGCCCAAGGAGGTGGGAAATTTTGTCGCGGTGGTGCTCCGGCGACCACCCTGCTCCCTGGCGGCCCCCAGGTATAAGAGCTGCGCTTTTATCATTTTTAGGTAGTTTTTCGTTTATGCATGTCATTCTCGTATTTTATTTCGCATTTAGATCTGTAGTTTAGCATAGAATTGCGATTTCGTAGTTCGCCGGAGCTTCGCTCCGGCGAGCTTTTCACAGTGCCCTCGCCGTGCTCCGACCACCCTTTCACCTCCATTTCTATACCCCTTCATTTCCCTACGCCCCAAGCACCTCCGTTCACCCAGATCTTCACCAGATCTGGAGATCAGATCTCCTCCTCCGCCCTTCGCCGGAGATCACCGCCCCGCACCCCTTTCGCTCATTTTAACCCAAATAAGTCCCCCAGCCCTTTGTTTTTGTGCGCTGAGCTTTCTTGCAGGTGCTGGAGGCCAAAGGACCCCCGTTGGGGTCGATTCGACTCTTCTGCAGGTACCTGGAGCTCTTTGGCTTCATCGACCTCGCTCGACCGTTCCGGTGAGCCTCCGGCTCCCCTGAGTGCTCAAGCCAACAGAGTAGAGCCCCAGGTTGCTTCTTGGACCATCAGATGCCTGAGGGAGTGTCGGACGAGCGAGCAGCACCGGATCGAAGGTCGGAGAAGGGGGAGTTCTTCCCTGTTCTTCGTGCCTTCGCCTTTACCGTCCGATCGTGGTCCCAGCCCAGTTCAGATCCTAGCCGTCCGATGGAGCTCTGCATCGACCGTCAGATCACGCGGCTGATCTAATCTCAGCCTCCCATCGGCGAAGCGTCATCGGGCAAGGAGGTGGCGACGCGTGTCAAGTGGATAACGCTGAACCGTTGGATCGCGCGCCTTATGGGGGTAATTTGCACATTTAGCCCCTGCCATTTTTTGTATTTAATTTTTAATCTTGTAAAATATATAGCACGTTGTAAATAAAATGTAAATTTTGCAGAAAGGACCCTGAGTTTACAAGAATTACATTTAGGTCCTTCCGCGCCTCACGTGCAGTCCCCCGTGAGGCGCGTGAAAGATTGCATGTATACCCTGGCGATTTTTGGATATTGTAATATAGTTCTAAGAATTAAAATAAATGTTTATTTCTGTTGTATTTTTGCACTGTTGCCCCTGTGACTTATTTAATTTGCAAAAATACCCCTGCCAGGCTGATTTATTTTTGTGTCTTTTATCTATTTATTAAAAACACCTATCAGGCTTCTAAAAATTCACGAAAATTAGGATAGATGCTCCATGCCATGCTAGTTCACGCCAACATTTTATTTTGCATTTTTTGCATTTTTCCTGATTATTAAAAATGAAATAGGAGCCATTTTTGTACTGTCTAATTGATAAAATACAAAAAAATTAGAAAATGTTTTTGAAAAATTCCAAAAAAATTGAATACGGTATATTTATTTATATATTGAGTCCAGAAAATGAAAAACCCTAAAAATATGAAAAAGAAAAATTAAAAAAATTATAAAAACCTAAAACCCACTAAAACAATAATTGGACATGATCAATGGATTGAATAATGGATACATCACATACATTCCCTTCGCCTCCCAGTGTTCGACCTCTACTTGTGCTTACACCTATACACATTTTACATGTAGAGTTATAATAAATTTTAACTCCACATTTTTGATATTCATTGCATATATTTATTGAGGGTTAATTGTTGATCGATTCGGGATTCTGTCTGAGGTCAACTCAGCGACTGTCTCTCCGCCTTGTGGAAAGATACGATCTCGGCAGAATCCCGGTCATCAGTGCCCTTGATCATTGTCACAAGTTAGAAGCTGAAGGACACCATGTTGGGAAGTGTATGGAAATGAAAGTACTTCTGCGGCCTTTCGTGGCCTATTTTGTTAAATAAATAATTTCTTGTGTCAGCTAAACTCAAGATCAGACAGTTGATTGGAAGGAATAGTTAGTTAATGTATTGTTCTCAATAACAACCATTGGTCAAGTGACTACTGAGAGGACCTCTCTTTAAGAATTAGCCAACCAATTAAAAACATAAGTGAACTAAATGAGAACCAGCTAAGTGGAACATCGGTATGTTAGTTGGTTTTGTTTAAGAACTTGAGTCAAGTTGGAGATAAATGCTACAAATATGCATGCTATTTACAATGCATTTCTCTTGTAAATTTAATAACAAGATACTCCCAAAATTCTTTGTCAGAATCACAAGATTTCCTTGATTTAGTAGCTAGCGTTCTTCATGTCGTTCAACTATGACTTTGCAACACATTCATCGAATCATTTATCGTCAAATATTTATCTTGTTTCATGTATCTAATGAACAAGCTAACACATGAATAATACTTTTATCACCATTAAAATATGCATGCATGCGTGCATGACCTAAAACCACCTGCATTACAACCTAGAAATACAAGAAGACCATACAAATGAGCCACAAAGCCCATCAAGATCGATAGATGGAGTAGGTTACATGAAGACCTAAATCCAAACAAAATTTGAGACTCGAGATTAATGACACTTTTGGATGATTCACTAGTTAACAAAAGAAGAAACAAATCTCGAGAAACACATAAGATGTAATGTCTCAGACCCTAGACCTAGTTTGGATTATCCCAAGTTGTCTAGTAGTAGACCCCCACTACTTATAAGCTAATACCACCCTGTGACTACTATATGCATTGCTATGTTAGGGGTGCTATAATCACCCCATTTATATTCGCGATGTCCTCATTTTTGCAATGACCCATGACCTATTCTCAAACAGTGACAACTTCACCTCTTGGGCATCTCTTTCCTAATGACTTTATGGTAGCGGTGGCTCCACCTCTTGGGTAACCCTCTCCACTATTATAGGGGACATGTTCTGATACCATATGTAATATGCAGGGCTCTAGACCCGATCCGTTATTGGTTCCAACTGGAGCCCTCAACAATAGACGTGCCTATCAGGGTTCCAACTGGAGACCCGATCCGCTATTGGTACCAATAGACGTGCCTATCAGGGCTCTATTGGTACCATATGTACTCAAAATTACATAGTACCCCTAACAACTATTGGTACCATATGTAATATCCAGGGCTCTATGCCTCTTTGTGATTATTAGTTTAGAGTAATAGAATCTCGAATTGATCGAGGACCAGTCTTGCACATCACGAGGGAATTTTGCAAATCGTATTCTCTTTGATTTCTTGCTCAATTAGTTTGTTTCCGATTACAAATATAAGATGTTGGACTAGACAGACTAACATATTTCAATACATTTGGCTCCATCGGATAGATAACAAAGCACTTAAAGCATTCACCACAATGTACAATGTTATACTTAAAAAAATCATGCAATGTGCAGGTGGAAAATACAAATAAAAAGAGTGCAATCCCATATAATTATGGAGAAAAAAGTATAATCCCCATGAAAAACCTCTCTCTTGTGACAATAAATTTCATGGCATATCTTAGCATGCACATGTGCTTAGTAGTCATGGTGCTTGTGATTCAATGTAGAATCTTTTTTTGAAAATATTCAATATATATTAACTAACACAATCCACCCCCATTGTGATAGGTCATCCATTTCCCCCATCAAAAAGGAGGAAGGCACCCACCAACCCTCGAGTGGATAATAGGGAATAAAAAAGGTTTTTATCAGTTGTGTACGTCTGAGATATTCCAATATCAGTTATGCCCCTCTCTTTTTTGAAATATAAATTGTGCCCTCAACTTCTTGTTGTTCTGTCACTTATGCCCTTCGGATTAGTTGTTGTTCATTCGCAATGCAAAACAAATGTTAACTTTGAGGATACATGGGGAATTAAATTAAAATAAAAGGGTTGTGAGGTTTTTCCTCCCCTCCCACCCTCTCCTTCCTCTCCCTCCTCCTCCGACGAACCCAACCTCCCCATCAAGTCCGTTTACTCGTTCAGAAGATTCCTTTTTGGTTGAACCCAACACAGGAGCACGCCTTAGCCTTGCTCACTGGAGCATCTACGTGCTTCCTTCCTTCTTGTCAATTGCAGGAGAGAAGAAAGGAGCTTTCATGCATTGTTGGATCTTGCCACCTCTCCTCGTATATGGATATTCAAGATTGCAGGTAGGAGATCATGTCCGCCAGCCTCCTCCTCCACCCCTTTCTCTCCTCCGCTCGCAGTCGCCTCCTCCTCCACCTCCTCGCCCCTCCTCTCCCTCCTTTCCTCCGCCCGCAGTCGCCTCCTCCTCCTCCTCCCCTTCTCTCTTCCACCCCAACTTCCACCTCCTCCTCCATCCCCCTCTCCTCCGCCTACAGCTTCCTCCTCCCCCTCCTCCGCCAGCCACACCCTCCTTCGCCCCCAGCTGCCCCCTTTCTCCTCCCTCTACCACATGATCTTTATAAGGTTGTACTCCAGATTGTAGCTCGGCCCTCTTGTTGACGAGAATCCATTGATGATGAATTTGTGATGGTTGTTACAACTTTTTGAAGAAGATATTGGATGGATCTGGAGTTCTTCAGGAGCCTACGAAGGAGGAGGGCGGATGCTGTGTAGGGCGAAGGAAGATGGGTCAGAGGAGGATGGTGAGTGAGAGGATTGTTTGGACAATTATGCCCCTCTTAACCTCACCATAGTTTGAAAAAAGGGAAAAATAGAGCTGCGACCCTATTTCCCTCCTATATACCATTCGAATTTCGTCAGAAATAGAGACTCCTACGACCTCCATCCATATGTCATCTTTTTAACGGTCGCAGGATTTTTTAAATCGACTCTGTCTGGATGGAGGCCGTAGGAGTCTCTGTTTCTGACGAAATTCGAATGACATATAGGAGGGATATAGGGATGAATATACATGTCGATATTTTTCAAAAAAAATAAAAAAATTGTCAAAAAAATGGGGCGGGGCAGCCATGTTGGGGCAGCCCCATCAACCCCTTGAAAAAATCATGATTAAGTTCCACTTATTGACAACGGAAGTAACAGAAATGCACAAATTATAGAACGACAAGAAGTCGGAGGCACAATTGATATTAAAAAAAAGAAAAGGTATAACTGCTATTAGAATATCTCATAGGGGCCCGAACCCAAAAAAACAGTTTTGGATCTTAAATAAATCCATGAAATTCATGTTGGATTGACATATTCATGCAACGTTGCAACAATTCGAAAAGGAAATGCAACAAAACGGATGCATGCAGTTGGAAGAGAGAGGCAGAGAGAGGGAGAGAGAGAGAGGATGCGCGACGTGGATAGAAGAGAGATATGAGACTGATGCGTGTGATTGATTTGCCTGACTCCGCGGCCCCGCCATAGATCCGCCCTTCCCTCCGCTTCTCCTCCTCTCCCCCTCCTCTTTGTCTCGTCGCCTCTGTTGGTATCCATCTCCATGCTCCTCCGTTTCTCCTCCACCCCAATTGCTTAGGAGCATCGTAAAGAACCCGTTCGGGGGACCTGCAATGGGGAGGGTGAAGCTAAAGATCAAGAGACTGGAGAACACCAGCGGCCGTCAGGTGACCTACTCGAAGAGGAGGGCCGGAATCCTCAAGAAGGCCAAGGAGATCTCCATTCTCTGCGACATTGACATCGCCCTCCTCATGTTCTCCCCCACCGGGAAACCCACCCTCTGCCTCGGGGAACGCAGGTAGGATCCCCCGCATTGCGCCAATGTAGTTGGCCTAGTTTTTATACCGAACCTTCTGCAAATTTTGAGACATCGTAAAGCTAAAGTTGTTTGACCACTGCAGATACATGTAAATAGAATGCGTGGTAAAAATGTTCTTCCGGGTGTCAACCTTAGCGGCCTAACAAAAAGATACAATGATAGTTGCTTCGCAATAATTTGATTGGGATTGTTCAAAGAAGACCGCATTTATAAATCCAATTATCCGAGAATGCATTTCGATCTACCCATGCATATATTTGGTCTCCTAGTGGCATGTACAGGCTCTCATGATTATGAATATCATAGCAATAATCTACACTGTCTTCTAGCTGGTATATAATGTTATTAGTCAAGGTTGAAAATATATAGGTCTGATAATGCATTTAAACTGTTGTGTGTGCATTTGGTCTGTAAATACTTTAATTTGATCCATCTTTTCAGCTCCATTGAAGAAGTCGTGTCGAAATTTGCGCAATTAACTCCTCAGGAGAGGACGAAAAGGTGCTCAGTAATTTGAAGGCCGTGGTTAGGAGTTTGATGTTTTGATTCTTGTTCAGTTATAGCTACACAGTCTAACTGGATGTTTGTGTGGTTTTTCTTTTTTCGAGCAGGAAGCTGGAGAGTCTCGAAGTAAGTGAGATCCTCGGATTGCTTATTTGTTTGTAAGCATGTGAATGCTGTTCTGATGAGTGCTAAGAACTCACAGCCACGGGTTGTTGCTAATGTGGAGTTTGCTTTGCCCAAATGTTGCTTGTTGTATCAGGCATTGAAGAAAACATTTAAAAAGTTGGATCATGATGTCAACATTCAAGACTTCCTTGGATCAAGGTATGTTTCTTTACTTATGTTTAACTTCTCCTACTTTAGTAATTACACATATGAACTCTCTATGAGATAGACGTATGCCTGAAGAGAGGGAGAAAATACTAGTTAATTAAGGATGCTTTTCTCAATACAACATAAACAATTGTGACTACTTACTGCAGAATAGACAGAAACACGAGCGAGAGAGAGAGAGAGAGCTTCAAAATAAAGACTGTAGGTGAGGCAAAATAACGACTGTGGGTGAGGTAGGAAAATATATTGAAACACGTGGATGCCAAATAGTGCAAAAACTTAGGTTCAATCTTGTTGGTTCCATAGAAGAAATATTTTTGTGCAGAAAGAAGAAGATCGATAATGGACCTGAAAGAGTGAAAGAGTGATAATGGACCTGAAATATTTTTGTGAAAAGTCTAGGGCTAGGTCGAGAGATGGAGCGCTGGTGGCGACCGCGGAGGGTTGGAGGCCTGGAGGACTCTCTGCATGGGTCATCGGAGGGGAGAGGCTCATCGCAGGGGAGAAATGGGAACGCTCTTGCGCGAGGGGTCACCGGAGGGGGGTGCGGGAGAGAGGGCGTGAGAAGGAAGCTGGCAGCGAGACGTGGGATGAGGGAGCTTGCGGGGTCTCGGAGAAGGGAAAATCGGTGGTGTACAAGGACGAGGGCGAGAAGATAATGGTCGGGGGTGGTGAGGAGTCTGCCGGTGGGGGAAGTGGGGAGTGGGTGCGTGTCTCGTACAAGAAGCTGGAGAAGCGGTGCTTCCGATGTGGAGCAAGGGGGCATGTGGCTTCGTTTTGTTCCTACCCGCCGAGGTGCTACTCCTGTGGAAGGCCTGGTCACCGCCAAGCTACATGCATGGCCTCTATCGGGAAGGTTGACGTTGGGGGTCCTGTGAGGGGATCGGCTCCTCGGGGCGGGGTCCGCGGCACCGGTGCAACATCTGTTCGGCGGGGGCGGAAGGTGTACAATGTCATGCAAGTGCAGCTCGAAGTGTGAGTAATCCGGTGAAAGCGATGGGGGGGTACTTCTTCGATAACCTCGAGGGAGGTGGAGGACGATGTTCGGGGGACGGGCATACACGCTTTGATCGGGTTCGCAGTGAAAGGTTCTATCGTATGGGACGATATGGCGACCCACCTGTATGGGTTCATGGGGGCGAAGTTCTTCGGCGATATTGTGAAACTCGGTGATCGAAGGTGCTGTATCCGTGGGCTCACAACATTCCAGAGGAATCGTCTTCTCCAGAATGGCGATGTTGGCAATGTCTGGTGGGGAAACTTTCATTTTGCCGATGATTCCTGCGCGGAGATGGAGACCTGTGTTGCTAGGGTGGCGGGAGTTCCGTTCTTACCCAGGACCGTGGGCTGTCTGTGGAAGGCCTTGCGGCGGTGGGGCACTGTTCGGGAGGTGCTTGAGGATGGTCTCAAGCCGGGCTCGCAGGTTAACGACATGGTGGTGCTGATGGAATGTAACCGGGCTATGTTGGACGAGATCGAAGGTCGGAGCTCGTTCGCGGAGTTGGCGATCGGTTGTTACACTTTCTCCGTCGAGCTGCGGGTTGACGCGTCGCCACCACCGCCGGACTTTCCGAGGGTGAACGTCGGGGGCTTGCACGGAGGCGGTTCGTGTTCCATGATGACGGTTGTTTTCCGAGAGGAACTTTGGGTGGAATGACGCGCGAGGATGATTGTATGCGCCCGTTCGTGGGCACACCTCGGGTCCTGTACAACGATTCATTCCTTCTGCCTGATGACGTGGAGACATGGGTATCTGTGTGGCCCCCGCTTCGTAGGTCTCGGACTTTGGAGGTGGGTCCGTGGGCACGGGTTGCCCGTGCAGACTCTTTGGTGGATCCGGCTATGCATTTCACTCCTTGTTCGGGTCCGAGAGGCCCATCGGATCCGGATCTCACTCGGGTCCTTTACACGACGTTGGACTCCATTGATTCCTTGTAGGTCGTGATGGTCTCAACCTCGTCGGTTTGGCCCCACCCCTGTGTTGAAATCGGGGCTTTGGCCCCACCTCTGTGGTGAAATCGGGGCTTCTATTTATGCTTTTCCACATCGGGCCTCGACCGCCATGTGCTCCCCCGTCGTGGCGGAGGTGCGGACCCGGCAGTCGCCATCCTTAGGCCAGGCGGCTCCCTCTGCGTCCGTGGTCGCCCTTGACCCTTATCCTGAAGGTGTTGCCGATACTCCATCATTGCTACCGAGCACCATCACGAATAGTGGTCTCACCTCTGAGGGAACAAGTGACATGAGGGCAAGGAAGAGATACATGAGAAGGAGTAGATCCAGGTCTTCTCGTCTGGAAGTGCAATCGAGCGTGACTCTAAAGGATATCGTTGCGGTGGCCGTAGGGGTAGTTCGCATTGAGGGGAGGCAAGACGGTCCCAAATGAAAGTTCTTTCCTGGAATGTTCGGGGGCTTGGGGACCCAAGCAAGCGGAGGATTATGGGGTCGAGATTCATGGAATGGGAATGCGACATCGTTTTACTACAAGAAACACAGCTTCAAACTGTCACAGACGACATATGGAGATCTTTTGGTGCGGGGGCAATTGATCAGTTCAGAACGAGGGATGCTGAAGGCTCTGCAGGTGGGATGCTGATTGCATGGAAATCCTCGAATCTGACTTTTAAAGCACTTATCTGAGGGAGACACGTTCTGACGGTCCTACTGGTATGTACGGTTTCCTCGTTGATGGTGGCTATCTCTTGTGTATATGGTCCTTGTTCTGGTGTCGTACGGGGAGAGATATGGGAGGATCTTTGTGAGGTGGGCAGGACGATCTCGGGGATACCTTGGCTCATTGGAGGGGATTTCAACGTCACGCTGCAGACCTCTGACAGGCCTGGAAATAGGGGGCAAGACCCGGGGTCGAACGACTTCGCCGACACTATTGACTCCCTGGGCCTTGAGGTTATGGACGCTGAGGATGTCGTCTATACGTGGAGAAGTTCCAACTCGCGTTCGCGCATTGATCGTTTCTTAGCGTCACCAGAAGTGTTGGAATCTTTCGCTCTTTCCTTTGTGAGGGCCAAGCCTCAGTCGCTGTCCGATCACGTGCCTATTTTGTGGGAGTCAGGCGATGCCCCTGTGCAGAGGGGTCTCTTCCGGTATGAGAAGTGCTGGTTGATGGAGGATAATTTTAGGGAGGTGGTTGCCTCCCATTGGTCTAGCGTGGATGTTGCTGGTTCAGCCGCATCTCATTTTGTCCAGAAGCTTTCTTCGTTGCGTGGTAGACTGTCGGCTTTCAAGAAAGAATCTCGGGCGGCCAGATGTGCGGCGAGGAAGGAGGCTGAAGAGGTGATCTGGAGTCTTGATGCAGTAGAGGACCAGAGAGAGCTCTCGGCGGAAGAGCTGGCTTGTCGTGCAGTTGCCCGGAATTAGGTTACCATCGAGGATCGCAAGCGGGTCACGGAGTGGAGGCAGAGGGCAAGAAGTGCTTGGTTGAGAGAGGGGGACGCGGACACCTCTTATTTTCATCGCGTTGCAAGTGGTAGGCGTCGATCTAATGCGATGCGGTCGCTCTCGATTGGCGGGGTCCGCGTGGAGGGGAACAAAGAAATGGGAAAAGCAATGATCAATCACTACAAGGACATTTCTTCGACAAACATTCCGAGGATTTGGAAATGGATGGGGCTTGACACTACGCCTGTACCGACCTCCTCTTGTGATTTGCTCACGCGCGTGGTGACCATAGAGGAGATCAAGGATGTGGTCTGGGACCTCAATGCGGATGCCGCCCCTGGGCTAGACGGTTTCCCGATTTCGTTTTATAAAGACTTCTGGGATTTGGTTGGCGCAGAGGTGTTGGAGGTAAGGTCGTCTCTGAATTTTGCGTGGGTAATGCGGGCTTTGAAAGGGTCAACCGTGCTTTAATCATCTTGCTACCCAAATCCGCGGTGCCAGACTGTCTTGATGACTACCGCCCTTTTGTGGTGTCTAACGCATTATATCTGATTACTGCGAAGGTATTCGCCGCTAGACTGAGTGGTATTCTTCCTTGCCTTATCTCCTCGCCGCAATCTGCTTTCATTCCGGGGAGATAGATCTCGGATTGTCTCACACTCGCCTCTGAGATCATCGCAGACTGGCGGAGACGGGATAAGAGCGGTGTTTTGTGGAAGGTGAACTTTGCTAAGGCTTACGATAGCCTGGACGGGAGGTTCCTTTGGTCGGTGTTGAGGAGGAAGGGGTTCCCAATGATTTGGATCGCTTGGATGAGGCGTTGTGTTACAACATCTTCTTTTACGGTCATGGTGAATGGTCACACGGAAGGGGCTTCTTCCAGCCTCGGAAGGGGGTGCGCCAAGGGTGCCCCTGGTTCCTATGTTGTTTGTCCTGGCGGCAGATGTCCTCGCTAGCATCGCGATTCGTGTTGTCAACTGTGGGCTCTCAAGTGGCTACTCGAGGGAGGGTTCACTGATTCTGCTCCTACAATATGCTGACAATACTCTATTCTTCATTGTGAGGGGGGGGGGGGTTGCGGAGGCTAGTGGCATGGCCTTGGCTTTGGAAATTTTCAGCGAACTGTCCGGGTTGTTCAAGAACACCAATAAGTTGAAGGTTGTCCCTATTGGTCTCTCAGTGGTGGAGGCCGGTGCCTGTGCTCAGACGTTGGGTTCGTATTGGAGCTCCTTGCCGTTGGATTATTTGGGGATGCCATTGTCTATGGGCAGAACGAGGACGACAGATTGGCTGGGGGTTGTCGAGAAGGTGGAAATGAGGTTGGCAGGATGGAAATCGGCGGTCTTGTCGGGGGAGGGGGGGGGGTTGGTACTCCTGAAGGCGGTCCTCTCCTCTATTCCGATCTATTTCCTTTCCAACCGGCATATCCGAAGGGTATTAGGGCTCGGTTGGAGAAGAAGATGCGTGGCTTCTTATGGGGAACTCCTAGGAGGGGGGGGGGGGCAAGGGGCATCCACCTTGTTGGGTGGGAGGATATTACGGTCACGAAGAATCAGGGAGGTTTGGGAGTAAAATGTCTCCAACAAATGAACGATGCCTTGCTGCTTAAGTAGGCGAGTACGCTCTGGGGACCTGAAGAGGACCTTGTTTGTACCGTACTGCGCAAGATTTACAATGTTACAGGGACGCCTCCGAGGCTGGATGCTCAAACGGAATATACGGCTCCATTCTGGAAGGGTGTCGTGGAGGTCTTCTCCAAGAACTTATCTTTGTTCAGACCGATCCTTGGTGGGGGTGAATCCTTCGCTTTTTTTTAAAAGAACGGGAGAGCCCTCCCGAGGCGGGAGTCACCACACCAAAGCATTCATTAATAAAGCATAGGATACATCAGTTTGATAACCAGAAATTGTACAAAGCATTACAGTGGGCTATAACATTTTCAGAGTAAAACCGTTGCCCCTTGAAAATTGTATCATTCCTACCAAGCTAAATAGCCCACAGAACGACAAGAGGCTTGGAGACATCATCGGAAGACCCATGGCCGACCCCACGAATCGACCTCCAAAACTGATCAGCATCAAAGGCCCAGACCCACGTGAGCCCCAATGACTCCCAAATCTTTGCCGAAGACCTGCAACCAACGAATATGTGGTCCACATCCTCCAACTCGTCCTCGCATCTGTCACACTTTAGATCCGTCCCACCCAGCAGTCTGCCTCTTCTCACTTTGTCACAAATACGACCTCTCCTCATACACCAAAGGAAGACCTTAACCCGTGTAGGAATCTTAGCTGCCCAAATCATCTTCACGTTAGCACACAGATCTTCATCACGCTCCACCAAAGCCGAAGTAGCCTTCCGATAGGCTACCTTCACCGAGAACTTACCATCAGTCCACTCAAAACGGTCCGGGTCTCCCGACAGCTCCCCGGTATGGGGAATCTCAAACAACATCCTCAAAAACTCCTCCAACCTCTGATCCGAGAGATCTGCAAGGAACCTCGGCGCCTACATCCCAGCTTCGACGACCTCTGCCACCCACGCCCCCTATCTACGGTCAACGCCATCAACCGAGGGAAACGGGAGGCCAAGGCCCCATCCCCCGTCCAGTCATCCAGCTAAAAACGGAATCGGAGCCCATCCCCCGAAGTCGGCCTAAGAAGCGGCCGTAGCCCCGGAAGCACGGCATGGATCCCACTCCACAAGGAAGACTCATGACGCTTCCTCACTGTCACCAACTCCCCAGTAACACCATATATCTTTCTCAGCAGCTGCAAGACCGGCGAGTCGGACGAACCCCAAATGCGCACCACCCACTTGGCTAACAAAGCTTTGTTCATAGATTCCACATCCCTAACGCCAAGGCCCCCCTCTGCAACAGGAACAACCAGATCCTTTCAAGCCACCAGGTGCAACCCCCTTTTTGTCTGTCTTCCATCAGACCAGAAAAAGGATCTCATCAAGGTCTCAATCTTCCTTCTAACACCAACATGCATTAATCTCGTCGAAAAGAAAAAAATCGGGATGGCCGAAAGAACATGCTTCAACAATGTAAGCTTCCCACCCTTGGACAGAGTGATAGCCTTCCAACCTTCCAACCTCTCCTCCATTCTGCGCAGTACACAATCCCAATCGGACTTCCTCAGCCTGCCCTCAACCAGAGGCAATCCCAGATAGGTTATTGGCAGTCTCCCCAAGGGGCATCCTGCCTACTCCAGCCCGATGCTCTCCTCGCCACCCAAACCCATTGGAACAAGGACCGACTTCTGCTTGTTAATCTGCAATCCAGAGAGGCACCCAAAAACATCCACCACCACAGCTGCATTGCGGTTCTGCTCCTCCGTCCCTCCCAGGAATATCAGCGTGCATATTGCAACACCGGGATTGAGATGTCCCCCATTCGGAAGCCCTCGCACCAGTTTTCTTCCACTGCCCGCTCAAACAAAACCACAAGACAATCTGCAACCAGCACAAAAAGCAGGGGAGCAAGGGGGCAGCCCTGACGCACCCCCTCTGCGGTTGGAACCATCCTCCCTCAAGCCTCCCATTTACCAACACCGAGCAAAGAGCTAGTGGTGACGCATCTCTTAACCCAAGCAATCCAATCTTCCAGGAAACCTCTTTTCTGCATAGCTAAGCAAAGGAATCTCCAACTGACACAGTCATAAGCCTTGGTGTAGTCAATCTTCCAAACTGCTCCTTTTTTTAGACCTCTTCCACTCACGACATATCTCTGAAGTGGTCACGATTCCATCCGCCATACACCGACCCGGAATGAAGGCAGATTGGGCCGGCAAAACCACAAAATGACCCCGCAAGGCGACCCCAATCTCCCTTTCGCCTAAAACTCTTTGGCCCCCTACCGCCATCTCATGCAAGAAGCTCCTTCTCCTCCTCCCGGATGCCACAGAATGGAAGAACCGCGTGTTGGCGTCCCCTTCCCTTAGCCACTTCTGTCTGGCCCTCTGCCGCCAATGAACCTCCTCTTTTCTGTCCTCCGAAGCACAGTTTCCAGCCATGCTGCCCTCTCCTCCACCTCCTCCGGAGACAGCCCTCGATCATTATCAAACCCGTCTAACCTGCTGATCCCAGCCTCTGCCTCCTCCCTGACGGCCCGTCGCCTCCTGGCGACATCCTTCCCATAACTCAACAGCAACCGCCTCAGGGACTCGAGCTTGGCCGCAAACCGCGACACTGCCGAGCCCGCCACCGCCACATTCCGCCAATGTTCGTGCACCATGTCCCGGAAACCATCCTCCAGCAGCCACTTCTTCTCAAATCAAAAGGAGAACCGAGCCAAGCACTCCTCACCAGAAAACCATAGAACAGGAGTGTGATCAGATAGAGTCCTCGGAAGAGCCCAAGCCCTCCCAAAGGGAAAACCTCCCCTGCCTCAACCGACATCAGGAATTTGTCGAGTCTGGACCTCGCTCTCGCGTTCCTCCAAGTGTACTTGCACCCAGCCACATCCACAACAGACAATCCCAGAGACCGAACCACCTGCCTCATATCTGCGGATCCAGGATCAGAGCCTCCGCTCCCCCCCGGCCTGTCGTCCGGTAACAACATGACATTGAAGTCGCCACAGATGATCCAAATACCGTCGCCAACCCCAGGCCCAGCACTCTCCAGATCCCCAGCCAAGCTACCATCCTGTCGCCGACACGGGCCATAGGCATTGGTAACGCACAGACAGATCCCATCCGCCCTCCGCCGCAGCCGAACAGACAAAGTGAACTGGGAGGCGGAAATCCCCAGCCGATCGAACGAATCAGATCGCCAACCGGAAAGCAACTCCCCTGAAGCCCCTGCAGCCTCCTTGTCAGCCACCAAGAAAAACCCCCTACTCATCTTCCGCCGCAACTGGTCATCCAAAGAATGCAACTTAGTCTCCTGAAGCAAGAAAATATCTACACCAGCCTCTCTCAACAGATTCTGCACCCAGAGCCTCTTTTCGGGTCGGCCCAGACCCTTACATTCAATGATAGCAGCTTCATTTGGCGAGTAAAGTTTCCCTCTTTCTTGGGGGAATAACCCACAAGCGTCGTGCCATGTCCCTGTCGAGAGCAACAAAACGGTTCCGCACCACTAACGGGCTGGCCTCCCTCACACTCACAACCTCAGCATCCGCCCCCGATGCCAAAGATGTCCTCAGAGCAGCCCTCGCCTCCTTCTCAGCCCTCCTTCGCTCCCCTCTCCCCCTTTCATACGTCATACCAAAACGCCGCGACACCTCCCCGCCCAAAAGCTACAAAGATCCTCCCACCTGCCCCACCCCAGCCGGATCGACCCCACCCCTAGCTGAAACCTCCCCACCCAACGCACCATCAGACGTACCAGCCACCCCTACCACAGCAGCCACCTCTTCCAGCTGTAAATCCCGGCCCCCCTGAACAGCAGCCCACTCCCCCATAGATACCTCCACCCGTGGAGAGGTCGCAACTCCCCCCCTCTCCGAACCGGCGCCCAAAGCAACCCCTCCACACCTCGGGCCAAAATCCCCTCCTCAACCTCCTCCACTAGACAAGCATCCGATGCTGACCGAGCCCCACCCCCTCCCAGAGCCTCCCCTCCGCCAACAGACCGCGCCGAAGCCGCCAGAAACCAAGGCATAGGAACAGGCGCCAACCTCGGAAAATACACCACCGAAATGGACCCGAACCGAAGACCCTCCTCCGGGGCACGTGCCACACTCAGAAGCTACCCCCCCCACCGAATGTCGCCCCTCCTCTGGCCGCCAAGCCCCCACCTTCGCATCAGATCGCTGCTCCACCCCACCTTCCACCACCGCCACCTTGGCCACTGGGACCTCCTTCTTGCGGCACCCAGCAGCCAGAATAGCCGCCCACACATCTGCAGCCACCAGCTCAAGAAGAAGCCGCCTACCAGCCAGTCGAACCTCCCACCAACCCATCTTCTCGACACCAACCGGCCTCACCCGAAGGACCACCTCCAAAGGCTGCCCGGGTTGACACCCCGAACTCTCGACTGAGACAACCACGATAACGCCACACAGCAACTCTAAAATGCACTCCCTCGTCCTCACCCCCAGCGGAAGCCCCCTGACAACGACCCTCTCCACGCTGCTAGGCTGCACAGCAACATCCCAGTCCCTCGGCCTCCGCCACCTCAACTGTAAGCTCCCAGTCACCGGCCCATACAACAACCTCCGGATCTCGTACTCACGGAGGCCCCTCGCCACCGCCCTCCACGGAGAAAGCCGAGCCACATCACCCTTAAAAGAACCTTGGACACGAGGCCCACGTCCGAAGTCGCCAAAAACAACGCCCCCTCTCCCCCACCCTCGCCAACCAGCACATCATCACGCGCATCCGCCTTCGGGCAGCACCTCCGAGAATGTCCGAAACCCCGGCAAGAGAAGCAACGCACAGGCTCCCGACACGCCTGCGCCCAATGATCCAACCCACCGCATCGAAAACATCCGCGTCCGAAGGGGGAGACCTTCGACGGCCCACACCTACATCCAAAAGCAGCAGCATACCTCCCCCTACGACGACCTTCCACCAGGTGCCAACCCTGGGTCGCACCACAGCCCTCGCTCGTGCCCTTGTCCGGAAGCGTGTCTGATTAGTCCTGCTCGGAAGGGTCCAATGACGAACCCACAATCTGAACGTCGTACTGCGCCCCACCAAACCTTCCCCCTAACTGCTGCTCCCTTCCGCGGACCTGGCAGCCACGCGCGGAAGCACCGATCTCCACACCCGCCGAAGAAGCCAGCACCGCACGCGTGGGACCCCAGATCGCCCCAACCTCCCATCGCGCGCGACGCTCCCAGCCAATCCGCACGCCCGCACCATGAGCAAGAGCGGAGAAGCCCTTAGCCCCAGCCCCTTTGTTGGCGCCCTGAACCAGATCGGAGAAGCCCTTAGCCCCAGCACCCTTGTTGGTGCCCTGAGAGGAGACGCGTTGCCTGAAATCGCGGCGAACGAACTCGCGATGGGCGAAGCAGGAGTCGCGCCGCCCGAGCCCGCGTCGCCCGGAATCGCGAAGGGCGAAGGTGGAACCGCGTTGCCCGACACCGTGTTGCCCGCACTCGCGTCGCCCGAACTCGCGTTGGGCGAAGGAGGAGACGCGTCGCAAGCCCTCGCCGCGATGGAGAAGGGAATCGCGTCCCACCCCCGTTCGCCCTAACATCGCGTCACACTCCCACATCGTTGAAAAAGTTTGTTATAGAGATCAAATCCTTTGCTTTTTGGACTAACGATTGGACGGGGAGGCCTTGTGTACGCGATTTCCACGGTTATTTGCTGTCGCAGATGACAAATCGACGACGGTTGCAGCGTGTTGGTCGAATGGAAGTTGGTGCTCGACTTTCTGCTCCCCTTTCTCCGACCAAAGATTGGAGGATTTTTTGGGCCTCCTGGATGCCATCACGGAGGTGGGGCGTCCATCGGAGGGGATAGACCATTGGGGTTGGCGTGAGGGTCAGTTTACGGTTAAAAGGGCCTTTGGGGCTATTTGTAGGCCGTCGCCGTCTCGCTCGGAGATCTTGATCCGCGATTGTGCGTTCCTTTGGTCCCTCAAGCTTCCTGAAAGTATTGGTTTCTTCTTATGGCTGCTTCGGAGACAAAGGCTGATGACTAGGGACCGGTGTACCAGGCTCCTTGGAGCCACTTCGAAGAGGTGTCTGCTCTGCGAGGAGGCGGTTGAGTCCATCGAGCACCTGTTCCTCAAGTGCCCCAAGGTGTTTCCAATATGGCAGGGGTCGGGGTTGGCCTGGTGTTGCGTTATGGATATCGAGTCTTTCTGTGGCTCGCTGATGACAAATATAACTAGATCTAGAAGGGAGTTGATCCTTCCTCTGGCCATCCTTTGGGCCACTTGGCTGGGGAGGAATGCCTTGTTGTTCTCGGGGCAGCGCTTTTATAAGGAAAATGTGGAGGTACATGCCAAGTGTTTGGTAGATGATTGGGTGTTGTAGTTGGTCGCTCCGGCGACCGAACTTTCTGTATTTTTTTCCCTTTTTTGTGGCCTCGTTTTTTGAATTAAGGATGGGGCGAACACCAACGAGTGGCTCCCCCTATTTCAAGATTTCAAAAAAAAAGAGTGAAAAGAAGAGTTGATCAAGGTTCTCACTTAGATAAACTTCAATGTAGGGGTTTAAGATAAAAAAATATGAATAAATTACTAAGTTTGCCAATGCAAAAATACATAAAGTGTACTATTACTTTCATCTTTTTTTTGTATATGCTTGTTGAAATGTAAGACTTGTCATGATTATTTAAAAATCACGGCTTTCTTCATTTTTGGTCACATGTTTCTTAACTGTTCTTTCCTTTTCTTCTTTTCAGCAGCCAAACTATTGAGGTATGTACTCACACAAGATGCTTCTTGTTTTAGCATGTATTTAGAAGCATCATGTGGCCAAAATTTGAACAAAAACTTTACTGAGCAGGATTTGACTAATCACTCGAGGTTGCTGCAAGCTCAACTATCAGAAATGCACCAGAGACTGACGTAATAATTTCACTTCTCTGCATTTTAATAGCAGTCAATCCTCTGAATGGAGCAATTAGAAATGGTTATCCTTGATATGCCAGTCTATGGAATTTCTGTCTATTATGGTGAAATATACTTAGCTTATGTGTGAATGATTGAGCCCAACAAAATGCAAATGACTCGTGGAAAACTCTCCAAAATGGGAGAAAACTCACATCCCAAACCTTGTCATGAGGAAACGGATTTACTCGCAAACTAAATCCACAAGTGTTGCGGGTTTGAGTTATATATATGAGGAGAAGGGTAAAGGGATCCTTACCCAAGTTCCATTTACTCGAATACATATAACCTTGGGAACATACAGATCGAACATGCCCAACTTGTCCACATTCTTCTCGAAGCTCGAGGTGGAGAGACCTTTGGTAAACATATCAATAACCTGATCACCTGTCTTGATGTAAGGAAGATATGGCTCCATAGTCAATCCATTCTCTTATAAAATGTCTGTCAACTTCAACATACTTTATTCTATCATGAAGAATATAATTACTAGCAGGATTGATGGAAGCCTTGTTGTCATAAAATAGCTCCATGAGAAAATCAACAACCGATCCTGATAGTGTATAGAATAATCTTCAGCAAAAGCTTCTCGATGACGTTATTTGCAACAACTAGGTAGTTAGCTTTAACACTGGATCTGACTCAAAGTGATTGCTCTTTTACTTCTCCAGATAATGAGGTTTCCACAATGGTAAACACAATAGCTAGATGTGGATCAATACAACATGACCAATCATCATCTGTGTAGTCTTCAACATTCAAGTTTTCTCCTCGCCTAGAGATTAATCCCTTACCAAGACTTCGTGATATACCCCAGAATCCAAGAAACAACCTCCATGTGCGTAGGAGCATGCATGAATTTACTAACCACGTTAGACCTTGTAAGATTGAGATAGAATAGCTAGCTCGCTAGTCTTTCATAAAATGTTTTTTCCCTTTCTTTAAGTTTATTAATGCTCACATGATGATTAGCTTCATTAGGAATGACAAAAGGTTTACACCCAAGTTTCCTTGAGTTCTTTTGAAGATCATGCGCATATTTTCTCTGAGTCAAGCACATGTCATCTTTAGTCTTAGCAGTTTCGATTGACAATTTTTTGGCTGTCTTACGCATTTTAAATCGAACTCAGATAGGTCTTGAATTTGCAAATTTATCTTTATCATCACTAATTACAATCATGTCATCAATGTAGATAAGAAGAATTAGGGTTCTTCTATTAATAATTTTTACAAATAAAGTATGATCTCCATTTCCCATCTTAATTCATTATCTTTTTACCGTATAGCATTTTCCTTTCTTGTCATATCCTTTGTACATAATCATAGACTTATCCTTTCAATTCGCCACTCAAGAAGGCATTTTTATCATCCAATCGCGACATTTACCAAGCTCGTTTAATTGCAATAGAGATAATAACATGGATGATATTCATTTCAGCAACAATGGCAGAAGTCATAAGATAATCTAATCCCATATTTCTAATTAAATCTATTTACAAGTAATTGTATCTGTCAATGGTTCCTTCTGAGGTATACTTAATGTTATAAACCAATTTTGACCCAACAAGGTGTGCGCCTTCTGGAATATCTACAACCTTTCGGATGCCATTTTTATAAGATTATTCATCTCATTCTGTATAGCACAACCAATTCCAATTATTTCCAAGCTCACTGACATTTTTGGGGATATCAGTAGGGTCAAGAGTGGTGATGATTCAATTATAAATTTATAGGAGGGACAAAGATTAGAGTAGGAAACATATATGCAAATCGGGTTGAGGACATCTCACATGTCTAGAAGGAATCTTGATCCCAGTTTATTGTTGTTAACATGATTAACCGTGCATATATTAAACAGTAATACAATGGATCTAAATGAATTGACAAAGAAACAATAACGATTAATATCATGTTAATCATGTGTTTCCCATTCATTATCTGATTATAACGTGCAAATAGGAACCGATTAAATAAACGGAAACAAGTATTAGGGCATGATCCAGAGAAAGTAAAGCAATAAACATATTGCGGCAAATAAATCAAAAGAAGAATAAGGTTAGAAATCACTGAAGCGCCCATGAAATGGACTGCCCTTAGAGAGGATGTCTCCCCCACAATACCGCTGCGAAGGGTACTGGTGATCCGCTCCCAGGATACGACGGCACATGATCACTTCTGCGCACACCGACGAGATCGACCTCGAATGTATCTCAAAGAACTGCAGCTGAGAGAAAGAGAAACACAGGTTCGTCCGCGCGAGGAAGAACGGAGGAAAAAAAGCAAGCCGACGTGAGAGGCTTTTTCTTGCGAATGAGGAAAACAACGTGGGGGAAGGGAGATATAAAGACGGCCATGTGCCCTAGCGTGGTACCCTTCGATTTCTGAAAACTCCACTTAACGGGCACGTCATTTCGGATCCTGAAATGCGGCCAGAATCGTGCGTCCATGATGGCGAGTTGAATTCCCATTTTAGTCGACTTACCAAATTAATCGTGTGATTAATTTAATCAACTTACCAAATGAAACCCATAGCAAAAGTATCGAGATCCGAGATCTGAATTGACTCTCCCGAGCCCAAGTCCGAGCGGGAGCCGGAACCGGAGACGGAGCAGAGCGCGCGCGCGTGTGTGGTCCTCCATTCCTCCTCTCTACTATTGCTACAAGAGCTTGGGTTGTGGAATCATATATAAACCCACAAAAAATTTAGAGTTTCAAGGTATGGTACTAAACTTCTACCCAAACTTTTCCATGTTTCAAATTTGGGAATTCTCAACTTTCCCTTTAAGCCATTTGGTTTCCTAATTGAAACCAAATTAACTTCAATTGTAATTATATAGATTTTCCAATTAAAATCTAATTACAATTCTTAATACAACAATCCCCCACAAATTCACCAATTTGAAAAAGAGATTCAAAGAGGTAAAACACAACTTTCGGCTGCCACACTTTGCTTTCAATAAAGGTACCTTCTGGTTTGAACCTCTACCTGAGTTTACTACTTTCACTTTAACCGGAATGAAGTAAACTACATCTTGAACTTCAGACCTTAGTGTTAAAGTATACGGTAGAAACAATAAAGTGTTATTCTTGTTACAATCTTCAGAGTTGGTGCTCTTAAAGGCCATGTACCCTTATCCTGTTTTATGAGTGTGTTCAGGAAAGACCATCTTCCTTTAACTGCGGCACACAGTAACACTCACATAGGTGGCGTTCTCCAAGGATGCACTGCTAACATCCTGCCCAAAGGCTTGAATCCATTCAGAGCCTATGTTCTTCCTAAACTTGCAGCTTAAATGACACTCAGGCTTCCAGAGATAAGACACCCATGCATACGCATTAATATTAGAGTACCAACCAGTTCTCTAAACAGCTTGTTATTACCACATTGAACCTACTTTGTGGGATCTCCACTCAAGTAGGTTGGGTTGCTACTGTAGATGAACTCCTAATGGGTCTCAGTCCCATCCCAAGCCTAGACTTTAGGACTAAAGATCTATCAAATCCCTTAGTCAATGGATTTGCCGTGTTGTCTTTGGATCCAGCAAAATCCACAACCAACACCCCTCGAGACATCAAATCCCTCAACATCTTAAGTCTGATTTGTATGTGTCTTCTTGTTTTTTGATTGAATTTTGAACTCTTCAATCTTAGCAATTGTGGTCATATTATCACAATGTACCGAGATAGCAGGAACATGCTGACCTACCATGGAAATTTCAGACAGAAGTTCCCTTAACCATTCAGCCTCAATTCCAGTGGTGTCCAAAGCACATAGCTCGACCAAAAGTGGATCGAGCTAGAATGATCTGCTTTACAGACCTCCAGGAGACTACACCGCCTCCAAAGGTAAATAAATACCCAGTAATACCATTACTCCCAGACTCCTCTATTTTCCCTATCCAGTTTACATCACTATACCCTTCTAGTACAGATGGATGTCTATCATAATGCAAACCAAGGGAAATAGTTCCCTTCAAGTACTTTAGTACTCGATCCAGAGCCTCCCAGTGAGTACGGTCAGGACAACAAGTGTATTTACTCAGCTTTGCAATCGAGAATGAAATATCAGGTCTCGTGCAATTTGCAAGATACATTAAACTTCCTATTACTTGTGAATACCTTAGTTGAGCTACAGGTACTCTACTTTTATTCTTAAACAACGTTTTGGATGAATCAAAAGGAGTGCTTACAACTTTGTAATCTTGATATGCAAATTTCTCAAGTATCTTCTCAGCATAGTGAGATTGAGAAATTGCAATCCCATCAACTGACCTTGTCAGTTTGAGACCCAAGATCACATCAGCAACACCCATGTCCTTCATCTCAAACTTGCTACTTAAGAATGCCTTAGTCTCATTAATAATCCTTATATGTGATCCAAACAACAATATGTCATCAACATACAGGTGCAAGACAATACACTCATCACCTTTCACCTTCGAATAGACACACTTATCGGATTTATGAACCTCAAAGCGACATGACAAAATTGTTTTGTCAAATTTTTCATGCCACTGCTTTGGTGCTTGTTTCAATTCGTAAAGGGATTTGACAAGCTTGCAAACCTTTCCCTCATTCCAAGGAATCACAAGCCCATTAGGTTGATCCATATAGATCTCCTCCTCAAGATCGCCATGCAAGAAGGCGGTCTTTACATCCATCTGGTGGATAGAGAGGTCATATACATATGCCAATGCTATGAGCATCCGGATTGTGGTCATCCTAGTCACAGTGGAATAAGTATCAAAATAATCGATACCTTCCTTTCGCCTAAAGTCCTTGGCAACTAACATGTCTTTATACTTTTCAATTTATCCATCAGGCTTACGCTTTCTCTTAAACACCCACTTGCACCTAATGGTAGAGCACCCTTTAGGTAAATAAACCAACTCCCAAGTTCCATTAGCCATAATGGAATCCATCTCAGATTTGATGGCTTCCTTCCATTGTTTCGCTTCAGGTGAAGCCATGACTTCCTTGTAATTTGGTGGATCACCTTCGATCTGGTAGACAACAAAGTCTCTACCCAAATCCTTGGCTATCCGAGGTCTTTTACTCCTCTTGACTCAATCTCTTCTGAAAGGTCATTGGGTTCAGGTTGAGTCTCAACCCCCACATTCGTTATCTTTTCCACTTGATCTGGAATAGATCCTGATGTGGAGGCGTCCTCAATGGTCAGATTTTGAGGAATCCCAGTCTTCAACGGGAAGACATCCTCAAAGAAGGTAGCATCACGGAGTTCAACAATGGTGTTGACTTCTATGCCCGGTATCTCGGATCGAATTACCAAGAATCTATATGCATAACTATTTTCCAAATAACCTAAGAAGACTGTATTAATAGTTTTAGGACCAAATTTCTTTCTCTTGTGTTCTGGGACTAAAACCTTAGCGAGACAGCCCACACTTTGGGATATCTTAAGCTCGATTTCCTATTTCTCCAAAGTTCAAAAGGACACTTTTCCATATGCCTTAGAGGAACCCTATTCAAAATATGGCAAGCCGTATTCAAGGCTTCTCCCCACATATAGGTTGGAAGTCCAGAACTCTTTAGGAGAGCATTTATAATGTCAGTTAAGGTTCTATTTTTCCGTTCTGTTATGCCATTTGATTGCGGTGAATATGGGGTCGTAACTTCATGAACTATACCAAATGATTTGCATTATTCATCAAACAAGTTAGAGGTATATTCACCTCCTCTATCTGACCTAAGGCGTTCAAGCACTTTTCCTGTTTGTGTCTCAGCCTCATTCTTAAATATAAGAAATTTCTCTAAGGCTTTATCCTTGGTTTTTATTAGATATACATAGCAGTATCTACTGCCATCATCTGTAAAGGTGATAAAGTATTTCTTATTGTCTCGAGTCAACACACCATTAAACTCACAAATATCCGTGTGTACTAGATCCAAGATCTCACTATCTCTAGAGAGAGATTGAAAAGACTTTCTAGGTGTCTTAACTTGTACACAGATTTCACATTTTTAAGTTTTATCAATAGTGTGTTTAGGGATCAACTCTAAATTTATCATTCTCTTAATTGAATTTAAGTTTACACGTCCCAATCTATCATGCCACAGATCACAAGATTCTAGATTATTCACAACATAAGACATTAAAACATTCATTTCATTATTGTTTACTGAATCACATCTAATTCTAAACAACAAATCAAAATCTGCCAAATAACCTTTTTCATAAAAAATGCCATGTCTCAGAATGACAACTTTATTACATTTAAAGTTCAATTCAAAACTATTTCTAACTAAGATAGAGCCAGATAAAACATTCTTCTTGACGTTAGGAACATGCAACACCCTGTGCAACGTCCAGACACGTCCAGAGGAGAACCTCAAGTTGACTTGTCCTGACCCTAGCACCCTGGTTGCAGAATAGTTCCCCATCTTCACAGTCCCACCATTACAGGTCTGATAAGAAGAAAACAAAGTTCTGTCAGAACAAATATTTACATTGGCTCCCGTATCCACGAGCCACTTATTTGGATCATGAATATGGTATAGTTCAGGTTTTACAGAGACATACCCCTCGCTAGCCCCAAGTCCCATAGTGATCATATTCACTTGTGGACACGCGTCTGCAGCCTTAGGTTGAGCCTTTAAGGATGAACAGTCCTTCTTCCAATGGTCAACCTGATTACAGTGCCAGCAGGGCCTATTCTTTGCCTTTTTCTGGATCTTACCCTTTGGTTTTATTTTATTGTTGTTATTACCCTTTCCCTTCTTACCCTTGCCCTTCGAGGTCATGAAATTGACCTTAGCCTGAATATCGACAGGAAGCACATGCTTTTGTTTCATGTGTTCCTCCTCTATGGAAATTGCCATCATCAAGTCATCCATAGAAAATTTTCCCTTCTTATGTTTCAGGGTCATACCGAAGTCTTCCCAAGACTTGGGGAATTTTTCTATGATGCACATGACCTGAAATTTCTCTGGAAGTTTCATTTCGGCATCTTCTAAACCATGGAGCAGGAGTAAAAACTCGTGTACCTGTTCAGAAACAGACTTCCCTTCGGCCATAGAAAACTTTAAAAATTTGTCCACGGAGTATTTCTCAATACCGAGATCTTCGGTATTATACTTCCGATCCAAATCTTCCCATAGTCCCTTCGCAGTCTGCGTGGATGAACTATATACGTCAAACAACGTGTTGGACAGAGCCAACAGGATGCAACCATGACATATACGGTCGTATTCCTTCCACGTATATTGCGCCTTCTGTCTATCGGGTGAGGAGTTTTCCTTTTCCACCGTAGGGCAATTAGTTTCAAGCATTGAGATTAGCCCTATGGTGGTTAACCAGATCTTCATGCGTTGTTGCCAATGCTTGAAATTCTGACCACCAAATTTTTCAGGCATACCCGTCATATCAACCCTCGATTTAAACATGTTTTCCGACATTATTTTAAAAACGGTTCCGAATATCCTCTCTAAAATTGTTGTTAACATGATTAACAATGCATATATTAAACAGTAAAACAACGGATCCAAATGAATTGACAGAGAAACAATAACGATGAATATCATGTTAATAATGTGTTTCCCATTCTTTATCCGATTATAACATGCAAATGGGAACCGATTAAATAAACGGAAACAAGTATTAGGGCATGATCCAGAGAAAGTAAAGCAATAAACATATTGCGACAACAAATCAAAAGAAGAATAAGGTTAGAAATCACCGAAGCACCATGAAATGGACTGCCCTTAGAGAGGATATCGCCCCCACAAGGGTACTGGCGATCTGCTCCCAGGATACGACGGCACACGATCACGCCTGCGCACACCGACGAGATCGACCTTGAATGTACCTCAAAGAACTGTAGTCGAGAGAAAGAGAAGCACAGGTTCGTCTGCACGAGGAAGAATGGAGGAAAAAACAAGTCGGCGTGACAGGCTTTTTCTTGAGAATGAGGAAAACAATGCGGGGGAAGGGAGATATAAAGACGGCCACGTGCCCTAGCACGTTACCCTTCGAT
Organism: Ottelia alismoides; assembly: GCA_037367405.1. NCBI lineage: Eukaryota > Viridiplantae > Streptophyta > Magnoliopsida > Alismatales > Hydrocharitaceae > Ottelia > Ottelia alismoides. The sequence continues at coordinate 470,527 of JAZKJV010005717.1, read as the reverse complement.
TTCCGAAAACTCACCTCAACGGGCGCATCATTTCGGATCCCGAAATTGCGGCCAGAATTGTGCGTCCATGATGACGAGTTGAATTTCCATTTTAGTCGACTTACCAAATTAATCGTGTGATTAATTTAATCGACTTACCAAATGAAACTCGTAGCAAAAGTATCGAGATCCGAAATCCGAATTGACTCTCCCGAGCCCGAGCCCGAGCGGAGCGCGCACGCACGTGTGGTCCTCCATTCCTCCTCTCTATTATTGCTACAAGAGCTTGGGTTGTGCACTCATATATAAGCCCACCAAAAGTTTAGAGTTGCAAGGTATGGTACTAAACTTCTACGCAAATTTTTCCATGTTTCAAATTTAGGAATTCTCAACTTTCCCTCCAAGCCATTTGGTTTCCCAATTGAAACCAAATTAACTTCAATTGTAATTACATAGATTTTCCAATTAAAATCTAATTACAATTCTTAATACAACATTTATCTCATCTCCTTGCAATGGTCTTTTCTAGTTACTCAGCAATCATTGCTTGCATCAGTATCAATATATTCCATTATGGACAACATGTATAATTATTGCGGCTTTGGACTTGGATCATTCGGGGAGGTATCAAGGAGATTGGGATCAGTCTCTTCTTCACCACCTCTAGCATTTCTCATGTAAGCTTTCCCAAACAATCTTTTATCGCTTCCCATTTGTGACTCCCCTTGTGGACGTAACTTCTTCTATGAATGTAACCCTCGTGAATCAGTATCACCCCAAAACTATAGATCACACTCCTCTTCATATCTATCTCCCCTGAAGAGGGTTGAAGAGGGTCAACCGGGAAAAAAGATTTTTGTTGTAAAAAAGGTAGCATCTTTGATGACAATCACTCTTCCAGAGGAGGAATTGACACATTTATACCCTTTCCGAGTAGTCGGGTAACCAAGAAAGAAATCTTTTGTAGCTCTAGGATCCAATTTCATTGGGTCAAAGTCATTAATTCATGTTGGCAGCACAAACATCCAAGATGTTGGATTGAAGGAAACTTGACCAGGGAAAACCCTCATGAAAGGAGAGTCCCTATCGAGGACTCTGGGTGACATCCAATTCATTGAATACTCACCGACAAGAACAACTTCAGCCCTGTATTTTTCGTTACATTTCTATGAGAAATTAAGGCATGAGTGATTTCAAGGATATGCATATTATTTTCCTCTTAGCAATACCATAATTCTGTCGAAGGCTATAAGCACAAGAGGTCTATGAATTGTGTCTTTGCTATTAAATTGATCTTGAATACAACGAGGCATGTACTCTTTTATATTACCTGAATGCAGTGTTTGATTTTCGGATCATGTTGCCGTTCTACTAAATGAATGAATTCACTAATCATTTTAGGGACATCGCTTCTATTCTCAAGTAGATAAAACGCTGGTATGTTTTGACCATCATCATGACATGGTACAAAATAATGATATTCATGCCAAGTTGGAACATTGCAAGATCCCCAAATACCAGAGTAGACAAATTCATGTGTAACTGGATTTAGTTTTGGAAGGAGAAAAAGTGGCTCTAGTCTACTTAGCCAATTGGCATACTTCACTACAACATTGTTCATATCAGAAACGATCTCACCATCTTGTTTCTCAATAAGACAAATTGATATGGCCAAGACGTTTATGCCATTGTCTAAGAAACACGTAACCGTCATTTTTTGAGGTTGAACCGTTAGAGCACATTAATGCGCACTGTTGGAGTATTTGGTTGTGTGTCGTATGAGTTGCAGGAGGGTAAATGGATCCTGGAGAGATCCATTTACCCCATCCAGAGTTTAGTACCACATCTACCACCTGTGGGATGTGGAGACTCCGTGGGTGCTATATATAGAGCCCCACACCCCTGTAGTCCATTGATAAAAAAGCAATGAAGCATACGCCCCTTTGAGGGCTTCTCCCGTGGTTTCATCCCGCTCCTTAGGGAGTAGGGTTCCACGTTAAAATCTTCAGTCTTCACGTTTCTATCATTCTAGTTATGCTCTATTTATCAATCACGTCCGCATTTTCTATTTTAAAACATGGTATCAAAGCGGGTCGATTCTCGAGGTTTTTATGTTTGTTCTTTTTTTATTCGAGATTCGATATTCTAGGGTTTCAATAGACCCTAATTATGTTCGTGAATACTATTTTTAAGATCGTATTGAAGATTTCTTTTCCGATTCAAGTTTGCATTCAAGAATCAAAGATCATTGGCTCTAGGGTTTCGTTCGGAAATCCTAACTCAGTAGTTCAGGCCTCCAACTCTGCTGTGAAGATTGCAACAACAGATCTGTGTTCTAGGGTTTCTTATTGAAACCCAAATCATCCCGTACCCAGGCAATGATGAAGCCTTCCTGGAGCCCTTGTCCATGCGCAGAGTCATCTTGAGGCCTCATGCCTCCCTCTCTCGATCTCGTGTCAGATTCCCCAACAGGACTCCTTCCAGGTCTCCCAGCGACAGAAGAACACGTTCCCATCGTGGGAACCCTGGCAGCGGTGACTCCTCATTCGCTCTCCTCCCTCATAGCATCGAGCGGAGCCACCCCTGCAGCGCAGTACGATCTACACACAAGATTTACGCACGAGATTCCTCCAACTGAAGCTGACATGTCCCATACGGCGCTCTTCGGATCCTCCTTTGCGCAGAAGGAGCTCCTTACACGAGCTCCTCCTCGCACCTCACATCCCGGCGTCGCTTCCTTCCCAACCTGGCACCAGGTTGCGACACTCCAGACACTGGAGCTCCTGCATGCCCTAACTCGGCGCCGCCCAGTAGTTGTGCTCTCCCACACGACCTCCTCCGAACCCCTCTGCGTGCCCTCCTCCAGCCTCGCGCGCAGGCAGTGCGCAGGAACCGTGTGCATCTGAGCCCTGCCTCCCCACCCTGGCAGCGCTTTACCCTATCCCTAGGCGCCGAAGCTCCTCCCTCTCGCATAGGCGGCACATCTGCAGGTGGAGCAAGTCCCCACCATCATCCTCGCAAGCCTCATCGTGCAAAACCCAAATACTGGCGGCGGCTTCCTTCGCAATCGGCCAAATCCCTAAGGGCATCGCAGAAAAAAAGGGTTTCCCATGATTGGGAACCCTAAAGAGGAGGCCGACGTTCTAAAAAAATTGGTCATTTGGTTGATAGCCCAAGTGAGCTGACCTTTTAGAAAAAGATGGAGGGGATTATGTTTATGGGCTCAGTTGGGCTATAACAAAAAATGAGGAATGCCTAGTTCAGTTTTTGCAAAAGAAATCGAAAAAAGGTGCGTACATATTAAAAAAAGCTGTACGCAAAGGTTTCAAAAGAAATGTTGCAAGGGAAAGTAAAAAAATGTTGAAACAGTTAAAAAAAGAAAATTGATTTGAAAAGCCAAAAAATTGAAACGGTAAAAAATTGTTTCGAGAAAGAAAATGATTTGCAATTTTTTTAAAAAAGCCGAAAAAATCAGCTTATTGTTCTTCTGTTGTTTTCCCCATGTCATTGTCTTCTCCCAACTTTGTCGATGTTCATTTTCCCACAAGTATGGGAGAAAGGGGGAGGATATGTAGAGTCACATGTATTCTCCAGATGTAGATATTCCAAATTCAGACGATAGACTCCAGACCAGCTGATTTTCAAACTCTACAAATATTTTTTCAGACCCGACGCCAGATTACCGAGTCAGTTTCAGACACACATATGGATGTGATCTTCTTTTGAGATGAGAAGATGTTTGCCATTTTTTGTAGTGGTCTCCATCTTTTCTTGTTGTTGTTCAATCATGGTTTTCATGTGGTGTCATAGGTACTCCAGAGTAGAGTACCATTCTCTGTGCCAGATGGGAGAGACCCAGTTCTCCAACGAGGAGACTTCTTTCAGATTCCATTCTCCAGCAACCGTGGACTCCGACGAGGATTGTATTTACACAACCTTTTTTCAGAGATGGAGCAGTTGTCCACATGTTGTGGCGGACCAGAAAACTGCGACGAGTAGAGTCATTTCTAGTTGCAGTGACTCTGAGAGGCACAGTTCAGAGCACATGCTCTTGGGAGGAGATTCTGCAGACTTACACTCCAGCCTGTTCGTCCTCCTCACTTGCATGACATGAGAAGCAATGCCCTCGACAGCAGCTGACAGTTGTGCGTGTTGAGTTGATATTGTCTGTAATGTCCTGTAGAGTGAGTTGAGTTTCTTTCTGTTTATCCAAGCTGAGCATTGCATGCTCCAGCTTGAGGGGGAGTGTTGGAGTATTTGGTTGTGCGCCGTATGAGTTGTAGGAGGGTAAATGAATTCTGGAGAGATCCATTTGCCCCATCCAGAGTTTAGTACCACATCTACCACTTGTGGGATGTGGAGACTCCGTGGGTGCTATATATAGAGCCTCACACACCTGTAGTCCATTGAAAAAACGCAATGAAGCATACGCCCCTTTGAGGGCTTCTCCCGTGGTTTCATCCCGCTCCTTAGGGAGTAGGGTTCCACGTTAAAATCTTCGGTCTTCATGTTTCTATCATTCTATTTATGCTCCATTTATTTATCACTTTCGCATTTTCTATTTTATAACATGCAAGCAGGAAGAAGATAAAGACCATTAGTTACCAAACCAATCATAATCTTTTACTTTGTCACCAAATCCTGCAACACACGAGTTCTTGTCATAAATCACTGTGCAGTTCAATTCATTTGTAATTTTGTCAATGAATAGTAAATTTATTGAAAAAATCTGGAACATGCAAGGCATGATGCAGAAGGAAGCGATCAACAACAGGGATAGTGCCTTCTCTAGAAATAGTGGTGTACCATAAATAACAATTATTTTGTCCGTACCTGAAGATAGGTTGTACTCGAGAAATAATTTTAGGTCACTTGTTATATTATGATCGGAGGCACCACTATCAATGACCCATTCATGATAGCAAGAAATATTACCTTTAACTTTCTTAGTGAATATTTTTGTTGACGTCCATGGAGTTTAAGGCTTTAACCAGAATATTTTTAGGAGACCTTGTAATTCTTTTATCTGTCATGAGAGACTTTCTTGTTTCCACTAGTAGGAGGAACAAAATATTCAGTAGCCGCATCGACAACCTTTTTTCCCTTTTTGGTGAAGCAAGAATGAGTTCGTTGATTGGTCTTAGAATAAGGTTGCTTTATCTCAAGGTAGAGCAACAACAACCATCATCAACATGATAAGATTTCAAGATTGCAAAAATCAATCAGCTATGTTGATTAGTCAGATTGATGAGGTGATTTATTGAATAGAGCTTATTCGATCTTAGTTGGCCGACCTGACTAACGAGTTTGATTAGTCAACAAACTTTTCTTTACAATTATTTTTTTTGTTTTTGTTAAAGTAAACTAAATTTAGTATTATCAAGCTAGAGCTATTGCTTAGAGATGATATCTTCTACATTTAAGAAAACTTTGTGACACTTGTTAATTTTATTGAAGATGACTTAAATGTTATGGTGGTAGTGCAGTGTGCCTACCACCTAAAAAATCAGAGTTCAAATCTTCCCTTGTGTGGCTTGCATTAGGTAGTCGACAACCAACGTAAAAAATAGTCAAATCTTTCAACATGGATTTGAGCAAGAATACATGTAGTCGACACTACTTATAGCAGAAGGCTTCACCATTTTCTCGCCATGTCTTCATTTCATTGAGGTCTTCATTATTAGTAAAATTCTGAACATTGAAGCTTAACTTGCTCAAAATAGTATGATTTGAATATATAGTATTGAGATTATTATATATTTTTGGTGTAATTTTTCTATTTCATTTCTTCATCTACTTCTCGTGTTATTTACCCAAGGGCTTTTCTCCTATATAAGAAAACCTAAAAATAATAATAAGCAATTCATTTTCTCCAACATGGTATCGGAGCAACGGTCCTAGACCGGGGTTCCTGTATCATCCCACCCTAACCCAACCCCACATCCCCCCTTACATGCCCCATCGGCAAGCGGTCTCCTTCTCTGTGTTGCCATCCAACCACGTGCGCACAGACCCACGCACATCACCGTCCTCCCGTGCCCATAGCCCCTTGCGTTGCCCAACCCTCCTGCGGTACCCTGTGCCCCATGCCCTGTGCCCTGCGCATCGCGCACTGCACGCAACTGGCATGCATCTGTATGCATCTGTTTGCACCTCCGGGCATCCTCTGTGCATCCTACGTGCATCTGCGTGCATCTTCATGCATCTGCATGCATCTATGTGCACCGCTACCCTAGCCTACAACAACAAGAGATGATGAATGGTTGTATGAGTCTACAGATACAACTAATCCTCTATATGTGATTATGTAGACTCATTCAGAGTAGTCTACTCCTCAGTTTGTTCCAAATCTCGACGTTCTTGCTACCATGTCAGAGAACAAGGGTGATGTTTTTCATCGTCCAGTGCCTTCAAGAGCCCAGATACCATCGTAAAGATGGATGGGACCAACTACGAGTTGCGGTCCATGCAGTTCTGTACCCTGATGTAGTGCCATAAGAAGGAGCACATTCTGACAGATCCAAAGTTGGACGACAAAACTTGGGCTAATGCTTCTTGGAAGCAAGATGGTGCCTATGCTCGCATTTGACTCTCCGGGATGCTCACCACAGAGATTGCTAATGATATTGTCAATCAACCTACAATAAAGGCTATGTAGGACATCTTAGCAGACATATATGGGCAGGCAAAAAATGAGAGAAAAATCCTACAATTGCAGTTTGATATTTTTTCTACCAAGCAGAATGGTCGACCTCTTCATGTACACTTCTCGCATCTTAGGAGCATGTTTAAGCATCTACATAGCTTCGTGTCTATTACTACTAGCACCGAGTAGCAGTAGACATATCGAAATTCTACTATGACAGGAATATTTATGTAATCTCTTAACTCTGAGTACGATGAAACATGTACTGAGCTACTTACTGTAGAGACGATACCTCCAATGGAGGAGGTTTACAAGAGGCTGAGCATAATTATTACATCATCTACTTCAGTGGCTTCGACTCCTTCTGCCATGACAGTTCCGCGTGGCAGAGGGGATACTTCACAGTTTTGAGGCCGAGGACCATGCGGTCGAGGAGGAGGACTTCAGCGTGGCCCTTGTTCACATTGCCACCATCTAGGTCATTCTGAGGATACATGCTATCAGAAGCATGGCTATCCTGCATCTGCCCGTGTAGCTGCACATATTGAGCCTACTCCTACTTTTGCTCCTGATGCACGATTTGATGATTGTTTCCAAGCTGAGAGAGAGAGATGATGACTAATACTACTACTTCGACTGCAAGATCTTCATATGTTGCATACGCTGTCAAAGCCTCCTCGAGTTCACCAGATATTGCTTTTGCACTTACCAGTAGTCGCAATTCAGATTTGTTTGATTGGATCATGGACTCAGGAGCATCTCATCACATGTGTGTAGATCGAGCACAATTTATTTCCTACAGGTCTATTCCTCCTTGTAGATCAATTGTGATTGCTAATGGGGGTCATCTACCCATTGTTGGTCAGGGAGGAGATTGTTCTAACTCCCTTGGTGCTTACAGAATGTTTTACATGCTCTAGCATTTCAAATGAGTCTTTTGTCTATTAGCCAGATTACAAAAGATTTACATTGTCATGCTATATTTGATCCATCATCTCTTGTGTTTCAGGACATACTCACGAGCAGGGTGATTGGATGTGGTCGTGAATAGAGAGGGATTTACAGACTTGTTTACCCTCCGTGTACTAGTGCTCCTACTATTCCTTCCGGACTCCCTTCATATGACATCTTAGATTTGGACAACTTCCTCTGCAGAAGCTGTGTCATGTTCTCCCACATATCTTTACTCATACTACCTTGGAGTGTGAGGCGTGTTAGCTTGGGTAGCACCATCGTTCCTCTTTTCCAAGTCGTCAGAGTCGTCACAGTAGTCATTTGTTTGAGTTGCTTCATTTTGACATATGGGGTCCTAGTCGTGTTCCGAATCATCAAGGACATTGGTTCTATATGGTTGCTGTGGATGATTTCTCTAGATTATCTTGGTTTTTTCTGTTAAAGAATAAGTATGAAGTTGGTCTCGTTATTAAAACTTTTCTTATTAAAATTAAGAACATTTTTCTGCTAAAGTGAAATTTATTCACACTTGACAATGCCTTGGAGTTTTCTACTTTACATTTATCTGCCTTTCTCAGTTACATTGATGTTGTTCATCAGACTTCGTGTGCTTACACTTCCCAGCATAATAACATTGCTGAACACAAACACCATCATCTTTTGGATGTTACGAGGACTCTTACGATTCATAGTCGATCTCCTCATTCATTTTGGGGTGATGCAGTTCTCACTGCATTTTACTTAGTAAATCGCATGCCATCTACTATCATTGGAGAAAAAGTTCCTTTCTTGATTGTGTTTTCTGAGGACTTATTCTCCCTTACTCTTAGGGTATTTGGGTTTACTGCTTTTGTTCGCAATTTTACTCCAGGTCATGACAAGCTCTCTCTTAGAGCTGTCAAATGTGTGTTCATTAATTATTTTCATACCCAAAAAGGGTGTAGATGTTTTGATCATGTTGGGCGAATATACTATGTTGGTGCTGATGTAAAATTTTTGAGTTTATTATGTATTTTTCTTCAATAGACGAGAGGTTTTGAATGCTGACCCTTGTGAGGATATCTTTGTTCCTCACCTATGTTAGTTTCACCATCATATCTCCATGTTGAGTCTCAATGTCCTCCACCTCCACCACCTCCATCTCCATCTACCCTGACACAGTTCCTACTTTGATTTTACATTCGCAGGTCTTCTATTCACCCCTCTGTTTCTGCGCCTTCTCCGTCATCCATCACGCCCTATGTATGTGATGAACACATTATTTCTACTGATGGCACTAGTTTTATGCTTGATTCATAGGATAATACACAGGAGGTGCTGGTACCAAAGAATAGAGAGGTTGATGACCTTGATATACCTATTGCCTTGAGGAAACCACATCACAACTATGCCATATATCCTCTAGATGTGCATGTTTCCTTGAACCGAGTACAAGAGGTTTATTATGGGCCTCTCAATTGTTATTATTCTGCGAACATATCAGGAGGCCATACATGATAGTAGTTGACGACTTGCCATGGAGGAGGAGATGGCCGCTTTGCAGTCTCGTGGTACTTCGAGTGTTGTTTCTACTCCTCCAAGTGCATCAGTTGTATGGTGCAAATGGATCTTTACGGTAAAGCACCGCGTTGGTGGTAGTGTGGATTGATACAAGGTAAGGCTTGTAGCATGCAGATTCACCCAGAGTTAAGGGGTGGATTATCAGGATATCTTATCTCCAGTAGCCAGACACTCGACATCGCGCATTCTCCTTTCGGTTGTTATTCCACATGAGTGGCCTCTTCACCAACCTGCAGTGAAGAATGCGTTTCTATATGGTGATTTACTGGAGGAAGTTTACATGCAACAACTACCAGAGTTTGTTGCTGATGAGGAGTCTCAGAAGGCGTGTAGGCTCCAAAAGGTGATTTACGGCCTGAAGCAGAGTCCAAGAGCTTGGTACCAGAAGCTTTTAGAGTTGATAGAGCATCAAGGATTTGCTCGATCCACTGTGGATCACTCACTTTTTGTTCTGAGGACATAAAGAGGTATAGTTGCTATTCTTGTCTATGTTGATGATATTATTGTCACTGGTGATGATGAGCAGGGCATTGAGACAGCCAAGGTGTTCCTACTTCCTAGATCAACAGTTTATGACCAAGGATCTTGACAATCTCAGATACTTCCTTGGATTAGAATTCGTCAGGAACCAACATGTTCTTGTGATGACCCAAAGGAAGTTTGTTACTGATCTTCTATTAGAGACAGGTATGGCAGGGTGCAAGCTTGCTACTACTCCTATGGATCCAAGTATGAGATTATATGATGATGATACTGAGGAGATAGATAAGAAGAGATACACGAAGCTAGTTGGGAAGCTCCTATATGCTACCATCACCTGGCCAGATATATACTTTGGTGTTAACAAGGTGAGTCAGTTCATGGAGCAACCTGGGAAGGTGCATATGGATGTTGTTTATATGATTTTTAGATATACGAAGTCTTCACGAGGTTATGGTCTTTTATTCATCAGAGGCACGTCTCTTGACATCACTACGTGTGCAGATGTATATTATGCAGGATGCCCTAGGGACAGAAAGGTCTGAGTTTGCTATATTTGTTGGCAAATCACTCGTGTCATGAAAAAGTAAGAAGTAGACAGTAGTTGCTAGATCTAGTGCAAAGTCTGAATATAGGGTCATGGCTCAGGGATGCACAGAGATGATGTAGGTCAGGTCAGTTCTGACTGATCTTGTTGTTGATGTACTTCTTCCTATGTAGCTTCTATGTGATAATCATGCAACACTATTTATTGCAAATAATCCTGCATTCCATGAACGTACAAAGCATATAGAAATTGATTGCCACTATACCAGAGACATAATTCAGAAGGGTCTCATATCTACCTCTCATGTTTCTACTGGAGATCAAACTGCTGATATATTCACTAAAGCGCTTACTAGAGGCTCGTTGTAAAGATGTTCCAAGCCGAGCATGATAGAGATATATACTCCGCTTGAGGGGGAGTATTGCGATTATTATATATCTTTGGTGTTATTTTCTATTTCATTTCTCGTGCTATTTACCCAAGAATTTTCTCATATATAAGAGAGCCCAAAAATACTAATAAGCAATTCATTTTCTCCAACATATATAAATTTCTTACAAAGATCCTAACGATGCATTCCATATTATTGTGGCAATTGCATTAAAATTTTGGAAAAGAAATTTCAGGAAAGCTGTAGAACAAAAAGAAGACTACTGTTAGAGTATTTGGTTGTGCGCCCATTGAGTTGTAACAGGGTAAATGGATCTTGGAGAAGATCCATTTACCCCATCCAGTGTTTAGTCCCACATCGTCCAGTGGTGGGACTTGGAGGCTCTGGGAAGGCTATATAAGGAGCCCCAGACCTCCTGTACTCATTGAGAAAGTCAATAGACAAACACGTCCTATTTGAGGGCTTCTCCCGTGGTTTCATCCTGCTCCTCATGGAGTAGGGTTCCACGTTAAATCCTGTATTCCATGTTTTATATTTCTTGAGATTAGGCTGTGTTTATCGTTTTCGCTTCCGCTTCATATTTTATAACATGGTATCAGAGCGGGTCGATTCTCAGGGATTTCAAGTTTCGTGTTTATATTCTTTTCGAGATTCGATTATTCAGTTCTTCGATCAAAGTTGGAGTACTATTATTAAAATCATCAAGTTGTAGATCTGGCATTGTTCTTTCAAGTCATAGGGTTTCAGTTTGAAACCCTAATTTCTGCATTTACCGAATATCGAAGACTTGAAGGAGGTGGGCAACATTCCTGAAGATCAATCCAGGCGGCCGCGCCGCTCCCAGGTAATGCCATCTTCCCAGTTCCAGGCCGAGACACCATTGTGCGGTGTCGATTTCACCGCAGAAACCCAGGCGACCCATGGTACTCTTCCCTCGTCCACAGGCGGTACATCCCAGGCCGCCGCCTTCCCATGTGCGCCGCCCTCCAATGGCGGAACCCTAGTACACCTCGCGGTTCAGCGGCATTAGACCACCTCCATCTTGAGCGGCGCCGCTCGCAGGCGCAAACACTCTTGCGCGAACGGCGGGGACTCCAACCCCCACATCCATCTCTGCTCCAGGCCGCGACTACAGGAACCCGCATCAGGCGGCGCGCGTCCTTCCCACCGTTCGCGTGACATCATCTGCGCCCCATGCGCCATGCTCTGCGGCGGAAACCCCATCACGCGCGACCTCCCAGGTCGGCCTCCATCTCGCCTTGGCCAGGCGGCGCCCCAGTCGCACCCAGCACAACCCCGCGCGCCCTCAGGTGTCGACCCCGTGCGGAGGTGCTCCTCCCTCCATCGCGCAACCCCGCGCGCCCTCCTCTAGTCCCGCGGCAACCTCCTCAGCACGCGAAGAAGCTCCTTCATCGACAACGACCTCCCGCTCCCCCCCAACCTTGTCTCTGGCGACGGCATCTGTAGCGAGCGAAGAGGGTAAAGAACCCTAGGGTTCACGGGTCCTTTAAAAAAAATTATTATTTAGCCCTGTTAGGAAGGACGGTGGCGGTATCGTTCAAAAAAAAACAAAAAAACTGAGGGGCGTGTAGTCTGAGCCCAAGTTAGGCCGTGAAAGAAAGAGGGGTGGGGGTGGAGAAATTCATTGGCTTGTGTCGGTTGAGCAAAGTTTAGCCAGGCCGAGTTTTGTTTTTAAAACAAAAGAGAGAGAGAGGAGTTTGTTAAAAAAAGGGAGCGCGTACAAAAAAAAGATCAAGAAAAGAGGCGCGTACATTTGAAAAGTCGTACGCAATTTAAAAAAAAATGTGTGTTGCAAGCCAGAAAAAAAATGAAACGGCTTAAAAAAAGGGATGTTAAAAAAAATGACGGCTTATAAAAAAAGAAAAGTCGCAAGTTTTTGATTGTTCTTGTTTACCCCCATATTATCTTGTCTCCTCCCAACTTAGTCGACGTTCATGTTTTCTGACAAGTATGGGAGAAAGGGGGAGTATATGTAGAGTCACAGGTTGTATTCAGATCCAGATTGTCAGATCTTCCAGATTCAGATGTCAGTCTCCAGACCAGCCATATTTTTCCAGACTCTACAAATGATCAGATTTTGTCAGACTCGACGTCAGAAGGTTCCGAGTCCAGTTTCAGACACACACGAGTGTGCAGTCATTTTCAGATGAGCATATGTTGCCATCATTGTCAGAAGTCCCCATCATTCTTCTTGTTGTCAGGCTAGAGTTTTCATGTGAGCCATAGGGACTCCAGAGCAGAGGATCAATTCCCTATGCCATTAAGGGCAAGGGTTTTCATGTGGTATCATAGTTACACCAGAGCAGTGCACCATTCTCTGTGCCAGATGGGAGAGACCCAGTTCTCCGACGAGGAGACTTTTCAGACTCCATTCTCCAGCGACTGTGGACTTTAACGAGGATTGCACAGCCACGACCTTTTTCAGTTCGGCCCTTTTCAGAGATGGAGCAGTTGTCCACATTATTGTGGCGGGCCAGAGTACTCCGATGAGGAGACTCATTTCCAGTTGCAGCGACTCTGACAGGCGCAGTTCAGAGCGCATGCTCTCCGACGAGGAGATTCAGAAGACTCACACTCCAGCCCGTTCGTCCTCCTCACCTGCACTGCATGAGAAGTAACGTCCTCGACTGCAGCAATGTGCGCATTGGGTTGATATTGTCCGTAGTGTCCTGTAGCGTTGAGTTGAGTTTATTTCTGTTTGTCCAAGCTGAGCACTGCATGCTCCAGCTTGAGGGGGAGTGTTAGAGTATTTGGTTGTACGTCCATTGAGTTGTAACAGGGTAAATGTATCCTGGAGAAGATCCATTTACCTCATCCAGTGTTTAGTCCCACATCGTCCAGTGGTAGGACTTGGAGGCTCTGGGAAGGCTATATAAGGAGCCCCAAACCTCTTGTACTCATTGAGAAAGTCAACAGACAAACACACCCTATTTGAGGGCTTCTCCCGTGGTTTCATCCCGCTCCTCACGGAGTAGGGTTCCACGTTAAATCCTGTGTTCCATGTTTTATATTTCTTGAGATTAGGTTGTGTTTATCATTTTCGCTTCCGCTTCATATTTTATAACAACTACTATTTGTTAACATTTGGATTGGCATCAGATTGAGGAGTTATATGGACAACACTTTTTATTAAAATCAATATGTTTTCACCATTTGGTTTATACCTGTGAATCCCTAGAAAATGCCCTTTTTTAAGTTGTTAGTTTTTTAATGAAATAAAGGGTTTCCCAAACTGTTAATATCTTCCTTTTGAGTTAAAAAATCTAATCTATAATGTTTAATATTTGATTGCAATTCAATTATTTCTTTTACGTTATTATTATGGAAAGAAGGAGGTTGTTTTCTTAAAAAATTATCAAAGCATGTCCTCTTTATATAGTAGAGGAGGCAAGTACAAGAATAGAAACAACCTATAAGGAATAGGTACAGAAATAGAAAAGAACTATACTTAAGTAGAGAATATTCTCTATAAGGAATATTCCTCATTTGTTAAAGTATATGGAATATTGCTTATTATTTAACACTCGCCCTCAAGCTGGAGCATAGATATTGATCATGCTCAGCTTGAACACACATCTATCAAATGCAGATCTAGGAAGTAGCTTCGTAAATATATCAGATGTCTGCTCGGAAGATGAAACATGAGAGGTTGCCACAAATCCTTTCTGGATCATGTCTCTAGTATAATGGCAATCTACCTCTATATGTTTGGTCCTTTGATGGAAGACTGGATTGTTGGCAATAGCTGCCTGGTTATCACACTGAAGTCTCATAGGAAGAGAGACATCTACAAGAAGATCATCCATAACATATTTGACCCACATAGCCTCAGTAGTGGCTTGAGCCATAGCTCGGTATTCAGACTCATCAGAAGATCTAGCCACTACTGTTTGCTTCTTGCTCCGCCAAGTAACCAAACTATCACCAATGAAGACACAATATCCTGTAGTGGATTTCTAGTGTAGTGGACAACCAACATAATCAGCATCAGTATAGGCAGTGACATCTAGGGACCCCTTTTTTAAGAAAAGAAGCCCTTTTCCAGGAGCCCCCTTGAGATACTAAAGAATAGTTAGAGATGCATCCCAATGTACTTTCTTCGGTTTATCCATGAACTGACTGATCATACTAACGACCAATGCAATATCTGAACGTGTAACTGTAACATATAGAAGCTTGCCAACCAGCCCTCGGTATTGTCTTGCGTCAATATCCTCTGACTCTGAGTCACTATCATGAAGACGAACACTTGGATCCATGGGAACATAAGTAGGCTTGGAGCCTAACATCCCGGTCTCCTGTAGCAAATCTGTAACATATTTGCGCTGACACATTACTAGACCTTGTGACTTCTGGCAAACTCGATGCCTAGAAAGTAGCTAAGATCACCAAGGTCCTTGGTAACAAAATGCTTCCCAAGGTAAGCTTTGGTCGTAGTAATGCCCTGAATATCGTCTCCTGTAACAATTATGTCATCCACATAGACGAGAAGAATCACTCGGCCATGATTCGTCTTGCGCACAAAGAGGGAATCATATGTAGATCGAATAAATCCCCCTCTCTCTCCATCATCTCCGAAAGATTTTGAAACCAAGCTCTCGGACTTTGCTTAAGGCCATAGATAGCCTTGTGAAGCCGACATACCTTCTGACTATTCTCCCCCTCAACAGTGAACCCAGGTTGCTGTTGCATATAGACTAACTCATGAAGATCACCATATAGAAAAGCATTCTTCATATCTAGCTGATATAGTGGTCAATCCTTGCTGACAGCCACAACGAGTAGAATGCGAACTGTTGGGAGACGAGCGACTGGAGAGAAGGTATCTGTGAAGTCCACACTGTATGTCTGGGTGTATCCTTTGGCCACCAGACGAGCCTTGTAGCGCTCAATACTGCCATCGGATCGATGCTTTACTGTGAAAACCCAACGGCACCCAACAACAGCCGCAACACTAGGAGGTGTCACAAGACTCCAAGTGCCTCTAGACTGTAAGGCATCCATCTCATCCTGCATTGTAATGCGCCATCTGTCATCTCGAAGAGCCTCATGGTGTGTCTGAGGAATTACCACAGCAGACAGGGCTGACACAAACTGTCTGTAGCTCGGGGTCAATCTGTCCATAAAAAGGTGACCTGAAATAGGATGAGCAGTACACGTACGTTTGCCTTTCCTCAAGGTAATAGGAATATCCAGATCATCAGTAACATCATCTGCAGAAGAGGCATCATCACCTGTAGGAACAACTACTGTGGTGTCAGTAGGAGTAGAGTGTTCAGGAGATACCTTAGGCGTGGTGGATGCTGACACAGGCACTTGAGCAGGGGTTTCAGTAGTAGTAGGATCAGTGCGACGGTGGTACACTTGCTCAAACCGATTGTTGTCGATGTTGAAATCGGTAGTGGGAGGCAAAGGAAGGTACACCTCCGTATCAACATCCGTGGAATGTAATCTGGAACCAGTAGTGGAAAAATACGGAACTGACTCAAAGAAAGTCACATCTGCACTAATGTAATAACGTCGAGTAGAGGGGTCATAACATCGATACCCTTTCTGAGTCCTTGAATACCCCAAGAAGACACATTTGACATCCCTAGGTGATAGCTTGTCATGACCAGGTGCCAACACATGAACAAATGACACTCACCCAAATACTCGAGGGGTAACTGAGAAGGTATCTTTATCAGGAAACAAAATAAACAGAGGTACTTGTTCATCCAGTACAGTAGACAACATCCGATTGATCAAATAGCAGACTGTAAGGACATCATCCCCCCAATAAGTATGTGGTGCGTTACTCTTAATCAGAAGAGTACGAGCAACATCAAGAATGTGATGATGCTTACGCTCAACAATGCCATTCTGCTGAGACGATAAGCACAGGAGGTCTGGTGAATGACACCACGATCTCTAAGGAAGGTGGATAGTGAGTGGGTACGAGACTCTAAGGCATTATCAGATCGCAAATTTTCACTATAGCAGAAAACTGAGTTTTTATTTCTATATGAAAAGATCTTAATATATCCCCGACTTCAGACTTTTGCTTTAACAAAAAAACCCAACTCACTCTACTGTAATCATCAACGATGGCAAAATAATATCGATGTCCATGTAAGTCAGAGACACGACTAGGACCTCAAACATTACAATGCAGCAGTTCAAAAACAGACGTACCGCTACGACTAGAAACTCTCCTTGGAAAGGATGACCTGTGATGCTTTCCAAGGGCACATGGCTCACACTGGAATGTAGACTGTGGAGATATCTGAGGAAGAAGACGACAAATCTTATGTAAAGACAGATGACCAAATCTAAGGTGCCATAAATATGCAGAGGACGTCATTCCCGAAGAAGTAGAAGCATTGCTAGCAAATGGAGAATGTACAATCCTATAAAGACCCCCTTGCTCAAGGCCACAACCAAGCACCCTGCCCGTCGGTATCTCCTGAAACACAATAGATAAGTGGTCAAAAATAGGACGACAGTTAAGTTCCTTTGTTATCTGAGTAATCGATAATAGACTGAGAGGGAAATCTGGTGCTAGGACTTTATGCAGCGGCAACATCGGAGATTACTGAACCTCCCTCTGTCATATAACAAGGGAGTGGTTCCCATCAACAAGGACCACAGATCGTCCAGGAGCAATAGGCTGAATAGATCGAAACTGCTCTCTATCTCCGCAAAGGTGGTGCGACGCACCAGAGTCAACAAGCCAATCTACAAAGTCAGATGGTCTACTAGCAATATATGCATGGGATGTACCTGAGGAGCGAGCCATGGCAGCAGTATCGGAACCAGAAGTAGATTTAGAAGACTTTGACGTAAGTAGATGTTTCATCTTATCAATAATCTCTGTCTCAGTCATCTTTGCAGGAGCAGGAGTAGGAGCAGAACTCTCTGTCTGATCATATGAATATTCAGCAACATGATGGGCAGTAGTCGATGGACGACCGTGTAGCTTCCTGTAACATGTGCTCTCAGTATGTCCGTGTTTTAGGCAGTAGGAACATTGTGGCTTGCCTTCTTTGTCATTGCCACATCCTCTACCTCCGCGTCCACAGGCACCAGAGAAGCCGCCTTGAGAGCTATAAAACTCTCCTCGTCCATGATTTACCGCCATCACCGAGGTTGTATCAGTATTAGTCGGAATTGCAATCCGACTCAAACTGCTATAGGCTTCCTCAATAGGAGGAATAACTGCTCCCGCAAGCATATGGTTTTTTGGCCGAATCATAAACAGAATCAAGTCTTGAAAGAAATATGCCAACCATCATCTGATCTCTTTGTGTCTTCTAAGTAGGACAAGGACACAAAGAATGATAACTATGCAACTTCTCAAACATAGCCTTTAGGCTAGAGAAGTATGCATAAAGAGGTCGTCCCGCCTGTTGGATCTGATGAATCCTGATATAGCTCTATGATCTTCGTCTCGTTTTGTACCTGTGAGTATGACAAGGCAAGAGCGTCCCACATGTCCTTGGCAGTGGGCTTATGAGCAACCTCATTGGCGATGCAACGAACAAGGGTTGAGGTGATCCAACCCTTAGCAAATGTGTTATCCCTTTTCCAAGAAGAATATGCAGCGCCAGTCTTCTCAGTGGGTTCAAGAGTCTTTAGAACATACTCCTTATCATAGGATTCTAGAAAATTGAGAAATTGGAGGGACCATAACTCATAATTGATTCCATCCATCTTCTCAATTGGTGTCGGGGTCTTCATATCATGTAAGGAACCCTAAGGAGCACTTGTAGCCTTGGAATCCTCGACGGAAGCCATCAATCGAACCCAAAGAAGACAGAAATCAGATCTAAAAAAATGATCTTCTTAGATCATAGAGGATTTGTGGGAGAGATCGAGCACCACAAACCTCAATAAATCAAGAGGATTTCAAGAAATCCTCAATAGATGCAATAAACAGGAATCCTTGAGGAAAGAAGAGCAACAGGGGCAGCTGCTGAGTCCCGTCGTCGCCACTTGCAACTGCTAGAAGGGGTTGTTGTTGTGAAAGGGATAGATAGGGTTTCAAGGAGGGTAGAGAACCACGGTCTAGGACCGGTGCTTTGATACCATGTGGAAAGGAGGTTGTTTTCTTATGAAATTATCAAAGCATGCTCCTCTTTATATAGTAGAGGAGGCAAGTACACGAATAGAAACAACCTATAAGGAATAGGTACAGAAATAGAAAAGAACTATAATTAAGTAGAGAATATTCTCTATAAGGAATATTCCTCATTTGTTAAAGTATAAGGAATATTCCTTATTCTTTAACAATTATGTGGCGTTGAAAATGTCCAATTGTATGTAAATATGCACGAGTATATGTATAAAAAATGGTTTATACATCTAACTCAAAAAATGGTTTGTATATTCAAAATGATATATATATGTACGAAAATGTACTTGACTCAAAAAAAGAACTAAAAATACAAAATCTACTAAATTTTGATTAAATCTGATTAATCTCCTGATTGTTGATTGATCCGTAGTCAGTGATCGACTGACTAAATACCGACTATCGCCTTTTCCAAGCTTGTCAGATTTTTTGTAATGAGTGCATTTCTGCTTACTCTTTGTAGCATATGTATGTGTTCGTCAAAGACAGAATGCTCAATATGCTATCATTCTTAGTGAGAAGAAGTTGCTCTTTAGCAAGAACTTGATGTATGTGATCGTCAAAGACAGAATGCTCAGTATGCCATCATTCTTAGTGAGAAGAAGTTTCTCTTTAGCAAGAACTTGTTCAATCGAGTTACTATTTCCAAACTTTAGATGCCAACTTCTAATATTTTCAAAATATGATTTAAGCCACCAAGGAAATTATATATCATGGTTCTCCATTAACGTTTCTAGAAGATCTCAACATCATGTGGACACTAGTTATCGTCTGAGTGATAGTCAAGATCTTATTTATATTTTGGTAGGGCATAATATGTAGAGATAGTGACATGGTGAAAATCAAGATGCATGATGGAATCGCAAGATGGTGACAGAAGTTCATCATGTTCCTAGTATGAGAAAGAACCTAATATTCTTTGGAGTTCTGAACTTTAAAGAATATATGTATAATGATGAGGGTGGTGTGACTCCCATTACCTTAAAAATACATATACTCAGCAATAGCCACATCCATACATCATAATTATCATTCAGAATTTAAATCAGGAAAGAAAGAGTTGAAATAAAATGCTTCAACAACACATTTGTATTCGTGGTTCCAGGCAGTTTATATGTAAATAATTATAAATAGAGGGGGGGGGACTGGTGGGGGAAAACCATCATAGACGATGACCAGAGGGCCACCAACATCGAAATAATGCGAGTCGAGTGCGTGTAGATGTGGTGATGGAAGAGATGGCGGGTGATGGACCGTGGAGTAACCCAAAGGTGTGGAAGAGGAAGATGAAGGTCGGGGTTGAAGATTGGAAATGGTGCTTCTACTGTGGTTTGAGAGAATATCTTTCATATGTGTGCAAAGCTTTCGAGCATCCTTATTTTCGTTGTGGTCGCTCGGGGCATCGGTATAGTAAGTGCTCGACTGGTTTCATTTGGTCGAGGATGGTGGTTCCACAGAAAAATTTCACGTTCCTATTATCTACAAAGTATTCTATTGCATTCTTATTTTCTCCACATGGTATCAAAGCGACTGCCCTAAACCCGAATTCGTATCTAAACACCCCGCCACCAGTATACCTTCTCACTCTCTCGATCTCATGCTCCTCACGGGCGCTGCTCGAACACCCCCTCCCTTGCACGACACTTCAGTCACTACTACCACATATCAGTCGATGCCACCTTCTTTAAACAGACTTGTTACTTTACTCAGTTTGTCAGCGATATTCCCTCAGAGCTTTCTCCTATTATCAACAAAAGTAAGCGCATTTTACAACTTAAATAGTTCCTTTACTTGTTCTTTATTTGCTGGATAATGTGCTTTTAAGTAACCCTACACCAATGTAAATTTGGGTGCTCCCCCAGAACTACCCATTGCGAACATCCAAAAGGCATTATAATCTACACCCCTTGTCACATTCTATTTCTATTGATCTATCCAGGCATGACATGAGTTTTACAAAAGCTATCGTAGCAATCATTATTCCTCATGATCACCACATTGTCCTTTGATACCATGGTTGGGAACATGCTATGGATAAGGAGATGGATGAGCTTACCTCTAGGGGCACGGGAGACCTTATACCAATAACTATGTCAGCTTATAGATGGGTGTTGGGAAACGTGAATAAGAGAGATTCTATTCCATAGCCCTAGGCTCTCTTATATAGGAGAGTAGCCTATGGGTAAATTACATAAAGAGAATAACAAGAAAACAAAATAACGAAAAGATACAATTGTCTTTTATGCGTCAACACTCCCCCTCAAGATGGAGCATAGATATCAATCATGCTCAGCTTGGACGCACACTTCTGAAATGGGCCTCTAAGTAATGCCTTGGTGAAAATATCAGCGGTCTGATTCTCTGATGTGACATGAGATGTAGCAATGAACCCTTTCTGAATCATGTTACGTATGTAGTGACAATCGACCTCAATGTGCTTGGTCCTCTCATGAAAAGCTGGATTATTTGCAATGAACAGGGCAACCTGATTGTCACATTCTAACATCATAGGAAGAGGTATATCAAGACATAGATCTGCAAGTAGGGATTTCACCCACATCATTTCTGTGCTAGCCTGGGCCATAGCTCTGTATTCGGATTCAGCACTGGATCTAGCTACTACTGTCTGCTTCTTGCTCTTCCATGAAACTATAGCATCTCCAACATAGACTGCAAATGTTGACTTTCTGTCCTTAGGGCATCCTGCATAGTCTGCATCCGCACATGCTGTGATAGAGATCTCCTTTCCTTTCTTAAATAGCAAGCCTGCACCTGGAGATGATTTTAAATATCTCAGAATCATGTGTATTGCATCCATGTGTGCCTGACGAGGTTGCTCCATGAACTGGCTCACACGACTCACTGCAAATGATATATCAGGTCTAGTGATCGTGACATACAGTAGTTTACCTACCAGTTCTCAGTACCTTCTCTTATCCACTTCTTCTGTGTCATCATCATACAGCTTCATGCTAGGATCCATTGGTGTCGTAGCAGGTCGACACCCTAGCATACCTGTCTCACTCAGTAGATCTGTGACATACTTCCTCTGTGACATGACTAATCCATATGAGTTTCTGGCAAATTCCAGCCCCAGAAAATATCTAAGGACTCCCAAGTCCTTGGTGACGAATTCGGTCCCTAGCCTTTCTTTTGCCTGCTTAATGCCCTGGTCATCATCACCTGTAATCAAGATATCATCAACATAAACCATGATTACAATGATACCTCTTGCCGTCTTCTGAACAAACAAGGAATGATCAGCATTGGATCGTTTATATCCTTGTTTCTCAAAGAGATCTGAAAGTTTCTAAAACCATGCTCTGGGGCTCTGCTTAAGACCATAGATGGCCTTATGTAATCTGCAAACCTTGGAACACTCCCCCTCAACAGCAAAACCAGGTGGTTGTTGCATATAGACTTCCTCCTGCAAATCTCCATACAGAAATGCATTCTTCACATCCAGTTGATAGAGTGGCCAGTCTTTAGCAACCGCAACAGATAGAAAGATCCGTAAAGTGGAATGACGCGCCACAGGGGAGAACGTGTCAAGGTAATCTACCCCATATGTTTGCGTGAAGCCCCGAGCAACTAGGCGTGCCTTGTACCTGTCAATGGAACCATCTGCATTGTACTTAACTGTAAATACCCATTTGCAACTCACCGGGCTAACTTCTGGAGGTATAGGAACCAAACTCCAGGTTCCTCTAGATTGAAGTGCCGCCATCTCTTCTTCCATTGCTAGCCGCCATCTAGCATCCTGCATAGCATCCTGATGGTTCCGTGGAATGTCTGTAGCTGAAAGTGCCATAGCAAACGTCCTGAAATCTCCAGATAGCCTCTCAAAAGAAACCACTGCTGACAATGGATAATTGGCACAGCTTCGTTTCGGCTTGCGTAGAGCGATTGGAACATCCAGATCATTTGTGTCATCACCATGCTCCTGTAATGCATCCTGCTGAGAAATGTCGTCAGATCCATCAGCATTAATATTTTCATTACATACCATAGGCGAGCTAGTTGACAGGTCATGACCATGAGCTGGAGGAAGCCTGCGGGTGTAATGAAATGGTAGCGGGGATACTAGTGATGATGGTGGTGGTGGTGGTGGCGGTTGCGGTGGTGGTGACTGTGGCAATGTTGATGGTGGTTCCATGAATACGGCATCTGGAGGTATGGGTGGTGGCTGCATGTTTCTGGAATCTGAAAAGTACATAACAGATTCAAAAAATGTAACATCTGCACTGATCATATACCGCCGACGCACAGGATCAAAACACTTGTACCCCTTTTGAGTTCTGGGGTACCCCACAAAGATACACTTGACAGCCCTAGGAGAGAGCTTGTCAGTACCAGGCGACAACTGGTGGACAAATGCGACAGACCCAAACACATGAGGGGTAAGACTAAACAAATCCTTGTCAGGATAAATGAGTGAAAAAGGAATTTGTTCATTCAAAACAGACGAAGGCATACGATTGATAAGGTAACATGCAGTAAGGACTGCATCACCCCAGTAGGAGTACGGAACATGACTCTGAATAAGAAGAGACCTTGTGACATCAAGTAGGTAACGGTGCTTTCTTTCAGCAACCCCATTCTGTTGGGAGGTATGAGCGCAAGAGGTTTGGTGAATAATTCCTTTTGAAGAATAATAATTGGCTAGAATGTTGGTGCACAACTCCAAGGCATTATCACTTCTCACAATTTTGACAGATGTGGAAAAAACATTTTGAATTTCATTTAGAAAGTGGATAACAATATTTCCTGCTTCAGACTTATTTTTCATTAGAAATACCCATGATGCTCTAGAATAATCATCCACAAATACAATATAAAACCTGTGTCCCTGATGATCGGGAACACGACTCGGACCCCAGACATCGACATGAAACAACTCAAACTTGGAGTTACTACTTCGACCTTGACTACTGGGAAAAGACGACCTGTGATGCTTTCCCAACTGACACGCCTCACACTGGATAGGTGTGTGAGAGAGACCATAAGGTAGAACTAGACGCAACTTCTGAAGCGGTAAAAGACCAAAACGCAGATGCCACAGGAGAGGAGATACTTGTTCAGCGGGAGAGGATGTGATTCCGGCAAACGGGGTCTGGTTTAGACGATAAAGGCCTCCTTGCTCATAGCCATGACCAATCACGTTGCCCGTACGGATGTCCTGAAAAATCAACGAAGATGAATCAAAAATAGCTCGACAGTGTAGATCCTTCGTAATCTGACTAATTGACAACAAATTCATAGAAAAATGCGGTGCATGTAGGACATTCTTGAGCTGCATAGAAGACGTCAGTCTAATCTCCCCCTGACCCGTGATAGGAGAATGCGTGTCATTGGCAATAACTACTGTCCGTCCTGGAGGAATCTGAGTGTATCCTGTAAGTAGACTCTGGTCGCCACATAGATGATGTCTAGCGCCCGAGTCCATGATCCATGGCAATGTATCAGATCTACTACTATGGAGTGCAAGTGTACTACCTGAAGTACTAGTGGAGGCAGAAGCAGAAGCAGCAGCATCAGTATGACTCTCTGTAGTCGGTGTTGGACCAGATGGTGGGATAATACCCCTGAGGCGGGCAACCAGGTCATCAAATCGTTGATCCAGTGTAGCAGCAGACGGGGGCTCTATCTGCTCAGCGGCTCGTGCAGATGCAGGGAATCCATGCTTCGAGTAGCATGTGTCTTCAGTATGTCCGACGCGGTGACAATATGAGCATGTTGGCCTAGTGCGGCCACCCCTTCCACGAGGGATACGTCCACGACCCTGATGATGAAAACCACGGCCTCTGTTGGCCGCCATAGCTGAGGGATTCTGATTTGCTGCTGCTGAAGGTACTGTGATCCTGCTCAATCTGTGAAAAGCTTCCTCCATGGGAGGAATAGTCGAGTCCGCCAGAATCTGTGAACGTGCTGCCTCATACTCTGGGTCAAGTGCAACGAGAAACACACCCACCATCGTCGCAACCCTGTATGTCTTCTGCT
This sequence comes from Ottelia alismoides, assembly GCA_037367405.1. NCBI lineage: Eukaryota > Viridiplantae > Streptophyta > Magnoliopsida > Alismatales > Hydrocharitaceae > Ottelia > Ottelia alismoides. The sequence goes on along the minus strand of JAZKJV010005717.1, from coordinate 445,836 downwards.
GTTCTGGTGTGGCAGTAAGAGGCATGAAGCTATAGAGCTTCTCGAGCATCCCTCTCAATGATGTATAGAGAGAATGTAAAGGACGACCGTTCTGCTTTATCGTGAATATATCATGTTGTAGTTGCAGGATTTTCGTCTCGTTCTTTGCTTGAGAATACGTTGCTGCCAGGATATCCCACATGTCTTTTGCTGTAGGTTGATGTAGAATGTCATTGGCGATTTCAATAGCCAATGTGCCAGATAGCCACACCTTGGCATATGCATCATCGGCCTCCCATGAGGCATGAACTCCAGTCTTCTCTGCAGGCTCGGGCTCGGTAAGAATGTGCTTCTTACCTGTAGACTTCATCATACTCATGAACTGCATTGCCCACAGTTCATAGTTTGTACCATCCATCTTGACAATGGGCGCTGGACCACGAAATGCGCCCATAGATGGGATATCTGCCTTGCTTTCTGACATACTGGAGATGGAAGACTGGAGTGACTGAGAGACGACAATCTTTGTCTACAATGACATAGACGGGATTAGTTGCATGTGTAGACGTCAAGCAACTAACCCCATGTATATCAAGATCTGTGCCCTAGGGTGTTGGGGCTTAGGGCACGCAGGCACGTGCAAGCGGCACGTGCACACGCAACTGGATGCGCACGATCAGGCAGGTGCAGGCGCTACATGATGTGCACTGGCGCTACAGGATGTGCACTGGCGCACGAGGATTGCGCGTAGAAGGGCGCACTGTCGTTGGAGGCGCGCTAGGCGCTGGATGCGCGCTAGGCGTACAGTCGCACAACACGTTACGCGCTAGGCGCACAGGCGCACAGTTACGCTGCGCGCGAGATGTGCTACGCGCGAGATGCGCTTGCGCGCAAGATGCGCTATGCGCAAGGCACCGCAGGCGATCGGAGAGGTTGGCGATCGGATCGGAGAAGGGGCGGCGCCGAGAAGAGAGAGAGAAGAGAGGCCGGCGGGTGGGGCGGGTTAGGGTTAGGGTTTCGAGAACTCCGGTCTAGGACCGTCGCTCTGATACCATGTTGGGAAACGTGAATAAGAGAGATTCTATTCCATAGCCCTAGGCTCTCTTATATAGGAGAGTAGCCTATGGGTAAATTACATAAAGAGAATAACAAGAAAACAAAATAACGAAAAGATACAATTGTCTTTTATGCGTCAACAATGGGTCTTTATGAAAATTCTCCAGATAGCTCTATTGTTAGATTGAAAGCCATGCTTGTGGGAAAAGGCTTCACTCAGACTTACGACTTCGACTACATTGAGACCTTCTCTCGTATGGCTAGAATGTGGTCTATTTGTACAAATCTTTTTGTTGATGCTAATAAGAATTGATCCTTCTCTCAAATTGATGTGAATATTATATTCCTTTATGGTGACCTCAAGGAGGAAGTTTACATGACACAATTTCTAGGTTACTCCATCGTGGGAGGGGGAGTGTTTCAAATTTTGCGAAATTTCGCTGGAATTTCGATCTCGACCAAGGTTTAAAAAAGCACAAGGCGGTCCAAGGCGTTTTCTTCAAAACTGAGGTGAGGCATAAGCCTTGAGGTGGTCGAGGCGTAAGCCTCAATTTTTGGAAAAAATTAAAACTAAAGTAAAATACATTGAAAATAGTATATAATATTATTAAACTTTGTCAAAAACACATTCAAAAATAATTAAAAACTATTAAAATATACAATACATAAGCGATGAAGGCATTGAAGTTCAAAAAAAACTAATACTAAGCCAATATTATACGGAATATCAAGTTCCAACTCCAACTTCAATGATTTTATATGAGTATCGAACTAAAGTCTATACTTAATACTAAAGTACACTAGAAACCATAATTTTTAGTGTTCTAAGTAAAAAAATATTAATATGCCTTGAATCCCAAATATTTGTCTTGTTGGACGTAATCGGAGAACCATCATATGCATCCCCTCCTGCCATATCATACCCCAAACAGTTGTCTTGCTGGGTCACGTGCCCGGTCAACGAGCTTGTGAGGGGGGAGAAGACGCGCTCCCCCTTATGGGCGTATGGAGGCAGCATCCACGACAATTTTTTTACTAATGAATCTAATTCTATTTGGATATTTACAATAAATGTAATAATTATTTTACTTCACATTTTATTTTTCAACCTCGCTTTTTCGTATATGTGATAACTTAGAACTCATACCACCAAATAACAACATTAAGTTGCAAACTTGAACTAATATAAAATATTTCTTGCAATTCAAGCTCAAATCTCTGTGCTATATAATAGTATGTGTAGATGTATGAGAAATCGAACATGATGTATACAAGATCGTTGGGCTTCTTTTGTTTCAGGCATTCTTTTCTTTTTTTGCATGGATCTATATATAGAGAAATATGCAACTATGCAAGGTTTAACATGAAAACATAAACACAAACATAAAAAAATAATGCGTTGGTAAAAATAGGGTCTAGTGCAAAGCAAATAATAAAAAAGAAAAAAAAGCTCTAGCTCGAGGCTTACACCTCTGCCTCGTGCCTCGAATGCCTCAAGCCAGGTCAAGGCATACGCCCCAACCCAAGGACCTGAGGCGTGCCCCTCGGGGCGATTTTGGCGTGCCTCGCCTCGCGGCGTACACCTTTGCGCCTCGAGGCGCCGCTTTTTAAAACCATGATTTCGGCACTCCACCGAAACCGAAATTGAAATCTCGATATTGTCCCTACCTTTACAAATCTAGGCTGATTTTGGCTGAAATTGGCGAAATTTAGTCGAAATTTTGACAAAATTTTGAAATTATTTCATTTTTTCACCATCTCGAAATGAAATCGAAATCAAGATTTAAAAACTTGGGGGGTTATGCATGTCAACTAAGTAAGGTCATATACAGAGTCCGTGAGCATGATTTGATAGGCATACTTCTAAGATCATCATCTTGGGTTCTCATAGGACGACATCTGACTATTCTGTGTTTACGAGATGGAGGTCCTCAGGTACTATGATACTTTACGTTTACAGTGATGATTTGGTTATTACTATAGATGATAGAGCAAACATTCTAGAAACCAAGACCTTCCTTTAGAAGGTATTTATCACCAAGGACCTTGCATTGAGGTGGTATGCATTATAGAGGGATTGCACTTGTAACAAAGGGAGTATTGTTTAGATATCCTTACTTGGAGGCAAACCATCATACATCCCAGCAGAGGTACATAACCCTAGTGGGCAAGCTACTTTATCTAACTATCACTAAGCCAGACATATCATGTACCGTGAGTAGAACAACCAATACATGGAGAAGCCTTACTTCAATCATTTTTTGAGAAGAAAAATAGTGAAATCCTGAGATGGGATTCACCTCATGCATTTAATATTAAAATAAAATGTTACCGTACATCGACCAAGACATGTGGAGAGCCCTGTAGTGCTCATAATAGAAACACTGACCATAAAAAATACAGTGATTCCTAGTGATACGGTTAGCCTAGAACACAATGAATGGGAGGGAACAATCCACCTGTGAGTTGCTACAATATGCATAAGACATTAAAGTTCTTTGTCTTGAGCCACGATATGTTGCTTCCCCCCAAGCATCAGACGAGCCAAGAAGCCAAAAAAATATGATATGATCCATATCTTCCACCGGTCCACTGCACCTTGGATATGGTTTTGTTCCCCAATTCTCGGTATAGAGTCTTTGCCTCCATGGTCAGAAGATGACCATGTCTCACCAGCCAAAGGAAAATCTTCACCCTAAAATGCAATATCTCCAAATTAACATGCAATCACAACAAAGATCCACCAAAGTATCATCATGAAGACGATGCAAAGGCCCTGTTGGAGTATTTGTTTATATGCGTCACTTATGGGTAAATGGATCCCTCCAGGATCCATTTATCACATCCAAGTCTTTAGTCCCACATCTACCAGTTAGGAGATGTGGAGATTCAGTGGGGGCTATATATAGACCCCTACACCCTTGTATTCAGAGGAGAGAAAAGCAATAGACTATTAGCCCTTTGAGGTGTTCTCCCGTGGTTTGATCCAACTCTTTAGGGAGTAGGGTTCCACGTTAAATCCCGAGTTCCTTATTGTTTAATATTTTATTTTTGATATGCTTTCGTATTCCTATTTTCTAACATGGTATCAGAACATGTCGATTCTCGAGGATTTTAAGTTCTTATGTCTTTATTCGAGATTCGTTTTTGAATTTTCTGTTCTTGGAAATTGTTCGTGAAGAATATTATTCTGAATTTTTGTTCATGATCAAGTTCAACATTATGTTCTAGAGTTTCAATTTGAAACCCAAATTTCTAGAGATCATCTCAACAAAACCCTAGATCACCATGCTCTCATTCTCCCTCAGGCAGTTCTCCATGCACCCCCATCCCCTCTCGCGCACCTCCTTCCAGGTGCAACACTTCTCTAGCCTTCCACGAGATGACCTCCAGACGCCAACCGTATGAGGCAACATCTTCTCTCGTGCTCCAGACAATCCTTTCTTGTCGAGGCTTCTCAAGTCAATCGCCACCACATCCAGACTGATGCAGCGTGGGCCCCAAATATAGGGCCAAATATTATTTAATTTTAATTATCAATTTTATTTACGTTTTTAAGTTGTCATAATTGTTTAATTAAATAATTGAGATCGCATGTGATCTCAACGTTTATTTCGTAGATTTTAATTTGAATTTGGGTCAATTAATTAGTTAGAGTCAGTTTAGGCAAGTTGGTTGTCAATTTAAATTAGTTTACTATTTTTGTAAACCCATCTCTCCTATATAAAGAGAGGGTAGCCCATTGTTTTTAGGGAGTGAAGTATTATGAAAAATTGAGTTTATCTCAGTATCTCCCTCTTTCTCTTCTCCCTCCACGCGATCTCCGCGGTTCTTCTCCTTCAATCGCTCGTTACCGACGAGATTTCTCTTCTCAACCCTTCCGATTTCTCTTCTCAACCCTTCCGATTTCTCTTCTCAACCCATCTCGTTCTTCTGCCAAATATACACCATAAAAAAATATTATTTATCGACGACGCGAAAGCCGTTTGCATCATTTGGTATCAGAGCATGGATATTGAGTCGTTCCTATGATTCAACGATCCCGTGGCATATTGGCGTCTCAAGCTTGATCTCAACCGCATATCTCATGGGCCGCATGCGCGTTCGCATCAACGGAAGTTCAAAAAACGTCTTGCGGCATCCCTGAAGGTTCAAGCATGGTTGGACGAACAAATTGATGAAGACTCGCCGGTCGACAACCAAAATCAGAACGTTGTACCGGCAGTTCAAGTCGATTTCAGCCATGAAAACGAAGGTATTCCCAGTCCTAATATCGATTTTAGTGATACAATCGTTGAACAAGACAAGGAGGACATAGGACCAACATTTGATGATGATCCTATGGAAAATTATGAAATGGCCAATTTCTATGAGATCGCAGTTGCTGTCCCCGCGCAGCTTCCAGCGGGAGGCACGTGCACCTCCACGTGCCCCCTCCGCGACCGTCGCCGATTGTCGTGCGATCGGCGCCGCAGCCCCCGCCCGACCGCCATCTCTTGTGCGCTCCACCACCGCCAGTGCCGACCTAGCAGCCTACACCTCCGTCGCGCCTCCTGTACGTGCCCCTTCACACCTCCCCCGTCATGTGGTCGACCCAGCACCCTCCTCCCGCGTTTGCCTCCGCGCGCGGAACCGCGCCACCGCACCAACCACCGGCAGGCCTCCACCGACCTCCCATTCGCACTAGGCCCGATCGCCATCTCCCGTCCCCGCAGCCCGGAGCTGTTCGCATCACCAGGCACTCGGCCGCCACCGCCACAGAAGAGGAGGCGTTGGAGATCTTTGGAGCGGTCGGCCCGACTCACTCCCGCCGCCAGACCGCTGGAGGTCGCCATCCGCTTTCTCGCACCTGCAGCGCGACCCCCCCCCCCCCGCCTCCTCCCCAAAGCATCTCGATCACCAGCGCCGCATGCTTCCTCGCGAACCGCCGCCCTGCTCGAGCGTCCACAACCGCGCCGCCCTTATGCAGTAGATGCCCCCGCGCATAGCGCGCAAGCCCTAACAAGAATCCCGAAGCCCACGGGATATGCAATCCACGATTTGAGGGATTGGGAAATCATTTGGAAAAATTACAAAAATAATTCCCAAGAATCCCTTATTTGCAGAAAGAAAAGGGGCACTAAGAATGAGGGGGTGCGAAAATTGCACCATACCCCTGGTGGCGAAAATATTTAAAGAAAAGGGCTGCAAACCAGAATTATGGGGATCCTCCTTATCCAAATAGGATTAGGACCTTGGGTTTTCCCTATTTAAGGACCCCATGGCTTCATTCCTTAGCCACATCTCCTCTTCTCCTCTCCTTGTGCCATTGCTTCATTATGACTTCTCCAAGGACCCTATTCTCCATGCCACATCAATTTTTTGAACATCACGGGAAGGAGCCAACAATCAAGACGACGCCACCGTTCGCACCGCACATGTTCTTTAACCACGACGGCCGCATCATCCCCGCCCGCGTATGGATCCCGCCGTTCGCTCCCCATCAGTTCTTCCATAAGACGACGGAATGCGCCGAATCATCCTCCAAGCCTGCAGATCCCGCAATTCGTCAGGAGCCGAATTTTTAAAAGCGGAGGAGAGTTGATGCAGCGTGGGCCCCAAATATAGGGCCAAATATTTATTTAATTTTAATTGTCAATTTTATTTACGTTTTTAAGTTGTCATAATTGTTTAATTAAATAATTGAGATCGCATGTGATCTCAACATTTATTTCGTAGATTTTAATTTGAATTTAGGTCAATTAATTAGTTAGAGTCAGTTTAGGCAAGTTGGTTGTCAATTTAAATTAGTTTACTATTTTTGTCAACCCATCTCTCCTATATAAAGAGAGGGTAGCCCATTGTTTTTAGGGAGTGAAGTATTATGAAAAATTGAGTTTATCTCAGTATCTCCCTCTTTCTCTTCTCCCTCCACGCGATCTCCGCGGTTCTTCTCCTTCAATCCCTCGTTACCGACGAGATTTCTCTTCTCAACCCTTCCGATTTCTCTTCTCAACCCTTCCGATTTCTCTTCTCAACCCATCTCGTTCTTCTACCAAATATCCACCATAAAAAAGTATTATTTATCGACGCTGCAAAAGCCGTTTGCATCGCAACGACACCACAACACCATATGAAAGCCGCATCTTCTGCAGCAGGCATCGCGTATTGGCTTGCGCAACCATGCGAGAGCATGTCTCGAAGAGAGAAGACCTCCAACATCTCAACAAGGCGCATGGGTATCGATCCAGACCGTCTCTCAAATGGCAGCATCGCGTGCTCGAGCCTTTCCAAGAGTCGCTCCAGCATCAGGCGACTCCCCCTCCGCGCGAGGAGCTCGCACCACCTCTTCCTGTCGATTCCTGCAATTCCTACGAGTTGCGGCGGCACGAAGCGGCGACCCTCCAGCTCCTCTCATCTTCTCCAAGCGCACATGATCCTCTAAAAGGGAGAAGAGGAAATAGACTAGAGAGTGTGTGTGTGTTTGGGAAATAAAAAGGAAAAAGGGAAAATATAAATAGAGAAGAAGAAAGGTTTAAGGAACCTTCCTCTTTTCTTTTCTTTTCTTTTTTTACAATTATGACATCAGCCAAATGATGTCACTAATGACGTGACATCCTTCATAATGACATCATCCATGATATCATTATTAAACTTATTGGACATAAATTCCCTAATTTAATATTTTTTATTATTATTTTATGCTGAAAATTTAGAACAGAACATAACTGTTTTAAAATATTTTTTATTTTATTTATTTACTTTTTTTTACAAAACCCTCCTTATTGACATAGTTAAAGTTAACTGCATTTGCGCCTCGAGCTTCGGATTTTGACGCGCAATATCTTGTTTTGATCGTCTCTGGACGACGATCAATATGAGTATAATTGATATACTTTTGATTAAGTTTGGATCCTCGAACTTTTCGAGATACGATTTTAGTTTGGGGTTAAATTTTACGATTAAAAATTATCAAATGACTTCCGATTGACGAAAGGTCGATTTTGTTGGTCTTGTTTCGTCGAATTGGATTTTTAGATGGTCTCGGTTTATTTCGCGGTTTTTGAATTTATGTCGCGGCTTTTCTGTGGCATGCATTACGGTACGACCGATTTTTAATCTATTTCGCTTGAACGACTTTTAATTCACGATCAATTGATCGATTTAAGTTATTTACTATTGATTAACAACTTTATTGAGTTAATTAGACTGAAATTGATTTAGGTTCAAGTTTATTTGGTTACGGATTTTACAAAATTTCGTTGATATTTCAGTGATATTTTGTTGAAATCCTAGAGAAAAAAGATAGTTTTTCGATTTCAGTGACCTAGATAAATGGAAATTTCGGAGAAATTCGACGGAATTTTGCTAACATTTGAGGCTTGTATTTAACTAAATCTATATTGATAAGGATCTAGTCAATGATGTCTGAAGTCCACAATATGAGGAGGTTTCCTAGTTATAGCGGTTGCAAGATCAAGCACATAAGATGAATACAAAAAGTCACTCTCAGTGTTAAATGTTGCAAATCAAAGTTCCCCTTTCGAATTATGGACTTCAGTAAAAAAAATTCATATACAGTATTATGACATTAAGTCTACCACGAATTTCGAATAATCATGTTCTCCATGGTAGGACCAAGCATGCTAAATTAGATAGGCACTTTATTGGAGAGAAAATTGACGAGATGAGAATATGCTTACCTAGTTGAGATATTTCTATCTCTTTATATGTTATCCAGTAATTTCATATTTCCTTTGGCTATCTATGTAATTTACCTAGAGATTTTCTCCTATATAAGAGAGCTCTAAGGTTACGTTGAATACTGCTTTTCCTTTTACTTTTCCACATGGTATCAGAGCGACGGTCCTAGACCGGAGCCTGTGCCCTCAATCCGTGTCTCCCATCAAAACCCTCACGCGTCGCCGCCGCACGCCTTGCTCCTACGTGCCTGCACCGTCGCCCGTCCGACTGCGCCACCACGTGGTTGTGCTGCTGCGCACCTACGTTACACCATGCGCAGGCATCTACGTGCCTGGGTGCTCCTCCACGGGTGCTTGTGCACCTTTGTGCATCTGTGCATGCCTGCGCACTTGCGCACCTTCGCAGTCGACTCTCCAGTGCAATTGTGCATTCCCTAGCATGCCCCAGTGCACCTTCCAGTGTAGCTGCGCACACCCTAGCATGCCCCAGTGCACCTTCCAGTGCAGCTACGCATGCCCTAGCATGCCTCAGTGTGCCTATGCGTGCTCTAGTACGCACACCCTCGTGTGCCCTCGTGTGCCAGTGCGCCCTCGCGTGACCTACCATGCCCTACGCTCTCCGGAGGCTATGTTCAGATCTCCTAAGGCGTGACGTGATCCTCTAAAAGATCCTAGCCTTCCAAGGGAGTCTTCAAAGAATGAAAGTGGTTTTGGTATGAGTCTACACCCGCAACCATCTTCCTATATGTTTGTGTAGACATTCTCTATCTAAGTTTGAAACCCTAGTTTTGAGAGATTGTTGTCATCATGTCGGACAACAAAGCAAATATTCCATCCTTGAGTGCCTTCAAAGGTCCAACACCCATTCTGAAGATGGATGGAACCAATTATGAATTGTGAGCCATGCAGTTCATGAGTCTAATGCGGTGTAATGGCAAGAAGCATATTCTCACACAGGAGGAGCCTGTTGACAAGAATGGGGTTAATGCCTCATGGAAGACAGATGATGCGTATGCACGAGTATGGTTTTCTGGAACAGTATCCATGCAGATAGCCAATGACATTTTGAGCCAGCTCATAGCAAAGTCTATGTCGGACATTCTCGTCGCTACATATTCTCCGACAAAGAAAGAGTCAAAGATTCTGCAACTTCAGCACGATATCTTCACTTCGAAGCAGAATGGTCGTCCTCTTCATACCATTTACACTTCATTAAGGAGCATGCTTGAGAAATTACATGGTTACATTTCCTTGACTGCTACACCATAGCAATTCAAAGCATACAGGGATTCTGTGATGACAAGAGTCTTTCTAGGGGCACTGGATCCTAAGTATGATGCATCTAGAGCACAGATTCTTACTGACGCCACTATTCCTCCGATGGAGGAAGCATATCGTCGGTTGAGCAGACTCTCCATATCTTCTGGCAGTTCTTCCATGGCGGTATCTCATGGCAGTGGAAGCACCTCACAGTTCCGTGGTCGAGATGGCTGTAGAAGGGGGGGCCATAGACCCCCTCGTCAGCCATGCACTTATTGTCATAGGTCAGGTCATTCAGAGAAAACATGTTATTCTAAGCTTGGTTTTCCCGCTTCAGCTTGTGTGGCAGAACAGATCCAGCCGGACAACAGTTCATATAGCTCATCTGACCAGAGGTTTGATGAGTTAGTTATACGGCTTAGGGGGATTATGTCATCTCCTGAGTCAACCAGCACACGGTCAGGATCTTTGAAGGTAGCAGCCTCAACTACCGCATCCACGTCAGATACAACATATGTTTTTACTAGCTGTTACAGAGCAGACTTGTCAAAGTGGATCATGGATTTAGGAGCATCACATCACCTTTGTGGTGACAGAGGACAATTCGGTCCTATAGATCGACTCAGTCAGGTAGATCGGTGGTGATAGCTGACGGGACACATTCCCACATTACTGGTCTAGGAGAGGTGCAGTTAACTCCTGAAATGCGGCTTTAGAATGTTCTTTTCGCTACTGAATTCTCTATGAATTTATTATCTATTAGCCAAATCAATAAGGATTTGCATTGTCGTGCCATATTTGACACCTATGCTCTTGTGTTTCAGGACATTCTAACGGGTAGGGTGATTGGTACTGGACGTAAGCAAGGAGGTCTATACAGCCTGGTGCAATCTCCGTATGTTGTTGTCTCTTCTCTTCGCACTAGATATGTCTCTCCATATATGTGGCACATTCGCTTTGGTCATCTTCCTCTGCAAAAGATGCATCATGTTCTTCCTCAGATTTCTCCTCGTTCTACTTTCTAGTATGAGGCCTACTAGCTTGGGAAACATCATAGGTCCACATTTCAGAGTCGTCGGGGTTAAAGTAGTGATAGTCTCTTTGAGTTGATCCATTTGGATATTTGGGAACCCAGTCGTGTTCCTGATCTTCAGGGACATCGTTTTTATCTTGTTGCTGTTGATGAGTTCTCTAGATTATCATGGGTCTTTCAGCTTAAAAACAAGTCTGATGCTAGCCCTATCATTCAGTCTTTTATTAATGAAATAAGAAATGTTTTTTCTGCAAATGTCGAGTATATACGTTTTTCTAATGCACTTGAATTATGTAGTACATAACTTTCTCAGTTTCTTAAATCTCATCGTATTGTGCATCGTACGTCATGTGCTTATACGTCCCAACAGAATGGAGTGACTAAGAGGAAACATCACCATCTCTTGGATATCACCAGAACTCTTCTAATTCAGAGTTGTGCTCATTCCTATTAGGGAGGTGCTGTTCTTACTGCATGTTATTTGGTGAATCGTATTCCTTCATCGAATCTGGGGGAGAAAATTTCGTTCTCGACCACGTTTCCTGAGAAAGATCTTTTCTCTCTCACACCCCGTGTGTTTGGATGTGTTGTGTTTGTTCATCAAATGTCTCCGGGTCTTGACAAGTTCTCTCCTAGAGTAGTCAAGTGTGTTTTTATTGGGTATTCCAAGACCCAAAAGGGGTATCGTTATTTTGATCCTGCTCGACAAAGGTACTATGTTAGTGCTGATGTCACCTTTTTTGAATCCATCATGTATTTTTCTCCTACAGGTGACAAGCTCATTTCGTCAGAACGTAGGGAAGAGGTTTATATGCCACTACCTCCTGTCTTTCTTAAACCACCACTACAACCATCTCCACCACCACCAACACCTCCTCCACCACCACCACCACCGTCTCCACCTCCTGCCACACCTAATTTCTTTCCAAAGGTTTACCGGTGACGACCTCGTGCTCATGTTCCACCACCATTGTCCAGCACGCCTAAGGTATGTCCTGAGCATTTGAGTTCCTCTGATGGCACTGGTGATTTTAGTATGCAGGATGTTATTGTTGATGCTCCTTCTGAGGATACATAGGACCTCGATGTCCCTATTTCTTTACGACGGAAGAGGCATGTGTGTACGATGCATCCTCTTTCTTCTCACGTCTCTTTGGCGCGATTATATGGCGACTTTCAGAGGTTTGTTACTGCCTTATCAGCAGTTCAGATAATGAGATCCTATCAAGAGGCATTACAAAGTGGTCCTGGGCGTCTTACTATGGAAGAAGAGGTGGTCGCCTTACAGTATCGAGGCACGTGGAGTGTCGTCTCCGCTCCCCCAGGTGCTTCTGTTGTCGGCAGTAAATGGGTGTTTACTATTAAACACCGTGCATACGGATCAGTGGACAGATACAAGGCCCGTTTGGTTGCGCCTGTATTCACCCAAGCTTATGGGGATACTTTTTCTCCTTCTGCGCGTCACTCTACACTCCATATCCTTATTGTTGTTGTCGCGACGAAGGATTGGCCTATGTTCCAATTGGATGTCAAGAATGCTTTTTTGTATGGCGGCCTCCAAGAAGAAGTTTACATGCAGCAACAACCAGGGTTTACTGTTGAGGGGGAGTCTAGTATGATGCGTAAACTTTATAAGGCTATATATGGCCTTAAGCAGAGTCTGAGGGCATGGTTTCAGAAGCTCACAGAGTTGATTGAACTACAGGGCTTTGCCAAATCTACTGCAGACCATTCTCTTTTTCTTAAGAGAACTCAGAGAGGTATTGTTGCTATTTTGGTTTGTGTGGGTGATATTTTTATCACAGGTAGTGATAACGAAGGAATTCAGGCAACCGAGGATTTTCTTGGACAACAATTCGTGATCAACGATCTTGGTAAGCTGAGGTATTTCTTGGACTAGAATTTGCAAGAAACCAATAGGGAATGGTAATGATGCAAAGGAAGTATGTCATTGACCTCCTATCTGGGTATAACAGGCTGTAGACCAGCTACTGCTCCAATGGATCCCAATACTCGATTATATGATGATGACTCTGCAGAGGTGGATAAGAGACAATATAGAGAGCTAGTAGGGAAGCTATTGTATGTCACCATTACCAGGCCTGATATACCTTTGCAGTCAGTAGAGTTAGCCAATTTATGGAGCAACCTAGGCAGTCTCATATGGATGCAGTCAATATGATCTTGAGCTATCTCAAGTCTCCTCCTGGTGCAGAACTTCTATTCAGAAGAGACACGACCCTGATAGTATCAGGTTGTGCGGATGCAGACTATGTTGGGTGTCCAAAGGATAGGAAGTCAACTTCAAGCTTCACTGTGTTTGTAGGCAGCTCATTAGTTTTATGGACGAGCAAGAATCAGAGAGTTGTGGCCAGATCTAGTGCAGAATCAGAAATATATGGCATGTTATAAAATATGAAGAATGCGAAAGCGATTGATAAACAGAGCATAAACAAGAAAGATAGAACATGGGAATACCATGATTTTACGTGGAACCCTACTCCGTGAGGAGCGGGATGAAACCACGGGAGAAGCCCTCAAAGGGGCGTGTTTTTCTATTGCTTTTCTCAATGGATACAGGAGGTCTGGGGCTCCTTATAGCCTCCAAGTCCCACCACTGGACGATGTCGGACTAAACACTGGATGGGGTAAATGGATCTTCTCCAGGATCCATTTACCTTGCTACAACTCAATAGGCGCATATAATAAATACTCCAACACTGCTCCTCAAGATGGAGCATGTAGTGCTCAGCTTGGACAAACAGAAAGAAACTCAACTCAACGCTACATGACACTACGGACAATATCAACCCAACACGCACATTGCTGCAGTCAAGGACGTTGCTTCTTATGCCGTGCAGGTGAGGAGGACGAACGGGCTGGAGTGTGAGTCTTCTGAATCTCCTCGTCGGAGAGCATGTGCTCTGAACTACGCCTGTCAGAGTAACTGCAACTGGAATGAGTCTCCTCGTCAAAGTACTCTGGTCTGCCACAATAATGTGGACAACTGCTCCATCTCTGAAAAGGGCCGAACTGAAAAAGGTCGTGGCTGTGCAATTCTCGTCGGAGTCCACGGTCGCTGGAGAATGGAGTCTGAGATAAGTCTCCTCGTTGGAGAACTGGGTCTCTCCCATCTGGCTCAGAGAATGGTGCACCGCTCTGGTGTACCTATGATACCACATGAAAATCCTTGCCCTCAATGGCATCGGGAATGGTCCTCTGCTCTGGAGTCCCTATGGCTCACATGAAAACTCTGGTCTGACAACAAGAAGAATGATGGGGATCACGAATAAATGATGGCAACATATGCTCATCTGAAAATGATCGCAATCATATACGTGTCTGAAACTGGAGACTCGGAAATGTCTGATGTCGAGTCTGAAACTGGATCTGAACCGTACAGTCTGGAAGTCAGTTGGTCTGACAAATCTGGAGAAATCCTGAGACCTGTGACTCTACATATATACTCCCCCTTTCTCCCATACTTGTCGGAAAACGTGGACGTCGATCAAGTTGGGAGAAGACAAGATAATATGAGGGGAAACAAGAACATCCGAAAACTTGCGGCTTTCCTTCAAATTTTTTAAGCCGTCCTTTTTTTAAAAAAACAAATTTTTTTAAGCCGTTTCATTTTTTTCGGCTTTTAATCGATTTTTTTTAAATGCATGCGGTTCTTTTCCCTTTTTTTATTGCACACGCCTTCTTTTTTTTATAACTTGGCCCACTTGGGAGCATATTGCAACTCCCCTCCCCTTTTTTCCTTCTCTCTCCTTTTTTTTCTTTTTTTTCATTCACGGTTAGAAGAACATACAGCCCATTGGGCCTTTAAAAAACGATATCCCTGCTTGAAGGGGAATCAACCTGCTACCGATTGGAAAGAGAAATTAGGGTTCTCTCTTTGCATCCTTTGCCGCCGCCAATACGAGGATTTAATGCTAGGCGTGGGTGCGTCTGAAGGACGAACGGGAGAGGCCGCACGATGCGACAAGGAGGAGAGGGCTCGCGCAAGCTGCAACGTGCGAGGAAGGCATTCGCGCGCGCGATTGATGTCTTCGGCAATGGCATCTCGCCGCCTTTGGTCGAAGTGGGCTGCCGCCAGCAGCCTGCGCCGCCTGCGTGCGGAGAGGGAGATGACCTGGAGGGCGAGGCGCTGCGCGAGCGTACGCAGTGAGGAAAGGGCGGCACCGCCTGTGCGTGGAGTTGCTGCTGCCGGTGCCTGGAGGGCATGGGTGGTCGACGCGATGGAGATTAGAGCCCCCTGGGGAGCCGTCAATGCTCTAGCTTGATTCTGGGAGGTCGCATACTGCCGTGCAATGGAGGATGAAGGCGCTGCATCACCTTCTCGTTGTACGCGCTCTGGGGGTGCGCACCTTTGCAAGGATATCTCTGGCGTCGCCGTTTACTTCCACTCGAGCCTTCGCGAGGAGGGTGATTGAGTTGTGCGTGGTGGATGCACAACTGCCTGCTGCTTCTCGATGGAGTATGCGGGTTTGTATCACACCGTTAAAGGCTGGATGCGGTACGCCTGTGGTCTGTACCGCCGAAGATCGCGGATCTGATCTGCAGCGATTCTCTCGTTCTCAAAAAAATCGATAATGACAGATCTCCGGAATAGTGAAGCCGATGAATCGAGCATGATCATGAACAGAAAGTTAGGGTTTCAAGAAAAACCTAGAAGAACAATCGACAATCGAATCTTGAATAAAACTAATGAAAATGATTCCTCGAGAATCGAACCCGCTCTAATACCATGTTATAAAATATGAAGAATGCGGAAGCGATTGATAAACAGAGCATAAACAAGAAAGATAGAACATGGGAACACCATGATTTTACGTGGAACCCTACTCCGTGAGGAGCGGGATGAAACCACGGGAGAAGCCCTCAAAGGGGCGTGTTTTTCTATTGCTTTTCTCAATGGATACAGGAGGTCTGGGCTCCTTATAGCCTCCAAGTCCCACCACTGGACGATGTGGGACTAAACACTGGATAGGGTAAATGGATCTTCTCCAGGATCCATTTACCCTGCTACAACTCAATAGGCGCACATAACAAATACTCCAACAGGGCAATGGACCAAGGGAGCACAGAATTGATGTGGGTCAAGTCTGTCCTGACTGACCTAACTATGGAGGTGCCTCTTCCCATGCATCTACAGTGTGATAATCAAGATGCACTATATATATAGCAAATAATCCAATCTTTCATGAAAGGACAAAGCACATTGAGGTTGACTGCTACTACACCCGTGATTTGATTCAGAAAGAATTTATATTCACTTCTCATGTTACTTCAGGTGATCAGGTTGCTGACATGTTCACCAAAGCTCTTGCAAAAGGACCATTTCACCATTGCTGTTCCAAGATGAGCATGATAGATATTTATGCTCCAACTCAAGGGGGAGTATTGAGATATTTCTATCTCTTTATATGTTATCCAGTAATTTCATATTTTCTTTGGCTATCTATGTAATTTACTCAAGAGCTTTTCTCCTATATAAGAGAGCTTTAAGGTTACGTTGAATATTACTTTTCCTTTCGCCTTTCCACATACCTTATGTGAGACTAAATGGTTTTACATATGTCCATGAAAATGAAATGCACTTCTGATTTAAGGAGTCGGCATATTTGAAATCTATGCACCACTTAAGGGGTGGGCTTGTGGTTATCTTGTATTCGGATTATCAAATCTGGAGGATGGATCCATTTATCACATTGAATATATGATGCGGCCTATCAACCCTGTCTAAATAATAAAAGAAGAAAAATCCTACTAGCCAATGTCGTGCTATGACGTTCTTTTTAACGTTCTTTTACTTTTGTGGAGAAGGGTTTGGCACATCAAATTTCTGTTTCCTTGGTTGTTTGCTTATTACATATTGGAGAGATGCCAACTTTCTTTGATAATCTTGTCACGTGTGCGATCTATACTTGTATCGCACCCCATGTTTTGTCCATTTCTAATAGAACATATACAATGGTAGCTTCAAGGTGCACTATTGTATTCCCTTTTTTGCTTTATGCGGTGTCTCCTTTGCGTGAACATGTGAAATTTGATTCAATTTTAGGCAGTGTGCATAGTTATGTATAACTAGTTTAATTTTGTATATGATGATTTTTGAACATTTACAACCTGGGAAGCCTTTCAAAATCACGCTCTTGTATATTTTCCTGTTCCTTTAGGATTAAAAACAGTTTTGCATATTACTTAATCTTATATGCAAATAAGGGACACTTTCCCTTGTAATGCCAATCATTTTGCGTCAGGTTTTAGTGTCATGATTCTGTGTGCTTGTGCATGTGCTTAGGGAAATGTAAATTGAATAATAAACATAAACCTTTGATATGCAAGAATGAGATATCCGTTACATTTAATGATTTCATTAATTTCACAGTTGCTGGACTGATCCAGATACGATTAATGACATGGAGCATTTAAAGGCGATGGAAGAATCTCTACAAGAATCGTTAAATCGATTGCGTGGTCAGAAGGTACGTTTTTTTAACATCCCTTGTGCTTTAGATGTTCTTAGAGATGTAAGATTTGAGCTCGCTCCATTGCCTAATGTAGAAAACATCGAATGTAATAAGCCTTGAACAATAATGACTTACCTAGTTCCTGAGGACATGGTGGTTGTCATGGGATAAAGGATCCAACATGGTTATATTTTCATAATATATTTTTAAAGGAATTGTTGGGAGAAAACAATGACTTGCTTATTCACGAGGATCTACAGTTCTCTTGTATAGAGGTGAGATTTGTTGGAAAATTACATAAAAAGAACGGATAGAATAAAAAAAACACATAAAAGAAACATAAGATAAATAGTATCCCAACACTTTCGCTCAAGTTGGAGCGTAGAAATCAATCATGCTCAGCTTGGAACATCTATGGTAAGGCCTTCTGGCTAGGGCCTTGGTAAGTACATCTGTTGTTTGATCTCCCGAGCTAACATGAGTAGTGGAGATGAGGCCCTTTTATATCATGTCTCGAGTGTAGTGACCGTCTACCTCGATATACTTCGTCCTCTCATTGAAGATTGGATTGTTGGTAATGAAGAGAGAAGCCTAGTTGTCGCACTGGAGGTGCTTGGGAAGAGGCACATCAACTGTTACGTCAATAAGAACGAATCTGACCCACATCATCTCTGTACTAGCCTGCGTCATGGCCTTATATTCTGATTCTGCACTGGATCTGGCAACCACTATCTGCTTCTTGCTCATCTATGATACCAAGTAACTTCCTACGAACACTACATAACCAGAGGTAGAATTCTTGTCCTTGGGGTACCCTGCATAATATGCATCTGCACAAGCTGTAATGGTAAGCCATGTACCTCTGTTGAATAAAAGACCTTCATATACCTCATAATCATGTGTATCTCTGTAACGATAGGTGAGGCCTCCATATATCTAAGAATCATATAGACTGCATCCATATATGCATGTCTAGGTTGCTCCATGAACTGACTCATTTTGCTTACTGCAACAGATATATCTGGCCTGGTTATGGTCATATATAGATTTTCCTAACAAGCTCCATGTCCCTCCTCTTGTCTACCTCCTCAGTGTCATCATTGTATAGCTTCATGCGCGGGTCCATGGGAATAGTAACAGGCCTGCAATCTGCCATGCTGTCTCAGAGAGAAGATTTGTAACATACTTTCTCTAGATCATCACCAGACCTCGTTGGTTCCTGTAAAACTCCGGTTCAAGGAAGTAGCGCTGACTGCCAAGGTCCTTGGTCACGAACTGCTGACCTAGGAAATCCTTAATAGCATGGATGCCCTGCTCATCATCCCTTGTAACAATGATATCATCATCATAAACAAGTATGGCAACAATACCTCTCTGAGTCCGCTGAACAAACAGTGAATGATCGACAGTCGATCTCACGAACCTTTGTTGCTCTATCAAGTTCGAGAGCTTTTGGAACCATGCTCTTGGGCCCTACTTAAAGTCATATATCGCCTTATGAAGCTTTCAAATCTTCTGACACTCCCCCTCAGTAGCAAACCCATGTGAGTGCTTCATGTAAACCTCCTGTAGATCACCATAGAGAAATGCATTCTTCAGATCTAGCTGATATAAGGGGTCAATCTCGTGTCACTACAACATAAAGAAGAATACACAGTGTAAAATGACTAGTCACTGGAGAGAAGGTATGCTGGTAGTCCACCCCGTATCTCTGGGTGGATTCATATGCCACAAGTCTTGCCTTGTAGCGATCTACGCTGTCATCTACTCGGTGCTTCATCGTAAACACCCACTTGCATCCAACTACATATGCTCCTCTAGGATATGTAACAATGCTCTAAGTGTTACGCGATTGTAGCGCGGTCATCTCCTCCTCCATGGTAAGATGCCATTGACTGTCATGTATGACATCCTGATATGTTTGTGATATCTCGACGGCAGATAGTGCCAACATAAATCTCCTAAAGTCCTATGAGAGTCTTCTTAAGGAGTCATGAGCTGCAAGAGGATATGTAACACAAGTACATCTTTGCTTTCGCAGAGCAATAGGCATATCTAGATCATCTGCCACCTCTTGAGCCTATAAACTACCTTCCTGAGAGGGCATATGCTCATCTTGTACAGAATCCTTCAGCATAGACAACTTAGTAGTGCCATCAGTAGAAACAATTTGCTCATTACATACTTGGGATGTGATGGATGATGGGGAAGACCCATGAACAGGGGGAACAATGTGAAACCTGCGAGTAAACACATGTGGCAAAAATTGAGTCAAGGCACTGTGTGGCAGTCCAGGGAAACCACAAGAGTAGGTATACGTACTGGAGGTGGTGGAGGCATAGTGGGTACTGGAGGTAGTAGAGTTGTTTGAGAGAGAAACATGTACATCTCCTTACCAGAGTTAGATGGAGTCAACCTATCACATTTAGGAGAGAAATACATAACATATTCAAAGAAGGTGACATCATCACTGATAAAGTATTTCTGCCAAAGCAGATCAAAACAATGGTACCCCTTCTGGGTACGAGAGTAGCAAACAAAGACACACTCGACAACTCTAGGTGAGAGCTTATCATGACTAGGTGTAAGATTGTAAACAAAGGTCACAGAGTCAAACACTCATGGTGTAGGGGAGAACATGTCCTCGGGAAACGCAATTGAGACATGAACATTTTCTCCTAAACAGAAGATGGCATACAGTTTGCCAGTGAGGAAACTGTGAGAACCACATCACCCCAGTAAGAGTGAGGGGCATCACTATGAATCAAAAGAGTCCGGGTCATATTGGGTAAATGATGGTGTTTACATTCTGCAACATTGTTTTGTTGGGATGTGTAGGCATACGAAGTCTGGTATATGATTCCAAGAGACTTGAGGAACATGGATTGCTATAAAGTGCAGGACTCTGAGGCATTGTCAGATCTCAAATACTTGCTAGTAGCAGAGATAATGTTCTCTATTATATTAATGAATATTTTAGTGGCATACCCAACCTCAGACTTAGTTTTTATCAAACTAGAATAGTCATTCACAACAACAAGATAAAAATATTGTTCCTAGTGATCAGGAACATGACTCGAAGCTCAAATAATTAAGTGAATAAGCTCAAATAACTGAATATTGCTATGACTCTGACGACCAGGAAAAGAATAGCGGTGATGCTTCCCAAGCCGGCAAGCCTCGTACTGGAAGGAAGATTGTGTGGAAATTCGTGGGACAACATGATACAACTTTTGCAGAGGAAGGTGGCCAAAACGAAGATGCCACAAGTACGGTGAGACTGATCTAATAGGAATAATAGAGTCACTCGCTCGAGGAGGCCAGACCGGATTGTAGAGCCCCCATTGCTCACTACCACATCCAATCACCCTGTCAGTGAGTATGTCCTGAAACACAAAAGAAGAGGGGTAAAAAATAACACGACAATGTAGATCTTTCGTGATCTGACTAATAGAAAGTAAATTCATCTGAAAATCAGGAGCATATAGAACATTCTGTAGGCGTATGGATAACATCAAATGCATCCCCCATATTGTGATGGGTAAGTAAACTCCATTCGCAATGGTGACCCATCTATCAGGGAGTATGGACCTATAAGAACTGAATTGGGCTCTGTCTCCACACAGATGGTGGAGAGCATTAGAGTCCATGATCCACTCTATCATATTTGTTCTGCTATAATTGGTAAAAGCATATATTGTACCTGAGGAGTTTGAAGAGGCTCTAGCAGCAACTGCAATATCTGAGGAACCTGTAGTGGTGCCGACAATATGAGTCATGATCTTCGTTTATGAGAGGTAATATCATCAAGGCGTGGATCTACCCGAGGAGCCGAAGTGTTTGGAGGCTAAATTGCGGAGTATCCATGCTTTTAATAACATGTGCCCTCGGAGTGTCCTGGACGACGACAATAGGTATAAGAGCCATGTTGATATCCACCTCCTCTACCATGGTGACTGCACACTCTGAGCTACGTAAAACCTTCCATGTTGCAAGATGCAACCATTGCTGAGGAGGTCTGTGTGGTGGCAGCGGGTGGAATAAGAAGCCTGTTGAGGCAACTGCAAGCCTCCTCCATGGGAAGTATGGTCGCGTCTGCAAGGAGCTGTGCATGTGCGACCTCATACTCTGGATCCAGGGATGCCAAGAATACTCCAACCATCGTGGAATTCCTATATACCATCTGCTTCTCTATAGAAGTTGTGACATGCATGAAGCTGTAAAGCTTCTCGAACATGCCGTGAAGTGAAGAGTATAACATATGCAGAGGACAACCATTCTGCTTGGTTGTGTATATATCAAACTATAGCTAAAGAAACTTGGCATCATTCTTCGACTGGGCATACGTGGTTACCGGAATATCCCACATTGCCTTGTCGGTGGGCTGGTTTACAATATCATAGCCAATCTCTATGGTGAGTGTCCCAGGGAACCAAACACAAACCCACATGTCATCTTGCTTCCACGAAGCATTGCCCCCAGAGCTTTGTCAAAATATGTTCCTTGTTATTGCATTGCATAAGAGTCATAAACTGTAATGGACCACAACTCATAGTTAGTCTCATCTATTGTGACGATGGGACCCGAACCCTTGAAGGCATCGGACAAAGAGAAAATGTTACCCTTGTTCTCTGACCTTATGAGAAAGAAGGTCAAAATGGGTCTCGACTGGGGAGAAAGACCGAGCTAGTCTACACGCTCATATAGAGGATTGATTGTACGCATAGACTCATACAACCATCCTCGTTAATCTTCGATCCGCGCTAGGGCCGGAAAACGTGATTTAAAGGTCTGCGATCACAAATTTCGATCAACATCAGACTATTTCAAACTGCAGTTCGGTGTCAGAGAGTAAACTAATCGATCTCGGAGATCGTATATGGTACCGGGAGGCACAAGGGGTCACGAGGGGCCACGCTACGATACGTAGCAGCGACACTGGAGTCGTCGAATAGCAACATGGTGATGTTGGGGCTGCTGTGTCTTCGCTGCAACGGTGATGGGGGCCCTGGAAGTTTGCTGCAGCAGTGCACTGGGTCTTTTGTGACTGCTGCGGAAGCACAGAGGGGTCGCAGGGGCATGCAGAGGCTGGCAGGTAGGAGATAGGGCATGGGTAGGGTACTCAAACTCTGATCTAAAACCATCGCTCTGATACCATGTTAGGAGAAAACAATGACTTGCTTATTCATGAAGCCCTAGGGTTCTTTTTTATAGAAGAGAGATCCGTTGGGTAAACTACATAAACTGGACGGAAAGAATAGAAAATACATAAACCAAACATAGGATAAATGGTATCTCAACAAGAATATACTAGTAGAACCATATATAGGTCACAACTTTGGGCTAATACATAACTGATACAGCAAAAAAAATAATCTTGACATGATTTTTTTACTAGTTAGGGATTGGAATGGTGGGGTTGAATTCTGGTCCTTAGGATGGGAGCTCACTGCGTCTACCACAAGACCAGTAGAGGGGTTCCTAATCTTGACATGATCCACTTACCCAATTAAAACCCTTCATTACTTTCTAACACTTAACAGTTCAATGCAAAATATATTTGATAATCGAAATTATTCAATCATATCTGCTTGCTATCAATTTGTGGTATATATCG
The DNA here is from genome assembly GCA_037367405.1 of Ottelia alismoides. Taxonomy (NCBI): domain Eukaryota; kingdom Viridiplantae; phylum Streptophyta; class Magnoliopsida; order Alismatales; family Hydrocharitaceae; genus Ottelia; species Ottelia alismoides. The sequence continues at coordinate 422,733 of JAZKJV010005717.1, read as the reverse complement.
TGAGAAAAAACAGAATGGTCAAATCATCGTGGGAACATATGTGGACGCAATATGAAAAATATTATTTTTCCTATAGGTAACCATGTCTCAAATAAAGTGGCAATCTAGTCCTTGCCCTTCACGAAAGGCTGAATTGGGGGCAGCACAAGTGTCTAATTTAGTGTCACCAAAATTGGTACCAGTGATTTGATAGAAACACCAATATCAGTGAAAATGAAGCCAACATCTTCATCTTACAAGAAATCTGAGGCACAACATATCTAGCTCCAACACTAGACTTGGCAACGACCTCCTGTTTTTTGCTCCTCCATGTCACAGGATTTCTTCAAGGAAATGTGGCATAACAAATAGCAAATCGTTTTTCTTCAGGTCAGACAGTATTATGTATCAAAATAAGCACAAAGGTCAAGATTCCCATTGCATATGTAGAGGAAACCCTTGCCAGGAGACCCTTCTAATTACTTTATCACTCACGACAAAACTGAAGTTGGGACTTGTAAAAGTAAGTTCCAGTTGTTACCAACAATGCTCGTTTGACCTCATGTGTCTTCGGATAGTGGATCAACATTAGCATTGTTCTTAATTTTAGGTTAAACAGAAATCTATTGCGGTTTGTTACCAAGCAGAAAAGCCTCTTCTAAAATATCCATAGTAAAATTCCTTTAGGATAATGCCACTTCCACAGATCTTATATCCACCATAATGCCAAGAAAGTAGCATAGTTGTCCAAGGCCTTTTGTCACGGTTATATGTTGCACTCTGATTAGATGGATTGTGCGTGCAGATCCATTTAACCTTTAGTGTACACAGCCAACCGTTGATTGTCAAGTAGAACGAAAGAAAATCCTAGCCATTTGATCCGCTAGATTTCCGTTAGTTGAGAAGTTTTTTCCATGTAAATCTCCATGTCCATCTAGGTTTGATCATCACATGTTTTCACATAACACCGGAACCAATCTGATAGAGGATTGGGATTTTCGTGGAAGCTTTCCATGTTGAAGGCTTCTCCATAGTTGATTATGTGTGGTTCGATATCTGCACCCTTGTGACGAGTTTTCCCACCCAAGGGCGGACTATAGCTTCATGGAGTCTCATTTTTGAAGATTTTCCAAGCATTTGAGGACCCTTACACTCGTTTGATGCATTTTTCAGTTATTGGATCGCTGTGATAGGTCTGTAATAAAGTGCTCATTGATGAGGGTTGCCTATTGGCACATTTGTCGATTCACATTGCTATCACTCACTCCTCTTTAAGTGATCAACTATCAAGGATCCCTGTTTAAAAAAATGTGTCCACTCATGATTGATTAACCTCACTGATGTAGTTGATCGCAAAATGATTTTGATCAATCACTTCTCTCAGTTTGATCAATCACCTCCTTCTATTAAATAATGCCTCATGTTATCTAAATAATGCCTCATATTGTTATTTCGTATGATCGACCAAGGCAGCCTACCTAATTTATCACCTGATGCTCCTATATTTAGAATTGATCGATTAGTCCACTCTTATCAATGATCATCATGTCCTCGTTCGATGAAGTAATGAGGTTAATCAGTCTCAATTTTTACAAATAGGGGTGATAAAGAGACTAGTGCGGAGGATACTAAGGTCAGTGCTACCTCATTTGTGAAGAATACCCATCAAATTTATCATGTAAATCAGGGCAATTATTTCATTTAAGAAGTTTCTGTTGAGATGGGTATAATTTGCAGAGGATGCATTGAAAACATCTAAGTCATGAAGAAGTCCCGTAAGGATGAGGATCCTATCGAGGGACAATAGCATAGGACAACCATATAAAAACATGAAATTCGAAATCTGTATCTGCGGAGTTGCAACCTATCAGCATTCTAACAAAAAAATTGTGTATATGTCGGATCAAAAGTAGGTGTGGATCGATTAACTCAGTCATGGGATATATGATTTGGGACATGGGGAGTTTGAAGGATATGGTGAAATCCTCAAGCGCATCACGGAAGCGTAGGCATCGTATCAAATACGATGAAGAACGACTAGTCGAACTAGTTGTTCTATGCAGCGGAAATTAAATTTTTTCATGTGATTAAACCACATGATCCAAGAACATTTCTCGGATCGTTTCGTCTAAACTACAAACAAGTAATAGGATTACCTCTTGAGGCGTGGTTGCGATCGAGTCTCTAAACGAAGAGACCTCCTGTCTCAAGTCCGATCCGACGGAGGAGACGCTTGTGAGCGTCTTGATGAAACACGTGCTTCTTGCAATCCATGTTGATGATCCAAGCGGCGGATCTCCTGATCTCGACATACGAGATCCGTCGTCTTCTTCACGAGCGAGGCGCACCGAAGGAGACAGAGATCCACGAGCAAACGATCGGGCAGCATAACGACGATGCTGCGACGATGAAGAAACTCTCTAGGGCATCCATGGTGGACGACCACATGAGAGGAAGAGAGAGAAAGAGAGAGAGAGACTTATGTTCTCATTGTGTGTTTCAGAAGAGCAATGGGGTGCCTCTCCTTTCATAATATTTTGGGATCCATGGATCTCAATCCATGGGCAACACAAATCCAATGGCTCTCATTGATTTGTGCTTCTTTTAATGGCTAAGATTTGTGTTGATAAAAACTAACAACAATTAATTTAATTTAGATCAAATCTATATTAATAAATCAATATAAATCAATCTCAAACTAAATCAATCAAGCATGGAGATTTTGGAAAGAAGATTGCCTCCTTCCATAATATGGGATTTGGTGGCAATCTCATGTAATCTCATGAGATCTTATGAGATTACATTATTCCATGGAAATCTCCAAGATTTCCAACAACACTTGTAAATAATTCAACAACAATAATCCATAATTATTTTGTGAATATTGCAATCTTGCCATTGGAAATTTGTGAATCACATTCACAACCCAAAATAAAATGTGAATTACATTTTTAATTAATTGTCCAATGTGAATCCAATTCACACCAATAGTTAATTAACAAATGTAAATTACAAATAGATCTCTCCTATATATTATAAATCACATTTATAATATATATGACTAATATGGATATTGCTATCCACATTATTCATATCCATGATAATTAAATCACATTTAATCATCTTGGATCTCTATTCTCATGTGCCCAAATAATATGAATCACATTCACATTATTCACATCTTGGATAATTAAATCACATTTAATTATCTTAGATAACTCTCCTTATAATATGAATCAAATTCATATTATTTATGATAATTAAATCACATTTAATTATCAATTTTCTCAATGCTCGGATACACATATCAACAATGAAATTATCCTGAACTCTTCCAAGGATAATGCACTTTCTCTGCGGATACTTGGAGATAAGGATAGGGCGATTGTATTGTTCCACGTATAGTGACTTGGATATTGAGATCATATCTCAAATCCAGATCGCGGGCCTCCCATAGATGCTTGATTAATTCAAGACCGCAAATCTAATCTTCTCATTGCATCTGAATCACATTCAGATCAATGTCCAACATTTGGACCAAGATCAGATTACTTCTCTACTGAGAGGAGTCACTAAAATCCAGACCTGTTTAATCACTCCCTAGGAATGGAAGCGTCATGGTTATACAATCGTTTATGATCACATCACCCTCAGGTATTCCCAATACCTGTACATTCTGCATACTTAAAGAATCAGAATAAACCCGAAGTATTAGATCAACTTTATACTGTCTACTTCAGGGTTTTTATCAGTAAGTTTCTCATTAGATCATTGGGAGTTGGTATCGATCATATACTTTCCAAAAGCATATATCATACCTATGTCTTGATCATATACTTTCCAAAAGTATACATCAAACCTACAAATTCAGTCAAGCTTCCAAAGTGAGACGACTGTGCACGGAATTTGATTCTTCCCAATATCTCATGAGTGAGCTCATGCCTTCCGGTTCAGTAAATGAACCTGTATGATCCCTTTGAGAGATCGTATTACTCATATGCCCTTATATGCACACCAACGCGTTGTTGTATAGACCTTAGTTAGGTCATCAACCTATTGGTCTGCCAAATATACATACTCAAACATATAGTAACACATTTGTCTCCGGTCAGAGGATGCGTGCCTGTATCGTGACAACATACGATATAGGACTTCGGTTATCTCGATCTCGTTAAGTCAACTTTTTGACCTAACTAATTTGACACCTCCGAATCTCTATTCCTATGCAGAGGACCTGCATCAAGAGGTCGGTCCTATATCAACCTAATTGAGAAAGGATTGCCATCTCCTACTCAGGCTGGAGATCATCTCTTAACAATCATTTGACGGTGCTTGATGAGTCCTTAATCTAACCCTTTAGATACTCATCCAAGCACCAGCCTCTATGATTCAATTATTGAATCAACAGCTGTATGATTATTAAGATGGCCATAGTACATAACCCTAATTGTACTAAGGGACCTATTATGCAAATTATTTATTCTTCATTTCAGATTAGGGAATGATATGTGCAATAATATTTATTGCATAATGGCTCGTCGTGGGCTCGCATGTCCAACAGAGTTATCTATTGTAAGCTTTTACAGGGTTGTGAAATTCATTTGGGAGGACTTGGATTATTATGCAAATGAAATTAGTAATCACTAATTGACCAGAAGCATTATTAGAACACGTATGAAAGACTCGAACCTTCACTTTCCTTGGTTGCACATGTTTTAGTCACAATCCTGACAAATAAAAGTCATGATCTTGATAAATAAAATTCATAACCCTAACCCAAAAATTGAAATTTAGATCCTCATTCAAATGGTATTTGTTGGACTATTTGTTATATCCGTCATTCATATAGATGGGTAAATGGATCTCTCCAAGATCTATTTACCCTATCCAGTTGTTTAGTCCCACATCTACCATTTGTGGGATGTGGAGACTCAGTGAGGGCTATATAAGAAGCTCTTCACCCTCTGTATCAGATGAGAAAGTCAATAAACACATCATCCCTTTGAGGCGTTCTCCCGTGGTTTCATCCGTGTCCTTATGGAGTAGGGTTGCACGTAAAATACCTTGTTCTTAATGTTTATTTTCCTATCTTCGATTACCACTTCTGCATTCATATTTTCTAACATGGTGTTAGAGCCGGTCGATTCTCGAGGATTTTTATATTCTTTATCATTTTATTCGAGATTCGAGATTATCAAGTTCGTAGTTCAATTTCTGGAACCCTAGTTCTGCTTCAAAGTTTTCTGTCGTCATTTTGATCATCTCCGAGCAGCGATCCTCACATTATTGCGCACTTCCAAGTCGCGACCTTGCTGCTCCTCCAGATCCTCCTGGGGTGGCTCCAGCAAATGGTTTCCACATGGGAAACCTGTACAGCAAAACCATTATTTTCCTCCGTGCCTAGCTTTTGACTCCTACCACAAAGGAGGTGTGCCTTCCTTGTCTTGGCGACAGGTCTCGTTGCTCCAGGCGGAGCATCTCCTCCATCGGAAGTGCGCAGGCAACGCGCAAGAGAAGGCGACGAGTTTTTACCCTCCAGCCGCACATGGCGGTGCGACATACTCTCTCGCATAGGTGACGCGAGGTCCAGCTTCACCCTCTCCTAGTCGATGGCCGTCCTTACTCTCGAGGATGCATCGGTCCTCGACTCCTAGGAGCCTATTGGGACTAAACAACCAGCGACAGTAATCCCCCTTCATGCGAGAACCCAACAGGCGACGACAGATCTTCTCCCGCAGCCTCTCCTCCATACGGAGATGATGCCTTCCCCCCGCTCATGACGAGCCTCTGCACAATTTATCCCTAGGCGTAACCCTAGGCATAGGCCTCTCACTCTATGCGACACCGCGATGGCTGCTCCTTGCAAGTGCAATCTCCAGGCGATTTCGTACCTCCTCAGGTGCCCCCTGCCTCCAAGCGACGTGCTTCAGGAAGCAGAGAAACCTAAGGGGGTGGCGGTATTGAGAAACCCGGGGGGAGGGGGGTTCGAAGGAGGTTTCCCCAGCTGGGAACCCTAAATGAGTCATAGGCCATTTGAAAAAAGCGAACTCTACCCTATGCGGAGAAAAAAAGTGGGGTGGGGGGGGGGCAAAGCCCAAGTGGGTCGTCATTTCAGGAGGAAAAAAATAGCATGCAAAGTTAAAAAAAGGTTGTATGTAAAAAAACAAGGGTCAGGAAAAAAAGTAAGCCCATCAAAAAAATATTCGGGGGCCCGTTTACATTAAAAAAGGTTTGTTTTGAAAAAAAAGAAAAAAGAAGGCATGATTGTTATTGAGGATTTTTTTAAAGCCGAGAGGTGTGTTAAAAAAAAGGAGGGCCCTATTTGGGCCAAGTGAATTTGTTCAAAAAAATATGATTAAAAAAATGACACATACAAAGAAAAGTCGTACGCAAGAAATTCTTGCAAAAAAAGAAGAGGAGTAAAATCCATAAAAAATGAATGACTAATTAAAAAAATGATAATTTTAAAACAATAAAAAGAAGCCCAACAAAATGTGTGACAGCTTATTTGGATTTGTTCTCCCCATATCTTTTTGTCTTTTCCTAACTTGGTCGATGTCTTCTTTCCGACAAGTATGGGAGAAAGGGGGAGTTTTGTATAGAGTTCTTCAGCCATGATTCAGATTCCAGGTCAGATTCAGATTTTCCCAGCCTAGCCAGATTGTTCAGACTCTACAGATATTCATATATTCAAACTCGATGTCAGATTGCTTCCAAGTCTTGAGTTTCAGACACACACATGTATGCGGTCTTTTTCAGATGTGTACATGTTTGCCATCATTGTTTGTGATCCCCATCTTTTGTATTTCGATCAAGGTTTTCATGTGATCCATAGGGACTTCAAAGTAGAGACCCTACTCCCTATGCCATGTGGGCTAGGGTTTTCATGTGGTTTCATAGGGACTCCAGAGTAGAGATCTCATTCTCTGAGCCAGTATGGGAGAGATTGAGTTCTCCGATGAGACTTTTTCAGACTCCATTCTCAAGCGATCGTGAACTCCAGTACGAGATCCTTCCGAGGTTCCTATGAGAGAGAACCCACTTTGAGGTCCCTATGAGAGAGACCCATCTTTAGAGATCTATGTTTGGATAATTAGCGACATTCTATATTCGACCCTTTCAGAGATGGAGCAATTGTCTACATGTTGTGGCAGGTCAGAGTTCTCCATGTGGAGACTCATTTCAGTTGCAATGACTCTGACAGGTGCAATACAGAGAACATGCTCTCCGACGAGGAGATTCAGTTTGACTCACGCTCCAACCCATTCATCCTCCTCACCTGTATGGCATGAGAAGCAACGTCCTCGACAACAACCGACAGTTGTGCGCATTGAGTTGATATTGTTTGTAGTATCATGTAGCGTGAGTTGAGATTTCTTTCTATTTGTCTAATTTGTGCATCATGCTCCATCTTGAGGGGGAGTGTTAGAGTATTTGTTATATGCGTCATTCATATAGATGGGTAAATGGATCTCTTCAGGATCCATTTACCCCATCCAGTTGTCGGATGCGGAAACTCAATGAGGGCTATATAAGAAGCCCCTCACCATCTGTATCAGATGAGAAAGTCAATAGACACATCAACCATTTGAGGCGTTCTTCCGTGGTTTCATCCCACTCTTTGAGGAGTAGAGTTCCACGTAAAATCTCATGTATGCTTATTTTTCCATCTCTTATTACCGCTTCCGCATTCCTATTTTCTAACAGTATCAATAGAATATAATCTTTTGGATCACCTCTAAGGGTTCATAGTGTTAGAAAACTTGAATGCGGAAGTATCCCGGAGATAATAGAATAAAAACATTGAAGAATGCAGGATTTTATTTGGAACCCTACTCCCTAAGGAGCAGGATGAAATCACGAGAGAATGTCTCAAAGGATCATATGTTGCATTGAACTTTCTCCACTGTTACAAGAGGGTGAGGGGCTTCTTATATAGCCCTCACTGAGTCTCCATATCCCACATACGGTCGATGTGGGACTAAACAACCAGATGTGGTAAATGGACAATGGAATGATCTATTTACCCATCTACAACATAAGTGACGCATAACACATATATATTGTAACTACAATATACACCTGGAAAGTAAGAGGTAATTATGCTAAGATTCATCATTGATCAAATCATGTCACACATGATCCAATTGTATCTCTCTATAACTCTATTGAGTTAAGGTGTATCAGGAGGAGAGATAGAAATGATATTCATATCTCCATAAGGTATTCTTCGAATTCATCTAATAGGTACAAGCTACCTTGTTTAGATCAAATTCATTTCATTTTCCTTCAAACTTTGATTCTAAACCAAAATTGTGAAATCTTTGAACATTTCAAAGCTTTCTAAAGTGAAGGGAAGAAATCTCATATCACAAATAATCATCGAATGATACCACATATCATTAATGTTTATTATGATACAGATGATCCACATACATCAATATGTACGAGATCTTGAATACCTTGGCATCTAACACCATTTCCAAAGAAGGGTGTATTGGATTTACTTTGAATACAATATCCACAAGTATGTAAAATTTGAAATTTCAGACAATCTAAAGTTTCATCTCTTACTAGTCTATTGATCACATCAATAGACATATGTCCAAGATTTGATGCCAAATCATTGTCTAATGATCTTAGTCCTCCTATTGATCTTTTAAGGTTTAACTTTCAATATTAGAAATATTAATGAACCCATCATTTTCTAATTCAGTAATGTCCCCTAGATGTCATATTACTATTTGAAATATATCCATCACAACTCTTTATGATAGGTCTATTCCAGAATTCATCTTTATAACAATGAGTGTATTCTAATATCTAGGTCATAGAGACATTCTCGAATACTAAAAGTCCTCCCACTGAAAATATGAAGTCTATTTTTCCGATAGAGATTGTTACAACAATTGCATCAATATCCATGTGAATGACTATTAAACCTTAAGATCGAATTTTACAGTCTTCTAAAAATATATGCAACCAATTGCAAGTGTTATTAAGATCGAATTTTACAGTCTTCTAAAAATATATGCAACCAATTGCAAGGAGATTCGCTAAACTAAATCCCCATTCCCATTCAAGGATAAATGTTTGTTGGAGGTTCATGTAACCAATTGTGATCTAGATCATATCTAATCAAGTTTTGGTTATTGTCAATGTCATTCAAGGAAATAATCATCTTTAAGTATTTCACAAATATTCATCAATAATTATCTCAGGAAATTAATCATTAATTTCCATTAATTTAATTGAATGATAATTACAAGGTTCATGATTAAGTATGTAATTTCCAGCAGTGAACCCTACTTACTAAAATTCGCATATCTCAAGAAATTTAAATCGAAATCAAGCAAAGTAATTTCCCATAGTTTGTTAATTTTATTTACAACAAAATTAAAGAGATATTAATGCATTTCTAAGTGTTTTAAAACCGTAATAAACTCTTTAATTACATCGAGATTCACCATTCCCGAAATAGTGGATACACGTTCATTAAAATGATCATAACTTAAGCAATCGGATTCCAAATCACGCAAACTCAAATCCCACGGTTTCCTTATTTAATAAGGAACATTATATCCAAGTAATGATCAAGTTTTTAAGTAAATAGGGTGAAAAAATCACACAAACAGGATTGTGTGAACAAAATAAGATAAAATTTCACACAACCAAAAATTGCCCAAGTCATCTTAGGTTTATGGATCGTATCCAAAACCTCGAACCTATGGATTTGATACTACTTGAAAGATATGGAAAAATCCTTAAGTACATCACAGAAGCGTGAGGATCGCATCGTATGCGATTGGAAGCAACTAGTCATACTAGTTGCTCAAGGCAGCAGAATTAAAAAAATATTAAAAAATGAAACCACATGATCCAAAAACACTTCTCGGATCGTTTCATCTAAACCACAAACAAGAATTAGATTTACCTCTTGAAGCGTGATTGCGATCGAGTCTCTAAACGAATAGACATCATGCCTCAAGTCCGATCCGACGGAGGAGATGCTTGCGAGCGCATTGATGAAACACGTGCTCCTCGCAATTCATGTTGATGATCCAAGCAGTGAATCTCTTGATCTCGTCAAACGAGAACCGACGTCGTCTTTACGAGCAAGGCACAACGAAGGAGATCCACGAGCAAATGATCCAGTAGCATAACGACGATGCATCGACAATAGCGACTCTTTCTAAGGCTCCATGGTGGACAACCACAATGTTTGAGTGAGAGAGAAACTTGGTGTGTAGGGAATGAGAGAAAGAGAGCATATGTTCATTGTGTAAAGAAGAGCTAGGGTTGCCTCTTCTTGAAGGATATTGAGAATCCTCAAGCGCATCACAGAAGCGTGTCGATCGCATCATATGCAATGGGGGCAACTAGTCGCATTAGTCGCTAGATGCGGCGGAAATTAAAATTTTTTAAATCAAGTGATGAAACCACATGATCACGAGAACATTTCTCAGATCGTTTCATCAAACCACAAAGTATAAGGAATACCTCTTGGAGCGTTGTTGTAATCGTGAGATCCCAAATGAGAGATCCTCCTAAAAATGAGGGGTTGTCACCTTTGACTATGTCATTGGTGATGCCACATCATTTGGTGGTTATTTATCTCCCTTTTATTTTATATTATTATTTCTCAATGTATTTGTAATAAAAATATCCACCAAATTAATTCCAAATTAATTTGTGAATATTTCAATCATGCCATTGATAAATATGTGAATCATATTCACAACCCAAACTAATTTGTAAATTGCATTTCTAATTAATCAATTAATGTGAATCCAATCCACAATAATAACTAACAAATACTATTTACAAAAATTCTCTCTCTCTCTTCAATATATGTATATTATAAATCATATTTATAATACACAAATATTATGGATAGTATTATCCAAATTCTCTAATCCTTGATAATTAAATCCCATTTAATTATCTTGGATAATTATTCTCACAATATGAATCTCATTCATATTATGCTTGATAATTAAATCTCATTTAATCACCAAGTCCTTCTTGCTTGGATATGTAATTCATCAAATGAATTATTCTCGAACCCTTTCCAGAATAATGTGCTTTCTCCGCAGATACTTGGAGATAAGGACATGGCGATTGTATTGTTCCACGTATAGTGACTTGGATGTTGAGATCTCATCTCAAATCCAGATCTTACGAACCTCCCATAGATGCTTGATTAAATCAAGACCGCAAATCTAATCTTCTCATTGCATCTGAATCTCATTCAGACCAATGTTCAACACTTGGACCAAGATCAGATTGCTTCTCTACTGAGAGGAGTCACTAAAATCCAGACATGTTTCATCACTCCCTCGGAATGGAAGCGTCATGGTTATACAATCGTTTATGATCACATCACCCTCAGGTATTCCCAATACATGTACATCCTGCATACTGGAAGACCTATGATCAACCTGAAGATCAAGATCAATTTTATATTGTCTTCTTCACGGTTTTATCAGTAAGTTTCTCATTTGATCATTGGGATTTGGTATCGATCATATACTTTCCAAAAGCATATATCATACCTAGGTCTTGATCATATACTTTCCAAAAGTATATATCAAACCTACAAATTCAGTCAAGCTTCCAAAGCGAGACGACCGTGCACGGAATTTGATTCTTCCTAATATCTCATGAGTGAGCTCATGTCTTCCAGTTCAGTAGTGAACCTGTATGATCCCTTTGAGAGATCGTATTACTCATATGCCCTTACATGCACACCAGCGCGATGGTGTATAGACCTTGGTTAGATCATCAACCTATTGGTCTGCCAAATGCACACACTCAGACATATAGTAACACATCTGTCTTCGGTCAGAGGATGCGTGCCTATGCTGTGACAGCATTCAACATAGGACTTAGGTTATCTCGATCTCGTTAAGTCAACCCATTGACCTAACTAATCTAACACCTCTGAATCTCTATTCTATTCCTATGCAGAGGACCTGCATCAAGAGGTCGGTCAGATATCAGCCTATGTGAGAAAGGATTGCCATCTCCTACTCAGGCTGGAGATCACATCTTAACAATCATTTGACGGTGTCAGCCTATGTGAGAAAGGATTGCCATCTCCTACTCAGGCTGGAGATCACATCTTAACAATCATTTGACGGTGCTTGATGAGTCCTCAATCTAACTCTTTAGATATTCATCCAAGCACCAGCCTCTATGATTCAATAATTGAAACAGCTGTATGATCATTAAGATAGCCATGGTACATAACCCTAATTGTACTAAGGGACCTATTATGCAAATTAATTATTCTTCATTTCAGATCATGGAATGATATTTGCAATAACATTTATTGCATAATGGCTCGTCGTGGGCTCACATGTCCAACAATCTCCGACTAACCCAAAGAGTCATTAATGGGCTAATCATTTAAACCCACACTCATGTGACAATCATAGGCTATTTAGAAATAGCTAGGTAATCTGATTAGCCACTCTGTTCCCAAAAGACTATGCCAAGTCCTTTTACGGCACTTGCATATCTCTAGGTAACAGTGCTCGCATCCAATGCGGATGTTACATCTTATGCAACCAATATTCAATCTTGATAAAGCAATTATAGTGTCCTTGACACTATTGCTCAGTAATTATTATAACCAGTATTTCCATAATCCTTATCAGAATACTCTTATTCCTGGAGATCACTATCTCATAAGGTATCCACAGTTAAGACCTTTTAGATTTCTATCTATAAAGTCTTAAGCTTTTGAAGATAAGACTTAGAGATCACTATCTCTAAAGCCTTATCATCTTTGAAGATATTGTTATTACTGCAATCAAGTGTTTTTCTCTCCATAATAGGATTAGCAACACTTTACTACTCCTACTGCATGGCAGATATCTGGCTTTTATACACATTTAGCATACACTTAGCTTCTCGTAACTGATGCACAGGTGCAAGCAGTTCTAGCATTCACTTCCTCAACTCTTTGAGGTGTTATCCCTTTAGATAGGTCAGTACCAAATCTCAAGGGAAGGAAGCCTTTCTTGGAATTTCCAAGAATGGAATATGTCCAAGGTGTACTACAAATGTGACAGTCCCAATACCCTCTTTTCTTTGCTTCTGAACAACTTCAGAACTAAAATCTAAGAGGTATTCTTGAGATCATATCTCAAGGTATGGAATAGCCAGTCTATAAAACACTTATTATCATCCTTATATCATTCCAAATGATTAGGATATTATCTACATTTAGCACGATGAACACCATGGCACTCCCACTAAGCTTCACATGGTACATCAAGATTCTATTTGAAATCATAACATTTATAATTTCATTAAACCTTATGTTCCAACTACAAGAAGCTTATTTGAGTCCATAGATGGATTTCTTTAGTTTGCACACCTTGCTTTCCTCAACCATGAAGCCCTGAGGCTACTTCATGTGAATATCCTCAGAGAGGTATTCTTATCTTGAAGATGCAATAGTCAAGTTGTGTAGCTAAGGTTAACAATATTCTGATGATTTTAAGCATGGTTACCGAAGAGCTAGTCTCATTGCAAGTAATGTCTTCTCTTCCGGTGTGTAGCTCATGGCTATGAATCGTGCTTTGAAGGTCTCTACCTTCTCATCAGATTCCCTTTTCTCTTGAAGATCTATTTACACCTTAACGGGTCTAGACCTTATAGGTGGATCCTCGAGGGTCCATATACTACACTTGTATATGAAGTCTACTTTAGACTTTATTGCTAATATCCATCTTTCCATGTCATGATCCTCAGGAGCTTCATCACATGAAGCCCGATCATTTTCAGACTTAACTGACACATGGAATACATCTTCAAACTCATTTGAAGAGATATTAATGCTTCATCTTTAATTGTCCTTTTAGTTCCCGATTTCAGTAGCCTCATTATCTTCTCAAGATTAAATGAGTTCCTTCACTTCATTTTCATCTTGATTCTCAATAGAGTCATCGTCTAAGAATCACATTCTCAGAGATGAGATCTTTTAAGAATCTCAGGGTCATAAAGTAGGTATCTAATACCATCCTTTATTTTCCTTATGAAGCAACACTCCCAAGTGCTAGATTCCAGCTTACATGCATGGAACCTTATTAAGGATATATAGTGTAGTCTCTACTACATATATACCTCGAAACTAAGAGGTAATTATGCTAAAATTCATCATTGATCAAATCATGTCACACATGATCCAATTGTATCTCCCTACAACTCTATTGAGTTCAGGTTTATTAGGAGGAGTGAGATAGAAATGATATTCATATCTCCATAAGGTATTATTTGAGTTTTATCTAACAGGTACAAGCTACCTAGGTTAGATCATATTCATTTCATCTTTCTTCAAACTTTGGTTCTAAACCAAAATTGTGAAATCTTTGAAGATTTCAAAGGTTTCTCAGGTGAAGAAAAGAAATCTCATATCATACATAATCTTCAATAGATATCACATATCCATAATGTTTACTATGATATAGATGATCTATATACATCAATATGTATGAGATCTTGAATACCTCGACATCTAACATCATTCTCAGAGAAGGGTGTATTGGACATTTTACTTTGAATACAATATTCACAAGTATGTAAGATTTGAAATTTTAGACATTCTAAAGTTTCATATCTTACCAGTCTATTGATTTCATCAGTAGACATATGTCCAATTGATACCAAATCATTGTCAAATGATCTTCATCCTCCTATTAATCTATTAAGGTTTAATTTTCAGTATTAGAAATCTTAATGAACCATTCATTAATTTTTTAATTTAGTAGAGTCCACTAGATGCCAGATTACTATCTGAAATATATCCATCATAACTCTTTATGATAGGCTTATTCCAAAATTCATGTTTATTTCCAACATTTTCTTGTATCTAGGTCATAGAGACATTCTCCAAGACTAAGGGCTCTCCCACTGAGAATATGAAGTCTATCTATCCAACAAAGATTGTTGCAACAATTACAACAATATCCATGTAGATGACTATTAAACCTTAAGATCAAATTTCTAATCTTCAAATATATATATGCAACCAATTGCAAATGTCATTAGAAGATTGGGATACAATTGTCAGACTTTATCTTATGAAATAAGAAAGTCAAAGTCAATGATTATATGTAGATTATTCCGATGGTCCATCTGAGTCCTTCACTAAGGATTTTAGACAAATTTGATAGTCATACTATCAACACATCAACTTATTGCAGTATTGGCATTCATCCAACTCTTTGGATGTCATAAGGAAGTCACAGAAGTAGGTCAACTCTTTGTCTTTCCTTCTTACTCGAGTCTGACACATGCTTCCACTGCGCTCTCTTCATCTATAAACAACCATTGTTCAAGACAAAGAATCTCTTATGTTGAATTCAAAGGATTTCAATATAAGAACATTTCAACATTTATACATGCTTCATTAAATTCATTCAAAATGATTATTATGAAGCTTCATGAATGACTTGAGTATAAATAGTAGAATGATGACACTCATCATATCTACATACATTAACTCTTAGAGACTTAGGTTCAGGTAGGTATTCAAACATTTTGAATGCATCATCTCTTTCGAACTACCATTCTGCATAATGCAGAGAACCATGTCATTCATGATTAAATGTCTAGAGCACATATGTATGCCAGAACATCTTCTTAGATTTTATAAGGATTATTTGACAATTGCGATCATCATCGACATGTCACTTCCAAAGTACACTCGATGAAAGATCAAGACTATAGAGACATACAAACCCTAAGGTGATGTCTTATTGTCTTATTTAATTGTCATTCCTTATTATGTTGAGGAAACTTGCACATTGCAACCACATACATTATGTGTCCAATTGCAAGTGCAATATCTGGATCATAAGTCCAATCCAAGATATTTTATTGGTTATTATTGAGTATAACATTGAGTGGGTTTAATGAAGGATTATCTGAAACAAGACATTTGCATAAGGGTATGTATATTATATATATATGTTTTACTTTGATTTACGAATTTTTATATCAAAGTTGTCTTGCCTTGTCAACAATGAAAGTTCATTCCCTTAATCACTTTCAATGTAAGAGATATTCTTACCATTATATCTCTAGCAAGATATGGGATCTCCTTTCCCATCTTTGTCACATCCCAATAATATGAGAACTTGCGACTCCGATAAAAAGAAGCGGGAACACATTCCGCCTTGCAAGTCCAACTTGCATTCCCAATTCAGTCTTTAACACACGGGCCCACCACCCCTAAGATGATGTTGACCCGTTGCTAATTGAACCAACCGTCAACAGGATTAGAACTCGCTATGCGCAATCCAATATCGCTCCAATAATATGAGGACTCGATATTGGGGTCACTACGCATACGACCTTACTTTTTCGAGAAGTAAAGAGCCCGATCCAGATGCACTTGCATATAGGATCTATCACTTCGGACAAGCGTCTCCTACATACAATCCCTGGCAACGGAACCCTTCGTCTTGACGGGAAACCATGGATGTCACTTATGTGATCCTCCATCTCATATTCAAATTTTATAATTAATTATCATGAATCATATTCACATAATTAATTCTTCCAAGGGAATTACACATCTATTCATAATAGAGTATTTATTGGATATAATTAATTTAATCACATTAAATTAATCATTAATCCAATCATAAATCAACAAACTTGATTATTACTTGAATAGTAGGTATAATCTCAAAGTACGTATTATTCGTATTTTAATAATTAGGAAAAATACACTTCTTCTCCGGCATTATCGAGTCCCTACCCGTTGTCATGGCCAGTACCGACGAGAGTGGGACGTACCACATATGTTGCAACCCGCGACCCCAATGCCCTCCGACTAGGCACCATATCCACCTCAGGAAAGGATAATGCCAGATAGATCATCATGTACTTTGAGATGCTCATTGGTTTTTCAACCGAAATTATACCATATAATATACATTAAAACAATTTTGATTATATTATAAGGAGATTTGCTAAACAAATCCCCCAAGAGGGTTTTTCATGTAAAAGTTGTCCTACAACTATTGTAGGATAAACTAAGGTTCTTCATGAGAAAGAGTTTGTTGATGATTTCATATCAACCAATGATCAAGATCAACAATCTTATCATTATGGTTTAGGCAAATGTCATTCAATGAAATAATTATCTCTTTAAATATTTCACAAATATTTAACACTAATTATTTCAGAAAATTAACAATTAATTTTCATCAACGTATTTGAATGACTTATCACAAGGTTTATGATCAAAAGATGTCAATTTCCAGCAGTGACCCCCAATCATTAAAATTAAGTTATCTTGATCAATTTAAATCCAAAAAATGCAAAATCAGTTTTCTAAGATTGCCAATTTGATTTATTAAAGAATCCAAGTGATAATTCACGCATTTCGAGGCGGATCAAAACAGTAATTAACGCATTAATCACGATTACATCTGCAGTTCCCGCAACAGTGAATACATGCATATTCAAAAGGCCATATCTTGAGCAAATGAAGTCCAAATTTCGTAAACTCAGATCCTATAGTTTCCTTACTTAATGGGGAACAAAATCCAATTGCAAATTTCGTGTTTAAATAATTTAAACAGTATTGGAAATTTCAATTAGACAGAGGTGCGAAAATTGAAATGCAGTAAAAATTTTCGCGACCCCTTCAAACTCAAGTCGTCCTAGGTCTATGGATCGTATCCAAAACCTTATTCAACCTATGGCTCTGATACCACTTGAAGGATATTGAGAATCCTCAAGCGCATCACGGAAGCGTGTCGATCACATCATATGCAATCGGGGCAACTAGTCGCACTAGTTGCTAGATGCAGCGAAAATTAAAATTTTTTAAATCAAGTGATGAAACCACATGATCACGAGAACATTTCTCGGATCGTTTCATCAAACTACAAAGTATAAATGTTGGGAAAAGAGACTTCGATATTATTCAGGAAAAACCCTAGGCTCTCTTATATAGGGAGAGGCCTTAAATGTAAATTATAAAGAGGTCTATAAAAGATAAAGAAATAATGACAAGATATATAAAGAGATAATAATAATACTAAGAACTATCTCTACACTCCCCCTCAAGGTGGAGCATAGATGTCTATCATGCTCAGCTTGGATGAACATCTCTGAAACGGTCCTCTGAGCAGTGGCTTGGTGAATACATCTGCAGTCTGATATACTGAGTTCACATGTGCAGTAGATATCAATCCTCTCTGGATCAAGTCTCTATTGTAATGGCAGTCAACTTCAATATGCTTGGTCCTTTCATGGAAAGCTGGATTGTTGGCAATGAATAATGCTGCCTGATTGTCACACTGAAGCTTCATAGGAAGGGGCACAACTACATGTAGATCTTCTAGTACAGACCGAACCCACATCATTTCCGTGCTTGCTTGAGCCATGGCCCTATATTCGGATTCGACACTGGACCTTGCCACAACAGTTTGTTTTTTGCTTTTCCAAGAAACCAGAGAGCCTCCAACAAACACTGCGAAGTCTGAGGGATTTTCGATCCTTAGGGCATCCTGCATAATCTGCGTCTGCACACGCTGAGATGGATAAGTCTGTGCCCTTTCTGAATAGCTGCCCTGACCCTGGAGAAGACTTCAGATACCTCAGTATCATGTGTATAGCATCCATGTGAACCTGTCTTGGCTGCTCTGTAAATTGACTCGCCCTGCTAACTGCAAATTGAATGTCTGGACGAGTTATGGTAATGTAGAGGAGTTTTCCCACAATTTCTCTATATCTCCTCTTATCTACTTCATCAGTATCACCATCATACAACTTCATGCTAGGGTCCATGGGAATACTTGATGGTTTGCATCCATCCATGCCAGTCTCAATCAGGAAGTCTGTAATGTACTTCCGTTGGGTCATCACCAAGCCCTGTGCATTCCTTACAAATTCCAACCCCAGAAAATATCTTAGGGTTCCAAGATCCTTCGTAACAAACTGACGGCCTACGAATGCCTTCGCCCTTTCTATACCATGAACATCATCTCCTGTAACAAGAATATCATACACATAGACCATAATGACAACCGTACCTGCCGATGACTTCTGGACAAACAACGAGTGATCGGCATTTGACCTCTTGAATCCCTGTCGCTCAATTAGGTTGGACAGCTTCTGGAACCATGCTCTCGGACTCTGTTTGAGGCCATATATCACCTTGTGAAGTCTACAGACCATCTGCTTCTCCCCCTCAGCAGTAAACCCAGGTGGCTGTTGCATGTAGACTTCCTCCTGTAAGTCCCCGTACAGAAAGACATTCTTGACATCTAGTTGAGATATACTCCATTCACGAACCACAGCAACAGATAAGAGAATACGAAGGGTAGAGTGTCTCGCCACTGGAGAGAACGTATCCATGTAATCCACGCCATAGGTTTGTGTAAACCCACGGGCGACCAAGCGTGCTTTGTACCGATCCAACGTGCCATCTGCTTGATATTTAACTGTGAAGACCCACTTACAACTCACAAGGGATGCATCAGGAGGTGCATGGACCAAAGACCATGTGCCACGGGACTGCAAGGCCCTCATCTCTTCTTCCATAGCTAATCTCCAGCAATCATTCTTCAAAGCTTCCTGGTAGGTCCGTGGTATATCCACGGAAGACAAGGCTGAGGTAAATCTCTGAAAATCACCAGTGAGACGGTGAAAGGAAACTTGTGAGGCAAATGGATAAGAGGCACATTGCCGCATCTGCTTCCGAATAGCAATCGGAACATCAAGATCATCATCTGTTGTACTGGATGGACTACTGTCGTCCTATACTGAAGAATCCTGCACATGTACCAAACTTGACCCGTCAGTAGTAATGCCATCTGAACATACCTGAGGCGTGATAAGTGGCTGATGTGTAGTCTGAACAGGACCTGACCGACACATATAGAATTTTGGTAACGGTGAAACGAGAGGTGTGGAATGGGTGGAGGAGGAGGTGGTGGTGGGGGTGATGGCGTGGAGATAGGCACAGGGGAAGACTCAGGTGAACTCCATGTAGGTGGTGGAGGAACATAGACTTCATCATCGGTAGTGGATGGTACGAGTCGGTCACCTGCAGGAGAGAAATACATGACAGACTCGAAGAAAGTGATATCAACACTCACGAAGTACTTCTTATTCGTAGGATCATAACACCGGTAGCCCTTCTCAGTCCTGGAATAACCAACAAAGACGCACTTGACTGCTCTAGGAGAGAGTTTGTCAAGTCCGGGAGATAGAAGATGAACGAAAGCCACAGTGCCAAAGACACGTGGAGTCAGTGAGAATAACTCCTTGTCTGGAAAGATAAGAGAGATAGGTATCTTCTCACCAAGAACTGAAGATGGCATTCGATTGACCAGATAACATGCAGTAAGAACAACGTCCCCTCAGAAAGAAATAGGAGCACAACTCTGAATCAACAGGTTTCGAGTAATATCCAAGAGATGGCGATGCTTTCGTTCCGCCACCCATTTTGCGGAGATGTATATGCACAAGTGGTTTGGTGAATAATACCCTTTGATGAAAGAAATTGAGAAAGTGAGCATGTACAAAATTCTAGGACATTATCCGTCCGAACATATTTGACTGAGGAAGAGAAAACATTGTGCACTTCATTAATTAAATTCTTGATCACATCTCCTGCTTCAGATTTATTCTTTAAAAGAAAGATCCGGACCCCATATCATCCACTACCACAAAATAAAATATGTGCCCTTGATGATCAGGAACACGACTCGGACCCCATATATCTATATGTAACAACTCGAATGGGGAGCTACTGCTCCTACTCTGACGACTTGGAAAGCTCGACCTATGATGCTTTCCCAACTGACATGCTTCACAGCGGAAAGACGAACTAGGAGAGATCTGGGGTAGAAGATGGCGCATTTTCTGGAGCGGAAGGTGACCAAACTGGAGATGCCATATGTACGGAGAGACTGGTCCGGCAGAATGAGAGGAGACGCCAGCATAGGAATCCCGAACCAGCCGATATAGACCGTTCTGCTCAGAGCCACAGCCAATCACCCTGCCCGTGAGTATGTCCTGAAAAATGAGAGAAGACGGGTGAAATATAGCACGACAATGCAAATCCTTCGTAATCTGACTAATAGATAACAGATTCATTGAAAACTCAGGAGCATGTAGGACGTTTTGTAGCTGCATAGTAGAGGATAGGAAGACCTCCCCCTGTCCAACAAGGGGCGAATGGGTACCATCTGTGATCTACACTGAACGGCCGTGAGGAATGTTCCTGTAGGACTGTAATCTATCTCTATCTCGGCAGAGATGATGTGTGGCTCCCGAATCTATAACCCAGTCAGATATATCATGAGATGGTCTGAATGCAGTAGATCTACCTGAGGTACTAGCAACAGCAGATGAACTGGCGGAGGTTGTAGCAGCAACATCTGAAGGACCACATGACGAATCACCAGACGAATGTAGCATAATATCTCGGAGATATGCCACAAGTTCGTCAAATCGATTATCTGCAGTAGATGGTAATGGAGACTGAGAATGCTCTGCAACACGTGCCGATGCTGGGAACCCATGCTTAGAATAGCATGTCTCCTTCGAGTGTCCTGTGCGGTGACAATAGGAGCATGTCTGACTGAAGCGACCACCCCTTCCCTGGGGTCCACGGCCACGTCCACAACCACGACCAGAAGGCGGGCCACCTCTCCCACGCGAGACTGCCATCACTGATGGGGGTGGAGTAGAAGAGCTGGAGGAAACTGGAATGCGACTGAGCCTTCTGTAAACATCCTCCATTGGAGGAATAACTGCATCAGCTAGGATCTGAGACCGGGCAGCATCATATTCAGGATCAAGAGCCGCAAGTAGAACACCCACCATGGTGGCGTTCCGAAACGTCTTCTGTTGTTCAGGAGTAGCATTGAGTGGAATAGTATTGTATAACTTCTCAAACATCCCTCTTAGGGATGTGTATAACGAATGGAGAGGTCTGTCGTTCTGCTTCATTATGAAAATGTCATGCTGAAGCTGCAACATCTTTGTCTCATTTCGCACCTGTGAATATGTAGCGGCAAGAATATCCCACATCGCCTTGGCAGTAGGCTGATGGAGGACGTCATTAGCGATCTCCATTGTCAATGTACCAGACAACCAGACCTTTGCGTAGGAGTCATCAGCCTCCCATGAGGCATATATCCCTATCTTCTCTGCGGACTCATCCTCGGTAAGAATGTGCTTCTTACCATTCGACTTCATGAGGCTCATGAACTGCATAGCCCAGAGCTCATAGTTAGACCCGTCCATCTTCACTATTGGCGCAGGACCTTTGAATGTGCCGGTGGAGGGCATATCGACCTTCGATTCTGACATACTGTCGCAGGAGAAGAACAAGGGTATGTAGGCAAGCTAATGAATATCTACACCAACTGCATCGGATTTGAGTGCGTATGTAGACGTTACACACTCAAATCCATATATCGGTCGAAGAGACGAGGTGAACTAGGGCACGCCTTAGATGAGGCCTACAGCCCTTGCAGCGGCAAGGAAGCCGCCTGGTATGTCGCGGTTGGATGTGCGCGGCGGTCGGGGGATGCCGTCGGGGGCCTGCGGCGGTAGGGATGGGTCTGCGACGGGCTGGGTGCCGCCGGGGGTCTTCTGCGGCGGACTGGGATGCCGCCGGGGCCTTGGTCGGCGAGCTGGGGACCGCCTAGGGCCTTCTGCGGCGGATTGAGATGCCGCCTGGGGCCTCGGGCGGCGGGCTGGGGGCCGCCTGGAGCTTTGGTGGCGTGAGAGAGAGAGACGGTGGGGATCGGTGTCGAGAAAAGGAGAGGGCGGCGGGTGGGGAAGGGGGCGGCGGGTGTGGAGAGCCCTAGGGTGGCTCTGATACCATGTTGGGAAAAAGAGACTTCGATATTATTCAGGAAAAACCCTAGGCTCTCTTATATAGGGAGAGGCCTTAAGGGTAAATTACAAAGAGGTATATAGAAGATAAAGAAATAATGACAAGATACATAAAGAGATAATAATAATACTAAGAACTATCTCTACAATAAAGAATACCTCTTGGAGCGTGGTTGTAATCGTGAGATCTCAAACGAGAGATCCTCCAAAAAATGAGGGGATGTCACCTTTAACTATGTCATTGGTGATGCCACCTCATTTGGTGGTTATTTATCTCCCTTTTATTTTATATTATTATTTCTCAATTTACTTGTAATAAAAATATCCACCAAATTAATTCCAAATTAATTTGTGAATATTTCAATCATGTCATTGATAAATATGTGAATCATATTCACAACCCATACTAATTTGTAAATTGCATTTCTAATTAATCAATTAATGTGAATCCAATCCACATTAATAATTAACAAATGCTTTTTTAAAAAATTCTCTCTCTCTTCAATATATGTATATTATAAATCATATTTATAATACACAAATATTATGGATAATATTATCCACATTCTCTAATCCTTGATAATTAAATCCCATTTAATTATCTTGGATAATTATTCTCACAATATGAATCTCATTCATATTATGCTTGATAATTAAATCTCATTTAATCATCAAGTCCTTCTTGCTTGGATATGTAATTCATCAAATGAATTATTCTCGAACCCTTTCAAGAATAATGTGCTTTCTCCGCAGATACTTGGAGATAAGGACAGGGCGATTGTATTGTTCCACGTATAGTGACTTGGATGTTGAGATCTCATCTCAAATCCAGATCTTACGAACCTCCCATAGATTCTTGATTAAATCAAGACCGCAAATCTAATCTTCTCATTGCATCTGAATCTCATTTAGACCAATGTCCAATACTTGGACCAACATCAGATTGCTTCTCTACTCAAAGGAGTTACTAAAATCCAGACCTATTTCATCACTCCCTCGGAATGGAAGCGTCATGGTTATACAATCGTTTATGATCACATCACCCTCAGGTATTCCCAATACCTGTACATCCTGCATACTGGAAGACCTATGATCAACCCGAAGATCAAGATCAATTTTATATTGTCTTCTTCAGGGTTTTATCAGTAAGTTTCTTATTTGATCATGGGGATTTGGTATCGATCATATACTTTCCAAAAACATATATCATACCTAGGTCTTGATCATATACTTTCCAAAAGTATATATCAAACGTACAAATTCAGTCAAGCCTCCAAAACGAGACGACCATGCACGGAATTTGATTCTTCCCAATATCTCATGAGTGGACTCATGTCTTCCGGTTCAGTAATGAACCTGTATGATCCCTTTGAGAGATCGTATTACTCATATGCCCTTACAAGCACACCGGCGCGCCGGTGTATAGACCTTGGTTAGGTTATCAACCTACTGGTCTGCCAAATGTACACACTCAGATATATAGTAACACATCTGTCTCCGATCAGAGGATGCGTGCCTATGCTGTGACAGCATTCAACATAGGACTTAGGTTATCTCGATCTCGTTAAGTCAACCCATTGACCTAACTAATCTGACACCTCCGAATCTCTATTCCTATGCAGAGGACATGCATCAAAAGGTCGTTCAGATATCAGCCTATGTGAGAAAGGATTGCCATCTCCTACTCAGGCTGGAGATCACATCATAACAATCATTTGACGGTGCTTGATAAGTCCTCAATCTAACTCTTTAGATATTTATCCAAGCACCAGCCTCTATGATTCAATAATTGAATCAACAGCTATATGATCATTAAGATAGCCATGGTACATAACCTAATTGTACTAAGGGACCTATTATGCAAATTAATTATTCTTCATTTCAGATCAGGGAATGATAATAACATTTATTGCATAATGGCTCGTCGTGGGCTCACATGTCCAACACTTCTTATATAGTATTTTGGGATCCATGGATCTCAATTCATGGACAACACAAAATCAATGGATGAGATTAGGATTTGGTGTCCGTCCATCACCTTTGGTGGATGGCAATCTTTTTCCAATGAGATCACATTATCTCATTTTCAACATTATCTCACAATGATAATTCACAATTATATTGTGAACATTGCAATCATGCCATTGGAAATTTGTGAGTCGCATTCACAACCCAAAAAAATGTAAATTACATTTTCAATCAATTATCCAATGTAAATCCAATTCACATTAATAATTAATCAATAAATGTAAATTACAATAGGCTCTCTCTAATATATTATAAATCACATTTATAACTTATCTGATTAATATGGATAGTGTTTTCCACATTATTTAAATCTATGATAATTACAACAACAACAAAGCCTTTTCCCACAATTAAGTAGGGTCGGCTACATGGATTCTTCGCCTCCATTCAGATCTATCTTGGGCCAATCCCGGGCTTATATCCACAAAACTAAATTCCCTTCATATAGTCTCTTTCCAACACTTCTTGGACCGTCCTCGCCCTCTCTTAGCCGGCTCAACATCCCAACACTCGCATCTTCTAACTGGTGCATCAGCTGATCTTCTTTGCAAATGTCCAAACCATCTTAAGCGGTTTTCTCGCATCTTATCCTCGATCGGAGCTACACCAACTTTCTTTCTGATAGCATCATTCTGAATCCGATCTTTACATGTGTGTCCATACATCCACCTTAGCATTTTCATTTCTGCTACATTCATTCTCTGCACATGTCTATGGTTCACAGGCCAACATTCAGATTCATAAAGCATAGCAGGTCTCACGGCTGCTTTGTAAAACTTTCCTTTAATCTTTAAAGGAGTTTTCTTATCACAGAGAACATCAAAGGCTCCTCTCCACTTGAACCAGCCTGCATTTATTCTATTAGTAACATCTCCATCAATTTCCCCATCATGTTGCAGAATAGATCCCAAATATCTAAAGGAATCTCTCTTTTGAATGTTATCGTCACCAATCTTCACCTCGATTCCTTGACCATTGCTTCCATCCAAGGTGCACTCCATATATTCCGTTTTAGACCTACTTATGATAATTAAGTCGCATTTAATCGTCTTGGATCTCTACTCTCATGTGCCCAAATAATATGAATCACATTCACATTATTCACATCTTTGATAATTAAATCATATTTAATATCTCAGATAACTCTTCTTACGATATGAATCAAATTCATATTATTCATGATAATTAAATCACATTTGATTATCAATATCTCAATACTTAAATACATATATCAACAATGAAATTATCCATGAACTTTTTCAAGGATAATATGCTTTCTCCGCGGATACTTGGAGATAAGGACATGGCGATTGTATTATTCCATGTATAATGACTTGGATATTGAGATCACATCTCAAATCCAGATCTTGCAGACCTCTCATAGATTCTTGATTAAATTAAGACCGCAAATCTAATCTTCTTATTGCATCTGAAACACATTCAGATCAATGTCCAACATTTAGGGTTCGTTTGGTTGCAAGGTTGGACAGGGTTGGGTTGTGCTGGGGTACCCTTGTGAATAGTAAACTGTGAGGAGGATTGGGGTGTTTCGAAGGAGGGGTATCCCGGGTTGGGCCAACCCAACCCTGCCCAACCCTGCCCAACCCTGCAACCAAACAGAGCCTAGACTAAGATCAGATCACTTCTCTACTGAGAGGAGTCACTAAAATGCAGACCCATCTCATCACTCCTTAGGAAGGGAAGCGTCATGGTTATACAATCGTTTATGATCACATCACCCTAAGGTATTTCTAATACATGTACATCTTGCATACTGGAAGACTAAGAACAAATCTGAAGTCTTAGATCTATTTAGATTGTTTCCTTCATGGTTTTATCATTATGGTTCTCATTCGATCATTGAGAGTTGGTTTTGATCATATACTTTCCAAAAGCATATATCATACCCATGTATTGATCATATACTTTCCAGAAGCATATATCAAACCTACAAATTCAGTCAAGCTTTCAAAGTGAGACAACCGTGCATGAAATTCGATTCTTCCTAATATCTCACGAGTGATCTCATGTCTTCCGATTCAGTAATTAACATGTATGATCCCTTTGAGAGATCGTATCAATAATATGCCCTTGCATGCATACTAGAGTGTCGGTGTATAGACCGTGGTTAGGTCATCAACCTATTGGTCTGCCAAATGTACATACTCAGACATATAGTAACACATCTGTCTTTGGTCAGAGGATGCATGCTTATATTGTGACAATATACGACTAGGTCTTTGGTTATCTCGATCTCGTTAAGTCAACTCGTTGTCCTAACTTATCTGACATCTCTGAATCTTTATTCCTTTGCAGAGGACTTGCATCAAGAGGTCGGTCGGGCATCAACCTTTAGAGAAAGGATTGTCATCTCCTTCTCAGGCTGGAGGTCCTCTCTTAATAATCATTTGATGGTGCTTGATGAGTCATCAATCTAACTCTTTAGATATTCATCCAAGCACTAGCCTCTATGATTCAACAATTGCATCAACAACTGCATGATTATTAAGATGGCCATGGTACATAACCCTAATTGTACTAAGAGACCTATTATGCAAATTAATTATTCTTCATTTCAGATCAGGGAATGATATTTGCAATAACAATTATTGCATAATGGCTCATCGTGGGCTCGCATGTCCAACAGTTTGATCCTACGATTAGGAGAGGAGTGACGTGGAGGACTCTAGGTCATTGGATGGGCAACCATCCAATGGCTAAGATGGAGGAGGAAGGGTATGGCTAAGATCCCATCAGGAAGAGGCGATCTGATGATTGAGGAGCGAGGGGAAGGAATTGTGGAGATGAAGGCATGAAGAAGGGATCCAAGGGTAGAGAGATGAGGGGAGATGGGCGGTTGAGATGAAGGCGGGCAGGGGAGAATCAGACGACCAAGGAAGAGGTCGGGTGGCGCACAAGAAGATGGGCCTCGTGGCGGCTCCAGAAAGCGTCCCGTGGCCCAATCACATTATTCAAAAAAGAGAAAAAAAAGAGAAATTAGAAAAGAAATAGAAGAAGGCAAAACTAGGAAAAAGTTAAAATAGGAAAGTTGTAGATCTCGAGGAAATCTACAAGTTCTATTAGATAAAAAGTTGAAAGACATCAACTATAAAAGGAAATATTTTTGGAAGTATTTCTAAAGAATTAAAAACACTTGTTTTAATTGTTTTGTTATTTTTTGTATTTTTTATTTCTTTTCAAAATCAAAGTAAATATCTACAATAATTAATCTAAATTTTTAAGGATTTTTAATAAGAACTAAAACAAGGAAAATAAAGAAAACAAAAAGGGTAAATTCTATACAGTAATTAGGTTTATTTACAGGAGAAGGGTTGATTGTTAATTAAACGGAATTAATGATGATTTTTATTGAGTTGTTTAATCAAGGAGGATAATAATTGATAGATAATATGAGTAATCATAGATTCGTCAATAGACAACCATTAACATTGACCATATGAAGACCAAGCTCCTTCATCAAACCCAACAACTTCGTCGAGCCATATTTACACCCCCTACGCCCATCAGGACGATCGTCGGAAAGCAATATCACATTGAAATCCCCAACAATGATCCAAGCTGCGTCCAGTGCCACCTCCCTGCCAGAAATAATTCACCCACATGGAGAGCCATGCCGACCTTGTTATTTGGGCCATACACATTTGTGATCAACACCTTGCTACCATCCACCTTCCTCTGAATCAGTGTCGTGAGAGAGAATTTACTTCGCATCTCTTCCATGTCCATACCGAACTTATCACCATCCCACACAAGACCCCCAGAAGCCCCCACAGATTCAATTGCCCTAAAGTCCCTCCATTAGTTACCTCCAACATCCCTCATGCTCCAGTAATATCAGCTGAGATCTTTGTCTCCTGCAAGAGGACCAATTCCGCACTATGTTCCATCATCAACTGACGTACCACCACCCAAAACCCTAATGTTGCATGTGATATTCATTTAGAGACCGCGGATAGCCCTTTTGGCACCACCAAGCCGAGGCACTTTAACACTTTCTCTTCCATGTACACCCTTTGCCCCTCTTCCGTTGCCAACACCGACCCCCTTCCTACCTCAGGCTCCATGCTATCTACTATCCCCAGCACCAACCTCCTGTTGTTGTCAGTACGTAATTTTCTTTGTGGATGAAAAATGTGTTTGGTTTTCATGTCAAAACTGTCGGGGAAAAACAAAAAGTTATTTATTCCATGAACCCTAGGCTCTCTTATATAGGAGAGTAGCCTATGGGTAAATTACATAAGACATTCATAAGTGAAGGGAATTAAGAAACAATACGGGAATAGGAAATAAATAACGTAACATAAATATATCTCTGCACTCCCCCTCAAGATGGAGCATAGATGTCGATCATGCTCAGCTTGGACGAACACTTCTGAAAAGGTATTATGAGTAAGGCCTTGGTGAAGATATCTGCAGTATGGTCCCCTGAGCTGACATGAGATGTGGAAGTAAAATCCTTCTGAATTATATCTCGTATATAGTGTCAATCAACCTTGATGTGCTTCGTGTATTCATGGAATGCTGGATTATTTACAATAAATAGAGCAGGTTGATTGTCACATTCCAGTACCATAGGAAGGGGAACATCTATATATAGATCTATAAGAATATAGCTCGAACCCACATTATTTCTGTACTAACCTGGGCCATATCATACTTAACACTAGATATGGCTACAACAATTTGCTTGCTCCTCCGTGAGACAAGAGAATCTCCAACCTATACAACAAATCTAGTGGTGGACTTCCTATCCTTCGAACACCCTGGATAATCTGCATCTACGCATGCTGAGATGGCAACCTCCTTGTCTTTTCTAGACAGTAGACCTGCACCTCGAGATGATTTAAGATATTTGAGTATTATTTGTATAACATCCATATGGACTTGACGTGGTTGCTCCATGAACTGGCTCACCCGACTAACAACAAAAGAAATATCGGATCTGATATTGGTAACATAAAGGATCTTTCCTACCACATCTTTGTATCTCCTCCTCTCAACCTCATCAGTATCATCATCATATAATTTCATGCTTGGATCCATGGGTGTGCTGACAGGTCGACATCCAAGTATTCTCGTGTCACTTAGCAAACTAGTGGCATATTTCCTCTGGGTCATCACATGCCCTTGTTGACTTCTGGCAAACTCTAGTCCCATAAAGTATCTAAGGGCTTCAAGATCCTTGGTGACAAATTCACGACCCAGAAGTTCTTTCGCCCTCTTGATTCCTTGTATGTCATCTCATGGTATAAGAATATCATCAACATACATCATAATAGCAATCATACCTCTGGATATTTTATGTATAAAAAGGGAATGATCTGCATTCGAACGTTTGTGCCCCTATTTCTCAAACAAGTCTAAAAGCTTCTGGAATCAAGCTCTAGGGCTCTGCTTAAGGCCATAGATCGCCTTATGAAGTTTAAACACCTATGAACACTCCCCGTAAATATCAAATCCAGGTGGTTGTTACATGTGGACTTCCTCTTGAAGATCACCATACAGAAATGCATTCTTGACATCTAACTGAAACAACAGCCAATCTCGAATCACGAGAACAGAAAGAAGAATCCGTAAGGTGGAATGCCGAGCAATTGGTGAGAATGTGTCAAAATAATCCATCCCGTATGTCTGAGTAACTCGTGCAACCAGGCGTGCCTTGTATCTGTCAATGCTACTATCTGCATTTTGCTAAACTATAAACACCCATTTACAACTTATTGTAGACACTCCAATAGGAGCTGGGACGAGGCTCCAAGTGTCTCTCGACTGAAGAGTAACCATCTCTTATTCCATAGTCAAACGCCATCGACTGTCCTTCAGAGCCTCTTGATAATTTCGTGGAATGGTCACGACTGATAATACAACAACAACAAAACCTTTTCCCACAATTAAGTAGGGTCGGTTACATGGATTCTTTGCCTCCATTCAGATCTATCTTGGCCAATCCCGGGCTTATATCCATAAAACTAAGATCCCTTCGTATGGTCTCTTTCCAATACTTCTTGGGCCGTCCTCGCCCTCTCTTAGCCGGCTCAACATCCCAACACTCGCATCTCCTAACTGGTGCATCAGCTGATCTTCTTTGCAAATGTCCAAACCATCTTAAGCGGCTTTCTCGCATCTTATCCTCGATTGGAGCTACACCAACTTTCTTTCTGATTGCATCATTCCGAATCCGATCTTTACATGTATGTCCACACATCCACCTTAGTATTTTCATTTCTGCTACATTCATTCTCTGCACATATCTATGGTTCACAGGCCAACATTCAGATCCATAAAGCATAGCAGGTCTCATGGCTGCTTTGTAAAATTTTCCTTTAATTTTTAAAGGAATTTTCTTATCACAGAGAACAGCAGAGGCTCCTCTCCACTTAAGCCAGACTGCATTTATTCTATTAGTAACATCTCCATCAATTTCCCCATCATGTTGCAGAATAGATCACAGATATCTAAACTCTAAAGGAATCTCTCTTCTGAATGTTATCGTCACCAATCTTCACCTCAATTCCTTCACCATTGCTTCCATCAAAGGTGCACTCCATATATTCAGTCTTAACCCTACTTATACGAGATCCTTTAGTCTCCAACTCATGTCTCCAGACCTCAAGCTTCTCATTTACTCCATCTCTAGTCTCGTCAATTAATACAATATCATCAGGAAATAACATACACCAAGGTAACTCATCCTGAATGTGATTGGTCAACTCGTCCATAATCAAAGTAAAAAGAAATGGACTCAAAGCAGAACCTCGATGTAAACCAATGTTGATGTCAAAATATCCAGTCTTCCCAGATGGGGTCCTTACACAAGATAAAGCCCTATCATACATGTCCTTTATGAGATTAATGTATAGGACAGGTATTTGTCTCTTCTCCAACACTCTCCACAATATCTCTCATGGGACAGAATCATAAACCTTCTCCAAATCAATAAAGATCATGTGGAGGTTCTTTCTTTTAGCTCTATAAATCTTCATTGTTCTCCTTAGCAAATGGATGGCTTCAGTCGTTGAGCGACCTGGCATGAATCCGAATTGGTTTTCTTTTACATTGGAAATTTGCCTCAACCTTCTTTCGATCACGCGTTCCCAAATTTTCATAGTGTGACACATCAGCTTGATACCTCTATAATTTGAACAATTTTGAATGTCTCCTTTATTCTTATAAAGAGGCACCACTATACTCCTCTAATCTTCAGCCATTTTCTTGCTTCATCAAATAACATTGAATAGATACGTAAGCCAAGTCAAACCACGCTCACCTAAAACTCTCCATACTTCTACAGGGATGTCATGCGGTCCTACACCTTTTCCAGGTCTCATAACATTCAAAGCCTCCTCTACTTCCTTTCTTTGTATCCGTCTATAGCATGCACGATTCAAGTAACTTTCACTACAAGCTAGATCACCCAAAGTGATATCTCTATTTCTTCCCCAATGAAAAGTTTATGGAAGTACTGCTCCCATTTAGTCTTTATATCCTTCTGAGTAACACGCACATGACCTTCCTCGTCCTTAATGCATCTCACTTGAGAAAGGTCTTTGGTTTTTCTTTCTCTTGCTTTAGCCAACCAGAATATATCCTTTTGTCCCTCCTTAGAATCGAGATTTTTATACAAAACTTCATAAGCTTTTGACTTAGCTTCGCTTACGGCCTTCTTTGCTTCCTTCTTCGCTATTTTGTAGTTTATGACAGTTTCCTATGTTCTATCCTTAGACTTTTTATTTTTAGCTTCTCTTGCACCCCTTCACTCCACCACCAAGCCTCCTTTTGACATGGAGCCCCTCCCTTTGACTCGCCTAGCATCTCTTTGGCTACATTTCGGATACAAGATGCTACCACCTCCCATATCTCGTTTGCACTACCGCTACAATCTCAAGATAAGTCTTCTAAAATCTTCTACTACAAAATTCCTTAAATCGCCACGCCAGTCAAGCGATCAAAGGAGACCATGTATGTTATAGGATATGACGCACATCTATGCTTCTGCTTTTGAAGCGCAATAGGTAGGTCCAAATCTACAACCTCTACATCTGTCCCCTGTAAAGAATCCTGCTCAGGTAGACCATTAGACCCATCATTATAAATTGTGTTATCAGAACATACCGCATGCGTGCTAGATGATGAGCGATGACCATGAGCGGAGGCAGGACGCGGGTATAGTGGTGTGGCAATGGTGTAACTAGGTCCGTTAAGTTAGTGGAGGTGGCGTAGGTAATGGTGATGGTGGTGGTAAAGGAGGTGGTGGTGGAGGAGGTGTGGGAGGTAATGGTGGTGGTGGTGGCATGTATATACCATCATCAATATATGAAGACGTCAATCGATCACCTGTAAAAGAAAAGTACATCACGGACTCGAAAAAGGTGACATCGGCACTAACGTAATTATTAGAATATAGGAAGCAAATGCGAAATTGATAAACAGAGCAAAAGAACAGAAATATAAAATATGGAAGATCAAGATTTACGTGGAACCCTACTCCATAAGGAGTGGGATGAAACCATAGGAGAATGCCTCAGAAGGCTGGTGTGTCTATTGCACTTTTCTAGATGGATACAGGAGGTCTAGGGCTCCTTATATAGCCTCCACAAAGCCTCCGGTAGATGTGGGATTAAACATGTGGATGAGGTAAATGGATCTCTCCAGGATCCATTTACCCTCCTACAACTCATATGACGCACAACCAAATACTCCAACACTCCCCTTCAAGGTGGAGCATGCAATGTTCAGCTTGGACAAACAGAAAGAAACTCAACTCACAATAAATGACACTACAGACAATATCAACTCAATGCGCACAACTGTCGGCTGCTGTCGAGGACGTTGCTTCTCATGTCGTGCAGGTGAGGAGGACGAATAGGTTAGTGTGCGAGTTTGTTGAATCTCCTCGTCGAAGAGCAAGTGTTCTGTACTGTGTCTGTCAGAGTCACTGCAACTGAAAATGAGTCTCCTCGTCAGAGTACTCTGGCCTGCCATAATATGTGGACAACTGCTCCA
This sequence comes from Ottelia alismoides, assembly GCA_037367405.1. NCBI lineage: Eukaryota > Viridiplantae > Streptophyta > Magnoliopsida > Alismatales > Hydrocharitaceae > Ottelia > Ottelia alismoides. Next base: position 388,815 of record JAZKJV010005717.1, on the reverse strand, counting down.
TCTCTGAAAAAGGGCCAAATTGAAAAGGCCGTGGAAGTGCAATCCTCGTCGGAGTCCATGGTCGCTGGAGAATGGAGTCTGAAAGAAGTCTCCTTATCAAAGAACTGAGTCTCTCCCATCTGGCTCAGAGAGTGGTACACTACTTTGGAGTACCTATGATACCACATGAAAACCGTTGTCCACATGGCATAGGGAATGGTCCTCTACTCTGAAGTCCCTATGTCTCACATGAAAACTCTAACCGATAAAACAAGAAAAGATTGAGACTACTACAAAAGATGGCAAACATGTGCTCATCTGAAAAGAAGACCACATACATATGCGAGTCTGGAACAGAGGACTCGGAATCAATCATCGAGTCTGAACATCTGCTGTAGAGTCTGGAAATCTGATTGGTCTGGAATATCTGGATCTGGAGAATCTGAATAGACATGTGACTCTACATATACTCCCCCTTTCTCCCGTACTTGTCAGAAAATCAATATCGACAAAGTTGGGAGAAGACAAGATATTGGGGGAAACATGAACATTCACCAAAATTTCATGTGGCTTTTCTTCTTCTTTTTCTTCATAAACCGTCATTTTACATTCAATTTTATATACTCTCCGTTTCTATTCTTTTCTTTCTTTTTTTTAACATCATCATTTTCTTTCATCATTTTTTTAAAACTTTTACGTATGGCTTTTCCTTTTTATTCGTGCCTTTTCTTTCTTTTTTCCAAACACATACATTTTTTTAAACAAACGGAGCCCTCATGGGCTCAAAAATTTGCACCCCTCTCTCCTTTTCTTTTCCTTTTCCTTTTCTTTTTTTTTAAAAAAAACCATCCCCCCTGAGCTCTTTAAACAAATAACCCCAAAATATTTTTTTTAAAGAATCCAGCAGGCCTAGGGTTCCCCATCGTGGGAACCCGTCACCGCCGATCCCCTTTGGGGTTCCCTGATCTGGAGACGCGATCTGGAGGTCATGGAGAACTTACGCAGAACTTGCGTGCACGGAGGAGCTTGCCAAAAGGAGAGGCACGCGTGATGGAGGTCTCCTCGCGTCGCCAACGCGAGGGAGATGCGGCGGCCTGAGGAGATCGCCATCTCGAGGAGATCTGTCGAGCGGCTCCGCCATTAGGAACGAGGGAGAGTACGCGAGAAGGTCACACCGCCAGGGCAAAGTCTCCGCCCGTGTGAGGAGTTCTGGAGTAGGCGCGTGGGGGAGGGGGGGTTTGGGACGACCTGTTGCCTGCGAGGATCCCGCCAGGAGAGATATCGATGGGCTCCTGATGGGCTTCGCCAGCACCCGCCACCCTTGATGGGCTTCTGCTAGATATTGATGTGTTGCCTCTAATAGAGGCTCCAGAGTACAACCGTTGTTGCGTTGATTGAGGAAGACGATCGTGTATAGGGGTTGTGTGTTTGAGAGGTCCTCGCTGCGCGCATGAGCATGCAACACTCATGAAACTTGATGTAGATGGCAGTGCCAGCATCCTTGATCTATGCGGCTTGGAAGGAGTACCCCTCCTACGCCTGGAGTGTTGTTGTGGGTTGTTGTCGAGGAAGTGGAAGTGAAATTGATAAACAGAGCAAAAGAACAGAAATATACATGGAAGATCAAGATTTACGTAGAACCCTACCCCCTAAGGAGCGAGATGAAACCACGGGAGAATGCCTCAGAGAGTTGGTGTGTTTATTGCACTTTTCTCGATCGATACATGAGGTTTAGGGCTCCTTTTATAGCCTCCATAGAGCCTCCAAGTCCCACCACTGGTAGATGTGTGACTAAACATGTGGATGTGGTAAATGGATCTCTCCAGGATCCATTTTCCCTCCTACAACTCATATGGTGCACAACCAAATACTCCAACAGTGATACTTCCTACGCATTGGATCATAGCATTTGTAGATTTTCTGTGTCATAGAGTACCCAACAAAGACATACGTAACAGCTCTAGGAGAGAGCTTGTCAATACCTGAAGACAACTAGTGGTCGAAAGCAACTAAGCCAAACACACGAGGAGTGAGTGAGAATAATTCCTTTTCAGGAAAGACAAGAGAGAAAGGTATTTTCTCATCTAAGACTGACGAGGGCATGCGACTAATAAGATAACATTGTTGCCAGAGTAGCATCGCCCCAAAAAGAATGAGAAGCACGACTCTGAATGAGTAGCATCCTAGTAACATCAAGCAAATGACGATGTTTCCTTTTTGCAACATCATTTTATTGGGAAGTATAGGGGCATGATGTTTGATGAATAATTCCTTGGGTTGAAAAATAATTGGAAAGAGTATTCATACAAAATTCCAATACATTATCAGTTCTTACAATTTTCAACGAAGCAGAAAAGACATTTTGTACTTCGGTTAAGAATTTTTTGATAACATCTATAGCTTCAGATTTATTCTTTGATAAAAAGACCCAAGACAGACGAGAGAAATTACCAACAACAACTAGATAAAACATGTGTCCTTGGGGATCAGGAACACGACTAAGGCCCCTAATATTTATATGAAACAACTCAAAAATGGAGTCACTGCTCCGACTCTAACAACTGGGGAAGGCAGAGCAATGGTGCTTTCCCAACTGACATGTCTCACATTGAAAAGGCGTGTGATGCAAGATCTGAGGCAGAACACGACACAACTTTTGGAGCGGGAGATGACCAAAGCGCAAGCGCCGCATAAATGGTGAGACAAGTCCAACAGATAGGGAGGATATTCCAGCATAGGGAGTTCGAACTAGGTGATAGAGACCGTCCTGCTCGCGGCCACACCCAATCACCTTGCCCGTAAGGATGTCCTGAAAACAAGAGAGGATGGGTCAAAAATGGCTCGACAATGTAAATCCTTTGTAATCTGGCTAACAGACAACAAATTCATAGAGAAATCAGGTGCATGCAACACGTTCTATAGATGCATAGAAGGTGCCAAGTTAATCTCCCACTGTCCAGTAATTAGGGAATGGGTCCCATATGCAATAACCATAGTTCGTCCTAGAGGAACTTGTCTGTAGGCTGTAAGTTGACCCCTGTCTCCATATAAATGATGTGTGGCACTGGAGTCCATAATCCATTTTATAGCATCAGGTCCCCTACTGCTAGTGAGTGCATTAGTACTACCTGAGGTACTGGAGGAGGCTGAAGCAACTACATCTGAATGACTCCCAGGGGCCAACGAAGACATCACAGAACCAGAAGGAGATATAATGCCCCACAATCGTGCTACAAGATCCTCAAAACGTTGATCCAAAGAGAAAGTAGCTAGGGGCTCAATCTGCTCAACCACTCGAAAAGAGGCAGGGAATCCATGCTTTGAGTAGCATGTATCCTCTATATATCCAGGACGATGGCATAAAGTACATGGTTGCCGAACACGACCTCCTCTGCCCTTAGGTCCACGACCACGAAACTAAGAAGATCCTCCTCGACCTCGGGAAAGCCTGCATCGTTGAGGACGTCTGACTGGCAGTAGAAGATGGAACGGTGATCCGACTGAGTCTACGGAAGGCTTCCTCCATGGGAAGAATAGTAGAGTATACTACAGTCTGAGAACGGGCCACCTCATACTCAGGATCAAGGGCTGCCATAAATACGCCAACCATGGTGGCATTCTGATAAGTTTCCTGCCACTCAGGGGTGGATATCAGAGGGACGAAGCTATAGAGCTTCTCAAACATTCCACGCAAGGATGTGTACAACGAGTGGAGAGGATGACCATTTTGCTTGATAGTAAAAATATCATGCTGGAGCTGTAGAATCTTCATCTCATTCTTTGCTTGTGAATACGTGGCAGCAATAATATCCTACATTGCCTTGCTTGTGCGTTGATGAAGGATATCATTGACATATCTAATGCCAATGTACTCGAGAGCCAAACCTTGGCATAAGCATCATCCACTTCCCATGAGACATTAACCCCGGTCTTCTCGGTCGGTTCTTCCTCGGTAAGAATGTGTTTCTTACCTGTAGACTTCATCATAATCATGAACTACATAGCCCACAATTCATAGTTTGACCCATCCATTTTTACTATAGGCGTAGGACCTTTGAAGGTGCCTATGGAGGGAACCTCGACCTTGCTTTCTGACATGATGGCTCGAGAAGACTAGGGATGAAGACTTGATACGGATTTGTCTACACTGACATAGAGAGATATGATTACATGTATAGACTCATGCAATCAATCTCATCAACGACAAAGGACCACGACGACGACTGCTCTATGAGAAGGTGTTCATCCTACGTGAAAGTGAAAGTGAAGGTCGCAAGGACCTAGGTCTTGGCACCCTACGGGTGCAAGTTGCCTAGGTGGTGCTAGAAGCCACGTTGAGTCCTAGGCTGGATCAATGAGGGGCCCAAGCAGGCCTGCGGGTCCCCAGGCAGGGGCGGCGAGTGGCCCAGGCGGCGGCAGTACGGGGCCCAAGCGACAGCGACGTGGGGAAGCGGTGCCCTGCATGGACCAAAGGGGAGGAGATGGGGTGGACTTAGGGTTAGGGTTTCGGAGCTTCGGTCTAGGACCGTCGCTCTGATACCATGTTGGGAAAAAATGAGAAGTTATTTATTCCATGAACACTAGGCTCTCTTATATAGGAGAGTAGCCTATGGGTAAATTACATAAGACATTCATAAGTAAAGGGAATTAAGAAACAGTATGAGAAACATGAAATAAATAATGTAACATAAATATATCTCTACAAAAATTATTCATACTGAAAATGCTTTTGATTTCTGCGATTAATATCTTCGCTCTTTTCTGATTAAGCATGTGAACATCCACCAAACATCATGCCTATATACATCCCAATAGAACGATTTGGCTGGAAGAAAACACCTCATCATCTTTGATGTGGTTCGCACCTTACTTGTTTAAACTTCGACTCCTCTCACTTTTCTGGGGGAAATCATTCTCGCAGCTACGTACTTGTGAAATGGTATGCCGTCTACCCTTTTTGAGGAGCATACACCTTATTCTCTACTCTTCCCCGACAAGATTTTTTCATGTTCCGCCTAAAATCTTTGGTTGCACATTCTTTTTCCACATTCATTCAGCTGGTCGTAATAAGCTTCCTCGTTGTGTTGTAAAATGTATTTTTGTAGGCTACTCCAAAACTCAAAATGGATACCGGTTTTATGACCCTTTACATTATCGTTACCATTTTAGTGCAGATGTGACCTTTAAGTCTATGCCGTACTACTCTACCTTTGGTTCTCATGTTGTATATCCTGATGACAATGAGATTGCTAGTCTTCCTTTTCCATCTCCTCAGAGTAGACCTCCATCTCAGTACACTAGTGCAACTGAGAATCCAGCTTTTCAGTTAGTGTATTCACATTGGATGGCACCCCCTATTATCACACCAACAATTGATCGCAATGTATGTCAAGATAAGAACATCGACGAGTTTGTGCTTGAGGAAAATATATACACATGCGAGCAGGATGTTGAGGAGGAGATTTAATAATCCCAAGATCATTCTGATATGCCCATAACTCTTTGGAAAGGGAAACACGCATGTACACTACATCCCATATCCAACCATGTATCAACATGGAGATTGTCTACGTAATACAAGATATTTCTGGCTGGACTATCAACTCTTATAGTTCCATCTACTTATTAGCATACATTATTGGTTCATGAGTGGAACACAATCATGTAGGAAGAAATGAAGATCTTCTTTCCTGAGATACGCGACAGCTAGTTGATCCTCCAAAGGATACAAATGTTGTTGGTAGCTGGTGGGTATTTACCACCAAACATCTTTCAAATGGATCTATGGAATGATAAAAGGCTCGAATAGTAGCTAAGGGGTATACTCGAACATATGGTCTGCATTATATTGACACCTTTTCACTAGTGGCTCGTATCCCTACAATGAGGATTCTTCTTTCCATTGCAGTTCAACTCTCATGTCCACATTACCAACTTGATGTGAAAAAAACATTTCTTTATGGCGATATTCATGAGGAAGTATATATGCAACAACAACCTAGTTTTGAGATCAAGGAGGAGTATCAAAAGGTGTGCAGACTCCACAAGGTAATATATAGTCTCAAACAAAGCCCTAGAGCTAAGTTTCCAAATCTATCTGACATTAAGTCCAAGATTGGTTTTATTCGCTGCAATGAAGACCATTCTTTGTTTGTCACGAAAATAGATAAATGGATGTTGCTATGCTGGTGTATGTTGATGATATAATTCTAACTGGGATAATACGAGTGGCATGATGGATACCAAAAGGTATCTAGCAGAACACTTTGTCATCAAAGACTTGGGAGAACTTTATTATTTTTCGGGCATTGAACTTGCAAGAAATACTCACAAAGAAAATATGGTATGGATCTTCTACATGAGACTGAGATCTTAGGGTCTAAGCCAGCATCTATTCCATCTATTCCTACAGATGCCAGTACAAGAATGTATGATGACTCGCTTGTGTATGCAGATGCAAAACAATATAGGTGCCTAGTGGTAAAACTCATATATGTTATCATTACTCAGCCCGATATCTCCTTTGCCATTAACAGAACAAGTCAGTTCATGACCAAACCATGACAAGTGCACTGAGAGGCACTGCTGATTATTATGAGATACTTGAAATCTGGTCCAGGGAAAGGTCTATTGTTTACATGTTGAACGATACTTGATGTTATCGCCTATTCTTATTCAGACTATACATGATGTCCAATTAACAAAAAATCTACTACTGGTTGATGCATCTATCTTGGTGGTAACTTAGTCACATGGAGAAGCAAAAAAGCAAGCAATAGTTGCTAGATCCAGTGCATAATATGAATACATGATAATGACCCATGCCACAATTGAAGTAATTGTGGATCAAGTCGGTTCTCAAAGGAATTACATTTACGAGATACGAGTCCTATGATAATATGTTGTGGTAATTCTGCTGCAATGTTCATTGCGAATAATCTAACTTTTCATGAATGCACCAAGCATGTGGACGTAGTAGACTGCCATTATACAAGAAACATGATTCAACAAGGAAACATCAAGACATAGTTTGTTACGTTAGAAGAATAAACAATCAATGTTTTCACCAAGCCATCATTCGGTCATTGTTCACAACACGTGTCTCCAAGCTGAGACGGGCAACTATGCTCCAGCTTGATGGGAAGTATTGAAGTATATTTTGGTTTTACGAGAATTATTTTAATGTCCGAGGGTGTGTTTGTAATTGTTTCAGTAACACTAGTCTCCCTTCTATATAAGGGAGTTCATTCAATGAGAAATACCAAGTTCTTTTTCCAGTTCTAGTAAACTCTAGGAATTACCTTCTTTAAGAATCAACTCACTACCCCATCTCTTTAGGTGGAGAGTTGTGGTAAAAGGTTAAAGATGAAAAGATTTCAATATATTGGTTGTTGAAGGTGACACTGTGATTGATATTTGTTAGAAAATAAGAAACATGAAAGCTTGATCAGAGATAAAAAATAAATTTCAAGGAATACAAGATTAAACGTGGAACCCTACTCCTTAAAGAGCAGGATGAAACCACTGGACTCAAAGAGATATATATTTCATTGAATTTTCTCATTAGATTTTAGAGGTCTGTGGCTTCTTATATGGCCTCCACATACTCTCCAAGTTCCACCACTGGTAGGTGTGGGACTAAGCATTGGGATGTGGTAAATGGATCTTGGAAGGATCCATTTACCCATCTTACATATGACGCATATACTCTAATACTCCCCTCAAGCTGGAGCATGCAATGCTTAGCTTGGACAAACAGAAAGATATCTCAACTCACAATACAAGACACTACATACAACATCAACTCAACGTGCACAACTGTCGGCTGTTGTCGAGAACATTGCTTCTCATGTCGTGCATATGAGGAGGAACAAACGGGTTGGAGTGTGAGTCAAATTGAATCTCCTTTTGGGAGAGCATGTGCTCTGTACTGCCCCTGTCAGAGTCACTGCAACTAGAAATGAGTCTCCTCATGAGAGTACTTTGGCCTGCCACAATATGTGGACAACTGCTCCATCTCTGAAAAGATCGAATTGAAAAGCCGTGGAGACATCCTCGTCGGAGTCCACGGTCGATGGAGAATGGAGCCTGAAAAATCTCCTTGTCGGAGAATTGGGTTTCTCCCATACTTACTCAAAGAATAGGATCTCTACTATGGAGTCCCTATAAAAACACATGAAAACCCTAGCCCACATGGCATAGTGAATGTGATCTCTATTCTGGAGTCCCTAGATCACATGAAAACTCTGACCAAAAACAAAAGACGGGGACCACACAAATGATGGTATACATATGCACATCGAACTGCAGACTCGGAAAACAATCGTCGAGTCTGAAAAATTGAACTGTAGAGTTTGAAAATTCTGGCCGGTCTGGAATCTGACATCTGATTATGGAACAGAACTCTGACTCTACACAATATTCCCCCTTTCTCCCATACTTCTTGGAATACAATGACAGACAAAGTTGGGAGAAGACATGAGAATGGGGAAACAAAATATGCATAAGCCGATCTCAAAAAAATATTTACTGCTTTTCTTCTCACAAATTTTTTGAATCAATTTTTCGGCTTTTTTCTTTTTTTTGCTGCGTACGGTTTTTTTATGCGCACTTTTTTCAAAAGAAATTCTCTCACCCTTTTTTTAAGCACATCCCAACTTGGGCCCAATTTGTAGCAGCTTGCATTTTTTTAAACTCGCAGCTGGAATCTCAAATTTTTTAACTTCAGCCCTCACTAAGCCCCCTTTTTTCTTGATCCCTTGCCTAAATGCAGCAGCTTGTGCCCTTTTTTTCAATTTTTTCAACCTATTCGGCCCACTTGGGGCTAATATTTAGGGTTCCCACTTAGGGAACCCTCTCTTCGCGAACGCCACCTACGTGAGGCGCGCTGCCTGGAGATGGGCTCGTCGTCTTGGAGATCGAGGAAGGAGGTGGAGCTCGTCGCCTCCTTGCTTGCCTACTGCCCTGGAAATCGAGAGAAGGAGGCTGCCGCTTTGGAGCTTCTTGCGCGAAGGAGGAGCGCATCAGGTACCCTATAGACAGGTGCCTGGAGATGGGTCTGTCACCCTAAAGATCGAGGACGGAAGGGGGTGGCCCCGCCTTCTGCTACTAGAGAAGCACCCCCGCTGCGGTGTCTGAAGAGGAGAGGCTGATGAGTGGGGAGAGGGACACCGTGGAAATCCTAGCTTTGCGATGGAGGTGCGCGCGAGGTCTTCTCCGCTAGGGAATTTCGTCATGATTATTCAAGATTATAAAAGATTTACATTGTCGTGTCATATTTGATCCTTCTTCTCTTGTGTTTCAGGACATACTCACGGGCATGGTGATTGGATGTGGTCGTGAGTAGAGAGGACTCTACAGACTGGTCCAACCTTCGTGTGATGGTGTTGTTACAATTCCTTCTGGATTTGTTTGTCCTTTCATGTGGCAACTTCGCTTTGGACACATTCCTCTGCAAAAGTTGTGTCATGTTCTTCCTCAGATCTCTACTCGTACTACCATGGAGTGTGAGGCATGTCAGCTTGGGAAGCACCATCATTCTTCTTTTCCGAGTCGTCAGAGTCGTCACAATAGTCAGTTGTTTGAGTTGTTCCATTTTGATATATGGGGTCCTAGTTTTGTTCCCGATTATCAGGGACATCTGTTTTATATGGTTGTTGTGGATGATTTCTCTAAATTATCTTGGATTTTGTTGTTAAAGAATAAGTCTGAAGTTGGTCATGTTATTAAATCGTTTCTTATTGTAGAGATATTTCTAGTATCTATGTACTTAAGTGTCACGCTTATATTTATTGTTCCTTCTTATGTAATTTACCCATAGTCTTTCTCTATATAAGAGAGCATAGAGTTCTCTGGAATAAACAAGTCTTTCATTTCCTACAACATGGTATCAGAGCCACCCTAAACCCTAGCCCTCCCATCCGCCGCCTCCCATCCCTAAACCCTAGAACTTCACCCACCGTCGCTGGCCTCTCTCTCCACTGCCGGTCTCCTCTCCGTCGTCGGCCTCTCTCTCCATCGTCGGGCCCTTCTGCTACACAGTCGCCCCTCCTCTCCACCGCCGGCCCCTCCTCTCCACCGCCGGCCCCCGCCTCTTCTTTTGTGCATAGGTTTGAGTGCATAAGTCTACAGATGCACTCATAACCCTTCATGTTTATGTAGACATTTCTTCATTAGTCTACAAACCCTAGATCGTCTTCTCCGGTAATATGTCTGACAACAAGGTTGACATGCCCTCCATTGGCGCATTCAAGGGTCCAGCGCCTATCGTCAAAATGGATGGGATGAATTACGAGCTCTGGACAATGCAGTTCATGAGCCTGATGAAGTCCAATGGTAAGAAGCACATTCTTACCGAAGATGAGGCGCTTGAGAAGACAGGGATTTACGCCTCATGGGAGGCTGATGACTCGTATGCCAAGGTCTGGCTTTCTGGCACTCTGACAATGGAGATAGCCAATGATGTTCTACATCAGCCCACATCTAAGGCCATGTGGGATATTCTTGCAGCTACGTACTCACAAATGAAGAACGAGACGAAGATTTTTCAACCGCAGCATGATATCTTTACGGTCAAACAGAATGGCCGCCCGTTGCATTCGTTGTATACATCCCTACGGGGGATGTTTGAGAAGCTTTACAGCATCATTCCTTTGACAGCGACCCCTGAATAATAGAAGACGTTCCGAAATGCTACAATGGTGGGGGTCTTACTTGCGGCCCTAGACCCGGAATATGATGCGGCTCGCTCACAGATATTGGCAGATGCGACTATTCCTCCAATGGAGGAGGTGTATCAACGACTAAACCGAATCTCGATTCCTTCTTCTGGGTCTACACCACCTCCCTCGGCAATGGTTGCTTCACGTGGCAGAGGCGCGTCCTCCTTTCGTGGCCGTGGACCTTGCGGTCGAGGCAGTTGCTTTCGTCCACCATGTTCCTGTTGGGAAAAATGAACGAGATGTTTATTCCATAAGCCTTAGGCTCTCTTATATAGGAAAGAAGCCTATGGGTAAATTACATAGAGCGTACAACTTGAAATAAAAATAACAGAGAGACATAAAGAACACTAATATATATGTTAACACTCCCCCTCAAGATGGAGCATAGATATCAATCATGCTCAGCTTGGACGCACACTTCTGGAACGGGCCTCGTAGTAATGCCTAGGTGAATATATCGGCAGTTTGATTTTCTGAAGTAACATGAGATGTAGCAATGAACCCCTTCTGAACCATGTCACGTATGAAGTGACAGTCGACCTCAATATGCTTGGTCCGCTCATGGAATGCTGGATTGTTTGCAATGAACAAGGCTTCCTGATTGTCACATTCTAAGTTCATAGAAAGTGGTACATCTAAGCATAGATCTGTAAGCACAACCTTCACCCACATCATCTCTGTGCTAGCCTGGGCCATAGTCCTATATTCAGATTCAGCACTAGATCTGGCTACCACCGTATGTTTCTTGCTCTTCCATGAGATTAGAGAATCTCCAACGTAGACTGCAAACCCAGAGGTGGACTTCCTGTCCTTGGGACAACCTGCATAGTCTGCATTCGCACGTGCTGAGATAGAAATCCCCTTGCCCTTCTTGAATAGCAAACCTGCACCTGGAGATGATTTGAGGCATCTGAGTATCATATGTATGGCATCCATATGAACCTGACGTGGTTGCTCCATGAACTGGCTCACACGATTCACTGCAAAAGATATATCGGGCCTAGTGATCATGACATACAACAGTTTGCCTACCAGTTCTCGGTATCTTCTCCTGTCCACCTCCTATGTGTCATCATCAAATAGCTTCATGCTGGGGTCCATTGGTGTCGTGGCAGGCCGACACCCAAGCATACATGTTTCACTCAACAGGTCCGTAACATATTTTCTCTGCGACATTACTAACCCATACGAATTTCTAGCGAATTCCAGCCCCAGAAAGTATCTAAGGACTCCAAGATCCTTAGTGACAAATTCGCTCCCCAGCTTCTCTTTCGCCTGCTTTGTGCCTTGCTCATCATCTCCTGTAATCAGGATGTCATCTACATAAACCATAATTGCAATAATACCTCTTGAATTCTTTTGTAGAAACAAGGAATGATCAGCATTAGAGCGTTTGTATCCCTGTTTTTCAAAGAGGTCTGAGAGCTTCTGAAACCATGCTCTGGGGCTCTGCTTAAGGCCATAGATAGCCTTATGAAGTCTGCACACCTTGGAACACTCTCCCTCAACAGCAAAACCGGGTGGCTATTGCATATAGACTTCCTCCTGTAGGTCTCCATATAAGAACGCGTTCTTCACATCCAGCTGATATAGTGGCCACTCTCGACTAACGGCGACTGATAGCAAGATCCGTAGAGTGGAATGGCGGGCTACTGGCGAGAATGTATCAAGGTAATCCACACCATATGTCTGTGTAAAGCCACGTGCAACAAGGCAAGCCTTGTATCTGTCAATACTGCCATCTGCATTTTGCTTCACCGTAAATACCCACTTGCAGCTCACTGGGGTCACATCTGGAGGTATAGGAACTAGACTCCAAGTTCCCCTAGATTGAAGTGCTGCCATTTCTTCCTCCATTGCTAGACGCCATCTACTATCCTGCAGAGCATCTTGATAATTCCGTGGAATATCTACAGCGGACAAGGCCACCACAAAGTTCCTGAAATCCCCAGATAGTCGCTTAAATGACACAGAAGCCACTAATGGATATGTAATGCAGCTCCTCCTCGATTTGCATATATCAATAGGAACATCTAAATCAGCTGTGTTTGCATCTGGCCCCTGCAACATATCCTGCTCAGAAATATCAGTAGATCCATCAAGAGAAATATCTTCAGTACATACCATAGGCGAGCTAGGAGATGAATCATGACCATGAGCTGGAGGAGGCCTGCGGGTATAATGGAATGGTAGTGGTGAAACGGGAATAGTACGTGGAGTTGGTGGTGGTGGTGGTGGTGGTGACGATGCTGGAGGGGGTGGTGTCATATATATGGTGTCGGTAGTCAGTGGAGGTAGCTGCTGATCACCTGAGGATGAAAAATACATTACGGATTCAAAAAATGTAACATCTGCACTTACCATATACCGCCTACGCAAGGGATCAAAGCACTTGTACCCCTTTTGAGTTCTGGAGTACCCAACAAACACACACTTGACAGCCCTAGGAGAGATCTTTTCAGTGCCAGGAGACAACTGGTGGACAAAGGCAACTGAACCAAACACACGAGGAGTAAGGGAAAACAGATCCTTTCCAGGATAGATAAGGGAAAAAGGAATCTGTTCATCCAAGACAGAGGACGGCATACGGTTAATTAGATAACATGCTGTGAGAACCGCGTCCCCCAGTAAGAATAAGGAGCATGACTCTGTATAAGGAGTGATCTTGTGACATATAGTAGGTGGCGATGTTTCCTTTCAGCAATCCCATTTTGTTGAGAGGTATAAGCATAGGATGTTTGATGGATAATCCCTTTCGATGAGTAGTAGTTGGCTAGGACATGAGTGCACAGTTCTATGGCATTATCGCTTCTCACAAATTTCACAGATTGGAGAAAATATTTTGAATTTCATTTAGAAAATGAATAATAATATTGCCTGCTTCAGATTTATTTTTCATCAAAAATACCCATGACACACGAGAGAAGTCATCCACAATAACTATATAAAATGTGTGTCCCTGATGATCAGGTACACGACTCAGACCCCAGATATCAATATGAAATAACTCAAACTTGGAGGTACTACTCCGACCTGGACGACTGGGAAAGGTAGACCGGTGATGCTTTCCCAACTGACAAGCCTCACATTGGATAGATGTGTGAGGAAGACCCTGGGGTAACACACGACGCAACTTCTGAAGCGGTAGATGCCCAAAGCGCAGATGCCACAACAAAGGAGATACTGGTCCAGTGGAAAGGGATGAGGTTCCTGCGAATGGAGTCTGATTTAGGCGATAGAGGCCTCCTTGCTCATAGCCACGACCAATCACGTTGCCCGTACGGATGTCCTGAAAAATAAGAGAAGATGGATCAAAAATTGCCCGACATTGTAAATCCTTAGTAATCTGACTGATTGATAACAGATTCATTGAAAAATCAGGTGCATGTAGCACATTCTTGAGCTGCATAGAAGATGTCAGTCTAATCTCCCCCTGACCAGTGATGGGAGAATGTGTACCATTGGCAATGACCATTGTTCGGCCTGGAGGAATCTGAGAATATCCTGTAAGTAAACTCTGATCGCCACATAGATGATGTGTAGCGTCCGAGTCCATAATCCAAGGTAATGTATCTGATCTACTACTGGTAAATGCAAGTATGCTACCTGAAGTATTGGTAGATGCAGAGGCAGAAGCAGCAACATCAGATGGACTCTCAGTAGTGGATGCTGGGCCAGATGGGGGAATAATGCCCCTTAGACGGGCAACTAGATCATCGAATCGCTGGTCCAAAGTGGCAGCAGATGGAGGCTCTATCTGCTCAGCGACTCGTGCAGATGCGGGAAACCCATGCTTCGAGTAGCATGTGTCTTCATTGTGTCCAACACGATGACAGTAGGTACATGTTGGCCGAGTGCGGCCCCCTCTGTCACGAGGTCCACGTCCACGGATCTGATGATGAAATCCGCGACCCTGTTGGCGGCCATGGCCGAAGCATTCTGATTCGTGGTCGTGGAAGGAACGGTGATGCGACTCAGTCTATGGAAGGCTTCCTCCATGGGAGGAATAGTAGAATCGGCCAAGATCTGGGATCATGCCGCCTCATACTCTGGATCAAGTGCAGTAAGGAACACGCCCACCATAGTCGCATTCCGATATGTCTTCTGTTGTTCTGGCGTGGCCGTCAGAGGCATGAAGCTGTAGAGTTTCTCGAACATCCCTCTCAGGGATGCGTAGAGTGAATGTAGAGGGCGACCATTCTGCTTTATAGTGAATATATCATGCTGGAGTTGCAGAATCCTTGTCTCGTTCTTCGCCTGAGAATATGTGGCCGCCAGAATGTCCCACATGTCTTTGGCCGTGGGCTGATGTAGAATGTCATTGGCAATCTCGATCGCCAACGTGCCAGATAGCCAAACTTTGGCGTATGCATCATCGGCCTCCCAAGAGGCATTGGCTCCAGTCTTCTCAGCAGGCTCTGGTTCGGTAAGAATATGCTTCTTACCCGTTGACTTCATCATGCTCATGAACTGCATTGCCCACAGTTCATAGTTTGTACCGTCCATCTTTACAATAGGCGCTGGACCATGAAAGGCGCCAATAGATGGGATATCCGCCTTGCTTTCTGACAACTGGAAACTGAAGACTGGAGCGATTGACTGAAGATATGATTTGTCTACAATGACATAAACGGGTTTAGTTGCATCTGTAGACCTCAAGCAACTAAACCCATGTAGTTGACGATGTACGCTTTAGGGCTTAGCACACACTTAGGGCTCTACGGCGCCCTCTGAACCACGCAAGGACGCAAGGCAGGCACTCAGTCGTGCGTGAGAGTGATCGCGCAGTCGCGCGTGAGGGTGCGCGCTAGGCGCACAGGTGCAGGCTTGGAGATGCGCACAGACAGGCGCTCAGTCGCTCACAGGCAGGCGCTCGGTCGCGCTAGGCGCAGCTGCGCAGGATGCGCAGTGCTGCCGATGAGGCGCTAGCGTGGGAAGCGGAGCGCCGTGGATGCGCAGTGGCGACGCAGTGGCGACGCAGAGGCGCCTGCGGTGCTGGTGCAGTCGCGCGACAAAGGCACAGGAGTGCTGGTGCAGCGGAGGCGCACGAGCGCTGGTGCAGCGAAGGCACACGAGCGCTGGTGCGGAAGTGCACTCGCACGGCGGAGGCGCAGTTGTGCCCTGGCGGCGTCGATGAGAGAGAGAGAGAGAGGCCGGCGGGTGGGGTAGGGATAGGGTTAGGGTTTCGAGAACTCCGGTCTAGGACCATCGCTTTGATACCATGTTGGGAAAAATGAATGAGATGTTTATTCCATAAGCCCTAGGCTCTCTTATATAGGGAAGAAGCCTATGGGTAAATTACATAGAGCGTACAACTGGAAATAAAAATAACAGAGAGACATAAAGAACACTAATATATATGTTAACAGTTCCTTCTGTCATCTCTCGGGTCATATGGAAGACACATGCTATTCTAAGCATGGTTTTCCTGCCTCTGCACGTGTAGCCGAGCATGTTGTCTCTACCCCGCCATCTACTTCCGACCAGCGGTTTGACGACCTCGTTGCCAGACTACGAGATATCATGCCTCCTGCCTCTACTGATACGACAGGAGGTCACTTGGACATCGCAGCCTCTGCCTCTGCCAACACATCTGCCTCGAGGAACTCTTCAGGTAGCGTTTACGCATTTACTTCGTGTCACAGTCCGGATATTTCAGAATGGATATTGGACTCTGGGGCGACACATCATCTCAGTCGAGACAGAGATAAGTTCACATCCTACAGAGAAGTCTCTCAAGGACGATCGGTTGTGATTGCTGATGGCACTCATTCCCCCATCATTGGTCAGGGGGTGATCAGTTTGACATCTTTCATCCGTCTGTTGAATGTTTTGCATGCTCCAGATTTTTCTATGAACTTGCTTTCTATTAGCCAGCTTACGAAGGATTTGCATTGCCGAGCTATATTTGACCCATCCTCTCTTATCTTTCAGGACATTCTTACGGACAAGGTGATTGGCTGTGGTCGTGAGCAGGATGGACTTTATCGGTTGGTCCCTCCATCCTATGCCGGTGTCTCATCTCAGTCCAGTGGATCTACTTCTCCTTTTATCTGGCATATGCGTTTTGGCCATCTCCTTCTTCAGAAGCTACGTCATATCATGCCCCAGATTTCATCCAAGTCTTCCTTTTAGTGTGACGCTTTTCAGTTAGGAAAGCATCACATGTCTACTTTCCCTACTCGTGAGTCTCGGAGCAGTCGCTCCCCTTTTGAGTTATTGCATGTTGACATTTGGGGTCCGAGTTGTGTACCTGATCACCAGGGACATAGGTTTTACCTAGTGGTTGTAGATGATTTCTCTAGATTGTCTTGGGTTTTTTTATTGAAAAATAAATCTGAAGTGGGGGATGTAATCAAGCATCTTATCAATGAAATTTGGAATGTTTTTTCTTCTAATGTGAAGATTGTTCGTACTGATAATGCATTAGAATTTTGCAACCGTGCTCTTTCTCATTTCTTCTCATCTTGTGGCATTATTCACCAAACAACCTATGCATATACGTCTCAACAGAACGGTGTTGCTGAAAGGAAACATCGTCATCTTCTTGATGTGGTACGGACTTTACTCATTCATAGTAGTGCTCCTCTGTCGTTTTGGGGTGATGCGGTGCTTATGGCAGGTTATCTAATTAATCGTATGCCATCTTCTGTGTTGGGGGAGCGAGTTCCTCTTTCTATTGTTTTTCCTGACAAGGAATTGTTTGCTTTACCTCCTCGTGTTTTTGGTTCCGTGGCTTTCGTCCATCAACTTGCGCCAGGGATTGACAAGCTCTCACCTAGGGATGTCAAGTTTGTCTTTCTGAGGTACTCTCGTACTCAAAAGGGCTACCGTTGCTATGACCCTGTGAATAACAGATATTATGTCAGTGCAGATGTCACTTTCTTTGAAAATGTCATATATTTCTCGCCTACAGGTGATAGGCTAATGCCTTCCAATACTGCTATTGACGTTTATGTGCCACCTCCTCCTATATGTCAGCATGATCCCATACCTACTCCTCCCGTGTCACCAACACCACCACCACCACCTACACAACCACCAATGAAACCTTTACCAAAATTCTACTCTCATCGTCCAAAAATTGCTCATGGAGGTCGTCATTCATCTACAACGCCCCAGGTATATCCAGGTGATACGAGTACTGATGGGACTGACAATGCACAAGTGCAGGATACTGATGTACAGGTGGACACTGCTGATGATTTGGATGTTCCTATTGCCCTAAGGAAGTCCAAGAGGACATGTGCGTCTTACCCACTTGCTTCCCAGGTCTCCTTCCATCGCATCACTGGTGATTTTCAGAGATTTGTCATTGCTCTTTCTACCATGGAGATACCACGGAACTATCAGGATGCGTTGAAAGATAGCTGTTGGAGGTTGGCAATGGAAGAAGAAATGGTTGCCTTGCGCTCCCGTGGTACATGGAGCTTGGTTACTGCTCCTCCAGGCGCGTTTGTGGTCAGTTGTAAATGGATCTTTACTGTCAAATATAATGCAGATGGCAGCCTTGATCGCTACAAGGCAAAACTAGTGGCTCGTGGGTTCACTCAAACCTATGGGGTGGACTACATGGACACCTTCTCTCCGGTGGCACGTCATTCCATACTACGTATTCTCCTCTCCGTTGCAGTGGTACGTGATTGTCCCTTGTTTCAGCTTGATGTCAAAATTGCCTTTTTGTATGGAGATCTACAGGAAGAAGTCTACATGCAGCAGCCTCCGGGATTTGCTGCTGAGGGGGAGTGTCATATGGTGTGTAGACTGCACAAGTCCATATATGGTCTTAAACAAAGTCCACGGGCATGGTTTCAGAAGCTTTCAGATCTCATCCAGACGCAAGGCTTCATAAGATCGAATGCTGACCACTCTTTGTTTGTCCAGAAGACTCCCAGAGGTACTGTTGTTATTATGGTATATGTTGATGATATACTTGTTACGGGAGATGACATGTAGGGGATAAAGATAGCAAAAGCATTTCTAGGCAGTCAGTTTGTGATGAAGGATCTTGGTACCTTACGGTACTTTCTGGGACTGGAGTTTGCAAGGAATGCACATGGTCTTGTGATGACCCAAAGGAAATATATTACAGATATGCTTGTTGAGACATGCATGAGTGGGTGTCGACCTTCTGCTACTCCCATGGACCCTAGTATGAAGCTATATGGAGATGACACAGAGGAAGTTGATACAAGAAGATATAGAGAAATGATGGGAAAACTTCTCTATATTACCATAACCAGACCTGACATTGTGTTTGCAGTGAGTAGGCTGAGTCAATTCATGGAGCAACCCAAACAAGTACACATGGATGTTGTATATATGATACTGAGATATCTAAAGTCATCTCAGGTGCAGGATTGTTGTTTAGGAAAGAAACAAATCTTTCTATCTCTGCATGTATTGATGCGGATTATGCTGGATGCCCCAGAGATCGAAAATCTACCTCAGGATTTGCGGTATTCATTGGCAGTTCCTTAGTCTCTTGGAAGAGCAAGAAACAGACAGTGATGGCTAGATCTAGTGTTGAATCTGAGTACAGGGCCATGGCGCAGGCTAGTACGGAGTTGATGTGGGTTTGAGCCGTATTAATAGATCTGCATATAGATGTATCGTTACCCATGCAGCTAAAGTGTGATAATCAAGCCGCATTATTCATCGCTAATAATCCTGCATTTCATGAAAGGACGAAGCATATTGAGGTAGACTGCCACTATACCAGGGACATGATCCAAAAAGGGTTAATTTCCACTTCTCATGTGAGTTCAGGTGAACAGACTGCAGATATTTTCACCAAGCCGTTGCTCAGAGGACAGTTTCAGAAATGTACTTCCAAGCTGAGCATGATTGACATCTATGCTCCATCTTGAGGGGGGTGTAGAGATATTTCTATTATTTATGTACTTAAGTGTCACGCTTATATTTATTGTTCCTTCTTATGTAATTTACCCATAAGCTTTCTCTATATAAGAGAGCCTAAGGTTCTCTGGAATAAACAAATCTTTCATTTCCTACAACACTTATTGAGATTAAGAACATTTTTTCTGATAATGTGAAGTTTATGCGCACTGACAATGTCTTGAAATTTTCTACTTTACAGCTATCTGACTTTCTCAGATCTCTTGGTATTGTTCATCAGACTTCTTGTGCTTACACTTCGCAACTGAATGGTGTTGTTGAATGCAAACACCGTCATCTTTTGGATGTTATGAGGACTTTTTTGATTCAGACTCGAGCTCCTCGTTCGTTCTTGGGTAATGCGGTCCTCACTGCATATTACTTGGTGAACTGCATGCCTTCTACTATCTTGGAGAAAAGGTTCATTTCTTGATTTTCGAGAAGGACCTATTCTCCCTCTCTCCTAGTGTCTTAGGGTTTGTGGCATTTATCCACAATTTTACTCCCGGTCGTGACAAGCTCTCTCCTACAACTGTCAGATGTTCATTGGCTATTCTCATACACAAAAAGGGTATAGATTTTTTGATCTTGTAGGGAGAAAGTATTATGTGAGTGTTGATGTCACATTTTTTAGTTTATTATGTATTTTTCTTCTATAGGTAACATGTTGTCTAATGGCGACTGTGGCGAGGATGCCTTTGCTCCACCACCTTCGTTATCTCTACCAACAACACCCCATGTTGAGTCTCAGTCATCTCCACCTCCACCTCCTCCACCACATCCATCTCTGTCTACCCTGACACAGTTCCCACAATAGTTTTACATTCTCAGGTCCACTACTCGCCCCTCTGCTCATGCGTCTTCCCCATCATCCAGCACGCCTCAGGTATGTAATGAACACATTGTTTCTACTGATGGCACTGGTGATATACTTGTTCCACAGGGTATTGTACAAGAGGAGCTGATACCCGAGAAAAGAGAGGCCAATGAGCTGGATGTACGTATTGCCTTGAGGAAGCCGCATCGTAACTCTGCAACTTATCCTCTAGCTGTGCATGTTTCCTTGGACCACCTTTAAAGGAGTACATGAGGCCTATTGTGGGACTCTCTGCTTTTACTTTCCCACGAACATATCAAGAGGTCGTACAAGATAGTAGTTGGCGACTTGCCATGGAGGAGGAGATGGCCGCTTTGTAATCTCGTGGTACCTGGAGTGTTGTTTCTGCTCCTCTAGGTGCCTCTGTTCTGGGGTGCAAATTGATCTTTACGGTGAAGCAACAAACAGATGGTAGTATGGATCGTTATAAGGTAAGGCTTGTAGCACGTGGGTTCACCCAGACTTATGGGGTGGAATATCAGGATACATTCTCACCAGTGGCCAGATATTTGACATTGCGCATTCTTCTATCAGTTGTTATTTTACCGGTCTGTCCTCTTTACCAACTTGATGTGAATTATGTGTTTCTATATGGAGATTGTTAACGCATATAATAATAGTAGTATCTGTACTATTTTCTATTTTGTTTTTCTTCACAGTATGCTTTATGTAATTTACCCATAGGCTACTCTCCTATATAAGAGAGCCTAGGGTTCATGGAATAAACAAGTCATTCAGTTTTCCCAACATGGTATCAGAGCGACGGTCCTAGATCGGAGTTCTCGAAACCCTAACCCTACCACACCTTCCAGCCCTCCTCTTCCTGCTCTATCGGCGCCGCCTCTCCAACCAACGTCGCGCCGCCGCGAGCAGCCTCTCCAACCACCGTCGCGCCGCTGCGAGCAGCACACGCTCGCTTGGGCGGCGCTGTAGCACCTTGCGCCTCGCAGCGCTTAGCGCTGTAGCGTCCTGTGCCTCGCAGCGCTTAGCGCCTCGCATCCTCAGGTGCACGCGCTGTAGTGCTGTGCGCCTGCGCCTCCGTGCACGTACACCTCCAGTCCCGTGCGTGCATCTCCTTGCGCATGCGCTTGCGCCTCCGTGCATCTCCATGCGCATATCCAGAGCCAGTGCGCGCATTCCCCTGCGCATCTCCAGTGCTAGTGCGCGTATCTCACTGCGCATCCGTGCGCGTGCTGTAGCACCAGTGCACACAACCACCTGTGCGAATATCCTGTGCCTGCTCGTGACTGCTGCGTGCGACTAGGGCTTAACGTATACATTTTCATGGGGATAGTTGCTTGAGGTCTACACATGCAACTAATCCCGTCTATATTACTGTAGACAAAGCTTATCTTCGGTCAATTGCTCCAGTCTTCCATCTCCACTATGTCAGAAATCAAGGCGGATATCCCATCTATTGGCGCCTTTCATGGTCCAGCGCCTATTGTCAAGATGGACGGTACAAACTATGAACTGTGGGCAATGCAGTTCATGAGTATGATGAAGTCAACGGGTAAGAAGCACATTCTTACCGAACCTGAGCCTGCAGAGAAGACTGGAGCCAATGCCTCTTGGGAGGCTGATGATGCATATGTCAAGGTTTGGCTATCTGGTACGTTGGCTATTGAGATTGCCAATGACATCCTACATCAACCAACAGCCAAGGATATGTGGGATATTCTGGCAGCAACGTACTCCCAGGCGAAGAACGAGACTAAGATTCTGCAACTTCAACATGACATATTCACAATAAAGCAGAATGGTCGCCCTTTACATTCTCTCTATACATCATTGAGAGGGATGTTCGAGAAGCTTTATAGCTTCATGCCCCTTACTGCCACGCCAGAACAGCAGAAGACGTACAGGAATGCGACAATGGTGGGTGTGTTCCTAGCTGCACTCGATCCAGAGTATGAGGCAGCACGATCACAGATTTTGGCTGACTCAACTATTCCTCCCATGGAGGAAGCTTTTCATAGGTTGAGTCGAATCACGGTTCCTTCTACAGCCGCGAGTCAGAATTCGTCAGCTATGGCAGCTAGCAGAGGTCATGGATTTCATCACCAGGTGGCTGCACTAGGCCAACATGTACCTACTGTCACCGAGTTGGACACAATGAAGATACATGCTACTCAAAGCATGGTTTTCCTGCATCCGCACGAGCTGCTGAGCAGATAGAGCCACCATCTGCTGCTACTTTAGACCAGCGGTTCGACGATCTAGTTGCCCGTCTGAGGGGCATTATTCCACCATCTGGCCCAACACCGACTACAGAGCCTCAGTCTGATGCTGCTGCTTCCGCCTCCGCTTCTACCAGTACCTCAGGTAGTATACTTGCACTGAATAGTAGTAGATCAGGTACTTTACCATGGATTATGGACTCTCTGGCGCTACACATCACCTATGTGGCGACCAGCGTCTGCTTTCAGGATACACTCGGATCCCTCCAGGTCGGACAGTAGTGATTGCCAATGGCACTCATTCCCCCATCACTGGTCAGGGGGAGATTAGCTTGACATCTTCTATGCATCTCAAGAATGTGCTACATGCACCTGATTTTTCTATGAACTTATTGTCAATTAGCCAGATTACGAAGGATCTACATTGTCGTGCAATTTTTGATCCATCTTCTTTGATTTTTCAGGACATCCATATGGGCAACGTGATTGGTCGTGGCTATGAGCAAGGAGGCCTCTATCGCTTGAATCAGACTCCTTTTGCTGGATCTTCATCCTCTCCTTCTGGACAAGTATCAACCTTATTATGGCATCTGCATTTTGGTCATTTACCGCTTTCGAAGTTGCGTCAGGTTTTACCCTATAGTCTACCTCACACACCTATTCAGTGTGAGGCGTGTCAGTTGGGAAAGCATCACAGGTCGTCCTTTCTCAGTCGTCCAGGTCGGAGTAGTACCTCCAGGTTTGAGTTATTTCATATTGATGTCTGGGGTCCGAGTCGTGTTCCCGATCATCAGGGACACAGATTTTATATAGAATTTGTGGATGATTTTTCTAGAGTGTCATGGGTATTTTTGATGAAAAATAAATCTGAAGCAGGAAATATCATTATCCATTTTCTGAATGAAATAATAAATGTTTTCTCCACATCTGTGAAAATTGTGAGAAGTGATAATGCTTTAGAATTGTGCACCAATATTCTTGCCAATTAGTACTCCTCAAAAGGGATTATTCACCAAACATCTTGTGCTCATACATCTCAACAGAATGGGATTGCTGAGTGAAAATACCGTCACCTTCTTGATGTCACAAGATCTCTCCTTATACAGAGTCATGCTCCCTACTCCTACTGGGGTGATGCAGTTCTCACTGCATGTTACCTAATCAACCGTATGCCTTCGTCTGTCTTGAATGAACAGATCCCATTCTCACTTATTCATCCTGACAAGGATCTGTTCACCCTCACTCCTCGTGTGTTTGGATCGGTTGCGTTTGTCCATCAGTTGACGCCGGGTACTGACAAGCTCTCTCCTAGGGCTGTCAAGTGTGTCTTTGTTGGGTACTCCAGAACTCAAAAGGGGTACAAGTGCTTTGATCCTCTGCGTCGGCGGTATATGATCAGTGCAGATGTTACATTCTTTGAATCTGTTATGTATTTTTCAGCATCAGGAGACAAGCAGATTCCACCTATACCACCTGATGCTATATACATGCCACCACCACCACCTCAGATGACATCATCAACAACAACAACACCACCACCTCCACCACCACAGCATCCTATCTCACCGTTCCCGTTCCATTATACCCGCAGGCCTCCTCCACTAGCTCATGGTCATGACTCGTCCACTAGCTCGCCTATGGTATGTAATGAGAATATTAATGTTTGATGGATCTGACGACATTTCTGAGCAGGATGTGGTGCAGGAGCCAGATGAGCCTACAACTGATTTGGATATTCCCATTGCTTTACGGAAGTCAACGAGGAGTTGTGCCAAATATCCATTATCAGCTTCTGTATCTTTTGAGCGGCTATCTGGAGATTTCAAGTCGTTTGCTATGGCACTCTCAGCTATAGAGATTCCACGGAATCATTATGAGGCTCTGCAGGATAGTAGATGACGGCTAGCAATGGAAGAAGAAATGTCAGCACTTCAGTCCAGAGGAACTTGGACTTTGGTTTCTATACCTCCAAATGTGAACCCAGTGAGTTGCAAGTGGGTGTTCACAGTGAAGAAAAATGCAGATGGCTCTATTGACAGGTACAAGGCGCGTCTGGCGGCACGTGGCTTCACACAAACATATGGGGTGGATTACCTTGACACATTCTCGCCTGTGGTACGTCATTCCACTCTAAGGATCTTGTTGTCAGTTGCAGTTGCTCGAGACTGGCCGCTCCATCAGTTGGACGTGAAGAATGCATTCCTATATGGAGATTTGCAGTAAGAGGTGTATATGCAACAGCCACCTGGTTTTGCTGTTGAGGGGGAGTGCTCCAAGGTATGCAGGTTGCATAAGGCTATCTATGGCCTTAAACAGAGTCCCAGAGCATGGTTTCAAAAGCTCTCGGATCTCTCCGAGAAACAAGGATACAAACGCTCCAATGCTGATCATTCCTTGTTTGTACAGAAAACTGTGAGAGGTATTATTGTCATTATGGTGTATGTTGATGACATCTTGATTACAGGAGATGATGAGCAGGGCATAAGGCAGGCAAAAGAAATGCTGGGTAGTGAATTTGTCACTAAGGATCTTGGAGTCCTTAGATACTTTCTGGGGCTTGAATTTGCTAGAAATTCATATGGACTAGTCATGTCACAAAGGAAATATGTTACAGATCTGTTGAGTGAAACAGGTATGCTTGAGTGTCGACCTGCTACGACACTAATGGATCCCAGCATGAAGCTTTATGAAGATAACACAGAAGAGGTGGACAGGAGAAGATACAGAGAACTGGTAGGCAAACTGTTGTATGTCACGATCACTAGACCAGATATATTATTTACAGTAAGTCGTGTGAGCCAGTTCATGGAGCAACCACGCCAGGTGCATATGGATGCAATACATATGATACTTAGATATCTCAAATCTTCTCCAGGTGCAGGTCTGCTATTCAAGAAAGGAAAGGGGATCTCTATCTCAGCATGTGCAGATGCAGACTATGCAGGATGTCCCAAGGATAGGAAGTCCACCTCAGGGTATGCTGTCTATGTTGGAGATGCCCTAGTCTCATGGAGAAGTAAGAAACAAACGGTGGTAGCTAGACTAGTGCTGAATCCGAATATAGGGCTATGGCCCAGGCTACTACAGAGATGATGTGGGTGAAAGCTGTGCTTACAGATCTATGTTTAGATGTACCACTTCCTATGAACTTGGAATGTGATAATCAGGCTGCCTTGTTTATTGCAAACAACCCAGCGTTCCATGAGCGGACCAAGCATATTGAGGTGGATTGTCACTTCATACGTGATATGATTCAAAAAGGGTTCATTGCTACATCTCATGTTACCTCAGAGAATCAGACGGCAGACATATTCACCAAGGCATTGCTAAGAGGTCCATTTCAGAAGTGTGCTTCCAAGCTGAGCATGATTGATATCTATGCTCCATCTTGAGGGGGAGTGTTAACGCATATAATAATAGTAGTATCTATACTATTTTCTATTTTGTTTTTCTTCACAGTATGCTTTATGTAATTTACCCATAGGCTACTCTCCTATATAAGAGAGCCTAGGGTTCATGGAATAAACAAGTCATTCAGTTTTCCCAACAGAGATCTACTTGATGAGGTATATATGCAGCAACCACCAGGGTTTGTTGATGAGGGAGAGTCTCAGAAGGTGTGTAGGATCTACAAGGCTATTTACAACCTGTAGCAGAGTCCGAAAGCTTGGTACCATAAGCTTTCAGAGTTGATAGAGCACCAGGGGTTTGCGCAGTCCATTGCGGATCACTTGCTTTTGGTTCAGAGGACACGGAATGATATTGTTGCTATTCTAGTCTATGTTGATGATATTATTGTCACGGGTGATGATGAGCAGGAGCAGGGCATTCATGTTGTCAAGGAGTTCCTAGGTCAATAGTTTGTGACTAAGGACCTTGAAAATCTTCGATACTTCCTTGGATTAGAGTTCGCCAGAAACGAGCATAGTCATGTGATGACCCAGAGGAAGTTTGTGACTGATCTTCTACTAGAGACATGTATGACAAGGTGCAAGCCTGCTACTACCGCTATGGGTCCGAGTATGAGATTATATGATGATGACACTAAGGAGTTAGATAAGAGGAGATACATGGAGCTTGTTGGGAAGCTCCTATATGCTACAATCACTAGGCCAAACATATCCTTTGTTGTAAGCAAGGTGAGTCAGTTCATGGAGCAGCCCAAGAAGGTTCATATGGATGTTGTCTTTATGATTCTGAGATATTTGAAAACTTTAACTGGTACTGATCTTATATCCAGCAGAGATATGTCTCTTAAGGTGACAACTTGTGCAGGTGCAGATTATGCGAGATGCCCTAGAGACAGGAAGTCTACGTCTGGCATTTCTATTTTTTATCGGGAGCTCTCTCGTGTCATGGAAAAGCAAGAAGCAAACAGTGGTTGCTAGATCCAGTGTAGAATTTGAGTACAGGGCCATGGTACAAAGGAGCACAGAGATGATGTGGGTTAGATTGATCTTGACTGATCTTGTCGTTGAGGTTCTCTTCCCATGCAGCTTTTGTGTTAATCAAGCAGCTTTATTTATTGCTAGTAATCCTGCATTTCATGAATGGACCAATCATATTGAGGTGGATTGCCACTATATCAGAGACATGATCCAAAAGGGTCTCATATACACCTCCCATGTGTGTACTAGAGATCAGACAACTGATATTTTCACCAAGTCCCCTGCTAGAGGTCCTTTTCAGAGATGTTGTTCTAAGCTGAGCATGATACATATATATGCTCCAGCTTGAGGGGGAGTGTTGAGATATTTATATCTTTATATTTATTTCTTATTTCTCTTTCTTTCATGTACCTCTTTTGTAATTTACCCAGGACCTTTCTCATATATAAGAGAGCCTTAGGGTCTCAATAATGGTATCGCAATTCTATTTTTTTCTCCAACAGAAAAGACATGGGTGTCTAAAAGTGGTTTCAAAGAGCTAGTGGAGGAGTTCTGGCATGGACACCACATGGAAGGGTCTAAGTCTAAAAGAGGGCTCGAAAAACTTTTTAGGTTAAGAAGGATGCTTATTGAGTAGTACAAGAATAAGGTAAGGATTAAGTGTAAGGAGAAGAGATCTAAGGCTCTTGACATCTTTCGCCTGGATGGTTTAGAGGGTGTGCGCGAATTGGATGAAGTTATGCACATGCTCCACAGAAAGCATGAGAGTGTTATTGAGGAGGATGATAAGAAGAGGGAGGTTGAATGGAGACATAGATCTCGACAGAAGTGGCTATGTGAGAGCGATGCAAACACTAGATTTTTTTGTGTATGACGAGCGACATATGTCAGCGGAACCACATTCACTCAATCTTCGAGGGTGAATGGGTACATGAGGAGGAGAGAACTGGCTTGAAGATGTTGGTCCATTTTAGATTGCTTAGGAGGTGTGTTCTCACGTAGGGATGATGCTTTGGACAAGATGTTCTTAGGATATCCCATGAGCAATCTAAGGGGTTGATCCAAGATTTTTTGGATGCAAAGGTGTCAAGGAGGTCGTGTTTGTCCTTATGGAGATGGATCCTTTGGACCAGATGGCTTTCTTGTCTTCTTCTTCCATTAAACGCGAGATGTGGCTATGGATGGGGTCATGGAGCTGATTGCAGAGTTCAGACAAGGGAATTGCAGCTTTGACAGGGTTAGTAGAGCTCTTTTGTTCCTTTTGTGAAAGGAGTTTGCAACTAGGATCGATTACTTTAGGTTGAATGCTCCCCTGAATGCTATCTAAGTAGGTAAGTTATCCTGTGGAGCCATTGCAAAGTGCCTCTACAATGCTGGATGGGGCACAATTGCTACGAAGTAGTGTTGGAGAATAGTAATGGCACGAATGGCACCATGAAAAAAACATTACGATGATTTTGGAGAGCCATGGGAAGCTACATGGATCAATAATTAATTTGTTGGGAACAACAATGCAATAAGTGGAAGGCCACAGTGGCATTAGGAGGGACAACTGAGTAGCAGCATGACAGGACAACACCGACTGCCTTGGTGCCAACAACTAGGGCTATCCGTACTCTCTTTTGATTTTTTTTCTAATTTTTGGAGAAGAATAAAGAAAATTAATCAAGGATCTTTGCTTTGACACCATTGAGACCAAAACTTTAAACAATACTTCAATTCATTATGGGAATCTATATCTCGATAATACTGAGGGTTAGGTGAAAGTGATATTTACACCCATAACCCTGAGTAATTTCGTAATTATGTTCATAACCCCATGTAATCGTAAATTACATGAGAAACCTCGGATAGTCACTCCATGTCACACCCACGACTCTGTTAGTTTATCCGTTAACTCAACTATATCATTGAGTTAATCTATACTAAAATACAAATAAAATTAAAAAAATCCTAATCCCCCTCATCTCCCATCCCCCTCTTCCTCCACCGCCTCCCTCAACTCTTCAGCCCTGGTGCCTAATGTCCCCTCTCCTCTGTCGTCGTTGCCTGAAGCCTCCTTCCATCTAACCCCCTACGCTCAGTGACCCCTCTCCTCCATCGCTGCCATCTGAAGTTCCCTCCCCTCCACCCATTCCTCTACCTGAATCCCCATCTCCTCCAACCCCCATGCGCTCGAGGCCCCTCCCTCCAGCTCAATGCACCCCGATGACCCCTCTCCTCCATCATCACCGCCTGAAGCCCTCTCCCCTTTGACGTCCTATGCTCGAGCCCCCCCCCCCACCCCAATTCTGTGCTCGAAGTTCCCTCCCCTCCACACATTCCTCCACCGAATCCCTCTCTTCCAGCCCCCTCCGCCCGATCCCCCTCCCATCAAGACCGCTCTTGCTGAAGCACACTCCCCTCCATCCATTCCTCCGGCCAAAACCCTCACCACTACAAGCCATGCCCATAGCTTCATGATTTCATATGGAATAAGCACCAAGAGCTTCTCTCACGATCATCTTCTTGCTCCTCCTCCTCTCCTTCTTGTTTCAGGATTTCCAACAAGAACCGCAACATCTCTCCTAGAAGTGTCCCAATGACCCCACCGTCGGCAACGTGTTATTTGTGCTACGCGAAGGCCAATACGGATCGTACAGGAGATAAGGGGGACATGAGGACTCATTATCGTAGTCATGGAGGAAGGAACAAACTATGGCACCTTTTGCAAATATAGTTCAGTTCAAAGGGTAAAATGGTCAAAATTCATGGATTTCATATATGATCGAGATCCTAAGAACTACGAAAAAGGGTATATACCATTTGAAACTAAGTCGTGAGCTGAATCGAAAGATGGACGTGAAATAGAAGTAGATCTTGAGAGAGGACATAAATATCTAGAGATATATAGGTGCTATTATATCTTGATTATTTATATTTAAAGTGATTATTTATATCACTTTAATATATGTATCCTTATATCTGATTTCATATATGAATATAGTTGTTGATTTATTTTTAATGTATGTTAACTTCCATCTAACCTACTATTGTATGTGTAAACTTTTGCTTGAATATTATCATGATAGACATGTCACTTTATCGCTGTATTGCAGGAGAATTTTCAAAAGCAGCAGCTCATGTCCCTGAACTGCTTTAATCAGGTTTTTCTCTCTCTTGAAATCTGGCTTCTGTTTCAAGGAAAACAAAGATCTTACTTGGATCCCTTACTGCTATGGTTCTGAAGTTCGATAATGGATTACCACTGGGGATGGATGGAGAGCAACAATCCCAGCAGATGGCGTGGCTTCAGTGTAATGATGCCAGACAAGCATTGTTACAACATAATATGGACTTGCTTCCCCCAAGGTATGATGCTGTATCAAGTGCTTTTTCATAATGGATTTTTGCTCAAGAATAACAAAAACAAAAACTCAAGAAAAATAATTCAAATTACAGGACACTTTTTACACAATGCTTTGTAATATAGGAAGAATAAAGCATAGGTCACACAAACATCATGACTCGGATTTGCAAATGTGTTAAATCTTAAGATAGTCAAGATCAATACAGCATGAACATGTCAAATGTGATAAGAACTAGACAGAGTACTATTGTTCTCTCCCAATTGATCCGATTCAGTCGACTGTAGTTAGTACGAGGAATATTTTACTTTAAAATTTGTCACTACACTGCACACCAGTCACCTGCTAAAAACTAATGCTCCTAAAGGCCAGATTTTGTGGATAATAAGTTCACCTTGTACCGGATTTCCCATTGTCAAACATTGCAAAATCAGTGCCACAACCTTATAAGCTGATACCTCGTGCCATCATAATCTTCTGCAGTCAGAGTAGGGATGATAATATAGAATAGAAAGGAAACAATTTGGGGGTGCTAATTGACTTGTATTATTTGAATACGTTGAGGATTCTTCTTATAAAATTTCGAAAATATTTGGTTCAAAATAAAATGAACAGAATAAGAATTTGATATTTGGATTTGATTCCTAAACAAATTGAATACTAAATTGTTTAAATTCGATTCGGCAAATATATGCATATTATATACTGCATATACAAACACAATCCTATTAGCTAAAGATTAAAAATCAATAATAAAAAAATATAGTAGAAAATATTGGCCATAAGATATAGTAGGAAGTATTGTAGACGTTTATGTTATAGTGTGATGTACCGTTGAGTATTTCTTATTTATCTTATGTACATCTCTGTAATTTACCCAAGGGTTTTCTCTCTATATAAGAGACCCTAGGGCTTCATGGAATAATATAACAAAGTATTCTCGGTTCCAACATGGTATCAGAGCCAAAACCCTAATCTAGGGTTTTTCTCCACCCCCCCCCCCGCCGCCGCCTCTCGCCGGGCCCCTCCAGCCGTCGAGCCCCTCCAGTCGCAGGGCCCCTCCAGCTGCCGCCAGCCTCTCGTCGGGTCCCTCCCGCGACCGCCAGCCCCGCCGGGGGGCACTCCAGCCGCCGCCAGCCCCGTCGCGGGCCCCTCCCTCCCGCAGCCTCTCTCCCGCCGGCGTCTTCTCCAGCCTCCTCCCATCGCCGCCGACCACATCAGCCTCACTTTGCGGCACCTCTTTCTCGGTCGGCCTCGATTCGACAATGGGTTCAAGTGCATAACGTCTACATATGCACTTGAATCCACAAAGGTCTTTGTAGACGCCAGTTCTTTGGTTTATCATCCCTAGTTTTCTTCTCCGACATTATGTCAGAACAAAAAGTAGACATGCCCACCATAGGTGCCTTTAAAGGTTTGGCACCAATCGTCAAAATGGACGGGATGAACTACGAACTGTGGGCTATGCAGTTCCTCAGTCTTATGAAGTCGTGTGGTAAGAAGCATATTCTTATCGAAGATGAACCGTCGGAGAAGACGGGAATATATGCCTCATGGGAGGCCGATGACGCCTATGCTAAGGTCTGGCTGTCAGGGACGCTCACAATGGAGATCGCCAACGACATCCTTCATCAACCCACCGCCAAGGCGATGTGGGATATTCTGGCCACAACTTACTCTCAAGTCCGGAATGAGACGAAGATGTTGCAGTTGCAGCATGATATTTTTACCACGAAGCAAAATGGCAGGCCCCTTCATTCTCTATACACGTCCCTACGTGGGATGTTCGAGAAATTATACAGCACCATTCCACTTACAGCCACCCCCGAACAACAGAAGACGTTTCGCAATGCCACTATGGTAGGAGTTCTACTCGTTGCCCTTGATCCAGAATACGAAGCCGCTCGGTCTCAGATCCTCGCCGATGCAACTATTCCTCCTATGGAGGAAGTCTACAGAAGGCTCAGTCGGATCTCCGTTCCCTCTAGTGCCGCAACTCCATCTTCATCGGCAATGGAGGTCTCTAGAGGACGAGGTAGTTCGTCTTCCTTTCGTGGCCGAGGAGGTAGCGGACGTGGCCGAGGAGGTCGTTTGCGTCCAACATGTTCGTTTTGTCGTCGAACTGGTCATTCGGAGGATACATGCTACTCCAAGCATGGATTTCCTCCCTCTGCACGAGTAGCTGATCATGTTCAGGCTCTATCCACGCCTACTTCAGATCACAGGTTCGAAGAACTAGTGGCACGGCTTCGAGACATTATGCCACAGACATCATCCGAGGGTGATGATACCCCTGACGTTGCGGCTTCTGCGTCCGCTAGTACATCTGTTGCCAGTACCTCAGGTAGTCCTTCTGCCTCTTGTCATAATCATGATCTCTCAGGTTGGATTGTTGACTCTGGAGCCACCCATCATCTCTGTCGTGATAGAGATAACCTGCAATCCTACAGATCTATTCAGTCTGGCCGCTCCGTACTCATAGCTGATGGCACTCATTCCCCTATTGTCGGTCAGGGGGAGACTGTTTTATTGCCCTCCATGCACTTACAGAACGTTCTACATGCACCAGAATTCTCTATGAATTTATTATCAATCAGTCAGATTACAAAAGATTTGCACTGTCGTGCTATATTTGACCCATCTTCTGTCATTTTTCAGGACATACTAACAGGCAGGGTGATTGGTTGTGGTTCTGAGCAAAATGGCCTCTATCGTCTGGTACGGAACTCCTATGCTGGCGTCTCATTACATTCTCAGGGATCTGTTTCTCCATATACATGGCACCTTCGCTTTGGTCACCTACCGCTGCAGAAATTGCGTCACCTCCTGCCTCAGATATCTCCTTCTTCGTCATTTCGTTGTGAAGCATGTCAGTTAGGGAAGCATCATCGTTCGAGCTTTCCCAGGCATCAGGGTCGGAGCAGTCGCTCCCCGTTTGAGTTATTTCATATAGATATTTGGGGTCCGAGTCGTGTCCCAGATCATCAGGGGCACAGGTTTTATCTTGTTGTAGTTGATGATTTCTCTCGTGTTTCTTGGACTTCTCTTCTTAAAAATAAATCTGAAGCAGGAAGTGTTATCCAAAATCTTATAAATGAAGTGCAGAATATTTTTTCCTCTACTGTCAAGTATGTGCGCATGGATAATGCATTGGAGTTTTGCACTCGTTCTCTTGCTCGGTTTCTTTCTTTTAAGGGGATTATCCACCAAACAACATGTGCATACACATCTCAACAAAATGGTGTTGCAGAATGAAAACATCGACACTTTCTTGACATTGCTCGCACATTACTTATTCAAAGTTGTGCACCATTAGCATTTTGGGGGGATGCCATTCTTACAGCATGTTATCTGGTCAATCGCATGCCCTCTACCATTCTTGGAGAAAAGGCCCC
Organism: Ottelia alismoides; assembly: GCA_037367405.1. Lineage (NCBI taxonomy): Eukaryota > Viridiplantae > Streptophyta > Magnoliopsida > Alismatales > Hydrocharitaceae > Ottelia > Ottelia alismoides. Next base: position 355,030 of record JAZKJV010005717.1, on the reverse strand, counting down.
TATCTCTGTTCTTTTCCCTGACAAGGATTTGTTTTCACTTACTCCTCGTGTCTTTGGGACTGTCGCTTTTGTTCATCGCTTGTCTCCAGGACTTGACAAGCTCTCTCCTAGAGCTGTTAAGTGTGTTTTTGTGGGATATTCCAGGACACAGAAAGGATATCGTTGCTATGATCCCATTTGTGGCAAGTACTATGTCAGTGCTGATGTTACATTTTTTGAACCTGTTATGTACTTCTCCCCTGCAGGTGACAGATTAGTGTCCTCCACATCCACGGATACTAATGTCTATGTACCCCTCCAAGTCTGGGTCAATCTGAGTCCACCACACCACCACCACCACCCGTTCCACCATTTCCTAAGTTCTACACAAGGCGGTCAGGGCCTGCTCAAGCTACACGCCAACCATCCAACACGCCTCAGGTATGTTCTGATGTTATCACTAATGATGGGTTAGATAATGCACCTGTTTAGGAACCTTTGCTACAGGAGGAGGATCCGCCAGCTAGTACTGTGACAGATGACCTTGATCGTCCTATTGCTCATAGGTAGCAGAAGAGGCAATGTGCCTCCTATCCACTTGCGTCTCAAGTGTCCTTTCATCGTCTCACTGGTGATTTTGAGAGGTTTGCAGCAACTGTCTCGTCGGTGGACATCCCACGGACTTATCAAGAAGCCATGACGATTGGCTGCTGGTGTCTAGCTATGGAGGAGGAGATGCGTGCCTTACAGTCCAGAGGGACTTGATCGTTAATCCCTATTCCTCCGGGTGCATCTATGGTAAGCTGCAAATGGATTTTTACAGTTAAATTTCAAATTTCACGCAGACGGGCGTCTCGACCGATACAAGGCCAGACTTGTCACACGGGGATTCACCCAAACCTATGGGGTGGATTATTTGGATACTTTTTCACCCGTGGCTCGACACTCGACTCTTCGCGTTCTACTATTTGTTGCTGTGGTACATGACTGGACTATTTTCCAACTTGATGTGAAGAATGCTTTCCTGTACGGTGATCTACAGGCGGAAGTCTACATGCAGCAGCCACCGGGGTTCGCTGCTGAGGGAGAGACTCAAATGGTGTGTAGACTTCATAAGGCTATCTATGGCCTTAAACAAAGTCCACGGGCATGGTTTCAGAAACTTTCCCAGCTGATTGAACGACAGGGGTTCAAGAGGTCAAATGCGGATCATTCATTGTTTATCCAGAAGACCCTAGAGGTACGGTCGTTGTCATGGTATATGTCGATGATATTCTGGTTACAGGAGATGATGCTCAGGGGATTGAGATGATCAAAGCTCTTTTGGGAAGCCAGTTTATTACGAAGGATCTAGGCACGATACGATATTTTCTGGGGATAGAGTTTGCAAGAAATGCACAAGGAATGGTGATGACCCAAAGAAAATATGTCACAGACTTGCTTGTGGAAACAGGAATGGCTGGATGCAGACCGTCGAGCACACCTATGGACCCAAGTATGAGGCTTTATGACAATGATACCGAAGAGGTGGACAAAAGAAGATACAGAGAAATGGTGGGTAAGCTTCTATACATCACCATAACTCATCCGGATGTTGCCTATGCAGTAAACCGGGTGAGTCAATTTATGGAGCAGCCCAAACAAGTTCATATGGAAGCCTTGTATATGATATTGAGATATCTGAAGTCTTCCCCAGGCACAGGTTTGCTATTTAGAAAAGATACAGATCTGTCTATTTCAGCTTGTGCAGACGCAGACTATACGGGATGCCCATAGGATCGTAAATCTACTTCAGGATTTGCTATCTTCATTGGAAGTTCTTTGGTTTCTTGGAAGAGCAAGAAACAAACAGTTGTGGCAAGATCCAGTGCTGAATCAGAATATAGAGCCATGGCACAAGCGAGCGTAGAAATGATGTGGGTTAGAGCGGTCTTGGAAGATTTGAATGTAAATGTCTCTTTACCTATGCAACTTCAATGTGACAACCAGGCAACACTGTTCATTGCAAATAATCCAGCTTTCCATGAAAGAACATAACACATCGAGGTAGATTGTCACTACACTAGAGACATGATCCAGAAGGGCTTGATTTCCACCTCACATGTCAATTCAGAAAACCAGACGGCTGATATATTTACCAAGCCATTGCTCAGAGGACCTTTCCAGAGATGTTCTTCCAAGCTGAGAATGATTGATATCTATGCTCCATCTTGAGGGGGAGTGTAGACGTTTATGTTATAGTGTGATGTACCGTTGAGTATTTCTTATTTATCTTATGTACATCTCTGTAATTTATCCAAGGGTTTTCTCTCTATATAAGAGACCCTAGGGCTTCATGGAATAATATAACAAAGTATTCTCGGTTCCAACAAGTATCATATGTTTAAGACTATTCCAATTCTTTATCCCGTATGTATTTACCTATTTCTGCATTTCCCTTCACATTTTCATTTTTTACATCTTCTAGTCTATTGAAGTTTAAACTCTGACTGGTGCAAAGCTAAGATCTTGAGTAGATTGTAGTTTTACCTGAGTACTTTTAGCTCAGGTATTCTAGCTGCAATTAAGAGTTATATTCATTTAAATTCTTTTTTATTTGAATACGTGGGGGCTTAGATAAATTTCCATTTCTTTCTGATATTCTTCCATTTCATAATTATACTTTATTTTTGGTATATGCTTGTAAATGTAATGGTGTGGCTTTACTGTCTACAGAGATATTGACTGTGGTGCGGACAACTCCATTCCCTTGATTCCTAGTTATCAAAGTTATTTTATGACAGACAATCCTTTGGATCCAACTAAACAAGAACATATGGTGTCCATGAATGAGTTCAACCAAAATGCATCTTTGAGCCTTCATCTAGGAGCAGAGTTTTCCTGCCATCCATATGATCTGAATCCACTTGGTGAGAAGAAATTGATGCCTGAACTGCTTAACTTACATGGTGATGCTGTTAACTATCGAATGGATGGATTTGAAATGGCAAGGCAAGGTTATCTTGACAGTATCCAGGATTGGTCTTCTCCATCCATGCCATGTGCTGGCGTTCCAGCTTTTGATGAGCATTCATACCCTCAAGTAAGTCCTCTGGATTTTGTCATGGTTATCTCAGGTTGAGAAGAAATGCCTTTTTGATTGGAAACAATTTAAAACCATGGGACAAAATCAAAACAATTGATCTTCGGATTTTGCCATCTTTTAGTTTTAAGAGGAAGAATTCCCCGGCCGAATTCGTGGGGCTAAAATGTAATCCAATTGCAATATACTGCAAGTATATGCAATTTATTATTGGGATTTTTACCCGGCAGTGTGACGCCCCTAGGATCCGGGTACTCGGCAAACCAATCCACGCACATACATTCCACATTCGAATACTAATGACATACACATAAGCAGGAGAAATAGCACAATTTACTGAAATATAAAAATTTTCTTTTTTTTCCATTCATGACCTGTTCATAATCACATTTCATTGATCATTCCATGTCCACAAAATATACATGTAAGCATGAATAGGATGTCCACAATTATACATATTACATGCCATGTCTCTCAACGAAATGGTAAAAGTAAAGAAGGATAGCAAAATTACTGACAACTATACCACAAAAGGTGTCGTAACGCTGCTCAAAAAGTGATGGTGCCTCCAACGATCACTGCTGCGAACCTGCGGATCCACACGTAGGTACGTTATGAGCAAAGTTGCCCAATACGATTTAAACAAACTACACGACAAGAAATGCATGATAAAATGTGTGCAAAAGAGAAAGAAACAGGATATTTGATCTCACAAAGAATTACATGTTTACTTTTTATTATTTGATCTAGATATGGATACGAGTAACCAAGCTTCGTGGATAGTCTGTGGTCTTGGTCTAGATGAGACCTCACACTATGACTCTAAGGTAAAAGAAAATTACCTTAGGGTTGGGGTGCCTCCGTAGGCATGCGGTGGGGTATAATGCATCCTAACTAAGTTTCCAACACGTCCACTTAGCTCCACTTCCCAATGATACTTCCGATCCCCAAATTAGATTCCAACCCGCAAATCATTGCGATCAATTCGATCCTCCTTATACACAGGAGATTCACGTCCCATCACCACTTCATTAACCACATTTTCCCGGAACTCCCCTCTTAGCGCTCCCACTCGGAATACCGACCAATGTGGCCTACATTGGCCTGTACACGAGTGTTAACTCTAAGTGACAAGCGAAACACTAGCCGACCAACCATGACTACTTGGCCCGCGCTCGAGCACCGGGCTAAAGCACGCAAGTGCCGAGGCCAACACCGTCAGATTAGCACCTCGGTGTGCCAAGCAACATGTCCCCCAACCATCGCAGCTACAATAGCAGTTGGGATCGCGGTCTTCTAGGCTTCTACCCGGGGCCCCAAGGGTGCATGCCCCTCCCTTGAAGGCAACTACTCCTCTACCCACTAACCACGATACGTCATCCGATGAATGATAGTCACCTTTTCATAATCATAACAGTATTCAGTCTGGATCTGAACTCTGAAATATGATAAAAACACTAACAGAACAACTCAACTAACATTATTATGCACCATTTCAGCCACTCACGTACATGTGCAAGCATATGCCACCAAGGTTATAATAATAAGCAATAAGGCATGAGATCTCTGGAATAGTGCAACGAGCTTCTTGTTTTTTTTTGTTTTTTTTTTGGCCGAGTAGACATTTACAAAAGATGAGGAGGAGCCCCAATTAGAATGCCTTTGCTATTACTGTGTGGTTTCAGTAAGATCAAAGCTGATTACACAAGCTCAAGGAACCACGTCTAGGCTTGAATTAAGGTGACATCCAGGACTACGCAAAACATCTACCAAATAGATGGAATATGAAATTGTGGGTCGTCAAAAACAACAGCTCGATTATCTAACTTCTTATCTCATATATGAGTTAGGATGCATCAAAAAGGTTGACCTCCCTACTTTTCATGTCCTAATAGGACTAGAAGTACAAGATTAGGGGTCATTGGTCTTTATTAAACTCCAACCTCTGTCCTACTTCAAAAATTTAATTGACAATGAGATGTACAAGGTCGAGGACCACAACATCTGAACTTGGCCAAAATCAGCCTTGGATGATCATTAGTTTGGAAAAATCAAGAAGTATATTCCAAATATTTTTTTTTGTAATGAGCACCATATTTGCATTCTCAGGAAAACTAGTGCTTCAAGATGAGAGCACAGGTTCAGCAAAAGATGTGCTACTGTTTTGCTTTATTTAAGTTGAAATGAAGAAAGATAACAGTAGATGACTTCATGTTCATCACTACGAGCAACTAAACCAACAACTATACTCTTCATAGGCAATAATAACACACAAATATGATAATTCCACATCAAAAGGGTACTATCCTATGAACCTGATGCCTTAGATATGTCTAGTAAAACATGGTAGTAGACATGCAGTCTCCTTTCCTAACCATGGGCAGATTTTCTACTTTATTGGAAGCTGGTACAACTTGGTGGATATGGATCACGTTGCAGTAGAAACGAATACCATTAAACTTGAAAATGCACCGCAAAAGACCTCAGAGGTGCTGGAACATCAAATAAGGAGGAAGGGAGGATAGAGAACGCTCGAAAGTAGAAAGAATGAGCTGCAAACGTTATTCTTGTATGAAGAAAATAACATGGACAATCATGATAACGAAGAAACCTCACTGGATCGAGAATCACGTGGAACCCACAGCAAGAGGAAGGATAAACATCGTACCTTCTGGCTTTGGGTCGTCGATCCAAGGCGCTCCGGCGGTCCTTGGTGAAGGAGAGGGGAGAGGAATGGAGGAAGGGAGAGCTGGAGGTCGAGAGAAGGAGACGTTGGGCGATTTGGGCGAGGTTGGCGAAGGGAGGGAGGGCGGAATATACGGGTCCGACCCGGATTCGGATCCGGGTTCGGATCTAAAGTGACTTGTACCCCTCCTTGCTAAAATGACCATAACTTGAGCTCCCGAAGTCGGATTTTAACGTTCTAGGACTCGTTGGAAAGCTATCGACGAGCCCTATGCAATGGACTCCTTACTCGAATTTTTTGCTCACTGGACAAGTACAGATTTTACAATCAAGCCCAAACTCAGTAAAGATTTGCGTTTTAGTCCCTATTCGGGTTTCGGGGGTTTCACAGGCAGACCCTATAATCTTTGCCAATTACCTCTACGACCTTTGAAACTACCTAATTCCCCCCTCGACCCCGTAAACTTGCTCCGTCTTACCCCACGAACCCTACCGTTAAATTTTGCTTTACTTGAGTCAGTGCCTTTGGTTAATCTAACCAGAGGAGCCTTGGTATATTTGATTGTACTTCTTTATTTTCATTGATTCAAATCGACGATTGTGAGAAAACGTATTCAGATCCACACAACATTTAACGGATTCTTCGTGGCGACGGATCTACACAATATTTGTTCCTCTTGTGCTCCAAATCGACAGCGGTTGTTTCTTCTTCTCGTGCTTCAAATCGACGACGGGTGTTTGTTCTTCCTAGCGCAGGAGGTGGTGTAGGGGGTGCAGATGCAGCTGGACGAAGCAATGGGAGGAGGAGGCGGCAGGGGGCATAGATAAGTGAGGGAAGGAGGTGGAGAATGGGGCAGAGGCGGAGGTGCAACAGAAGGTCACTGGGGTGGAGCAAATGGAGGAGGAGGCCGTTGGGGGCGGAAGAATTGGAGGAGGAGAGAGACGACGGGAGGAACTGGAGGTGGAGGGCAAGGTCGGAGAGGACCTGGAGGGCAGGACGACGGAGGTGGAGTGCGAGGTCGGGGAGGACCTGGAGGATGAGGTCGAAACCTGGAGGAGGAGTCGCTGCTTCGTTACATGCTGGCCTTCACATTCAGGAGACTTGCATGCTTCTGGCCCAATGACTTGTCACACTGCACCCACATCAGATGAGTCAAAATCGACCAATAACATAGAGGAGTCTCAAGAAACTCGTTAGGTAGATCGAATGCTCGAGAATGCACTATATGTTCACTTTTACCTGTGACCAATAAGAGATCCAAATGCTGCGAAGTTCGTGTGTAACTCTAGTGTCCGAAAGTGCATCGACCCATCACCGGATAAAAGTGTTCTTGCCTAAGATTTTTATGGAATCAGTATATCTAGTTCAATGCCAAGAGAGATCTCGATTAGTGAAGCGCAGGATACCTGTCATGTGCCCAGGATATGTATCTTTCTCTTGGTTGCTTGAAATTGTTCTCCTTTTCGATCACGCGTTGTACAGAGCACGTTGGTGCAGGATAAATTGATTAGCGAGCATACCATCAATGTCAAACGCTCTACCTACAGTAAAAATAACCTTCTCACGCATCCCTATCAAAATACGGGAAGGAATAGGCTGATTCTCGGCATGTCAGACAAGTTCGAACCGTGAAGGGAAATAGTTCACCTGGAGACGAGGTCGGGGGCAGGGCGGCGGAGTTGAGAGCGAGGTCGGAGAGAACCTGTAGCAGGGTGGCGGAGGTCGGGAAGGTGGAGGGCCAGGTCAGGGAGGACATGGAGGTCAGCCGTCGGAGGTCGATGAGGTGGTGGGTTGGAAAAGAGAGATGAGGAGGGTGATGGGCATTTAATGTAAATTTGATAAAGAAAATGGGTGCTTTGTAAAATAACATAACAGAATCAGGTTACTTTTAACGGATAAATGGATGGAGGTTAACCATAGGGTCTATAGGGTAAGGGTTAGCAAGTTTACGAGGTCGAGGGGGGAATTAGGTAGTTTCAAAGGTCGTAGAGGTAAATTGGCAAAGATTATAGGGTCTGCCGGGTAAAAATCCCTTTATTATTATAGAAATTGCTAAAGTATGAAGAGTGGCGGAGACAAACAACATCAACAAACCATCCCTTCCCACGTCAAGTGGTAACGGTGAAAAAGAGAGATCATGGCATTTTTGAAATAATCGTATAAAAAGACTAAATTGGCCACATCAGAATCAAATTATGTTAGAAGTAAATATAGAAAAATATTAGCATCCCACTCTTAGTAATTCCTATCCTCGTTTTTTGGTTGTGGACTCTAAACATATGATAATTTCGTTGCTTCCATCTTTTACAACAAACAGAATATAATCCCATTGGTTAATATAATCCCATTGGTTTTCTTTGCAATTTCTTCTCTCTTCTGCAGCAACTAAATCAAGGTTGACCACCCAATCAACTATTCGCCAGTTTTTTTGCCATGGGTGATGTTTACCGGCCAGCCCTATGTGGAGCGATTATTTTATACTCGACTACTGGAAGCAAGCAAACTCAAATGCAAATGTATAAGTTGCTGCTCACAATCATTATGCATCTTCCGGGCTATACCTTCAGAATGCCGTGGCACGCTGTAACTATAGTTGAACATACACTTTCATTCATGGCTGATATACACATGAAATAAAGGAGGAGAGAGAGAGAGAGAGCAAGTTCTGTGTATACAGCTTTTTTTCAATTTTTGCCCCGTGGGATATATGATACACCCACTTGTGAACTAAGAGAAGATGATATTCTTTAGTCCTTTCAGTTTTGTAGATTGATTTATGCCAATAAAGCATTTATTTGAAATGAAATTCCTTTGCTGCATCTATGCAAATTAAATTAGATAATGCCATATAGTTACGATGTTGGTGTTTCCTATTAGCAGTAAGTTAAAAGGTAATGCGAAAGGGTAGCATCAAGAGAGAGCAGATAATTGACATTAAGGTGATATTATACAGCAATTTCAGAGTTCATCGTATACAACAGTATCTTTTAGCTTCAGAACTCGCATCTCACTCAAAAGCAGAAATAGACTACAAGCATTGATCATGGGAAAAAGAATTAATCCCATGCAATTCAAGATCAGCCCCTGAGTGTCTGGATGATGGTGTTGTGCCATGGGTCGGAAAGGTGCTGCAGCAGGTTGTCAAATGGGCCATTTCCTATCACGTTGTGCTGCACTACGAACCCGAGGAATGCCAACATCGCGAGCCTCCCTGCAAATATACAACAAATCGATTAGACTGTGATTCTGGATTTTACAGATAGGGTTGGCGGAGAATTGTAGCTGCTTACCATTGGCGATTTCCTTCTCCTTAGCCTCGACAGAGGGTGCAAAGTTGAGCGGGTTGAAGATGCCACCAGGATAGCCGACCTCGTTAGGTGGAAGGCTGTAGCTCTTGAAGATGGGATCCTGGTTCACACTGCCCGGGTTCTTGATGTCCTGCCACCTCCTGATCTCGACGTAGTGGAAGAGGATGAACTCGATCACGAAGAGGGTGGAGGATGAGGCAAAGTACTCCGCCTTGCCGGCATCGTACCACTTGGGCACGTTGAGGATTCCAATGTTGGTGAGGACCTCAGGCAGCAGCATACCGGCAACCCCCAGCATCGCCCACCTCCCGTTCACGAGCTCCGCCTGCACGAACCACCTGAGGTTCTCTGGGTCCTCGGCCAATCCGAGCGGGTCGAACCCGTTGTCACCGGGGAGGCTGCAGGCACCCACAAACCATATTCATGGACTCAAATGTCAGTCAAGATAGATTCAGTTGTTGTGTTCATGTTAGTTACCTCCCATTGAGATAGCCAGGGGATGCGAGGCCTGGCAGCCACTCTCCCTTCTTGGCCTCCACCTTGAAGGACCCCGCGGACGAAACTGTGGACGGCAGCAGTGTAGTCCTGGCCGACAAGAGCTTGCTCGAGGACCCGGTGAGGAACCTAGACTTGCAAGGCTGGAAAGCGGCCAGCGACGCCTGCGTGGGGACGGTTGCCATCTGGAGGTGGTGGTTGGAGAGGATGTGCTGCGAGTGCCAACCACCGTGCGGCCTCTTTCTTTTGTATTGAGAGGTGGTGCTGGAGTTGTGGTGGTGGGAGTGAGAGCGGGAATGTGTGGTGGAACGGAGGGTGGATATGGGATCCGCATCGGTGGCGACCAATGGGAGGGATTGCAGCCTGATCCGCGCCTTATCATGTGGGGAAAAAATCTATTGCTGCTTCGTCCTTGATTGGGAGGAGGGGCTCGTGGGCCATCTGATCGCCACGCGGCGGATTCATCCTCAAAACAATAATAATAAAGTTAAGAATACCTCTGCGGGCACTCTCAATTGGAAGATTTTCAAATATCTGCCTGCAACTTTTTCAAATATTGTCTGTGGAGGCAGAAAGTGGTGAGACAGACCGTCTCCAAGTCGCCGTCAATATCCTTTGATCTCGACGATATTTAGCATAAGAATATTGCTTGTTGATATCCTAAGCTTCAGTATATGTGGCTTCTTCCAGTATGTCACTGGCTTGGGAAGCTCATGGAAGGACATATCGATATCGGTATCGATATCGGTACCATGTCGATAGCCGACATCGGACCGAATCTCGCATTTTTGGTCTGTTTATATCCGATATCGACCATATCGGCGATATATCAGTGACCCGTCGATACCGATATATCGCGATATGGCCGTCCATGAAGAAGCTTGAACTCGCGCAGGCGATATTTAGCATTAGAAATTCAACACAATATGGTCAAGCAATCTAAGTCTTCTGAAAATAAATCTAAGCCTCAAAACGATTCAGAGATACTAATTCTATCCTAAATAACTTTTAGATAATACGGAAAGAGATTTAAATAACACTTATTAGAAAGTAGGGCAAAAGACATCATTTAAATCCAAAATACCTGGAAAATAAAAAGATATATATTGTTGCATATTGACATTTTTCCCAATTTAAAACGCTACAAAAACTGCATTTGTTTGGGTTTTACATATGAAAAGTTTTCCCAATTTAATACCTGGATGCATGGAAAGCCACGTCAATTTAAGCATTTATTCTATTTATTTTACACATTCTAACTCCATAAATTTAATATTAGATATTAATATAATATGTATATCATGAAAAATTTATGAAAATATTACTATATTTGACATTAAAAGTTTGTTACAATATGGATGATATATTTTACATAACTGTATAATCGTCAGTATTTTACAATATGTAGTTTAAATTTACAAAATTGTTATGTAATTTACAAATTTGGTAGTGGCTTTCTGAATTTCAGGAAAGACCCACCTCATTAGAAGGGCCCCCTATATATATATATATATATATATATATATATGGACCCTTTCAAATGAGGTGGGGTCTCATCAATATTGTGGTGAGCCATCAATCAGATTCGTCAGATCTCGATCTGACGATTACATCAAAGAAATATCCAAAAGGGTATTTCTGTCAAATCATTGTTTGTAAATTCAAATATCATTTAATAGATTTGAATTACTATTTTTAATTAATCTGGATTTGGTATTTTCAGCTAGTACGCTTATTTAGTATATTTCCAATTTTGCTTTAAACGAATTGGTTTAACTATATCTTTGTAAACTTCAGTAAGTTTTTGTGAAAATATATTTTCTTTTTGTAATTCCATTAATACTATTTTTACATTATCATTCAATATTTTTCACTAATCAATGTGTGTATCATTTTTGTAAATTATGTTTGATTTTTGTAAAGTTCAAGCTCTTTTTGTAAGTATATCCATGTAACCCCACATAAATTTTTTTCATGTATTTTTGTAAATAGATTCTAACGGTTCGTAAAAAATGCATGAATATTTGTAATTTTATCACAGTCCTTTGTAAAATTCACGCATGTTTTCCATTGCGTTAAAGTTCAATTGCCCTACATGTTTTCGAGTTCTGCAAAATAGATAAACAACAATGAGATATGTAGAAAAGGTAAATAAATATGTAAATCTAAATGTCAATTAAGTAAAACTATTATACTATAATGTAAATATGCATCAACGACAAAAAGTAAGATTTGTAAAAATCTAAGGGGCCCCTGCTCTACCCATACCTCTCCTCTGATGTGCCACACCCTGTGTGACTTCCTCCATGCCTCCTCCTCCATGGTTGAGAGGTGTTGGGTAGAGGAAGCTAGCATCGCCAAACCCCTCCCCCCGCAGTCGAGAGGCATTGCATGAAGGAGGATGCACGGAGCCACCGAACCCCTCCTCATCTTTCTCCTCCGAGCCTACAAATTAAAACAAGTTTGAGAAGAAACAAGATCTCACATACCTGCTCCGTCGTGCGCCACCGCCGAAGGGGGGAGCCACCATCGTTCTTGTTGCGTGCAATCATCAGAGAGGGGAGGTCAGCCTCCACATGCAGCCCATGCGTCGTCGAGAAAGAGAAAGAGGAATTACGAGAGAGAGAGAGAGGAGAGGAGATAATTAGGGTTATGAATTTGTTGGTTGTCACATACAAATGACTAAAATAGGTCTTTTTACCATTAAAATAATGCAATTAATATATCATTTATCACAACCACGTGACTTGAATTAAATGGATGATATGGAGGGTTCACCACAAAAGTTGTGAGACACCGTCTCATTTGAAGTTTCTCATATATATATATAGGGGTTGATGGGGCTGTCCCCTGGGGGCAGCCAACATGGCTGCCCCGCCCCATTTTGGGGAAATTTTTTTTATTTTTTTTGAAAAATATCGTCATGTATATTCATCCCTATATCTCTCCTATATGCCATTCGAATTTCGTCAGAAACAAAGACTCCTACAGCCTCCATCCAGACATAGTCGATTTAAAAAATCCTACGACTGTTAAAAAAATGACGTCTGGATATAGGCCGTAGGAGTCTTTGTTTCTAACGAAATTCGAATGACATATAGAAGGGATATAGGGATGAATATACATGATAATATTTTTCAAAAAAATAAAAAATTTTGCGAAAAATGGGGTGGGGGCAGCCATGTTGGCTACCCCTAGGGGACAGCTCCATTTTTCCCATATATATATATATATATGGGAAAAGGGAAGCTACACCGGGGGGTGCAACCAACTAGATACACCCTGGTATTTTTCTCATTGATTTTTGATTTTTTTTTGAAGAAAACTTATGGGGCGATTTACTTAGTTTATTGTATGGAATATGTGTTTCAAATTTCACGTAAAACAAACACTCCTATCATGCCCATCTAGATATGGTCAATTTCAATAATTCTGAAACCGTTAAATGTGATAGCCTTGATGGAGATGATAAAAATGTCAAATTTAGTTAAAATCGGTATGATATCATGATGATATATAGTGATTTAAACCCCCCCAGGTTTTATTTCAAAAACACGAAAAATCAATGGAAAAAATGCCCGGGTGCATCTAGTTAGCTACACCCTCGGGTGCAGCTTCCCTGGCCCCTATATATATATATATAGAGAGAGAGAGAGAGAGAGAGAAAGAGAGAGAGAGAGAGAGAGAGAGAGGGAGAGGGAGAGGGAGAGAGGGAGAGGGAGAGGGGGCCCTTCCAATGAGGTGCACCTTTCTTGGGTGCATGGAAAGCCCATCACGAGATCAATTAGATCTCGACCTAGTGGTTCTTCATCCAAAAGGGTATTTTTGTCCATACCTTTTCGTTTTAAATTTGAATTTAATTTTGAATTTGAAATTTATTCCGTCCTTGTATTTTCCCATTTTTAGCACACCTGATTTGGTATTTTTTGTTGCCTTTTAGTTAATGAAGTTTCACCAACGTGGTAGCATTTTCGCACAATGCAGAATAGCAGATCTCTTTGTAAAATTTCCATTGATATTGTAAAACTGTATCCTAAATTGTAAAATAAAGCCACAGTTAGTAATAGTTATATTGTTATAATTGTAATTTTGATAACACTATTGTAAAAGTTCATGCACGTTTTGTAAAATTTGTATGAAGATTGTAAATCCACACCCACAATTATGTGGTTTTTCACAAAAATGTACGGTACTTTTGTGCCCTGCAGAATGCCAAGCATCTTTGTAAAATCCGAATCCATATTGTAAATTTGTATCCTGCATTGTAGAATAAGATCACAGTTAGTAATACAATTATTGTTGTAATTGTAAATTTGGTAATGTCTTTGTAATAAACAAACTCACATATGTAGGAAATGTCTTGGTATTTGTAAATTCTGATATGAGATTGTAAAAGCCCCCTCTCAAACGTTATCTGAGTCTAAATTCAAATTCGAATCGTATTTTCGAGATAAAGCCGTCCGAGTTCAACATGACTCGTTCAACTCGGTAGATACTCCCATATGTTACCGTAGGTAGCGTGGGCAATATTTATCTCATTTAAATAATTTTTGCCATATCACGGAATTGAAATAAATGTAAAAAAACAGTCTGAAATTTGTAAAAAATGATATGAGATTGTAAAATACGATCTGAGATTGTAAAAAAATACTTCAGATTGCAAAAAAGGATCTCTGATTGTAAAAAACTGGACACACCCTCCATCACCAGCAGCCTTACTATACCCACACCTCCTCCGCCCTTCCCCTCCACGACCCACCTCCTCCATGCACGTCCTCCTCAGCCCACACACCTCCATTCACGCTCCCTTCAACCTTCTCCTCCATGATCCACCTCCTCCACGCGTAGCCATCACCCCCACACGACGCCGCCTTTATTACATACAAGAAAACAACCTTGGAGAACGACATCACCGGCCATCGTAGAGCAACGTGTTGCATCCACCGTCTTGCATGCCATCACCGATGATCAGCAACCTCCTCCCCTCATGTCGTCGTCGTTGTCGAGAGAGAGAGAGAGAGAGAGAGAGAGAGATGGAGGAGAGGAACCTCATGTGGCAATCGAGATTGAGAGAGACGGGGGAAGAGAGAGAGAGAGGAAGAGAGAGAAGAAAGGGGAGATAATTGTAGAGAAAATTGTTGCATTCTAAATTTAGAATATGTTAAAATGAGCATAATGGGTTTTTCAACATTAAAACTTTATTAGTAACGAGCTATTAAAGACAACCATCGGATTGATTGCGTATGGTTAGGATGATGAACTTTCCATGCACAAAGGAAAGATACACCTCATTGGAAATATTCCCCCCCCTCTCTCTCTCTCTCTCTCTCTCTCTATATATATATATATATATATATATATATATATGAGATTGGGGAGCATGCACCTACGTGCATGTAATTTTACATGCACCAAGGCCTATATCTTTCATGTTTTCTACGTTTTTAGAAAATATTACCATGTATATTCATCTATATATCCATCCATTATGCTATTCGAATTTCGTCAGAAACAAACACTATTATACCCTCCATCTAGAACATGTCGATTACAACAATTCTAAGACCGTTAAAATTACATGTTCTAGATGGAAGACATAGGAGTCTATGTTTCTGACGAAATTGGAATGACATATAGGAGGGATATAGGGATGAATATACATGGTGATATTTTTCAAAAAAGTAAAAAATGTGGAAGATATAAACTCCGGTGCATGTAAAATTACATACACCTTGGTGCATACTCCCTTTTCCATATATATATATATATATATATATATATATATATATATAGGAAAATGGGACTGCCCCCTAGGGGGAGCTAACTTAGCTTCCCCCACCCCATTTTCTTCAATTTTTTTATTTTTTTTGAAATTTTTTTCCGTGAATATTCATCACTATATCCCTATATTATGTCATAAAAATTTCGTGTGAAACAGAGACTCCTACGGCCTCCATCCAGACAATCATTTTTTTAACGGTAACATGATTTTTTAAATCGACCCCATTTGGATGGAGGTCGTAGGAGTCTCGATTTCGTATGAAATTTGAATAACATAATATAGAGATTTAATAATGAATTTACACAGTTTTAGATTTCAAAAAAAATAAAAAAATTTTGGGAAAAAGGGGCGGGGGGAGCTAAGTTAGCTCCCCCTAGGGAGCATACACATTTTACCCATATATATATATATATATATATATAGGAGTGATCCTATGAGAGCCAAAATTTATGAGAGCATGAGAGCATACATTATGGATCACATGATCCAACCAGGAGAGAGAAGAGCAGGAGAGAGAAAACAGGATCATGTGGTCCAGAATGCATGCTCTCATGCTCTCATATTTTTTTGCTCTCATAGGATCACTTCTCTCTCTCTCTCTCTCTCTATATATATATATATATGGGCTGCCCAGCCCCATTTTCTGCGATTTTTTGTTTTTTTTCAAAAATATTGTCGTGCATTTCATCATTATATCCATCTAACCATTGCAATGTTGTCAGAAATAAAGACTCATATGCCTTCCATCTAGAACAATTAATTTTAATGGTCTAAGAACCGTTGTAATCGACATATTCTATATGGAGGATATATAAGTCTCTATTTCTGACGAAAATGGAATGACATATTAGTGGGATATAGTGATGAAAATACATGATAGTATTTTTGAATAAAAAAATATCGAAAAATGAGGCGGGGGTAACCAACGGGGCAACCCCATTTTTCCCTATATATAGGGTAAATTGGGACTACCACTAGAAGGGGGAGGTGGGGGGGGGGGGGTAACTTAACTCCTCTGTCTCATTTTTCTCGCTTTTTTTAAATTAATCCATGAACTTTCATCATTGTATCCTTATATTATGTCATTCAAGTTTCGTGTGAAACAGGGAATCCTACGATGTTAATCTAGACATGCAATTTTTAACGGTCGCAGAATTGTTAGAAATCGATCCCGTCTGGAAGGAGGACGTAGGAGTCTCTGTTTTGCATGAAACTTGAATGACATAATATAGTGTTTTAGTTATGAAAATCTACTGAAGTCTTTTTCAAAAAATAAAAGAAGTGGGAAAATGGGGAGAGGGAGCCAAGTTATCTCTCCCCAGAGGCAACTCCATTTTACCCGTATAAATACATACATACATACATACATATATGACTTATCCAATGAGCCCTATACCCATTAAAGATGAGATGAACCCCTAATCCCAATCATTTGATCTTAATCCGACGATAGTAACTCTAATAAATTTTGTATTGCCATTAGAAACTGAACTCAGTAATACTAAACACATGAGTAACTTTCATATTGTCATCAGTAACTTGATGAACCGCAAAATCGACCCTTTAATAGTGCAGAATTAACACTTGGAATTGTCGTAGTAGTCGGGCCAATTCGGGTCATCAAAGACCATCTCATTTAAATGTATATCAATCAATCAAAATGAGCTGGTCGTATTATTTTTTTACTTGGCAAGAAACCAAGGTCGAACTCAGGGACACGAGCCTCTCTTGTGATTATTCGGATTTTCGTTTATCTAAGTAAGTGTTGAGTTAAATCACATATAGATCAAAGCATGCAAAGAGGCACAACAATGCATTAAAATAAAACATGCATTTTTTTTATATTTTAATCATGCAAGTAATCGCCATGAAATGCATCACAGATATGCCCTAGGTTAAAATGATGAGCCAACTCAACCACAAGTTAGTTTCAGATTTAAATGAAACAATAACTCACTTGACATATATTGCAAGGTTAATCAAAAAGGCATAAAAGACACTCGAGTTGTTTAAAGAAATACATTGAGATGATAGTGTCAAAACAAGGGAACAAGTATGCCATCAAAAAGTACGTCAAACAAGCTTTAAAATGAAACTGAAATCAACTTAATCGGAGTTACGAGGCTCAAGATATGCATGAAGAAAGACAAGGGCATAACTGAAAGAAAATATGAAATGATAACTACAAACAGGTCCCTGGGAGGGACTAAAATGCAATAAAAATAAGTTTCCGAGCCTCCCCTGTAAATTGCCACACGCGCGGGGGCATATCTGCAATTATTAAAACCCGCAAGGATTGAAATGCAAATAACCCCAGGCGCGCATGGTCAGCACGTGAAGCAGGACTTGTTTGCAATATTGAAGAATTCCGTGGATGTCTCTACAAATTTCCCAGATTCGCACATGCCAGGCACGTGCCATCCAAGCTCGGAGATAGGCTCGGACTCGGCAGAGGCTCGGTGTTGCTTCAGCTTGGCTGGGAAGATGCGAACCTCCAGGCTTGGGCTTGGATGCAGGCTCGGGGCAACAGAGCCGAGAGGGTCGGATCTGGAGGCTTGGAGTAGCTCTAAGATCACCACGTGGTCGAATGTGGACCATTGGATCTTGAAGATCCAACGGCACCTGTGGATGGCGCTTATCTGGCGACGTGGGCAATCTTGCACCGTTGGATGTGCTATCGACAGGAGCATCCAACGGCGCCTGTATCTTCATCTTCAGCTGCAGTCTGGCGGCGGAGTTCGAGCTCCGGCGAGAGGCTCCAAGCTCCGCCGCTTGCATCTGACACTAATGACGCTTGTTGGCTTATCTGGAAGGGTCGGCGAGAGAGACCAAGGCTTGGTCGAGCTGCGACCGTAGCTGGCGACTGTCTTTGTCTCACCAGTGACAGAGATGGCTCTCGCCAAACTCACTCCGACGAGTCCTCCGATCATTCAATGATGGAATGTACCTGCAATGTTAGTGCCGTGCCTGAAGCGTAGGGACATGGAGGTGGGTGGAATGGCGAGCTATATGAGTGGAGAAGGCGTCAGCTCGGAGCTCCTCCGCTGAGAACGGCGGAGGAGTGGGTCGGAGGGCGACAAGGTTTGGAAGAAGGAGGAGATGATCTGAGGGCTTCGCGTGAAAGGAGGTTGCGTAGCGGAGCTCAAGAGGTGACTAATGGAGGTCGAGAACGAATGAAGCGGCCTAAAAAATTAGGAAAATCAAGAAGAACTGCGGAGGAAGAAGAAGGGAACTTTACCGGAGATTGGGCGGAGCGGGAGCTTGGGCTGGGCATCGCGTGAGATGCCCGGGTCTTCGCTGGACCCCGGCAGCTAGTCGGAGCAGCTCGAGCGGGCTTGGAGGCGCCGCGACGATGCCATGATCGGCGACGGGTCAACCGGGGGACGGGGTCGTCTTCGCTCGATCCATTCGCCTCCCCCTGTCACAGGGAGGCAGAGGAGGGATGGGCCCCTCCCCGCGTAAAGGTGGACAACGAACATGGAGGAGGGGGGCGGCGTATTTAAAGATGGGAGTCGGAGATTCTAGTGGTAGCATCGTGGGTTTAGAGGAGAAGATGGGATGACTGGAGAGGGGTTCGTGGGTTGACGAAGGTGTCACGAGGATGGTGGGTGAGTGGAGAAGGTCGTGGTGCAGTTGGCGAGGGGCGAGGTGGTCGGATAGGGTGGTGAAAATAGGAAGGGCGAAGGGTTCTGCGAAGGTGGAGAATGTGGGGAGAGAGGGTCTTCGAGAGGTTGACGACGACTGATGATCGTTGGATCTGGAGATCCAACGACAGAGGTTTGAGCGTTTAAGAACGTCCCTGATGTAATCTGATGCGACATGAACGAAGGGCAGTGGATGAGCCACGTGGCTGATCGAAAGCAAGGCGTCAAAGGACGACCACGATGGGATGGAGAGTAGATCGAATGGCTGAGGCGCGCGCTTAGAAGAAGCGGTTGTGATGGATAGATGAGACTCGATCGTATGGCACAAGAGGTGCCACATGTCACGCTCATAGGCAGGCGGTAGCAGATGGTCATGATGTAGCGGAGGGCCTGATCAAAGGGCTGGAAGATGGCCATGTGGATAACGGCAGAGATGGCTGGATGGATGCGTGATCTAAGGGTGTTCAAGTCGCCACGTGGCGCACTCTGAGCGATGCGCGATCGAGCGGTGAGGATCAGAGGCGGGGAAGATCAGACGACCGTGGTTAATGCACGGATGTGGAGAAAGCTTGGCCGTTGGATTCAAGACGAAATCCAACGGCCAAGAGCCACGGCGAATAAGTCAAAGGAGGCGGGCCACGTGGCTCACCCAGATTGGGCCACGTGGCCCAATCAGATTATTCAGAGAGTATTTTTGATTTTTGAGGGTTAATTTGGCCGAATTTGAGAAAACTCAAAACATGAAAGTTGTAGATATTGATGAGATCAACAAGTTTCATGTTGACCAAAACTGGAGATGAGATCAAACAAAAACTCAAAATATTTTTGAAGGTATTTTTAAGGTTAAAAATACCACAGATTTTTGTTTTGCCATTTTTTGTGGTTTTTAATTTATTTGAGACTCTGTTAATTACAGGACATTATCTGGATTTTATTGACACATGTTTAAGCAAGGGGGTTAATAATGGGAAATTATGATGATGAAATCGGGTTTCATCACCCCCCTATACTTAAACTATGCTCGTCCTCGATCATCAAAGAGGATGTTTAAGTTGGACTAACCCCCTTATGCATGTGAGTACATGATCCAATCCGATCAAGTCGACTCAATCTTTAGAGGTCCAAAATTCTCGAGTTCAACCCAGCCTTAACCAAGAGGTACCCAATTTCTCTAATTCTCTAGACTCTCTCTGATGTACATATAATCTAAAGGATATGAATTTTAGTGTTGACTGCAATTTCGAGAGTAGAGTCAAATCGTCACCCAAAGTCTTGGTCCAAGAAATTCTCCTAAGGACCCAATCTTCAAAACTAGGGAATAAATCAAATCTTGCATTCGAGTCCACCGTCTCTTTAGTTGTCAAACTTAGAAAAATGTAAATGGTAGGCCAGTAATGGAGGGCATGGGATTGTGTCATTTCTTCTCTCCCTCTCATTGGAACAAGGATTCTCTCTAGTGCCTTTTACGCAACACATTTTTTTGGTGTTGATCAGTGCGTCCGTCAAGAGAAGTTGGAGCCGTCTGCACTTGTTTTCCTGAGAGTACACCGGAGTGTGTCTTTTTTGAGTATCTATTATACCTTCTACACCCAGACTTGTAGCATTTACGATGCAGAGCCCTTTTTTTGGTGCAAGCCCGACTCCTGGTCCTAATAGCGGTGGTCCAAATGGACACTTTGAAAAGTTTGGGAGCGCTCTCCTTTGGCGGAAGTTCTTTAATATTTGACTTTGTTGAATGAGAGCTTTTCTTTGAATTTCATTGACTTGTATAATTTGTGTCTAGCTCCACTACTTTTACCAAGAGTTGGCGCACACTGATCAACATTTTTTATTTATTTCACACCCAGGCACTTAGGTCAATGTCAAGAGATTAGTATAAGAACCAAGATCTCATACTGGTTAAAGTTGATGACACTCAGGTTTCATGAAGCCTTCAGAGATTTTATCCCATCCTCGAGCATCATTAGATCAAGTCCAAACTCAAATCCTTCGTCCCAATCCCTCAAGTGAAAAGTCAACTCATCTCATCAAAACCGCAGTCGTGCATGTGATTTGCTGATCGTATTCTTTTTGTCTGAGACTAAGCATGGAATATAGCATGCAAATCTAGAGACCTAGGGAAATGTGAATGATTAAGTCTATGACCCTGATGGCTAAGGCTGGTTAAGCTAAAATCTCAAAGACCTCATAAAACCAAGTTTCCTTGATCATTTCAGATCCTGGGTGGAAGTGTAAGTTTAGAGGATTTAATCCAACTCCTTCATTAAAAAACACACACATTTTTTCTTTTCTTATTATATTTTTATTTTATTTTATTATATATATTTTTTTATTTTTATTTATTTTTTTTTCATTTTTATGGATTTTAATTAAAGGTTAAAACAAAGGTTAGACTCAACTTTCCTTGAGAAGAGAGAAAATTTTTCAAAATCATGTCACACAAATAAAAAGTTTTCACAATATTTTCAAAAAGTTTTTTTTTTCAAAAACAAGAAAATCTCATTTATAAAATCATTTTCAAAAAATATTTTTATCAAAATAGTGTAACATAGTATAGAAAAGCCTTGAAAAACATTTGAGTTCTCTTGGTTCAAAAGATTTTACTTTAGACAAAAAGTTTTGAATTTTTCAAATTTGTCAGATTATAGCTAAAGTAAGTAAATTGTATATACGGTATACCCTCCTATCCTTAAACTTTGCTATGTCCTCATAGCATTAGATGATACAAGTCCATAGGTCCATTTACGTATAGAGAAATATACGGGAGCTAAGAGGGGCTCCCCCTATACTTTGGTTAGAAATAACCTAAGTACAAAGGCAAGGAAAAGAAAGTTGAGAAAATCACGAGGACTCGGGTCCCCCCTATACTTAGGCTGAGATTATCCTAAGTATAAAGTGGAAATTGATGTTGGGAGGGACCCAAGGGGAACGAAGAAGATGGATGGATGTACAGATGAGCAGATGAATCTACGGAGATGGATGGAGTGACTAAGGTTTTGGGCAGTGTATCGAAGCAAACAAGGCTCAATCAAGCAAGAAAGACCCTTAAATTCACCAACTCACACGTGAAACCAACCGCGGTTGGTTTATTATCTTGTCGGTTTTATTGGTGATAAAATATTAGATTTTTACGCGAAGAAAATGTGAAGTGAAAATCAAGGCATACACACGGGTGTTGCTCTCCCAAAACCGAAATTTTACTCCATTTTATGTTGACTTGCAATTAACAGTCCCAATTTTATTTAAGGTTATCACTGATTTATGGTTAGTACAAAATCAAGCAATCATCTTCTACCGTTCATTTCCATTTTCCATTTATCCTAGATGATCAAGCTAGGAAAAAGAAACCGAGAAAAGCCGCGTATTCGATAAAAACCGCGATCTAGGCTAAGCGAGAAATCATGAAGTGACTTGGCGATAAATCCGTGAGAAAACTTGGGCCGTTTTGAAAACCAAAATCTATGTATGCATGTCGATAAAAGTCGCACATAATCATGCATCTATTAACACGGAATGATATCCATTAAAGTTTTGGCTAAGTGAGGCGAGATTGTGTGTGTTTGTGTATTAGTGTGTCCTACCTACGGCAAGCACGTAAAAAATGAAAAAAAATGAAAGTACGCTCAAAGAGCCGCGTGCCTGGTCCTAGGTCGACACTCAAGTGGGGGCGATCCCCACACAACCACGATCGTTCGATTACATTCGCGAGTCTTCGATCGAAGACCGCTGTAAAAGACGAGTTTATTACAAAATATATGTCATGCAAAAATGGCATTTTTTCTCAACGTGCTCCAACGTGCTTCTGCGG
The DNA here is from genome assembly GCA_037367405.1 of Ottelia alismoides. Classification (NCBI taxonomy): domain Eukaryota; kingdom Viridiplantae; phylum Streptophyta; class Magnoliopsida; order Alismatales; family Hydrocharitaceae; genus Ottelia; species Ottelia alismoides. The sequence goes on along the minus strand of JAZKJV010005717.1, from coordinate 332,246 downwards.
CTCCTCACAGCGGGTAGCTCCTACTCCTCGCCTCCTTGAACCATCAAGGGCCCTGCCACAAAAATAATGGTTAGAGATCGATTAAGAGAAAAATTTTATAATGCAACATAAGTGAACAAGTTGACCTATATAAAAGATACACTTAATTAAATAAACAAAAAATCCAAAAAATATAAGAAATGAGCCATGTCCCCGGCAACGACGCCATTTGATGAACCACAAAATCGGCCCTTTAATAGTGCAGAATTAGCACTTGGAATTGTCGTAGCAGTCAGGCCAATTCGGGTCATCAATGACCATCTCATTTAAATGTATATCAATCAATCAAAATGAGCTGGTCGTATTATTTTTTTACTTGGCAAGAAACCAAGGTCGAACTCAGGGATACGAGCCTCTCTTGTGATTATTCGGATTTTCGTCTATCTAAGTAAGTGTTGAGTTGAAGCACATATAGGTCAAAGCATGCAAAGAGGCACAACAATGCATTAAAATAAAACATGCATTTTTTTATATTTTAATCATGCAAGTAATTGCCATGAAATGCATTACAGATATGCCCTAGGTTAAAATGATGAGCCAACTCAACCATAAGTTAGTTTCAGATTTAAATGAAACAATAACTCACTTGACATATATTGCAAGGTTAATCAAAAAGGCATAAAAGACACTCGAGTTGTTTAAAGAAATACATTGAGATCATAGTATCAAAACAAGCGAACAAGTAGGCCATCAAAAAGTACGTCAAACAAACTTTAAAATGAAACTGAAATCAACTTAATCGGAGTTACGAGGCTCAAGATATGCATGAAGAAAGACAAGGGAATAACTGAAAGAAAACATGAAATGATAACTATAAACAGGTCCCTGGGAGGGACTAAAATGCAATAAAAATAAGTTTCGGGGCCTCCCCTGTAAATTGCCACACGCGCGGGGGCATATCTGCAATTATTAAAACCCACGAGGGTGGAAATGCAAATAACCCCAGGCGCGCATGGTCAGCACGTGAAGCAGGTCCTGTTTGCAATATTAGAGAATTCCGTGGATGTCTCTGCAAATTGCCCAGATTCGCACGTGCCAGGCACGTGCCATCCAGGCTCGGAGATAGGCTCGGACTCGTCAGAGGCTCGGTGTTGCTTCGGCTTGGCTTGGAAGATGCGAACCTCCAGGCTTGGGCTTGGATGCAGGCTCGGGGCAACAGAGCCGAGAGGGTCGGATCTGGAGGCTTGGAGTAGCTCTAAGATCACCACGTGGTCGAATGTGGACCATTGGATCTTGAAAATCCAACGGCACCTGTGGATGGCGCTTATCTGGCGACGTGGGCGATCTTGCGCCATTGGATGTGCTATCGACAGCATCCAACGGTACCTGTATCTTCATCTTCAGCTGCAGTCTGGCGGCGGAGTTCGAGCTCCGGCGAGAGGCTCCAAGCTCCGCCGCTTGCGTCTAGCACCAATGACGCTTGTTGGCTTATCTGGAAGGGTCGGCGAGAGAGACCAAGGCTTGGTCGAGCTGCGGCCGTAGCTGGCGACTGTCTTTGTCTCACCAGTGACGGAGATGGCTCTCGCCAAACTCACTCCGACGAGTCCTCCGATTGTTCAATGATGGAATGTACCTGCAATGTTAGTGTCGTGCCCGAAGCGTAGGGACATGGAGGTGGGTGGAATGGCCAGCTATCTGAGTGGAGAAGGCGTCAGCTCGGAGCTCCTCCACCGAGAACGGCAGAGGAGTGGGTCAGAGGGCGACAAGGTTTGGAAGGAGGAGATGATCCGAGGGCTTCGCGTGAAAGGAGGTTGCGTAGCGGAGCTCAAGAGGTGACTAATGGAGGTCGAGAACGAATGAAGCGGCCTAGAAAATTAGGAAAATCAAGAAGAACTGCAGAGGAAGAAGAAGGGAACTTTACCGGAGATTGGGCGGAGCGGGAGCTTGGGCTGGGCATCGCGTGAGATGCCCGGGTCTTCGCTGGACCCCGGCATCTAGTCGGAGCAGTTCGAGCGGGCCTGGAGGCGCCGCGACGACGTCATGATCGGCGACGGGTCAACACCGGGGGATGGGGTCGTCTTCGCTCGATCCATTCGCCTCCCCCTGTCACAAGGAGGCGGAGGAGGGTTGGGCCCCTCCCCGTGTAAAGGTGGACAACGAACATGGAGGAGGGGGGCGGCGTATTTAAAGATGGGAGTCGGAGATTCTGGTGGTAGCATCGTGGGTTTAGAGGAGAAGATGGGATGATTGGAGAGGGGTTCGTGGGTTGACGAAGGTGTCGCGAGGATGGTGGGTGAGTGGAGAAGGTCGTGGTGCAGTTGGCGAGGGGCGGGGTGGTCGGATAGGGTGGTGAAAATAGGAAGGGCGAAGGGTTCTGCGAAGGTGGAGAACGTGGGGAGAGAGGGTCTTCGGGACGTTGACGACAACTGATGACCGTTGGATCTGGAGATCCAACGGCAGAGGTTTGAGCGCTGAAGAACAACCCTGATGTGATTTGATGCGACGTGAACGAAGGGTAGTGGATGAGCCACGTGGCTGATCAAAAGCGAGGCGTCAAAGGACGGCCACGATGGGATGGAGAGTAGATCGGATGGCTGGGGCGCGCGCTTAGAAGAAGCGGTTGTGATGGATAGATGGGATTCGATCGTATGGCGCAAGAGGTGCCACGTGTCGCGCTCATAGGCAGGTGGTAGAGGACGGTCATGATGTAGCGGAGGGCCTGATCAAAGGGCTGGAAGATGGCCATGGGGATAACGGCGGAGATGGCTGGATGGATGCGTGATCTAAGGGTGTTCAAGTCGCCACGTGGCGCACTCTGAGCAATGCGCAATCGAGCGGTGAGGATCAGAGGCAGGGAAGATCAGACGGCCGTGGTTAATGCACGGATGTGGAGAAAGCTTGGCCGTTGGATTCAAGACGAAATCCAACGGCCAAGAGCCACGACGGATAAGTCAAAGGAGGTGGGCCACGTGGCTCACCCAGATTGGGCCACATGTCCCAATCAGATTATTCAGAGAGTATTTTTGATTTTTGAGTATTAATTTGGCCGAATTTGAGAAAACTCAAAACATGATAGTTGTAGATCTTGATGAGATCTACAAGTTTCATGTTGACCAAAACTGGAGATGAGATCAAACAAAGACTCGAAATATTTTTGAAGTTATTTTTAAGGTTAAAAATACCACAGATTTTTGTTTTGCCATTTTTGTGGTTTTTAATTTATTTGAGACTCTGTTAATTACAGGACATTATCTGAATTTTATTGACACATGTTTAAGCAAGGGGGTTAATAATGGGAAATTATGATGATGAAATCGGGTTTCATCATAACTTCGAATCAAATGTAAGTAAAGGAAGTAGTATGATTAGTAACTTTGGTTCACACTAACTTGTAACTTTATATAAGTTACTAGAGCTATGATACCACTTACTGAAGCTTCAATATATATTACTGAAGCATGGATATATTAATTACTGGAGTTTGTATTTCTATTACTGGAGATGGAGTACGCTCTTACTGGAGCTTGTATTTTTATTACTGGAGTTGTTAGAGATGAAGCATGATCATTTCATCTCTAATGGGAACATGGTCCATTGGATAAAAATCACACACACACACACGCACACACGCACGCACACACACGCACACACGTGGAAAATGGGGTTATCCCAACAAGCTGCCTCACCCCCATTTTCCTGTGAATTTCTTTTTTTTCAAAAATACTGCCATATATTTTCATCAGTATATCCCTTTAAATGTCATTCCAATTTCACCAGAGACTCATATGCCATCCATGTAGAACATGTACTTTTTACAGTCTTATAATTGTTGTAATCGAGATGTTCTAGATAGAGGGCATATGAGTAGTTATTTCTGATGAAATTGGAAAGACGTATTAGAGGTATATAATGATGAAAATTCATGGTGGTACTTCCAAAAAAATAAAAAAAATCATTAAAATATAATCGAGGGAATCCTTTGGTGATTTTTTTAGAAAATATCACAATCTATTTTCATCACTATATCCTTCTAATATGATATTCCAATTTCTTCAAAAATAGAGACTCATATGTCCTCCATCTAGAACATATTGATTGCAGTAATTTTAAGACTGTTAAAATTCTTATTCTAGATGGAGGTGATGAATCGTCAATTCATCATCTTTATTCATTTATTTTAGCTTAAAATCCCTTATAAAACACATGTAAATATAAATAAATCTCTTCTTTTATAAAAATCCCCATTTTTTGTATATATTGTATATTTATCATTATTTTTAACTAAAATAAATAAAGAAAAAAATAAAGGAAAATAAAGAAAATAAAAAATATTTCATACATAAAATAAATACATGCTTACTCTAACCCCTAGAGTAGGTCAAGACTTGATTTAATCAATAAGGAATAAAGTAGGGTAAGATAAGGCCTTCATATAGAAAAAATCAAGAAAAAGAATCTCCGTTTCTATATTCATCATTGTACATATTGTATATTTTCTTTATTTATTTTATTATCACCAAATTCGCCTCAAATAAAAAAACTATTGGAAATTGTACATAAAAAGAAGTTGTAAATATTAAAAATAATCACAAGAAGAATCAATGTACAAAATAAAAATAACATCGCTTTGAAAAAGTTGCAAAGCTCAATTTGTCAGATCAATATCTTCTCCAAGAAAATTCAAAATAAATCAGACTCACTTTCATTGTATTCAAAATTAAATAATCTTTAATATGAAAGTACTTCATTAAAATCGGAGTTAAAATGTGAAAAGTGGCTTTTTGGAGTGATATTGTACAGTTTGTCTAAATTGTATTGTATATTGTTCATTCTTGTATTTATTTCCTTGTATTTGTGTACATATTTTATTTTTAACTATGTGTATATATTGTATTTGATTTTTTTATAAATGCAAATATAAATCACGAGATCAATAAAATCTATAAAAAATAATATATTTATAGCATAGGTATTGCATACCTATATTGTACATACTCCTAATTATTTAACTTAATAAAATAGATCATAAAAATCAAATAAAAAATATCTTTAAAATTGTCAAATAATTCTGTAAATTAATAAGTTATATAATTATTTGTAAAAATACTTTATTAAAAATCAACTTGTTGTATATATAGGTATTTTTACCTCTAAATAAAGGATTATTTGTTTTTATCTAATTATTTAATTTATTAAAATCACTTAAATTAAGTTTATTTATTTTATTTACAATTTTTATCTAAATTCATTATCTAATTTATTTTAATTTTATTTCATTTTCACTATGTTTTCATTTCCCCTTATTTTTAGTGGTCGGACCCTAATTGGGCGGATCGAGGTCTCTTGACGCAGGTCAACTTCTCTATTTCTAGTCCCGCTTGAATAAATTCCAAACCGTTTGTTCTTCTTCATTTTTTCCCACTCGATCCGACCATCCATTACACCTAATCCCTTTACTCAATTCGTTCGCCCGAATAATAAACTCACCCAAACAAAAAATTTACCGCATGGCCTTGATTCACGTGCCCATCTACATTTGAAATTCGTTTGTCACCACTGCATATAAAATACTCTCCAGATCATTCCAGTATTCCAGTGCCCCTGATCTATTTCTATTCATTTCTGGCACTCGAGGCTGGGTTTTTAAGTGAAGCAAGGTGACAATACGCATCCTCCACAATCGGGAGAGTGCGAGATCGATTGGGGAAAGGGATTCACCACTCATCGGAGCTCTGCCAGTTAAGTCCCGCTTCTTCGCCTTCCACCGGGAATCAAGGTCGTGACCCTCATCTTCATCGTAGGATAATTCTAGATTAGTTTTCCTTTAATTTCTATCTTAAATTCATGCAATGTCATTTCAATTCTAGCTAGATCTTTTCATTTCAATTATCGTAGGATAATTCTAGATTAGTTTTCCTTTAATTTCTATCTTAAATTCATGCCATGTCATTTCAATTCTAGCTAGATCTTTTCATTTCAATTCTAGATAGATCTTTTCATTTTCAACTATCCTCAGATTATCTCGATTGAGGTCCATCAGTGGTTCGTTTTTATCTCCGATCACCCATTCACGATTGCCATTCCTTTCTCTGCCTTCCTACCATACCTAGTCACCCAGATCCACTTCAGATATGAATCTCGACTCCAATACGATCACCTCTACTGGAGTCTCCCCATTCAAACCCACCTAATATTTGTTTCTTTTCTGTTAATATCGTCGGTCAGATATCCATCTCCAAGTATAGAATAAACTCCATGTGCCTTGGCTCATTCTTGGTGATTGAATCATGCATCTCGAGCAGCAGCTGACACGTGCAATCATCAGGAGTTCCAAATCGAGGATCGAACAACATCGGACTGCACGCCATATCCACTCGACGTGGGAGAGCACCAACGACTGTTAGCCACCAAAAGGGGTTAATTGGAATCGAGATCGACTGAGTTATGGTTGATCGAAGCTCAAAGAGTCTAGCCTTCTTCAGTGTTCTTCCTGAGGGCCTTTCCACCGTCGGATTAAGAATGCAACAACCCAGATCGGTCTCTGTCATAGATAAAGCCCCCACAACTGAGCTCTCGAATCACGGCTATAGGAGTCGTCAGATCGCCACGTGAATTGCACATGACTCGTTGATAATTTGCTCCTTAGACCCCTACCATTTTCTTAATTTCGTAAATAAGTGCCTCATTGGACATGTGTCGGTTCATTATTAAGAGATTATTTGCATAAAGGCCCTTGGTTGTTCAATTTTTTTTATTGTGGTCCTGTTTGAGCGGAGTCACGTGATCCGCATGTGTTCTTTGGTAAATTTGCAAATAAGATACATGCGCTTTTTTTTGTTATTGATTCGCCCTTAGAATGTTTTTTATTCCACTTATGTCCATGCCAGAGCGACTCACGTGTGTTGTCGTGTGCCTTTTTAAATTTTATTACAACCCATATATTTATTTAGTTGGTTATCTGTTCAGCCCCTTAAATTAGTTTTCTTGCATTTAAGACCATGCGTAATAGTTTAATTGTTTGTTTTTTAGTTACGTTTAATAAATAGTTAATCACTTCAATAAAAATCCCTTTGAAAAATCTCAGCTCAACAAATGGCATTGTTTCCGGGAAGGTATGATGAGGGTAGTTATGTGTTCTTACCTCTACTCTTGGTGTTTGTTATATATTTTGTTTGATTTGTTTCTTCACTTGTCTTTTTTTTCCAGACTCATTTTCTGCTTTATTTTATTTGCTCTTATTTTTCCATAAATTGTTTCTGACATCTCTTTTATTTCCTCTCTTATGTGAGGGCCTGACGAGCGAGGGCAGAGTTCCTAAGAGTGTCGAGGCACCCAAGTGAAGTGAAGTCCATATGTTTCTGCATCAACTGGCAGGAGAACATAGAGGAGGAGGAGTGGGAGGAGTAGAAGAAGCTTTTGAGAAAAATTTTCTTTTCTTTTTAGTCATTTTATTTCCGTTTTATTTTTTGTAAATAATTCGCAATATTTTTTCTTAGCATTTTCCACCTTTTCTGTATTCTAGTCCATTATATACCCTTGTGATGCGGGGTTTGTTTCACTAAATGTCGATGCACTTGGGGCACCTCATCGGATTTTTATTTTTATCACTTCAATTTCCTTTTGTTTCACACGGGTTTTTTGTGCTTAAGCCCATTAGTGTAGATTTTTATTATCTTGGTTGAGACGAGTAAATAATAGGTCCAAATCCCTTAGTAGAATTCGCGTTCCTATAGAGCAGATGCACACATTGGACTTAGACAAATAAATGGTTCTTTCCCGATAATAGAAGTTACTAGTAGGATGATTCTCGTGCATCATTTAGGTTATATTTTATTTTTATTTTTATTTTTACTTTATGTGTGGATCATTTTTCATGTATATTGCTGGCGACAAGTACACATTCTTGACTTTCCATGCATCATTGATTTTTATCGTGCATGGGCTTTTCCAACTCCTTTACTTGTTTTTTCTCACATAGGATAAAAAAGAAATTGTAAAATTCATTAGATCAATTTATTTGACAATACAAAAAATGACAATCAAAATAAAATTGGGACTGTTAAAATAACTCGACCCTAAAACTAAATGTAACGATTTCTGTCCTTGTTTTGGGGAGAGGAATCCCCTCATTATTGCAGGTACTTACCTCCAGGCAGAGTAGATGAGGACATAGCCCTAAGAATAGAGCCCAAATCTCTTGACTTGTACCCTAAGCATATGTGTATCACTCTTTATTACATGGTCGCAGCTGCAAGAACTTGCCTCCGACCTTAGAAAATCATTTTCTTATGCTACGCCTCTTATATCCCTTTGGGCATGATATAACTCGACAGCCCGAGTAGATGTTTCCATTATTTGGAGGGGTTTAAGGACGTATACTAGGAGATAGGGAGACATCACCCAGTGTATATGTTATTAAGTAACTTTTTGTCATTCACTAACTAAAATTGAAAAGATAAAAGATGAACTTTTACAGTCCTTACAATGTGTTCAGTTGGTGAATCGAGGGTTTGTATTTTGTTTGTTTTCTTAGTGCAAAGATACGTCCATGCATTTCTCACCTTTTATTCACTTCTTCTTGTTGTTTTGACTTCGTGATATTGCATCTTTCCTTTTGAAATCAAAGATGTCGAATTGGTGTACTTTTTATTTGGACTTCGTAAGCTTATCTTTGTACACTCCACTTCAGTCTTCTTCACTTATTCGGGATGACTTTCCTCCCGAATATTCTTCCTTTTCTACATCTCCATTTCTTTTACCAGTAAATCCCATATTTCATATTGACCCTAATCTCAAACTACCATTTCAGACTTCATCAGTTCTGAGGACTGATTGAGTGCCTTATACCTTTTCAGATATAGACTTTTAGAACCCGATGTCTCCCAATGGGAAAGCACCGATGACTGACTAGCATGAGATCATCAACATGATGTTGGGAAATTACAAGTAATCGAGTAGAGGATGAAGCAACTGGATAAGTTGGACGATATTACGAAGCTTCTGGAGCGTCTCGTCAGTACCATCAGTTCATGTCAGAGTGTGAATACCACAGTTGATACTTCTACCCCAGAGACATCTTCTTCAGTACAGTAGAGTATCGGAGTACCCCCAACAATTTAGCATGTTTACTATGTGCAGACTCTAGATTAAGGCCCATTTGATCATCGAGGAATTCATCGAAGTCGTGTTCATCCAGAAGGTGGATCAACAGTCGTTGAAGTGACCTCAGAGAAAACCTCGACCGATCAACAATTAACCCACAATACAAATCAAGCAATAAATATACAAAATGTGGAGTTAAAATTTATTATAACTCTACAACAAGTGTGTATAGGTGTAAGCATGTGTAGAGGTTGAACTCAGGGATCAAATGGTAGATGGGGGAAAAATAATGTACAAAAAACTGTCTTCCATCTCTTGTACATTTTTATTATTTTTGTGAGTTCTTTATTTTTAATTTTTAATTTTTGTTTATTTTTTTGGTTTTAATTTTATAATTTTGTATTTCCTTTTTATAATTTCATAATTTTATATTTCTTTATCTTTTAACGATATATATATGATATATAAAGCTATATATACAATATAGAGTAATATATTTATAAATACTAATAAATATAAATAAAATATATAATATATAATATTTTTTGGTTTTTTAAATTGTTACAATGTTTTTGTATTTTTTTTGATATTTTTGCTAATTTTTATATATTTTTAAAGTCAAAAACATCCCAAATCAGGGATTTAATAAATATTCACGAGTTTGAATCGACCACAACTCGAGCCTGCGCACATCGCAAACTCATCCGACTATCGCAGTTCACTCCTGCAGCTCTGTTGAATCCTCCAGGTGGCTCAAATGGTTGCCAAAGACCATGGAATGTTCTCCGGAGCTCGAGGTGGACTTGTCGGACCTAGGTTGGAACTTTGACCAAAAGTGACCCCAAATGAGGCCCTTGACTCCTAGACATGCACAGTTAGCTCGAGAATAGAAAATATAAGAGGTCCATGGGTGTTTTGGGGTGAAACAAAGCAGTGGATGTTGGGGAAGAGGTCACCATCGAGGTGGCGGAGTGGGTGATAGGGATCCGGGTGAAATGAAGAGCATGGGATAATGTAGAAATGTAGGGGAAGGGAGTGAGCATGGTTGGCAAGGTCGAAACTGGGTGGCTCGCGGTGGTAACACAACCAGAGATCGAGAGCTCCGGCGAGGGTAACCAACTAATCTAACTTAAACTACTAACTAGAATGTGAAACTAAATGCATCAAATAAAAGCGGGAACTTAAAAAAATACATAGGAAATGGAAAAAGGTTAGCTCTTATACCTTGCCAAAGGACATGGAGCAGGGCCGTCGATGAGGTGGTCATGGGTGCACCTCCTTCCTCCCTCAGCCCGCATAGATCCTTCAGGGGATTCCTCCTGTCACAAGGGATCACGCAGGACGAAGGTGGTGACTTTAGGAGTTAGGAAATGACCAAAGTTGAGATGTAAGGAGGAGTTTGTTATTTATGAACATGAGGATGCACCCTTATTCAAGGAAAAGATTGGCGGAGATCGAGATTATGTTCAAAGAATCCAAATGCCTGGCGTGAATCGTGGGATATCAATGATTATTTTCTTTGAAGGAATCAAGCGATTTTGATGGATGGATCGAGCAGAGAAAATGCAATAAATCATGGGAAACGACAGGCACGTCAAGTCAGCCTGCCTGGAGAGATAGTTGACCAAAGGTCAACTCTGGAAAGGTTGCAATTGGTCCAGGCTAACACTATAGGACAAAATAGAACGGCTTATTAAAATTAATTAATTAATTACAATAAATATTAATTTTTTATTATAATATAAAAAAATGTTTTTTAATGTAGTATTTAATATGATTTTTATTTATTTTTTGGTTTTATTTTTTATAAGTTAATCTTTAAGTGTATATTTATAGGTATATTCATCTACATTTTAAATAACTTACTTTATTTTATATATTTTATTTTATTATTTTGTTCTATTACTTTATATATTTATAACTTTTTTTTAAGTACACAAATATATTTTTATTATATTTTTCATGATATTATTTGTACACTTAAATAAATAGCTATATAGATTATATAGGTATCTTTATAGGTATTTCATCTATGTATCATATACATTATTTTATGTTAATGTATTCTCTTGGGTTTTAGTTTGGATTTATATTTTGATAGAATATAAATAATATTTATAAGAGTATAAAATATAAAAGATTAAATAATAAAAGAATGAATTTCACCTTTATTTATATACATGTATCATCATAGGAATTTTGCCTATATATTAATATAGACTTATTTTATTTTGTGATTTCTTTATGATTTTGTTCTTGCTTCAATATGTACATATGTTGTAAATAATATTTAATTATAAAAATATAAAATTATAAAAAGAATAAAGAATGAATCAAATGAATATTTTATTCGGGTATACTATACAATGGGAGCCCAAAATCTATCTTTCATATCTTAACTCCCAAAATATGAAGACCACCTCCATTAAATAACTTATGAGAAGCTATATACAATTAGAGGTGATTTTGATATTTTGAGTTTTTATTTCGAACATATGAGTATGTGAAGTTGAGATTTTGGCTTTTTATTTTGTGTATAAAAAGAACATTGTATATTATTTTTGTACAAACACAACTTCGTATTTTTTTACATAATTTTCTACAACTTTTATGTACAAAGTTTCTTTATTTGATATATAAATAATAAAGTATAAAATAGGTGTCAAAATGTTTTATTGGGAAATAAATAAATGTCATTTTAATGTATATTTGGCCCTTATCTCCCCCTACTTTATTGCTTGTCGACCAACTCAATTCTTGACTTGGTCTCAGGGTATAGGGTCATAAAATATCTTTGATATTTTATTCTTTTTCTTTTCTTCTCTTTATTCTATATTTTTGGCACTAAAACAGTATTATTTACACAATAAATGGAAGTATTTTGTATAAATTAGTGTTATCTGTATGCATTATCTTGGGTTTTTAAGGCCAAAATGATAGAATAATGGCGAGGAAATGGAGATTCATTACCCCCTATAGTTGCCTTTGCTAGTCCCTGGAAAACACTTACGCAATAAGTACAAAAAGAATAAAGAGAAAAAAAGAAAGAGTAAATAGAATTGATTTTAATTATTAAACTTGTCTTTACAAAATCAAAGTTTGGAGCTCAGGTTAGACCTTGATGTGAAAATGTGTGTGGAACCTGGTCGGGAACTGATGATTACATTATATATGGGTATAACATGCTTAAATTATGTGAAATACAATATTAATCTTTGATGTGTAAACTCCAAATTCACAATTTGCATCCTACACACAAAGCAGATAAAATCCTCATAAAATCAACAAATCAGCTAAAGATATCCTCACAAATCTCTATGTACATTTAAAGATTATTTTCTAAAATAAGATTAAATTATCATCTATGAAAATCAGATGTGTTATTATCAAAGAGAATGAAGAATTTTTTGGTGTACTTATAACATTAAATCTCTCAACATCCAACACATTTTACTTTAAATTTTGTTGGAAAGAAATGGGGAGGGAGGATGGTGTAACTGTCTCATTCTTTATTCTCATAGATAGAGCCACCAACATTTGCCCTCCCCATGCATATATGGAGCCCCACGTAACACACCTTCCTTATGTCCATCTCTTCCCCATGTCCATCCCTTCCCCATGCAAAAATTAATTCTTCATGCATTAATCATGATATTTTGTCTTCACTTGCATGGGATGTCTCCCTATAAAATAATGCCTCCCCATTCTCTTCTCCCCTCAACTCACGCACACCCTCCCTCTCATTTTTCTTCTCTCTCGCACACTCTCTCCCTCACGCCTCTCTCCCTCACGCCTCCTTTCTCTCTTATTTCCATCTCCCTCCCTCTCGTTTTTTCTCATGCAGGTAAGGTTTAGCGTCAACAACCCCCTTCCTCGACGCGGTCTCCTCCTCGCGGTTTACTCTAGCCGTGCACCTTCACGACAACTCCAACTCGCAGCCACCGCGCACCGGCAATCGTCCAGCAACCGGCATACGCGCAACCAAGTCTAGCGTGTTATCTTCTAGCGACCATCAACATCCCGTCACTCGTGCGACGACAATTTTTTGTGGTGTTCCTCTCCCCATATAGCAGCTCGCGCATCTGTGATAGTCGTCGTTACCATCATCATTTGGATAGAGATGCATTTCCTTTCTTATTTTTATATCTCTCATGCATTTTGTTATATTAATTGCTCTTGTTTAAGATGGAAAAACTTGTTTGGTAATGTCTATTATTTACTATAGTTTGCTTTTAATATGCATTACAACTCTCAAATATTTTATTACATCTTGAAATGTTGCAAGTAATCCTCAATTCATCCTTATTAAGTTGTGAGTTAAACCCCATTCCTTCACTTAGTTGCACTCACATCCATATTTAGTCAATATAAGCTCTTGGAAATACTTTCACCGTAGATCGCAATTTTCCATCATCAGTCTTTCATTGCAAAGGATTTAAGATTTGATTTACGTTTGAAAGAAGAACAAATATCGCAAATTTGCTTGGTCCCTGTGGATTCGATCCTCTACTTGCGCATACTTTTTGCACACTTTCATCGTGCTCGTAGTTGTAATATTATTTGTTTGATTGTGGTTTTCGTGGAACAACAATGACGTGGTAAAAACAACTTGTTAAACCGTGCAAAATCGCATCAACATTTTGGCGCCGTTGCCGGAGATTAGGCAACATTTGAATTTTTTTTCTTCACTTTCAACTTGTTTTCAATATTCTAATCCGTGTAATTTTTTTATTTCTGGTACTTGAACCACGAAAAAGAAAAAAATGAAGAATCCATGTATTTTTTGCAAACCTGTAACTTGTTCTAAGTAAAAAAAATTCTTCCCCCTTTCTCGGAAAAGCTCGTCATCAGCAGGACAAAACATTACAGACTAGCGCCAGAATTGCAGGCAGTGTGAGCTCCTCTTGCTCTTAGGCATCTTAGGTTTTTAAAATTTTTTTCATTTGTTTGTGCTTCGAACTTAAACCGAAAAAAGTAAAAAAATACTTCTTCTTTGCATCATCTTTGTGGTCTTCTCCCTCTGCTCACCTAAAAAGATCACCGAACGTGCTTTATCATGCTAAAAAGATAAAAGCTTGAAAGGCCACTGCAGTGGCCCGAGCAGAAAGCAGGAAAAAATTCTGAATGCTTGTTTTGATGCATGTGTATGCCACAAAAATCACGAGCACATAGAACCCTTGGATAGAGACAAAAATCCCTGGTGCTACGTGGGATTGCAGAGAGAAATCGTAACTCCTCGACGCGTTGAGCACAGGTTCTTGTGGGAAGTGTAGATCTCACGATCTGAGTACCGCACCGTAGATCCCCCAGCCGGATTAGGATATCGATTTCTCACAATCTTCCATACCCACCTCATCTTTAAGGACTCTAATTTCTCTGAAAATATTTGTTGAATCACTAAATTAAAATAAAAAAGATAACCGCTTCCTCGGCAATTTTTGTGTGGAGTTGGTGAATCAACAAATTGTCTTGTGTTAATATGATGTGTACTTGTTTGTACTTGAGAATCTTTATTCATGGAAAAAATTCAAGTTATGCTCAATGAGATGCATGAGAAAACAAGGCTGAATCGGGCTATCGCATAGAATTATTTGGAGGATAGGAAACGATCTTCTCGACCCATTGATCCACCTATTTTATTACCGATTGAGCGTGAGATTGATGAAATGATGCATCTAGTGCAAAAATATCAAGAAGATCAAGGACACAAAAAGAACAAGTCATCCGATCAAACGTCAAGACCACCCCATGACGACCCTATTAGAGGAATTTCTTGCATCACCTTCTCCAGCATGCCCTTCCTTTGTCTCTTCCAAACCACTTTCACACGCAGAACACTCATCCATTTTGAATACTGGACTAATCTCCGATTCTTTAAGAAATCACTCAATCTCCTTACCCCTATCATCGACCCATGAAAGTGACTCTCAACATACTCTTCATGAATTAGCTATCCAAATCCAATAAAACCAGGGAGCACTTATGGATGAGTGTAATAGGATGCATGAGAATGTCCGTAAACAACTTTGGGAAATTCGTGCTCACTTGATGAATAGACCAAATAGTTTGACGGATGAATGCAATATATCTCAACAATATTTTGAGAAACATCAAGAAAAGAGAATTGAGAATTTCAGACACTCAAGGGAAGAAGAAAAATGGGTTCCAATATTAGTGAACCAAACAAAGATACTTCCTTTTGATGAACTAGATGTGAGATGTATAGAAGAAGATTTTATTAATAAAATAGTGCCATCTCCATGTCTTCTCAAACCCAGATTGGTGAAATTTTATGATATCTCCATCTTCGCTCCTCCTGTGTCACAGTCATGTATTAATTGAGATGCCCAATGATTTAATAGATGAATGTTGTCTCTTGGAAAGACTCAAAAATTTTGCGCATGAAACTTCATTTTGTGATCTTGAGGGGCATCTTACGGAATATGACTCTATGGATGAAATTGAGGAGGAATGTGATATAATTTCGGCATTCATGAGTCATATTGATCAGAATGATTTTGGAGATTATAATAATGGTATTTTGAAATTGAGATCACACCCCTAATACAACTCGATCACGACCCACTCTTGATAGATACATGTATTAATGATGGCATCGATCTTTCCTTAGACTATTCTGAAGGTTATGAACTTCAATCTACTAATGACATCGATTGGTCTGAGATAATAGTTGAATTTGAGGATAATATTGGTATTGACTCCAACGAAGATATCGAGGAAGATTTGATGTTTGATGTTAATTCTGGATGTGATTTTACGATTAATGAAAAAAGTACAAACTCAGAGTTTGAATATGATGACATAGTATACAATGAATTGACTTCTTCATGCACCAAGACTCTTTTCCAACCAACACATGATTATATGTTGAACATCCTTTATGATGATCCTTTCGAAGATGAGATTTACAACTCCATTGCCTTCACCATTGAGAAAGAAGATCCACTCAATTCAGTTGACGACTATAAGAATACATCTTCTACTACTGAGTCCGAATCTGATCAGAATGAATTTTTATTCTCCGGTCCTTTTTGGAATGAAATCGAGGAACTACTCAAAAGATTCGAAGACAATCATCCAATCATTCATGTGACACAACCTTTGCCAAATCCACCTCTATTGTCATACCTCCTAATTCAATTGCCAACACACCCCTGCTCTTGACCTTTGAATACCCTAATCATTTTTCTGGGAGAGAATCACCCTCATGGCTCAAGCAGAGAACTGAAATGAAATTGACAATAGATACCACTGAAAATAGCCATGATGATTATTTGAGGTAAAATGATGATTTATCACAATATAGGTTGGAGGATCACATGCTTATAACCACTCAACCTTCTTTGATGGAAGAATCAATTATTGGTCAACTGGAGCTTGACTTCAACCCATCAAACCAACTTCTGGTCCATGAGCCCATCACCAATTCACCTATTCCCCTCCCACTACATCTAGTCCAAGATCAGACACCTTCATCTCTCATTCCTGTTCACCAACCAATTACTTTCTTCACTATGTTAATGATATCACACATCTATCAAACCCATCAACCATACTCCCACATCTTGGTCAGGATATTCATGTTGAATCAATGGTTTCATAGGGGTTTTCTGAACACAGCTTCTGCGCTCACACGTAATACTGGATACTCTTGAAAAGCTGAATCGTCGAGTTGGGACACTAAACCAACAACATTTTGTGGGTCCACACCCATAGGTATCTTTTCCTTTCTTTGTATCCTTCTCTTTATTGCATTGCATTAGATAAGTATGTGGGTCCACCTCCACACTTCACAAAAAAACCAAAAATAATTTTCACAATCACTCACCCCTTCTGATCCTCCCATTACACTTTGTCTTCACCATGAGGACATGGTTTCTGATAAGTATAGGGGGGGTGTCAGCATAGTTTTCAAAATTGCATACTCTTTCGAAAAAATCTCTCTTTTGCAAAAATTCTCCTAAAAATATTTTCAAAAAGCAAGAAAACGACCAAAAATACATACTTCCTAGTTTTATCCTATTTTGAGAAATCATGTCTTCACTGCATAAATCATAGATTGAGGTCCACTTAACTTCATCAAAATTCCACTAGACATGAGTTTTTAAGCTTTCTTCAGGTCCATATGGAATTTATTCTCTCAGTTCCACTAACTCTACTGGTGAATGAACTTCTGTATCTAACTAGATCACCTGAGCAACTAGTAGCACTCAAACTCTTCAGTGGATATTAAACAACTGCACATTACACTTAGCTTGATTGAGTTTATTTTACGAGATACAATTACAATCTAGTTTAGGTAAGGAGTTGTCCTCTTGGTTGTGCCAATTCCTGAACCTTATCTATATCTAATGAAGGAACTTGACTCAGGGGAAACATGATCTCTCTGGGCTAAGTGTGTCAGCAAATAAGCAAGTATCGTGCCTCCAAAGTCAATATCAAGCCGATACTACCTTTTGATGCCAAATCCAAAACAAAAACACCACAAAAAAGCATATCACAATACAAATGCCAAAAACCACCAATCATGCAAAGATGTGCGAAGTAAAAGCAATGAAAGAAGACCACCAAATAATCCTTCTCCACCAAAAAGCCGTGGTAGCAGCCCAATGATGCTACCTAAATTCTTAAAAGAGGCCCAGGGTTATGCTCTACAAAAGGAAAGAAATGAGAGCAACGGACTAAAGCGGTCTACGGAAAACCCTGAAAGTTAAGTCCCATTTTCCAAAAAAATATGACCTATTTCTTTATGTTGACATTCTTGGGTGAAAAGAGAATATGCCTGAATTCAGGTGAGGACTGAGGCTATATGAGTAGAGAATCATTCGGTACCTTAATAGATTGTGTTGTTAGCTCGTTCTCTTGACTCACGAAAGCTAAAACATCACTAACACTGTTTATATCCATTCAAAGTCAAAGAGAATACTTGTTTCTTAGGGATGAGTTGACCTAATCGACCTTCTAAAACCATGTATGATTTTGTTGGAACTGAGAGGCTGTTGAAACTACAAAATTCGAGTCAAGTCGACAATTCGAACAAATCATTAATCCATGGGTCAACTCTACTGAAGTTTGTGTATTTGTGTGTTAGGATTTGAAAACTCGAGACTTTGTGGGTATGTCTGCTGCAAACCCTCACCAGATCTATCTTGGCTATTCTCCCTGTCCTTCATTATTACTTATCTTATTTTTGCTCGGGACTAGCAAAATTTAAGTATGGGGGTGTGATGATTACATTATATATGGGTATAACTTGCTTAAATTCTGTGAAATACAATATTAATCTTTGATGTGTAAACTCCAAATTCATACAATTTGCATCCTACACATAAAGCAGATAAAATCCTCATAAAATCAACAAATCAGCTAAAGAAGATATTCTCCCAAATCTCTATATACATTTAAAGATTATTTTTTTAAACTGAGATTAAATTATCATCTATGAAAATCAGATGTGTTATTATCAAAGAGAATGAAGAATTTTTTGGTGTACTTATAACATTAAATCTCTCAACATCCAACACATTTTACTTTACATTTTGTTGGAAAGAAATGGGGAGGGGGGATAGTGTAAAAGTTTCATTCTTTATTCTCATAGATAGAGCCACCGACATTTGCCCTCCCCATGCATATATGGAGCCTCACGTAACACACCTTCCCCATGTCCATCTCTTCCCCATGTCCATCCCGTCCCCATGCAAAAATTAATTGTTCATGCATTAATCATGATATTTTGTCTTCACTTGCATGTGATGTCTCCCTATAAAATAATGCCTCCCCATTCTCTTCTCCCCTCAACTCACACACACCCTCCCTCTCATTTTTTTTCTCTCTCGCACACTCTCTCCCTCACGCCTCTCTCCCTCACGCCTCCTTTCTCTCTTATTTCCATCTCCCTCCCTCTCGTTTTTTCTCATACAGGTACAGGTTTAGCGTCAACAACCCCCTTCCTCGATGCGGTCTCCTCCTCGCGGTTTACTCTAGCCGTGCACCTTCACGACAACTCCAACTCGCAGCCACCGCGCACCGGCAATCGTCCAGCAACTGGCATACGCGCAACCAACTCTAGCATGTTATCTTCTAGCGACCATCAACATCCCGTCACTCGTGCGACGACAATTTTTTTTGGTGTTCCTCTCCCCATATAGCATCTAGTGCATCTGTGATAGTCGTCGTTACCATCGTCATTTGGATAGAGAAGCATTTCCTTTCTTATTTTTATATCTCTCATGCATTTTGTTATATTAGTTGCTCTTGTTTAAGATGGAAAAACTTGTTTGGTAATGTCTATTATTTACTATAGTTTGTTTTTAATATGCATTACAACTCTCAAATATTTTATTACATCTTGAAATGTTGCAAGTAGTCCTCAATTCATCCTTATTAAGTTGTGAGTTAAACCCCATTCCTTCACTCAATTGCACTCACATCCATATTTAGTCAATATAAGCTCTTGGAAATACTTTCATCGTAGATCATAATTTTCCATCATCTATCTTTCGTTGCAAAGGATTTAAGATTTGGTTTAAGTTTGAAAGAAGAACAAATATAGCAAATTTGCTTGATTCCTGTGGAGTCGATCCTCTACTTACCGCATACTTTTTGCATACTTTCATCGTGCTCGTAGTCGTAATATTATTTGTTTGATTGCGGTTTTTCATGGAACAACAACGACGTGGTAAAAACAACTTTTTAAACCGCGTAAAATCGCATCAACAGGAACCAAATTCAAAACAAAGTAGCCTTCGAGAGTCACAGACCTCGGTTCAAACCACCTCAATAACCAGGTCAGAACTAGCCTACATCATACACAAACCCTTATGACTAGGAAACTGACTTGTACAGTGTAAGTGAGAGTGGCTCTCCTGAACTGAAATGACAGAAGGACTGACTTCTCCAGAATGACAGCCCAATGATTCCCCAATCCAGTAACCCTTTCCTTGAGGAGTGGGGTATTCCCTTCTAAGTTCAAGTGGTATCCGACTCAAGAGGAGGGGTGAAGAGAAGAATGGACGGTAGCCAGTAGAGTTTCCTATCCTGGGATGCATGACAAGTGTAGTCGACTCATCCAGCTCCATGCTCACATAGTATAACTGTGATGCTCAAGCTTGCTTATTGACTATACAACATATATACATGCTCCGGCTGACATTTTATTTTCAATCAGGCATATCCACTTCTTAGAATTTTTTTCTGAAATACTAATCAGCATTTATATAAGGAGTTTTTCCTCTTGATCCAGAAGACTATCCCTCTTTTGAAGCATTATTGCAACCTACACTCTCTTGTCGTTAGACCTCATGGCAATTGGACGGGTTGGGGTGCACTTCCCTACCTAGACGAGGATGAATGTTTCTGCTCGCGTGCGTCGCAGACCAGAAAATACAATCCCCTCACCACTCCAACTTTGTTGAGCCAAGTGAAAGGTGTAAGTGTCCAAGTTAGGTCATGGCCGACAAGAGTCATGCATGTATCTCGAAAAGTTCTTGTTAGTCAGTTGAGGTGATTTGAACCATCCCTGAGTCTCAAAGAATTAAGTCCCAATGGACCTGAAGTATCTTAAACCTAGTTCCCTTAAGGTTTCAGTGCAGTTAGGTGCAGTAAGGTCCAATCAAGCTCCAATCTTTGACTTTACTCAGACTAGTTCAATCATCAAGATCAATCCAAAAGATTGTGAATGCTATGCAAATTCTATGTACAATTCAGAAAAGTGATGCAATTTTTCAAATCTTTTTCACAAATAATTTTGAAAATAAAAAGACTCTATATTAAGGCCCATTTGATCATCGAGGAATTCATCGAAGTCGTGTTCATCTAGAAGGTGGATCAACAGTCGTTGAAGTGACCTCAGAGAAAACCTCGACCGATCAACAATTAACCCACAATACAAATCAAGCAATAAATATATAAAATGTGGAGTTAAAATTTATTATAACTCTACAACAAGTGTGTATAGGTGTAAGCATGTGTAGAGGTTGAACTCAGGGATCAAATGGTAGATGGGGGAAAAATAATGTACAAAAAACTGTCTTCCATCTCTTGTACATTTTTATTATTTTTGTGAGTTCTTTATTTTTAATTTTTATTTTTTTTATTTTTTTGGTTTTAATTTTATAATTTTGTATTTCCTTTTTATAATTTCATAATTTTATATTTCTTTATCTTTTAACGATATATATATGATATATAAAGCTATATATACAATATAGAGTAATATATTTGTAAATACTAATAAATATAAATAAAATATATAATATAAAATATTTTTTGGTTTTTATATTGTTACAATGTTTTTGTATTTTTTTGATATTTTTGCTAATTTTTATATATTTTTAAAGTCAATAACATCCCAAATCAGGGATTTAATAAATATTCACGAGTTTGAATCGACCACAACTCGAGCCTGTGCACATCGCAAACTCATCCGACTATCGCAGTTCACTCCTGCAACTCTGTTGAATCCTCCAGGTGGCTCAAATGGTCGCCAAAGACCATGGAATGTTCTCCGGAGCTCGAGGTGGACTTGTCGGACCTAGGTTGGAACTTTGACCAAAAGTGACCCCAAATGAGGCCCTTGACTCCTAGACATGCACAGTTAGCTTGAGAATAGAAAATATAAGAGGTCCATGGGTGTTTTGGGGTGAAACAGAGCAGTGGATGTTGGGGAAGAGGTCACCATCGAGGTGGCGGAGTGGGTGACGCTGATCTCCGGATCCAATAGGGATCCGGGTGAAATGAAGAGCATGGGATAAAGTAGAAATGTAGGGGAAGGGAGTGAGCATGGTTGGCAAGGTCGGAACTGGGTGGCTCGCGGTGGTAACACAACCAGAGATCGAGAGCTCCGGCGAGGGTAACCAACTAATCTAACTTAAACTACTAACTAGAATGTGAAACTAAATGCATCAAATAAAAGCGGGAACTTAAAAAAATACATAGGAAATGGAAAAGGTTAGCTCTTATACCTTGCCAAAGGACATGGAGCAGGGCCGTCGATGAGGTTGTCATGGGTGCACCACCTTCCTCCCTCAGCCCGCATAGATCCTTCAGGGGATTCCTCCTGTCACAAGGGATCACGCAGGACGAAGATGGTGACTTTAGGAGTTAGGAAATGACCAAAGTTGAGATGTAAGGAGGAGTTTGTTATTTATGAACATGAGGATGCACCCTTATTCAAGGAAAAGATTGGCGGAGATCGAGATTATGTTCAAAGAATCCAAATGCCTGGCGTGAATCGTGGGATATCAATGATTATTTTCTTTGAAGGAATCAAGCGATTTTGATGGATGGATCGAGCAGAGAAAATGCAATAAATCATGGGAAACGACAGGCACGTCAAGTCAGCCTGCCTGGAGAGATAGTTGACCAAAGGTCAACTCTGGAAAGGTTGCAATTGGTCCAGGCTAACACTATAGGACAAAATAGAACGGCTTATTAAAATTAATTAATTAATTACAATAAATGATTGTATTAATTTTTTATTATAATATAAAAAATGTTTTTAATGTAGTATTTTAATATGATTTTTATTTATTTTTTGGTTTTATTTTTTATAAGTTAATTTTTAAGTGTATATTTATAGGTATATTCATCTACATTTTGAATAACTTACTTTATTTTAAATATTTTATTTTATTATTTTGTTCTATTATTTTATATATTTATAACTTATTTTTAAGTACACAAATATATTTTTATTATATTTTTCATGATATTATTTATACACTTAAATAAATAGCTATATAGATTATATAGGTATCTTTATAGGTATTTCATCTATGTATCATATACATTATTTTATGTTAATGTATTCTCTTGGGTTTTATTTTGGATTTATATTTTGATAGAAAATAAATAATATTTATAAGAGTATAAAATATAAAAGATTAAATAATAAAAGAATGAATTTCACCTTTATTTATATACATGTATCACCATAGGAATTTTGCCTATATATTAATATAGACTTATTTTATTTTGTGATTTCTTTATGATTTTGTTCTTGCTTCAATATGTACATATGTTGTAAATAATATTTAATTATAAAAATATAAAATTATAAAAAGAATAAAAAATGAATCAAATGAATATTTTATTCGGGTATACTATACAATGGGAGCCCAAAACCTATCTTTCATATCTTAACTCCCAAATTATGAAGATCACCTCCATTAAATAACTTATGAGAAGCTATATATAATTAGAGGTTATTTTGATATTTTGAGTTTTTATTTCGAACATATGAGTATGTGAAGTTGAGATTTTGGCTTTTTATTTTGTGTATAAAAAGAACATTGTATATTATTTTTGTACAAACACTACTTCGTATTTTTTTACATAATTTTCTACAACTTTTATGTACAAAGTTTCTTTATTTGATATATAAATAATAAAGTATAAAATAGGTGTCAAAATATTTATTGGGAAATAAATAAATGTCATTTTAATGTATTTTTGGCCCTTATCTCTCCCTACTTTATTGCTTGTCGACCAACTCAATTCTTGACTTGGTCTCAGGGTATAGGGTTTATAAAATATCTTTGATATTTTATTCTTTTTCTTTTCTTCTCTTTATTCTATATTTTTTGCACTAAAAACAGTATTATTTACACAATAAATGGAAGTATTTTGTATAAATTAGGGTTATCTGTATGCATTATCTTGGGTTTTTAAGGCCAAAATGATAGAATAATGGCAAGGAAATGGAGATTCATTACCCCCTATAGTTGCCTTTGCTAGTCCCTAGAAAATACTTACGCAATAAGTACAAAAAGAATAAAGAGAAAAAAAGAAAGAATAAATAGAATCGATTTTAATTATTAAACGTGTCTTTACAAAATCAAAGTTTGGAGCTCAGGTTAGACCTTGATGTGAAAATGTGTGTGGAACCTGGTCGGGAACTGATGATTACATTATATATGGGTATAACATGCTTAAATTATGTGAAATACAATATTAATCTTTGATGTGTAAACTCCAAATTCACACAATTTGCATCCTACACACAAAGCAGATAAAATCCTCATAAAATCAACAAATCAGCTAAAGAAGATATCCTCACAAATCTCTATGTACATTTAAAGATTATTTTCTAAAATAAGATTAAATTATCATCTATGAAAATCAGATGTGTTATTATCAAAGAGAATGAAGAATTTTTTGGTGTACTTATAACATTAAATCTCTCAACATCCAACACATTTTACTTTAAATTTTGTTGGAAAGAAATGGGGAGGGAGGATGGTGTAACAGTCTCATTCTTTATTCTCATAGATAGAGCCACCAACATTTGCCCTCCCCATGCATATATGGAGCCCCACGTAACACACCTTCCTTATGTCCATCTCTTCCCCATGTCCATCCCTTCCCCATGCAAAAATTAATTCTTCATGCATTAATCATGATATTTTGTCTTCACTTGCATGGGATGTCTCCCTATAAAATAATACCTCCCCATTCTCTTTTCCCCTCAACTCACGCACACCCTCCCTCTCATTTTTCTTCTCTCTCGCACACTCTCTCCCTCACGCCTCTCTCCCTCACGCCTCCTTTCTCTCTTATTTTCCATCTCCCTCCCTCTCGTTTTTTCTCATGCAGGTAAGGTTTAGCGTCAACAACCCCCTTCCTCGACGCGGTCTCCTCCTCGCGGTTTACTCTAGCCGTGCACCTTCACGACAACTCCAACTCGCAGCCACCGCGCACCGGCAATCGTCCAGCAACCGGCATACGCGCAACCAAGTCTAGCGTGTTATCTTCTAGCGACCATCAACATCCCGTCACTCGTGCGACGACAATTTTTTGTGGTGTTCCTCTCCCCATATAGCAGCTCGCGCATCTGTGATAGTCGTCGTTACCATCGTCATTTGGATAGAGAAGCATTTCCTTTCTTATTTTTATATCTCTCATGCATTTTGTTATATTAGTTGCTCTTGTTTAAGATGGAAAAACTTGTTTGGTAATGTCTATTATTTACTATAGTTTGTTTTTAATATGCATTACAACTCTCAAATATTTTATTACATCTTGAAATGTTGCAAGTAATCCTCAATTCATCCTTATTAAGTTGTGAGTTAAACCCCATTCCTTCACTTAGTTGCACTCACATCCATATTTCGTCAATATAAGCTCTTGGAAATACTTTCACCGTAGATCGCAATTTTCCATCATCTGTCTTTTATTGCAAAGGATTTAAGATTTGATTTAAGTTTGAAAGAAGAACAAATATCGCAAATTTGCTTGGTCCCTGTGGATTCGATCCTCTACTTGCGCATACTTTTTGCATACTTTCATCGTGATCGTAGTTGTAATATTATTTGTTTGATTGTGGTTTTTTGTGGAACAACAACGACGTGGTAAAAACAACATGTTAAACCGTTTAAAATCGCATCAACATTTTGGCGCCGTTGCCGGAGATTAGGCAACATTTGAAATTTTTTTCTTCACTTTCAACTTGTTTTCAATATTTTAATCCGTGCAATTTTTTTATTTCTGGTACTTGAACCACGAAAAAGAAAAAAAATGAAGAATCCATGTATTTTTGCAAACCTGTAACTTGTTCTAAGTAAAAAAATTCTTCCCCCTTTCTCGGAAAAGCTCGCCATCAACAGAACAAAACATTACGGATTAGCGCCAGAAGTGCAGGCAGTGTGAGCTCCTCTTGCTCTTAGGCATCTTAGGTTTTTAAAATTTTTTGCATTTGTTTGTGCTTCGAACTTAAACCGAAAAAAGTAAAAAAATACTTCTTCTTTGCATCATCTTTGTGGTCTTCTCCCTCTGCTCACCTAAAAAGATCACCTAACGTGCTTTATCATGCTAAAAAGATAAAAGCTTGAAAGGCCACTGCAGTGGCCCGAGCAGAAAGTAGGAAAAATTTCCGAATGCTTGTTTTGATGCACGTGTATATCACAAAAATCACGAGCACATAGAACCCTTGGATAGAGACAAAAATCCCTGGTGCTACGTGGGATTGTAGAGAGAAATCGTAACTCCTCGACGCGTTGAGCACAAGTTCTTGTGGGAAGTATAGATCTCACGATCTGAGTACCGCACCCTGGATCCCCCAGCCGGATTAGGATATCGATTTCTCACAATCTTCCACACCCACCTCATCTTTAAGGACTCTAATTTCTCTGAAAATATTTGTTGAATCACTAAATTAAAATAAAAAAGATAACCGCTTCCGTGGCAATTTTTGTGTGGAGTTGGTGAATCAACAAATTGTCTTATGTTAATATGCTATGTACTTGTTTGTACTTGAGAATCTTTATTCATGGAAAAAATTCAAGTTATGCTCAATGAGATGCATGAGAAAACAAGGCTGAATCGGGCTATCGCATAGAATTATTTGGAGGATAGGAAACGATCTTCTCGACCCATTGATCCACCTATTTTATTACCGATTGAGCGTGAGATTGATGAAATGATGCATCTAGTGCAAAAATATCAAGAAGATCAAGAACACAAAAAGAACGAGTCATCCGATCAAACGTCAAGACCACCCCATGACGACCCTATATTAGAGGAATTTCTTGCATCACCTTCTCCTGCATGCCCTTCCTTTGTCTCTTCCAAACCACTTTCACACGCAGAACACTCATCCATTTTGAATATTGGACTAATCTCCGATTCTTTAAGAAATCACTCAATCTCCTTACCCCTATCATCGACCCATGAAAGTGACTCTCAACATACTCTTCATGAATTAGCTATCCAAATCCAATAAAACCAGGGAGCACTTATGGATGAGTGTAATAGGATGCATGAGAATGTCCGTAAACAACTTTTGGAAATTTGTGCTCACTTGATGAATAGACCAAATAGTTTGACGGATGAATGCAATATATCTCAACAATATTTTGAGAAACATCAAGAAAAGAGAATTGAGAATTTCAGACACTCAAGGGAAGAAGAAAAATGGGTCCCAATATTAGTGAACCAAACAAAGATACTTCCTTT
The DNA here is from genome assembly GCA_037367405.1 of Ottelia alismoides. NCBI lineage: Eukaryota > Viridiplantae > Streptophyta > Magnoliopsida > Alismatales > Hydrocharitaceae > Ottelia > Ottelia alismoides. Next base: position 305,192 of record JAZKJV010005717.1, on the reverse strand, counting down.
TGATGAACTAGATGTGAGATGTATAGAAGAAGATTTTATTAATAAAATAGTGCAATCTCCATGTCTTCTCAAACCCAGATTGGTGAAATTTTATGATATCTCCATCTTCGCTCCTCCTGTGTCAGATCATGTATTAATTGAGATGCCCAATGATTTAATAGATGAATGTTGTCTCTTGGAAAGACTCGAAAATTTTGAGCATGAAACTTCATTTTGTGATCTTGAGGGGCATCTTACGGAATATGACTCTATGGATGAAATTGAGGAGGAATGTGATATAATTTTGGCATTCATGAATCATATTGATCAGAATGATTTTGGAGAGTATAATAAAGGTATTTTGAAATTGAGATCACACCCCTAATACAACTCGATCACGACCCACTCTTGATAGATACATGTATTAATGATGGCATCGATCTTTCCTTAGACTATTCTGAAGGTTATGAACTTCAATCTACTAATGACATCGATTGGTCTGAGATAATAGTTGTATTTGAGAATAGTATTGGTATTGACTCCAACGAAGATATCGAGGAAGATTTGATGTTTGATGTTAATTCTGGATGTGATTTTACGATTAATGAAAAAAGTCCAAACTCAGAGTTTGAATATGATGACATAGTATACAATGAATTGACTTCTTCATGCACCAAGACTCTTTTCCAACCAACACATGATTATATGTTGAACATCCTTTATGATGATCCTTTCAAAGATGAGATTTACAACTCCATTGCCTTCACCATTGAGAAAGAAGATCCACTCAATTCAGTTGATGACTATAAGAATACATCTTCTACTACTGAGTCCAAATCTCATAAGAATGAATTTTTATTCTCCGATCCTTTTTGGAATGAAATCGAGGAACTACTCAAAAGATTCGAAGACAATCATCCAATCATTCATGTGACACAACCTATGCCAAATCCACCTCTATTGTCATACCTCCTAATTCAATTGCCAACACACCCCTGCTCTTGACCTTTGAATACCCAAATCATTTTTCTGGGAGAGAATCACCCTCATGGCTCAAGCAGAGAACTGAAATGAAATTGACAATAGATACCATCGAAAATAGCCATGATGATTATTTGAGGTAAAATGATGATTTATCACAATATAGGTTGGAGGATCACATGCTTATAACCACTCAACCTTCTTTGATGGAAGAATCAATTATTGGTCAACTGGAGCTTGACTTCAACCCATCAAACCAACTTCTGGTCCATGAGCCCATCACCAATTCACCTATTCCCCTCCCACTACATCTAGTCCAAGATCAGACACCTTCATCTCTCATTCCTGTTCACCAACCAATTACTTTCTTTACTATGTTAATGATATCACACATCTATCAAACCCATCAACCATACTCCCACATCTTGGTCAGGATATTCATGTTGAATCAATGGTTTCATAGGGGTTTTCTGAACACAGCTTCTGCGCTCACACGTAATACTGGATACTCTTGAAAAGCTGAATCGTCGAGTTGGGACACTAAACCAACAACATTTTGTGGGTCCACACCCATAGGTATCTTTTCCTTTCTTTGTATCCTTCTCTTTATTGCATTGCATTAGATAAGTATGGGGGTCCACCTCCACACTTCACAAAAAAACCAAAAATAATTTTCACAATCACTCACCCCTTCTGATACTCCCATTACACTTTGTCTTCACCATGAGGACATGGTTTCTGATAAGTACGGGGGGGTGTCAGCATAGTTTTCAAAATTGCATACTCTTTCGAAAAAAATCTCTCTTTTGCAAAAATTCCCCTAAAAATATTTTCAAAAAGCAAGAAAACGACCAAAAATACATACTTCCTAGTTTTATCCTATTTTGAGAAATCATGTCTTCACTGCATAAATCATAGATTGAGGTCCACTTAACTTCATCAAAATTCCACTAGACATGAGTTTTTAAGCTTTCTTCAGGTCCATATGGAATTTATTCTCTCAGTTCCACTAACTCTACTGGTGAATGAACTTCTGTATCTAACTAGATCACCTGAGAAACTAGTAGCACTCAAATTCTTCAGTGGATATTAAACAACTGCACATTACACTTAGCTTGATTGAGTTTATTTTACGAGATACAATTACAATCTAGTTTAGGTAAGGAGTTGTCCTCTTGGTTGTGCCAATGCCTGAACCTTATCTATATCTAATGAAGGAACTTGACTCAGGGGAAACATGATCTCTCTAGGCTAAGTGTGTCACCAAATAAGCAAGTATCGCGCCTCCAAAGTCAATATCAAGCCGATACTACCTTTTGATGCCAAATCCAAAACAAAAACACCACAAAAAGGCATATCACAATACAAATGCCAAAAACCACCAATCATGCAAAGATGTGCGAAGCAAAAGCAATGAAAGAAGACCACCAAATAACCCTTCTCCACCAAAAAGCCGTGGTAGCAGCCCAATGATGCTACCTAAATTCTTAAAAGAGGCCCAAAGAGGCCCAGGGTTATGCTCTACAAAAGGAAAGAAATGAGAGCAACGGACTAAAGCGGTCTACGGAAAACCTCGAAAGTTAAGTCCCATTTTCCAAAAAAATATGACCTATTTCTTTATGTTGACATACTTGGGTGAAAAGAGAATATGCCTGAATTCAGGTGAGGACTGAGGCTATATGAGTAGGGAATCATTCGGTACCTTGATAGATTGTGTTGTTAGCTCGTTCTCTTGACTCACGAAAGCTAAAACATCACTAACACTGTTTATATCCATTCAAAGTCAAAGAGAATACTTGTTTCTTAGGAATGAGCTGACCTGATCGACCTTCTAAAACCATGTATGATTTTGTTGGAACTGAGAGGCTGTTGAAACTACAAAATTCGAGTCAAGTCGACAATTCGAACAAATCATTAATCCATGGGTCAACTCTACTGAAGTTTGTGTATTTGTGTGTTAGGATTTGAAAACTCGAGACTTTATGGGTATGTCTGCTGCAAACCCTCACCAGATCTATCTTGGCTATTCTCCCTGTCCTTCATTATTACTTATCTTATTTTTGCTCGGGACTAGCAAAATTTAAGTATGGGGGTGTGATGATTACATTATATATGGGTATAACTTGCTTAAATTCTGTGAAATACAATATTAATCTTTGATGTGTAAACTCCAAATTCATACAATTTGCATCCTACACACAAAGCAGATAAAATCCTCATAAAATCAACAAATCAGCTAAAGAAGATATTCTCCCAAATCTCTATGTACATTTAAAGATTATTTTTTTAAACTGAGATTAAATTATCATCTATGAAAATCAGATGTGTTATTATCAAAGAGAATGAAGAATTTTTTGGTGTACTTATAACATTAAATCTCTCAACATCCAACACATTTTACTTTACATTTTGTTGGAAAGAAATGGGGAGGGGGGATAGTGTAAAAGTTTCATTCTTTATTCTCATAGATAGAGCCACCGACATTTGCCCTACCCATGCATATATGGAGCCTCACGTAACACACCTTCCCCATGTCCATCTCTTCCCCATGTCCATCCCGTCCCCATGCAAAAATTAATTGTTCATGCATTAATCATGATATTTTGTCTTCACTTGCATGTGATGTCTCCCTATAAAATAATGCCTCCCCATTCTCTTCTCCCCTCAACTCACGCACACCCTCCCTCTCATTTTTTTTCTCTCTCGCACACTCTCTCCCTCACGCCTCTCTCCCTCACGCCTCCTTTCTCTCTTATTTCCATCTCCCTCCCTCTCGTTTTTTCTCATACAGGTACATGTTTAGCGTCAACAACCCCCTTCCTCGATGCGGTCTCCTCCTTGCGGTTTACTCTAGCCGTGCACCTTCACGACAACTCCAACTCGCAGCCACCGCGCACCGGCAATCGTCATACGCGCAACCAACTCTAGCATGTTATCTTCTAGCGACCATCAACATCCCGTCACTCGTGCGACGACAATTTTTTTGGTGTTCCTCTCCCCATATAGCATCTCGTGCATCTGTGATAGTCGTCGTTACCATCGTCATTTGGATAGAGAAGCATTTCCTTTCTTATTTTTATATCTCTCATGCATTTTGTTATATTAGTTGCTCTTGTTTAAGATGGAAAAACTTGTTTGGTAATGTCTATTATTTACTATAGTTTTTTTTTAATATGCATTACAACTCTCAAATATTTTATTACATCTTGAAATGTTGCAAGTAGTCCTCAATTCATCCTTATTAAGTTGTGAGTTAAACCCCATTCCTTCACTTAATTGCACTCACATCCATATTTAGTCAATATAAGCTCTTGGAAATACTTTCACCGTAGATCGTAATTTTCCATCATTTGTCTTTCGTTGCAAATGATTTAAGATTTGATTTAAGTTTGAAAGAAGAACAAATATAGCAAATTTGCTTGATTCCTGTGGAGTCGATCCTCTACTTGTCGCATACTTTTTGCATACTTTCATCGTGCTCGTAGTTGTAATATTATTTGTTTGATTGCGGTTTTTCATGGAACAACAACGACGTGGTAAAAACAACTTTTTAAACCGCGTAAAATCGCATCAACAGGAACCAAATTTAAAACAAAGTAGCCTTCGAGAGTCACAGACCTCGGTTCAAACCACCTCAATAACCAGGTCAGAACTAGCCTACATCATACACAAATCCTTATGACTATGAAACTGACTTGTACAGTGTAAGTGAGAGTGGCTCTCCTGAACTGAAATGACAGAAGGACTGACTTCTCCAGAACGACAGCCCAATGATTCCCCAATCCTGTAACCCGTTCCTTGAGGAGTGGGGTATTCCCTTCTAAGTTCAAGTGGTATCCGACTCAAGAGGAGGGGTGAAGAGAAGAATGGACGGTAGCCAGTAGAGTTTCCTATCCTGGGATGCATGATAAGTGTAGTCGACTCATCCAGCTACATGCTCACATAGTATAACTGTGATGCTCAAGCTTGCTTATTGACTATACAACATATATACATGCTCCGACTGACATTTTATTTTCAATCAGGCATATCCACTTCTTAGAATTTTTTTCTGAAATACTAATCAGCATTTACATAAGGAGTTTTTCCTCTTGAGCCAGAAGACTATCCCTCTTTTGAAGCATTATTGCAACCTACACTCTCTTGTCGTTAGACCTCATGGCAATTGGATGGGTTGGGGTGCACTTCCCTACCTAGACGAGGATGAATGTTTCTGCTCGCGTGCGTCGCAGACCAGAAAATACAATCCCCTCACCACTCCAACTTAGTTGAGCCAAGTGAAAGGTGTAAGTGTCCAAGTTAGGTCATGGCCGACAAGAGTCATGCCTGTATCTCGAAAAGTTCTTGTTAGTCAGTTGAGGTGACTTGAACCATCCCTGAGTCTCAAAGAATTAAGTCCCAATGGACCTGAAGTATCTTAGACCTAGTTCCCTTAAGGTTTCAGTGCAGTTTGGTGCAGTAAGGTCCAATCAAGCTCCAATCTTTGACTTTACTCAGACTAGTTCAATTATCAAGATCAATCCAAAAGAATGTGAATGCTATGCAAATTCTATGTACAATTCAGAAAAGTGATGCAATTTTTCAAATCTTTTTCACAAATAATTTTGAAAATAAAAAGACTTTTTGGCACAAAAATGTAAAATATGTATAACTATTTACATGGGCGTGCCGCTTTTTATTCATTTACAATAATTAAATGGTAAAGATCTTACAATTTAAAAAGTGGTTATTATTATTATAATTATGTATAGACAACTTTTAAAGAATTTTTATTTGTATTATTTGTATTATGATTATATATATTTAATGATACATATATTTCTCAAACTTATTTGAAAATAATTTTGAAAACTATAGTGCAAAATAATTTTTGCAAATATTTACAAACATTTGAAATCCATTTTGAAAAGATTTTGTAAGCAATATATTTTTTTCACATAATTTTTCAACCATTTTCAAAACCATTTGAAAATAGTTTCAACCATTTTCAAAACCATTTGAAAATAGGTTTTCAAAATATTTTATTTCACACAAAATAAGAGAATTTTACAAATCAAAATATTTTTATAAAGGTTGAAAATATTTTACAAAAAGTTTTCCAAAGGGGTCAGACCATTTTTCAAATCATTTTACCAAAATATTTTTAACCTGATTTATTAATCAGTAGATATAGAAAAGAATTTGAGGAATACACTGCATTATTTAATTCATTTAAGGAATTATATAAGTGTATCTAGTATTTTAGCCATATTTACTAATAAGTATACGAAATTATGAGTTATGGCTAAAGTATATATAGAGTATATGCGTCCCCTATACTTAGCTTGATCTATGTCCTCATAGATCGAAAAGAAAAAGAGAAGACATAACTCGTACTAAGTATAAAAAACTTATAATGCAACGACTCAATAAGTAATGAAAGAATGAAGAAATATATGAATAAGAAGTTGACCTTTTCCCCTATACTTAGGATCAAATAATCGTACGTATAACAAACTGTACACAATGCATGGAGGGTCAAGGATAGGAATAAATAGATCACAACTCAGTCTGTCTCCCCCTGTATTTAGGGTAAGATATCCCTCATTATAGTAGAGCAAATCAATAAGAGAGGAGATAGTGGAGGGAATCAAAGAATGAAAGAACTCGTGGTGCATCCCCCTATACCTATGACAAAGTACATCATAAGTATAGAAAACTGACAAATGGGGCGACATCTTTTTTGTAGAAGAAGTAAAATGAAAATGAAAATAAGAAAAGAAGAAAGGAAGAAAAACATATGGAGATAGATGAAAAGATCATAGAGAATGTACGCATCACTCCCCCTATACTTAGGGTAAAAGATCCCTAAGTATAAGCAACGACAGGAGTGATGAAACAGAATGGGGAAAGACAAACATGGGGTGTACCTCCCCCATACTAGTACAAAGTATGTCCTAAATATAGACACGTAGATATGGCGAAAGATCTGGGGTACACATGACATACGGGGGAAAGAAAATATGAAAGATAAAACACATATATAGAACAAGTACAGAATGGTGAAGTACATGACGGTATTTGATATGCTAATACCATACTCTCTTTGGATCTGATGGATTATCGGAAGAAGTCTCGATAGGCGATAGATCGGCTACCAGCAGAAGAGACTAGATAGAGAAGATGTGGCAGCGTGCCACAGATAATTCTCGAGGAGCATACTTCCCACTAAGAGTGGAATAATCAGAGAAAAAGGGCTCATCCTTGCGATGAACTTGAAGGAGAGAGGACTTAAAGGAGTCAATAAAGGTCAATCCCATAATCTGACAGATCGGATACATATCAATGCAGTGAGATCGATAATACATATCAAACAACTCAGTTCTGTGCTCTACGAGATGGAAGACACAATCAACAAGTGGAACCGAGCGTAAATAAAATGTTGCATCCTCCCATAGATGATCCTCAGAGAGTAATACAAACTAATCAGTGAATATCATGGGACTACTGGCATCAAATCTCAGGTCCTCAAAATAGTCGATCTATCTTCAGTTGGAGGGCATAATATCATGTGAGGGATACGAGCCAATCAGGTCAATCACAATACGGTCCCTCGAGTCAATCAAAGTAGTTGAGATGGCTCAAGATATAAGAAGAAATCCTCTAAGTACTACAGGTGGATGGACGAATAAATACATGGGGGATCGATCAGTCAAGTAGATGAGTGAAATCATGTGGGTTTCAGACACCATCTCTCTAAAGCACATATCAAGGAAGCTCATCAATCATCTGAATTAAGCCAGATGGAATCGAAGGAAAGATCATCTAATCATAGCTCATGAAATCAACATCAATTCATAAAAATAACTCACAACCTCAATCCAGTGTGCGAGATCAAAAATCCTCAAATAAGAATCACACCTATGATTGTGCAAACATCCAAATCGTCAGTAGGCTATATGCACATATTGAAGTCAGATCCACCCAAAGTAGCAAACCGATCTTTGCATCCTCAAAATGTTCCCAACTTACTCAAATGCTCAATGGAATCTGAAAACCTCGATGCTGGCCCTATCGGCAAGCACAACAGTCCCGGGTAGAAGAGGGATGCAACCGAGGGAACGAGGGGGTGGGAGAGATGAAAGTGAACATAGACAAAATTGTTGTTCAAGGAGGGGGTCTCCTTGAACCGTACTAGTGATGGGTGATATGGGCAAGGAGAAAAGCCACGAAATCTGGCGAAGATGATGAAGATCAAAATCCAATATCATGACTCGGATGCAAATGAGGAAATATATAAACAAGAAAGGGAGAAGGACTTAATGATAAAAAATGTCTCATATTTATGGGACTGAAAACACAGAGGGATGAAAATGTAAATGGACTCAAAATCACAATACATGTACAAAGCAACCCCCAGTTCACCTACTCAACACATTGAAGATCGAGATACTCAACACATTGAAGATCGAGATGCTGGTCTTTTATGTTTTCATTTTTAGAGTTAGGTGATTTAAACAAAGTTGTACAAATCGAAGATAGGCCTACGATTTAGGCACTAATCCTTAGGGTGTACGTAGGAACAAAATGCTCAGACAATTAGGGATTTCTCTCCCCAAAGCAATGCATCCATTACATTTTATTTTTAAGGACCAATAGAGTTAGTAGTCCTAATTTTATTTTGTTTATCAGTTTTTTTATTATTTTTCAATGCACGTGCCTAATGATGTTTTCAATTCTCTTTAGCATTCTAAGTGAGCAAAATTAGAGGGAGAAAGTCGGAAAAGCTATGCAAGTCGGAAATCGATTATACATGCAAAGTCAGAAGACTTACGTGCTTCCCAGCTCTCTCCATGCGGGATGCATAACAGAATTGAAAACTACACTACTTGAACTGTAATCCAATGAAATCACCCTAAAATAGTTATTGTTACTATCATAAAGTGCGATATGTTAATTATTCAGAGACAAACCCTAAGGTCAAATCTTGGAGACATCTCGGTGCTCGCCACAACGGGTTCTGCTAGCATTGTATGATGTCTCTCACATCGCGCATGTTTGAATCTAAACAACTAACATTTATTATTTGACTAATTTCAGAAGCGAATATATAGTACATGCAAAAATATTAAGGTTTTGGACTTTAATCTATTGAGCAAGCAAGTCCTAGGCTAGTGCTCATTCACTCAAAATAATAAAACAAAATCGAGAAACAAATAAAAAGAAAGTGAGGAAAACACGAAAAACACGACGAGGCCCCTAGGGAACAATTCCTTGGACACTGGACCTCATGTAGTAGCCGTGTCCTAGAGAGTCCAAATTATTACAAATAAATGTCACTCTCTCACTTAAATGTACATAATAAAAATAAATAAAAAGGACGATGTGAAGGAACAATAAAAAGGACATGTCAGTCCCTCCCAACAAAGTCAAACCACAAGGAGTGTCAAATAGTTCACAATTAATGTTAAATAATAATGAAAAATAAATAAATAAACAATAAAGATAGGACAAATACCATAATCTATGTAGTTCCTCCCAGGCAACAACGCCTGTTGATAATCGAGGAATTCGTCGAAGTCGTGTCAATCCACAAGTGACCTCAAACGAAACCTAGATCGATCAACAATTAACCCACAATACGAATCAAGCAATAAATATCAAAAATTTTGAGTTAAAATTTATTATAACTCTACAAAAAGTGTGCATAGATATAAGCATGTGTAGAGGTCGAACTCAGGGAGCAAACAGTGGCAAAAATAATGCGTATAAAAATTGTCATTCATTTATTGTCCATTTTTATTGTTTTGTGGGTTTTTATTTTTAAATTTTTTATTTTATTTTTTATTATTAGTTTGTTTTTAGTTTTATAATTTTATATTTTCTTTTATAATTTCAGATTTTTATATTTCTTTTTCTTTTAAAGACATATATGTAGGATATATAAAGATATATATATATAATAAAGAGTAATATATTTATAAATACTAGTAAAGAAAATAAAATACATAATATGAAATGTTTTGGCGTTTTATATATTTTTATAATGTTTGTAACTTTTCTAGGATTGTTGCAGTATTTTTAAAGTAAAAAAATCCCAAATCAGGGACTTAATAAATACTCAAAATTGATTTGAATTTAAAAATAGTAAATGAGGTTCAAAATTACTCAAATCAATTTTAATATATAGATAATAATATAAAGAAAATTACAAAATAGGAAAAATGTATTTTTTGGATTTTTAATTTTTTTTAGATTTTTATGGAAGTTTTTGGGATTTTCCTTTTTTAGGCCTTTTCTTTTTCTATTTTTAATGATTTTTGGTCTGTAGCTAAAATATACTAAAATAACCCATTTTTTGGGAATTTTTCAACATGTTTTTTTATTTTTGGGGTATTTTCTAGGCTAGACAAAACAAAAAGGACTCCTTTTTATAAATGGTTAACATGCCCAAAAATAGAAAATAAATACATTAAGTGAAAGTACATGGTACCATGCATCTAGCCCTATTTTTGCATAATTTTAAGAGCTAGGGTCCTATTTTTAATAAATGAAATCTAAGCACCAAAATACATAGACTAGCAGTGACATATTTGTAATTAAAACAAATATCAGGGTTCATCTACAAATGTGCCAAAATTATACAACATAATTCAAATTTTATTGGACTAAAACTAAATATAAAAAGGTGTAGGGGTGTCCCTACAATTTTCCCAGCTCACGTGGGATGATACTCGAGCTGAGCTGGACTGGACCCAAACACAATTACAATAAATACATGGGCCTTTTTACATAATGTCCATTATATTTTAAACATTACATTTTATTTACAAGTCTAAATAATAAATACAAAAAGTAGGGCTAAGATATGCAATTTGCCCCATTTATGTACGCCATCGGATGAACCTTGTTATTTCACTTGTACACATGTCTTCACCTGATGGCTTGATGAATGCTTCACCCGTGGACGGTGGGGATTAGAACTCTAGATGGTGATCAGCAGTAGAAGCTCTACATAATCCGATGGTGGTTTTTGTGCTGAAAGAACAGGGGAAGATTAGACGGTGTTGGATGACCATGTCGCAATTCGCTCCTGCAGCTCTGTTGAATCTTCGATGTGGCTCAAATGGTCATCGAAGACCATGGAATGTTCTCCGGAGCTTGAGGTTGACTTGTCAGACCTAGGGTTGGAACTTTGACCAAAAACATCCCCAGATAAGGCCCTTGACTCTTGGACATGCATTGTTATCTCGAGAACAAAAAATACAAGAGGTCCAGGGGTGTTTTGGGGTGAAACGAAGCAGTGGATGTCGGGGCGGAGGTCATCGGTGAGGTGACGAAGTGGGTGACCTTGTTCTCAGGATCCAATAGGGATACGTGTGGAATGAAGTAGAAATGTAGGTGAAGGGAGTGAGGGTGGTTGGCAAGGTTGGGACTAAGTGGCTCGCGGTGGCATCACGATCGGAGCTCGAGAGCTCCGGCAAGGGTAACCAACTAATCTAACTTAAACTACTAACTAGAATGTGAAACTAAATGCATCATTTAAAATTTAGAACTTAAAAAATTACTTAGAAAACGGAAAAATGTCGGTTCTTATACCTGGCCAAAGGCAAGGGAACACGGCCGTCGATGAGGTGGTTGTGGGTGCACCTCCTTCCTCCCTCAGCCCGTGCAGACCCTCTAGGGGATTCCTCCTATCACAAGGGATCACACTAGGCCAAAGGTGGAGACATTATGAGTTAGGAAATAACCAAATTTGAGATGGAAGGAGAAGAGTGTTATTTATGAACATGGGGACATGCCCATATTCAAGGACAGATTGGCAGATATCGAGATTACATACAAAGAATGCAAATGCCCGACGTGAATCGTGGGATATCAATGATTTTTTCTATGAAGGAATCAAGCGATTTTGATGGATGGGTCGAGCGAAGAAAATGTAAGAAATCATGGAAAAAGAAAGACACATCAAGTCAGCTTGCCTAGGGGACAGTTGACTTGAGGTCAACTCTAGAAAGTCTGCAATTGGTCCATGTCAGCACTATAAGACAAAATAACATGGCTTATTCTAAATTAATTAATTAATGACATTCAATGATTTTATTAATTTTTTATTATAAAAAACAAAATATTTATTATTATATGTAGTATTTTAATATGGTTTATTTATTTGGTATTATTTATGCTAAGTTAATTTTTAAGTGTATATTTATAGGTATATTCATCTATATTTTGGCTAATTTATTTTTATTTTATCCATTTTATTTTATTATTTTGTTCTACTATTATATATATATAACTTATTTTTATGTACACAAATATATTTTTATTAAAATTTTGTGATATTATTTGTACATGTAAATAAATTGGTATATAGATTATATAGTTATCTTTATAGGTATTTCATCTATGTATCATACATTGTTTTATTTTAATGTATTCTCTTGGTTTTTGTTTTTATTTATATTTTAGTAGAGTATAAATAATCTTTACAAGAGTATAAAAATATAAATGATTAAATAAAAAAAGAATGAATTTCATCTTTATTTATATACATGTATCATCATAGGTTTTTTGCTTATATATTAATATAGACTTATTTTATTTTGTATTTTCTTTATTATTTTATTCTTTCTTCAATATATACACAAGTTCTAAATAATATTTACAAAATTATAGAAATATAAAATTATAAAAAGAATAAAGAATGAATAAATTGAATATTTTATTCGGGTATACTATATAATGGGGCCCAAAACCTAACTTTCACATCTTAACTCCAAAACATATGAAAACTGCCTTCATTATATAGCTTATGAAAAGTTATATACAATTATAGGTGTTTTTGATACATTTTGTGAAGGATATGTTTAGATCCTCAAGCGCATCACAGAAGCGTGAGCATCGTATCGAATACGACGAAGAACGACTAGTCAGACTAGTTGTTCTATGCAGCGGAAATTTAATTTTTTTCATGTGACGAAACCACATGATCCAAGAACACATCTCGGATCGTTTCGTCTAAACCACAAACAAGTAATAGGATTACCTCTTGAAGCGTGGTTGCGATCGAGTCTCTAAACGAAGAGACCTCCAGTCTTAAGTTCGATCCGACGGAGAAGACGCTTGCAAGCGCGGGGATGAATTCTCGCAATCCATGTTGATGATCCAAGTGACAGATCTCCTGATCTCGACACAAGAGATCCGACGTCTTCTTCACGAGCAAGGCACGCCGAAGTAGACGGAGATCCACGAGCAAGCCATCAGGCAGCATAACGACGATGCTGCGGCGATGGAGAACCTCTCAAGGGCATCCATGGTGGGCGGCCACATGAGAGGGAGAGATAGGGCTGACGTGTAGAGGAAAGAGAGAGAGAGAGACATGCTTCTAAAGCATTGTGTGTAAAGAAGAGCAATGGGGTGCCTATCCTTTGATAACATTTTGGGATCCATGGATCTCAATCCATGGGACAACACAAATCCAATGGTTCACATTGATTTGTGTTTCTTTTAATGGCCAAGATTTGTATTGGTAAAAACTAATAACAATTAATTTAACTTAGATTAAATGTATATTGATAAATCAATATAAATCAATCCTAAAATTAAATTAATCTCACATGGATATCAAGGAGTAGAGATTTCATCCATCCAAGATTATAGGGGGACGACCACCTTTTTCATTTAGGAATTGGTGGTTGTCCACTATATTCCATGGACATGTAATCTCATGCAATATCATGAGATTGCATTACTCCGTGAAAATCTCCAATACAAAATAATTGATAATTATTTTGTGAATATTGCAATCTTGCCATTAGAAATTTGTGAATCACATTCACAACCCAAAATAAAATGTAAATTACATTTTCAATTTAATGTCCAATGTGAATCCAATTCACATCAACATTTAAATAACAAATGTAAATTACAAATAGCTCTCTCATATATATTATAAATCATATTTATAATATATATGACTAATATGGTTATTGCTATCCATATTATTTATATCCATGATAATTAAATCACATTTAATCATCTTGGATTCACATTCACATTATTTTCATCTTTGATAATCAAATCACATTTAATTATCTAATATAGCTCTCTTTATAATATGAATCGAATTCATATTAATCATGATAATTAAATCATATTTAATTATCCTTTTTCCCAATGCTCGGATACTCATATCAACAATGAAATTATCCTGAACCCTTTCAAGGATAATGCGCTTTCTCCGCGAATACTTGGAGATAAGGACAGGGCGATTGTATTGTTCCACGTATAGTGACTTGGATATTGAGATCATATCTCAAATCCAGATTGTGGGCCTCCCATAGATGCTTGATTAAATCAAGACCGCAAATCTAATCTTCTCATTGCATATGAATCACATTCAGATCAATGTCCAACATTTGGACCAAGATCATATTACTTCTCTACTGAGAGGAGTCACTAAAATCCAGACCCGTTTCATCACTACCGAGGAATGGAAGCGTCATGGTTATACAATCATTTATGATCACATCACCCTCAGGTATTCCCAATACCTATACATCCTACATATTGGAAGACTCAGAATAAACCCGAAGTAATGGATCAACTTTATATTGTCTACTTTAGGGTTCTATCAGTAAGTTTCTCATTCGATCATTGGGAGTCGGTATCGATCATATACTTTCCAAAAGCGTATATCATACCCAGGTATGGATCATATACTTCCTAAAAGTATATATCAAACCTACAAATTCAGTCAAGCTTCCAAAGCGAGACGACCGTGTGCACGGAATTTGATTCTTCCCAATATCTCATGAGTGAGCTCATGCCTTTTGGTTCAATAAATGAACTTGTATGATCCCTTTGAGAGATCGTATTACTCATATGCCCTTACATGCACACCAGCGCGTCGGTGTATAGACCTTGGTTAGGTCATCAACCTATTGTTCTGCCAAATGTACATACTCAGACATATAGTAACATCTCTGTCTCCGGTCAGAGGATGTGTGCTTATATCATGACAGCATATGATATAGGACTTTGGTTATCTCGATCTCGTTAAGTCAACTCTTTGACCTAACTAATATGACACCTCCGAATCTCTATTCTTATGCAAAGGACCCGCATCAAGAGGTCGGTCAGATATCAGCCTTTAGAGATAAGGATTGCCATCTCCTACTCAGGCTGGAGATCATCTCTTAACAATCATTTGATGGTGTTTGATGAGTCCTCAATCTAACCCCTTAGATATTCACCCAAGCACCAGCCTCTATGATTCAATAGTTGAATCAACAACTTTATGATTATTAAGATGGCCATGGTACATAACCCTAATTGTACTAAAGGACCTATTATGCAAATGATTCATTCTTCATTTGAGATCAGGGAATGATATTCACAATAACATTTATTGCATAATGGCTCACCGTGGGCTCGCGTGTCCAACAATCTCCCACTAGCCTAAAGAGCCATTAATGGGTTAATCACTTAAACCCGCACTCATTTAACAATCATAGGCTATTTAGAAAATATCTAGGTAAGCTGATCAATCACTCTGTTCCCGCAAAACTACGCCAAGTCCTTTTACGACACTTGCATATCCCCAAAACAGTGCTCGCATCTAATGCGAATGTTTCATCTCATGCAACCAATACTCAATCTCGTTAGTTACAGTGTCATTGACACTTTAGCTTAACAATTATCATAACAGTATTTCCATAATCCTTATCAGAATACCCTCATTCCTGGAGATCACTATCTCTTAAGGTATCCACAGTTAAGACCTTTTAGATCTCTGTCTATAAAGTCTTAAGTTTTTGAAGATAAGACTTTGATATCACTATCTCAAAAAATCTCATCATCTATGAAGATTTTGCTATTACTACAATCAAGTGTTTTCTCTCCATAGTAGGATTAGCAACACTTTACTACTCCCACTGCATGACAGATATCTGGACTTTGTACACATTCAGCATACACTCAGCTTCTCGTAACTAATGCATAAGTGCAAGAAGGTCTAGAATTCACTTCCTCAACTCTTTGATGTGCTATTATTTTAGATAGGTCAGTACCATATCTTAAGGGATGGAAGCCTTTCTTGGAATTTCCAAGAATGGAATATGTCCAAGGTGTACTACTATTGTGATAGTCCCAATACCCTCTTCTCTTTGCTTCTGAACACCTTCAGAACAAAGATCCAAGAGATATCCTTGAGATCATATCTCAAGTTATGGGACAACCTTATATAATTAGTATATCATCCACATTTAGCACGATGAACACAAAGGCACTCCCACTAAGCTTCACATGGCTCATCAAGATTCTATCTGAAATCATAACATTTATAGTTTCATCAAATCTTATGGTACAACTTCAAGAAGCTTATTTGAGTCCATAGATGGATTCCTTAGCTTGCACACCTTGCTTTCCTCAACCATGAAGCCCTGGGGCTACTTCATGTGAATATCCTCAGAGAGGTATTCATAGAGGAATGCAATCTTGACTTACATCTTGAACATACAATAGTCAAGTTGTGTGGCTAAGGTTAGCAATATTCTGATGATTTTAGGCATGGTTACTGGAAAGCAAGTCTCATCGCAAGCGATGTCTTCTTTCTTCATGTGTAGCTCATGACTACGAACTGTGATTTGAAGGTCTCTACCTTATCATCAGGTTCCCTTTCTCTTGAAGATCCATTTACACCTTTACAGGTCTTACCCATATAGGTGGATCCTCGAGGGTCCATATACAACACTTGTATATGAAGTCTACATTATACTTTTATTGCTAACATCCATCTGTCATGCTATGATCTTCAGAAGCTTCATCACATGAAGTTCGATCATTGTCAGATTTCTCTGACACATGGAATCCATCCTCAAACTCATTTGAAGAGGTATTAGTGTTTCATCTTTAATTGTCCTTTTAGTTTCCAATTTCAGGAGCCTCATTATCTTCTCAAGATTAAATGACTTCCTACGCTTCATTTTCATCTTGATTCTCAAGAGTCTCAACCTCTAAAAATCACATTCTCAGAGATGAGATATTTTAAGAATCTCAAGGTCATAAAGTAGGTATCCAATACCATCCTTTATTTTCCTAATGAAGCAACACTCTCAAGTGCTAGATTCCAGCATGCATGGAACCTTATTAAGAATATACATTGTAGTCTCTACTACATATATATACCTGAAAACTAAGGGATAATTACGCTAAAAAATCATCATTGATAAGATCATGTCACACATGATCCAATTGTATCTCCCTATAACTCTATTGAGTTAAGGTTTACTAGGAGGAGTGAGATAAAAAAATAATATTCATATCTCTATAAGATATTCCATGAATTCATCTAATAGGTACTGACTACCTAGATTAGATCAAATTCATTTAATCTTCCTTCAAACTTTGGTTCTAAACCACACTTGTGAAATCTTTGAACATTTCAAAGGTTTCTAAGTGAAGAGAAGAAATATCATATCACAAATAATCATCAATTGATATCACATATCCATAATGTTTATTTTGATATAGGTGATTCACATACATCAATATGCAAGAGTTCTTAAATACCTTGACATCTTACATCATTCCCAAGGAAGGGTGTATTGGACATTTTACTTTGAATACAATATTCATAAGTATGTAAGTTTTGAAATTTTACACATTCTAAAGTTTCATCTCTTACTAGTCTATTGATCAAATCAATAGACAAATGTCCAAGGCGTGATGCTATATCATTGTCAAATGATCTTCATCCTCCTATTGATCTTAAGGTTTAATTTCAGTATTTAGAAATGTTAATGAACCATTCATCAATTTTCTAATTTAGTGGTCCACTAGATTTTAGATTACTATCTGAAATATCTCCATCATAACTCTTTATGATAGATTTATTACAGAATTTATGTTTATTTCCAATATTTAGAAATAAACAATGAGTGTATTCTAATATCTAGGTCATAGAGACATTATCTAAGACTAAGGGCTCTCCCACTGATATTATGAAGCCTTTCAATCCAAAAGAGATTGTTGCAACGATTGCATCAATATCCATGTGGATGACTATAAGCCTTAAGATCAAATTTTCCAGTCTTCCAAAATATATGCAACCCATTGCAAGTGTTGTAGAATATTGAGATACAATTACAAGACTTTAAGCAAGTCAGTTTCAATGATTTATATGTAGATTATTCTGATGTACTATCAGATTCCTTCTCTAAGGGTTCTAGATAGATTTGACAGTCATACTGTCGACACATCAACTTATTGCAGTATTGGCATTCATCCAACTCTTTGGATGTCATATGGAAGTCATAGAAGTATGTTCAACTCTTTGACTATCCTTCTCATCTTGGGTCTGACCCATGCTTCCACTACGCTCCCTTTATCTATAAACAACCATTGCTTAAGATTAAGGATCTCTTATGTTAAATTCAAAAAGAATTCAATGTAAGAGCATTTCGACATTTATACATGCTTAATTAAATTCATACAATATGAATATTATGAAGCTTCATGAATGACTAGAGTATAGACAGTAGAATAATGATACTCATCATGTCTACATCCATCTAGACTCTTAAAACATTGGTTTAGGTAGGTATACAAACATTTTGAATACATCATCTCTAATAGAGCCACCATTCTGCATGATGCAGTGAACCATCTCATTCATGATAAATGTCAAGAGCACATATGTATGCCAGAATATCTTCATTGATTTTATAAGGATTATTTGACAATTGCTATCATTATCGACATGTCACTTCCAAAGTACATCCGATGAGAGATCAATTTTATAGAGACATACAAATCCTACGATTGTAGTCCTATTATCTATTTAATTGTCATTCCTCATTATTATGAGGAGACTTGCATATTGCAACTACATTCATTATGTGTCCAACTGCAAATACAATATCTGGATCATGAGTCCAATCCATGATATTTTACTGGTTATTATTGAGTATAACATTGAGTGGGTTTAATGAAGGATTATCTGAAATAAGAAATTTGCATAAGTGTATATATTTATATATACACATATTTTACTTTGATTTAGGAATTTTATATCAAGGTTGTCTTGCCTTGTCAACACTGAAAGTTCAATCCCTTAATTACTTTCAATGTAAGAGATATACTTACCATCATATCTAAGCAAGATCTGGGATCTCCTTCCTTATCTTTGTTAAATCCCAATAATCTGAGAATCTGCAACTCCGATAAAAAGAAGCGGGAACACATTCCGCCTTGCAAGTTGCAATTCCTAATTCGGTCTTTAACACCCGAGCCCACCACCCCTAAGGCGATGTTGACCCGTCATTAATTGAACCAACCGTCAACAGGAGTAGTACTCGCTATACGCAATCCAATATCGTCCCAATAATATGAGGATCCGATATTGGGGTCACTACATATACAACCTTACTCTTTCGAGAAGCAAAGAGCCCGATCCAGATGCGCTTGCATGCAGGAGCTGTCACTTCGGACATGCGTCTCCCACATGCAATCCCTAGCGACGGAACTCGTCGCCTTAACGGGAGACTATGGATGTCACTTACGTGATCCTCCACCTCATATTCAAATTTTAATTAATTATTATGAATCATATTCATATAATTAATTCTTCCAAGGGAAATAACAACTCTATTCATAATAGAGTGCTTCCATTGGACATAATTAATTTAATCATATTAAATTAATTAATCCAATTTAATCAACAAACTCGATTGTTTTACTTGAATATATATGGTATTATCTCAAAGTACATATTGATTCAAATTTTAATAATTAGAAAAATACATCTTGATTTCTCCGGCATTATCGAGTCCCTACCCGCTGTCATGGTCAGTACCGACGAGAGTGGGACGGACCACATACGTTGCAACCCGCTACCCCAATGCTCTCCGACTAGACAACATATCCACCTCAGGAAAGGATAATGCCAAACAGATCAATTGGTACTTGATATTATATCATATAGTAATAATTAAAACATTTTTTATTATAAGGAAATTTGCTAGACAAATTCCCAATCCTATTCAAGCAAGGAGTTTGATGATTGTGTTTCCAATTATGGTTTAGATCAAATCTAATCATTTTTTTGGATGAGGCCAAGTCCATTAAGGAAATAATCATCTTCCAATATTTCTCAAATATTTACCATAATTATTTCATGAAATTAACAATTAATTTCACTAATTGACAATCACATGATTCTTGATTAGGACTGCAATTTCAGCAGTGACCCCTACTCACTAAAATTAACATATCTCAATCAATTAAAATTTAAATTAGACAAACTCAATTTTAAAAGATTGCTAACTTGATTTAGGACAGAACCCAAGTGATATTTCACGCAATTAGAGGCGGATCAAAGCAATAATTACCTCATTAATCATGTTAAGATTCGCAGCTCCCGCAACAGTGAATACATGTTCATTAAAACAACCATATCTTGAGCAAACGGAATCCAAATTACATAAACTCAGATACTATGATTTCCTTATTTAATAAGGAACAAAATTAAAGTGATTAATTCTTGTTTAAACAATTTAAATAGGGCCAAATTTATTCACTAAATAGATGTGCGAAAAATCAAATGCGACAAAAAACTTTCGCGACCTTAGCGAACCCAAGTCGTCCTAGGTTTGTGGATCGTATCCAAAACCTTCAACCTGGCTCTGATACCACTTGAAGGATATGTTTAGATCCTCAAGCGCATCACGGAAGTGTGAGCATCGTATCGAATACGACGAAGAACGACTAATCAGACTAGTTGTTCTATGCAGCGGAAATTAAAATTTTTCATGTGACGAAACCACATGATCCAAGAACACTTCTCGGATCGTTTCGTATAAACCACAAACAAGTAATATGATTACCTCTTGAAGTGTGGTTGCGATCGAGTCTCTAAACGAAACACCTCTTGTCTGAAGTCCGATCCGACGGAGGAGACGCTTGCGAGCGTGGGGATGAATCGCGTACTTCTCGCAATCCATGTTGATGATCCAAGCGACAGATCTCCTGATCTCGAGACACTAGATCCGACGTCGTCTTCACGAGCAAGGCATGCCTAAGTAGACGGATATCCACGAGCAAGCCATCAGGCAGCATAACGACGATGCTGCGGCGATGGAGAACCTCTCCAGGGCATCCATGGTGGACGACCACATGAGAGGGAGAGATAGGGCTGATGTGTAGAGAGAAAGAGAGAGAATGTACTTCTAAAGCATTGTGTGTGAAGAAGAGCAATGGGGTGCCTCTCTTTTTATAACATTTTGGGATCCATGGATCTCAATCCATGGGACAACACAAATCCAATGGTTCACATTGATTTGTGTTTCTTTTAATGGCCAAGATTTGTGTTGGTAAAAACCAACAACAATTAATTTAATTTAGATTAAATGTGTATTGATAAATCAATATAAATCAATCTTAAAATTAAATTAATCTCACATGGAGATCAAGGAGTAGAGATTTCATCCATCCAAGGATATAGGGGGACGGCCACCTTTTCTATTTAGGAATTGGTGGTCGTCCACAATATTCCATGGACATGTAATCTCATGCAATATCATGAGATTGCATTACTCCTTGAAAATCTCCAACACAAAATAATTGATAATTATTTTGTGAATATTGTAATCTTGCCATTGGAAATTTGTGAATCACATTCACAACCAAAAATAAAATGTAAATTACATTTTCAATTTAATGTCCAATGTGAATCCAATTTACATCAACATTTAATTAATAAATGTAAATTACAAATAGCTCTCTTATATATATTATAAATCATATTTATAATATATATATGACTAACATGGATATTGCTATCCATATTATTTATATCCATAATGATTAAATCACATTTAATCATCTTGGATCTCTATTCTCTTGTGCCCATATAATATGATCACATTACATTATTTTCATCTTTGATAATCAAATCACATTTAATTATCTAAGATAGCTCTCTTTATAATATGAATCGAATTCATATTAATCACGATAGTTAAATAACATTTAATTTTCTCAATGCTCGGATACTCATATCAACAATGAAATTATCCTGAACTCTTTCAAGGATAATGTGCTTTTTCCGCAAATACTTGGAGATAAGGACATGGCGATTGTATTGTTCCATGTATAATGACTTGGATATTGAGATCGTATCTCTAATCCAGATCGCAAGCCTCCCATACATGCTTGATTAAATCAAGACCACAAATCTAATCTTCTCATTGCATCTGAATCACATTCAGATCAATGTCCAACATTTGGACCAAGATCAGACTACTTCTCTACTGAGAGGAGTCACTAAAATCCAGACCCATTTCATCACTCATACAATCGTTTATGATCACATCACCCTCAGGTATTCCCAATACATGAACATCCTACATACTGGAAGATTCAGAATAAACTCGAAGTAATGGATCAACTTTATACTGTCTACTTCATGGTTCTATCAGTAAGTTTCTCATTCGATCATTGGGAGTCGGTATTGATCATATACTTTCCAAAAGCGTATATCATACCTAGGTCTTGATTATATACTTCCTAAAAGTATATATCAAACCTACAAATTCAGTCAAGCTTCCAAAGCGAGACGACCGTGTGCACGGATATTGATCTTCCCAATATCTCATGAGTGAGCTCATGCCTTCCGGTTCAATAAATGAACCTGTATGATCCCTTTGAGAGATTGTATTACTCATATGCCCTTATATGCACACCAGCGCGCCGGTGTATAGACCTTGGTTAGGTCATCAACCTATTGGTATGCCAAATGTACATACTCAGACATATAGTAACACATCTATCTCCGGTCAGAGCATGTGTGCCTATATCATGACAGCATATGATATAGGACTTTGGTTATCTTGATCTCATTAAGTCAACTCTTTGACCTAACTAATCTGACACCTCTGAATCTCTATTCCTATGCAGAGGACCTGCATCAAGAGGTCGGTCAGATATCCGCCTTTAGAGATAAGGATTGCCATCTCCTACTCAGGCTGGAGATCATCTCTTAACAATCATTTGACGGTGCTTGATGAGTCCTCAATCTAACCCCTTAGATATTCATCCAAGCACCAGCCTCTATGATTCAATAGTTGAACAAACAACTGTATGATTATTAAGGTGGCCATGGTACATAACCCTAATTGTACTAAGGGACCTATTATGCAAATGATTCATTCTTCATTTCAGATCAGCGAATGATATTCACAATAACATTTATTGCATAATGGCTCATCGTGGGCTCGCATGTCCAACATTTTGAGTTTTTATTTGGAAGATATCGATTTGTGAAGTTGAGATTTTGGCTTTTTATTTTGTGTACAAAAAGAACACTGTATATTATTTTTGTAAGAAACTCAATTTTGTATTATTTTACATAATTATCTCCAACATTCATGTATAAAGTTTTTCTATTTGATGTATAAATAATAAAGTATAAAATAGGTGTCAAAAATGTTTTATTAGGAAATAAATAAATGTGATTTTATTGTATTTTTGACCCTTATCTCCCCCTACTTTATTCCTTGTTGACCAACTCAATTCTTGGCTTGGTCTCAGTGTTTATGGTTATATAATATCTTTGATATTTTATTCTTTTTCTTTTCTTCTCTTTACTCTATAATTTTGGCATTAAAACAATATTATTTACACAATAAATGCAATGAATGATGAATGCTATTATGTACAAGTTAATGTTATTTACATGCATTAGTTAGGGTTTTTAAGGCCAAAACGATAGAATAAAGGTGATGGAATGGAGATTCATTAGTCACCTTTAGCATACGTTATGTCATACTATCAGGAGTATCCATACCTCTCTAAGCAGTAGTGTTCAGCTCCACCTCATATTTAGGAGGTGAACATATTTGAAGCGGTCCCGAGCATAACTAGACTCGTCCGCCAGTGCAGGGATTGTTGGGCTCTCAGGTCGGATATAGGCTAGTTCACTAGTTTCAAGGTGATAGATCACAGTATTTTCAGCACCAGCAGCCACAACCTCACTATTCTCTCCATCACATTTTCAGATTTGGTACATAAACAAAAACAGATGCAGCATGCATATCCTTATCATCCATATTATCAATAACAGCCTGCACAATATTCACAGTACTCGTATGCTCCTGCTCCTCCTCATTATTCATATCAGCCACAGTTTTCTTATCCTGGGTACGAGCAGCCTCCACTGTATCAGTCTCAATGACTGCCCATTATTGAGCAGCTCGAGGCAACTTCAATGAACCCAACACTTGATCAACTTGCTCTATTGATGAAGAACATGAATGATTTGAATCAGATGCTTGATGACCTGATCGCCGCGAAGACACTCATTTCAGCCCAAGTCGAAGCCAATCCTAATAACTTCCGATGCAACAAGGAGCAGGTATCCCATGATCCATCCACACCCGAGACATGTATGTCTTATGATTTTACATGTTTATATGACACCATTACTCTTAGGAGCAATATGAGATTACAACCATCGATACAGTTGGGATTGGGGAAAGTCGTTGATCGAGCTTAAACTTCTTCATCTTCTACATCTCATGAGTAGAGGATCAGTGTTGCGGCACATGGAGGATTGCCATCACCACCACCTACACCATCCAGAAAATCACAAAAAGATAATAAAGGAAGATGCAGTGTCGAGTCATCTTCAAAGGAGAACATACTCGTCGCAGTCTTCAGCACCAACAGATGGAGTAACATGTTTTGTTTTCCCTTTTTATTCTACACATGTTAAGGATGATATTATACAAACTGATTGTAATCATCCATATGTATACATTGATTCAGATTTGAATAAAAGAATTGAGTAGTTTGTTGTTTCTCATTTAGTTCACTTCTACATGTCCTAAATAAAACTAAAAAATTAAAAATTAAAAACAACCCTTTTTGATCCTAGAGTGGTAGAGATACTACATAACATCTTACTTGAGATGCCACTCCTAAAAGTCATGAAGTATATGTCTGCAATTTAAAAAGGATTGAAAGAAGCTTGTACACTTAAATATTCATCCAAGAATAAAGGATATAGCAAGACAGATCGTCACATTGTAACCACAGATACTGCAAATGCCATACACCATTGACTCCCAGACAAAAAGAAAGATAACAGAGAATCTATTGTCAGACGTCATATTCTAGATTTTCAGTTTGATCATACTCTCTTGGACATCAGTTCATCCATTAATCTATTGCATTTCTCACTACATGAGAATCTCAAGCTCGTACCTCTCACGAAGAGCAGAATGATACTCCAGTTTGCAGACCGATCGATCAAGAGGCCAAAGGGCATACTTGATAACTTTGTCGTGACAGTACAAGGCATGGGCTCTCCTGTTGATTTTGTTATCATAGATATGGAGCCTACAATACCATTACATCATACCCCAATTATTCTTGGATGACCCTTTTTGCATACAACAAAAGCGATCATTGATTGTGGGATAGGTATGATCACTTTTCACTCTCATAGTGAAATTGTTATTATTGAGACGATCTCTGAGCAGAAAGCCAAAGCAACATCAGATGAGAGTGTTCCTGAGTCTTCATATACAGAGGGATGTGTTGTTATAGACGAGAGCAGCTATGAGTCTTTAACTTTGAATGATATTTTGACTCAAGAAGTCCTTTCTCACAAGGAAAACTTGAAAACATGATTTTCTGTAGTCTGTACAATACAGATGGGAGTATTGTTGATGATATTGAACCATCAATTCCTGATTATGTTAATGAGTTGAAGATGGTTTATGGATATAATTTTTCTGAGGGCAACTGTGATTCACTTCTATCTTTTATCCTATTCCAGATCATTACAAAAGCATCGAGTACTTTCACCATGTTTACTCCGATCGGGGGTTTGAGGATTCAGACATGGACACATCTGACGACGACTCTAATGTTGACATACATTTCATTGACTACATAACTCAATGGACATGAAAGAAGGTCGAGCTTCTTCCTTCTTGAGCATTGTATATTCTTATCACCTCTTGTACATTCCTTTCATTTTATTTTTTCTTTCTTCCATTTTTATCATTCACCTCTTTTCCGTATGTGTGTATGCTATATTTAGGATGTACTCTATCCTATGTATAGGCGAGGTGAATGACTTGAGTTGTTCTTATTTTTCTTCTGTTTCATCGCTCTTATTGTTGTCTATATTTAGGGATCCTTTACCTAAGTATAGGAAGAATGGTGTTGTTTATTTCCTTCATTATTTCTGTTAATTTTTGTTTTTATTTCTTCTATTTTCTCATGTATCCTTCTATTTTTTGATATTCTTTTTCTATACTTTGGGATATTTTACCTAAGTATAGGGGGGACAATTCGAGTCGTTGAGTTTGTACATTTGTTTCCTCGATTTTCCCTACTTGTACAGTCTTATATACTTAGGATTATTTGATCCTAAATACAGGGGGGTGATGAACTTGAAAACTTCCTCTTTAATAGTTGATAATTGTAGTATAGGAGGAGAAAAACAATTCCACAAAAACAACAATATTTGAATGTTGTGAACAAATAAATCATTAGTGAAACTATGAGCCCGATGAGGGTAAGTGTAACAAGGTCGAACAGGGAACAATGATTTTTAGTTGTGTCATATTAAATTAATTTAAAAAAATTAATTAATTGCAATATTAATTTCGATGTCAGAAGATCAAAGCTAAATAAACGAAAAGGAATGTGATGCAATGATGGGGATGTGATGTGAATAAAGTAAATAGAAGTAAAATTCAGGATCTGTGACTTATGCTCTTTAAATCCAAATAATATTAATAAATATCCTCAAAATTAAATCACAAATCAAAGGATATAGTTCAAGAGAAATATTCAAATTTATTCCAGGCTGCAAGCAAAGGAGGTAATAGATTGATTCTTACTCCTACTAAATAAATCAATGATAATATCGAAGCAGAGTATCTATCCTCGAAACTCCTGTGATTTAGTTCCTAAAATAACAGATAATAATAATAAAGGAATCAGAAGTAATTTCCCTCAAATTATTTGTCAATAATCATCACAAAATATATTAGGGAATATAATTAGCTTTCCTCCTTAATGGATCCCCTATAGAGATCAATTCCTTAAATAGCATAATCAATAATCCC
Source organism: Ottelia alismoides (assembly GCA_037367405.1). Taxonomy (NCBI): domain Eukaryota; kingdom Viridiplantae; phylum Streptophyta; class Magnoliopsida; order Alismatales; family Hydrocharitaceae; genus Ottelia; species Ottelia alismoides. Next base: position 278,106 of record JAZKJV010005717.1, on the reverse strand, counting down.
GAGTGAATTATTCAATTTAAAATCCTCAGTTGAATCCCTGAAAAAGAGACCATTAATTTCTCAATGAAATACAACACACTATGTCAATACTCAGCCCGCATATGTCAATAGAGATCCAAAAAATAATTATTAATAGACAACCTCAGATCTCTCCACAAATTATGCAAAGTGATAGAGCATGAAATAAGTTTCAAACGACATATTATGCACTAGAAAAGTTATGATAAAATGGAAACGCATGGACTGAAATGTAATAAAAATGTTAGTTTTCTTCTAAAAAAGGTCCTTAGGGGTTTATTTGTAAAACTCACAAAGTCATAGGGGGCCCAATGCAATTTGTCTGTACGCATGTGTGGGGCACGTGTCTGAGCTAGCGGAGGATGTCTCTGCTATTTATTGGAAATGAGGGGGTCTGAATGTAAAATTACCCTATAGCACATGTCGAGCACGTGCTTTGGTTGATGGGGGACTAGATTGCAATTTATAGGACTTCCGAGGGCGTGCATACAATTTGCCCTACCAGCACGTACCTTGCAAGTGCCGAAGGAGTTTTGGGTGGCAGGGTTGAGGCTTGATAGACCTGAGGTAGATGCTTGGTCGACCTGAGCCTAAGTGGAAGATGTAAAGCGTGTGGCAGAGGATTGGTCGACTCGAGCCTCGAGACTGGGGTCGAGGCTCGGGGGATGGACATGTGGCATGAAGAGGGTTGTAGGATCAAGGGTTGGCCCTGATGCAACGCAGCTGGAGACTGATGGTGCGGGCAGTGGGGAGTGCAATGGAGCAGGGCTTACCTGGTGGTGGCGCTGGAGGCCTCGGTCGACACACGACCGAGGAGGCAAAAGCATGGTGGAGTGTGGTAGTCTACGACCAAAGGAGAAGGGCGGAGAGGCAGCCTGGTGAGGTACGAACGAATGATGGGGATTCTAGTCAAACCGAAGGGCAACGACGAGGCGAGAGGCGCTCAAGCTTGGCCGAGATGAAGTCAAGAATTGAGTTGGTCGACAAGGAATAAAGTAGAGGGAGATAAGGGCTAAAAATACAATGAAAATCACATTTACTTATTCCCTAATAATTCATTTTTTGACACCCATTTTATTCTTCATTATTTATTCATCAAATAAATAAACTTTGTACATAAAAGTTGTTGATAATAATTTAAATAATAATATAAAATTGAATTTGTACAATAATAATATACATTGTACTTTTATACCCAAAATAAAAGGCCAAAATCCCAACTTCATAGACCCATCTTCCAAATAAAAACTGAAAATATTTCAAAACCTCTAATTGTATATAACTTTTCATAAGCTATTTAATGAAGGTGGTTTCATATTTTTTGGAGTTAAGGTGTGAAAGTTAGGTTTTGGACCCTCATTATATAGCATACTCGAATAAAATATTCATTTTATTCATTCTTTATTATTTTTACAATTTTATATTTTTATAATTTTGTACATGTTATTTGTAACTTATGTACATTTTCAAACCAAAGTAAAATAAAAAAGAAAACACAAACTAAAATAAGTATATATATAAAGATATGGGCAATATACCTATGCTAATACTTGTGAATAAATAAAAGTGAAATCTATTCTTTATTCTTTTATTCACTTATATTTTTATACTCTTGTACATATAATTTATATTCTATTAAAAATATAAACATAAGGTAAAACCATAAAAGAAACATTTAAATAAAATTAAATACAACACATAGATAAATATACAATAAATATAGATATACAATTTATACCCCTATTAATTTAAGTATACAAATAACATCATAAAATATAATCAAAATGTATTTATATACCTAAAAATAAGTTATAAATATATAAAAAAGGTAATAAAATAATAAAAAAATATACAAAATAAAAATAAAACAACTAAAACATAGATGAATATACCTATAAATACACTCCTATAAATGAATTTGTAATAAATAACACCAACAAATAAATAAAAATCATATTAAAATACTATATAAAATAATATTTTTTTAGACCAAAAGTTAATAAATTATTTATTGTATTTAATTAATTTTCTCCGAATAAAAGGAATGTTTTGTCCTAGAGAGGGCTGACGTGGACCAATCCCCTTCTAGGGAATGTTGACCCCGGTCAACTTCCCATCTTTCAGCTTTGACTTCTGTCAGAGCCTCCCTCATCTTATTCATTTTATTAACACTGCATTGTTGATCCTTCACCCTCGAGCCTTTCATAAGATCACTTTCCTGATCATCCATGATTCACGTCATAACATCAGATTGATTTTACATCATTTCGATTCTTCCAAAATCACCCGCCAATAAGGATGCATCGTCTGTCTATAAATAATCTTCCATGAACCTCCTTCCCTTTTTGATCCCCCTTCAAGCTTTGCCCAATATTCTTGTGTATGTATTGAGGTTCAAGTGACAATTGTGATCCTCCCCGTGCTTGGAGACGACGTAGAAAGGACAAGGCGGAGGTCCACGGTGGTTCTCCGACCACCCTGCTCCCTGAGATCCCTCTCATGTATAAGAGTTGTTTCTTTCACTTTTTAAGTAGTATTTAGTTTTAGATTTCACCTATTGTTCTTAGTCTAGGTTTGAATCTATTAATTTAATGTAAAAATCCATCTTCGTAGTTTGTCGAAGCTAAGATTCAACGAACCCCTCTGTGTGTGCTCAACAGTTTTCTGTCACTCTTATAGCCTCTCCTTCAATTCCCAACACCTTCTTCGCCTTCCTAAACCGCCCAACCAACCAAAACCTTTGTGGTTCTGTAAATCGGTGTTGCCACTCTGCCGAAGCACTCCCATTCACCCTATTTTCCATGCATTCCATGCCTAATAGGGTCGTGGCATTTTCCCCTTGACTTGTGAGTCTATTGGTGCTGGAACGATGCGAGAAGGACCCCATCTGGCTAGCATTGAGGTTCCTGAACAACTCCAGGTATAATTGACCTCGAGGGCTTGATCACCAACGTTGGACCCTTTCGAGCCATCCCACCAGTGTGGAACGATGTGCCAATCATGGACAACATCTCAGCAAACCGGGAGGAGACCGAAGCATCAAGAGAAGGTTGATCGAGCGAGCCTAAGGGAAGATTTCTTCCCAGTTATACCAGGCCCATCTAGGATCGTTCCATCGCCCGTTCTTCGTGAGCAGCAGGTGTTGTCAGATGCATCCACATATGACCATTCGATCGCCCCACACGATCTAATCCTATCCGTCCAAAGGCAAAGCATTATCGTGCATGGAGTAGACAACACATGGATAAGTGATAGATCTCAACCGTCCGTTCCCGTACAAGATCGGGTAAATTGCTAAATCTAACCCTATTTTTTATATTTATTATTAGTCTTGTTAATAAAATGTAAAGATTAAATAAAAAGGGATTTTGAATGAAGGCCCTTGATGTTTTTGGAAATTACAAATATGTCATGTCTAGCTCAGCTCACGTCTAGTCCCACGTGAGCTGGGAAAATTGCATGTTTACCTTGTTACTTTTTGCATGGTAAAATAGTCCCATAAAATTTAATATATGTTATATATTTTGGAGAAATTTTACAGAGGTCCCTGGAGTTCATTTTATTTACATGTATGCCCCTGCCAGCAATTGAATTTTTTATACTTGAATTTCGTTTATTAAAAATAGCACCTTTGCTCTAAAATCACGCAAAATAGGGTAAGATGTCTGGTAGAATGGATTTTCATGCCTCATATTTATTCATTTTCGGGTATTTTAACCAATTAAAAATCAAAATGAGCACATTTTTTGTTCTGCCTATAACATTAAATACAAAAAAATGAAAATTATTTTGAAAAATTCCAAAAAATTGCATGTTGTCTACTTTATCATATTTTAGCTCCAGGCCAAAAATCAGTAAAAATATAAAAGAATACTCTTAAAAATTTAAAACCCCAAAAACATTTATAAAAATCTAAAAGATTATCAAAACCTCCCAAAATAGTTTTCTCTATTTTATAATTTTCTCTATATTAGTATCTCTTTGTTAAGATTGATTTGGAAAATTTTGGAGGTCGTTTTCCATTTTAATCCCGGACTAATATTTTATCCCATTTTGAGATATCTTTGATTTTAAAAATCCACAAAAATTAGCAAAAAATCTAGAAAATCATTAGAACATTTGAAAAATATATAAAACCCCAAAACATTGTATTTTCTATATTTTATTTATTTATACTAAAATCTATTATGGTATATATAGACTTATATATTCTATCATATATTAAAAAGGAAAAGAAATACAAAAATCTGAAAATATAAAAAGAAAATAGAAAATTATAAATTCAAATAAAAAATATATATAAAATTAAAACCCACAAAATAGATTGTATTATATGATTGTATATAATATTCTTTGGTTAAAATAACCGTAAGCTACCGTCCTTGCTCTCTGTGATTCTACCTCTACATACTTACTCGCCATACATTTAGTTGTAGAGAATAATAAATTTTTACTGACATTTTGTACTATCCATTGCTTGACTTATACGTGGGTTGATTGTTGATTAACTATGGTTTATTGAGCGGTCAATACACCAACTACGGTTTCACCCTGTGAAACCGTACGACCCTCGACACTCCTCAATTATCAAATGTCATTGTTGCTGGGAGCAATGAGTGTAGCATATTTTGCCATTTATTTTGTATAATCATTATTAGTTATTAATTGATTTATTTATGTAGTTAATGATTGATTTTTTTCACATATTCATTCAAATATTCTTTATATATAGTTCATGTTGATTACATTATTTGATTATCTGTACTAGTATACCTCTTTGTGAATTTGTTGTGAGGGCCCGCTATGCAAGAACAAATTCTTAGGAGGCCGAGGCAACCAAGCTTGGTGGAGACTAGTCTTCACCCCTTTGACAAATTGGAGAGGTTACAAATGAAACAAAGAGAAGACTTAGCATAGAAATAGCTTCGATTCATTTATTTGTAGGTGAGAGTGAGACATTTATAATTTATAATAATTGATACCTGGACTCTACTCTTCACAACGAGTTCTAGTGCATGGGTGTGTGTTCACCTTGGGTCCTCGTCACAGTTTTTCACAGTTTTATCACCTTCTTTTATTTTGCTTCCCAATGTTTTTTTATTTTTACACCTTTTTATTTGTTTTGTGTGCATGGAGCCCCTAGACTTAGGTTGCTTACCTAGGTCACTAGGTCCAAACTCTAACAAGAATGCATGTACTTATAGTCTCTTATGTTCGGATCTAGTTAAATAAGTAAATGTTAGTTAGTTGGATTCAAACTTGCGCAATGTGAGAGACATCAAACATCGCTAGCCGGACCCATTGTGGCGGGCACCGAGATGTCTCCAAGAACAAACTCTAGGATTTCTCTATGAATAATTAACATTTGATTCTTCACGATTAATAGAAGCTACTGTATAGGATTATTTTGTCGAATGCACATCGTCATGTACATAGATTTAAAAATTCTATTTTGCATACCGAATGGAGAGAGCTAGGAAGTACTGTAAATCCTTTAACTCAGCTTGCATCATTAGATTCAATGGTGAGATTTCTAACATTGCATCGACTTACATGACTTTTTTCACTATCTTCCTCTGATTTTGAGCACCTAAGACTAAACTGAAAATCTATAAAAATGGTAGGTGCTTGTATGCATAAAGATCCAAAAAAGTGAAATTCCAAAAATTAAAATAAGGGGATTGCTAAAAAAACTTTGACCTTAATTAAAATCCATAATGGGATTTCATTGTGTTGGGTTCATAAAGTCCTCATTATCTTCAGGTACCTTAGGAGGGGACCATAACCCCTCCCATGAGCGAGGCACGACCCGCTAAGGACTAGAGTCAAAAATCCAGCTTGTAACTATCTTATGTATCGCCTGGATTTCTGAAGTAATGGTGCTTCTATCGTACGTGACAAAGTAGGGCCTTGTCAGTGATGGTGTTCCCTCCTTGTGTGGAACATTGACATGGTCTGAAGTACTGAGCTTATGCCACGCCTTCATGGGTGTTCCTGTCTCATTAGTTTGCATTCGAATAGATCCTTGCACGCTCACGGGTGATTCCATTACGAGCAAGGTTCGAAGTAGCGGTTTTGTCTATCGACTTCCTCTCTCTATTTCTTTGGTTGAGTAGAGATCCAGGAAGGGTTACAAGGACATCAAAAAGTGCAGACTACATGTTATAAAGGAGGAGGATAAGTACGGGATACTTTTTTGTTAGTACTCTCTCTTTCCTATAGGGATAGTGTACTAAGGGCTTGTTAAAAGATATGCCTGAAATAACAACTCTAAAACTGAAAAGATAAAAAGCCGATCCTTCACGGCTTCACTTGGCGTGAGTTGGTGAAACCAATTTTGTATTGTGTTTTTATGGATTTAGATTAAGGTTCAAAGATCAAGTACCATGCACTTATACCAATTTTGTCATATGTGTCTTCCTTTTGACCCCCGCTCAGTTTGAGTCTTTCTATTGTTTACACTCATTTTTATTCCTCGTTGACCCCCATGTCTTTCCTCCTGCATCGATCTCCGTTTTGCTTCACGATGGCGATCCATGGATGGTTTAGTCGGGACCCCTTCGACACCCACATCGATTCCATAAACTCAACATCGTCAATAATTCGAGGCGATTCCCGAGAACCCAATCTGGACTTTGTGGACCGATCTCCAGACTCCTTATCTTCTATCCATCCTCTTTGACAACCCAATAGACCGGGTTCACTTTTGTCCCGCATCTATCGTTGTGAATGGGAGTCGATTTCATCTTACATCTTTTTTATTCAACACACTCTAGGATTGACCCTAATTTTATATTCATTTTGGTAGCTGGGATTCAATTCCGTGGTATGATTGGGAATTTTTCACATTTCAGATAGAATCCAGCCTCAGCCTTGGATTCTAACACCGAATTCATCTCCTCGGACTCAGGCCCAGAGATGGCACCTCAGGGTAAAGGAAAGGGACGACAACCTCAACAAACGGAGTCGGGTCAGGGACATGACCAGAACGAGGTCAGTTGTTGGCCTCCATCCAAGCCATTCAACAGCAGCTAACAGAGCAGGCTCTTGTTCAGACCGCATTTCATGACATGTTGAACGATCTATGGAACATACCAACATGAGGCGAAGGAGGAGATATACCCCGTAATGACCCATACGAGGAAGCATCGAAACAAATAAGGTAGAAACCCACACTAAAAGAGACATACAACCTTGGAGACAACCATATGATCGAGTGGATTCTCATTCCACCATTACATGCTCACTTTGAGCTCAAGACTCAGTTCATGGGTCTTTTACCATCGTTCTACGAGAACATCAACTAGGAGCCATACATTCACCTGCAGCAGTTCTCGTGCATATGCCGAACTACCCACTACCTCAATATCGCCTTGGACGTAATGAAGATGATGGCGTTCCCCTTAAGTTTACAAGACAAGGCCCTATACCAGGTCAATCATTTGGGAAAGGTTGCGATGACTTGAGAGGAACTAAAGTCTGCCTTCCTTCAAAAATTCTATCCTCTTGGTTGGCTCAAACATATGCGAGCCAGGATTAGCAGCTTCTCCCAGGATGCCCATGAAAGTATCCATGAAGCCTGGGAGCGATTCACAGACATGCAAGAGAAATGCCCCCATCACGAGATACCGATGACCAGTTTGGTCCAACATTTTTTCAGGGGCTTGAATGTGGAAAGACAAAGGCTCGTCGACATATCCTGTGGGGGATCTCATTTTAACAAGGATGAAGATGTAGTCTGGCAAATCTTTGAAGAAATGGCTGAAGGAGAGGCCACGCTCTCTTCATTCCGTGCAAATCAGAAACAACCACAGATCCTCCAGAAGCAAGTACACATGGCAGCATCTCGTGAGGTAGAGAGAGATGAGAGCTCCAACCTCAGCATCATCGGAGGCCATGTCTTAAAGGTTGACAATAACAAGAAGCCATCCTAGGATCTCGAGAAGCTTGATGTGATTGAAAAGAGACACAATACTTAGACAAGATAGATCAGATCACCAAGTAGTTGGAGCTGCTGGTGAGCACCATTAGTTATGTTCAATTGGCAGCACCATCCTCAGAGACTCCTGCTGAGAAGAAGGACAAACCATCATCTCAACAACAACCTCAGCTAAGTCAGCAGCCACCGACAGTCCAGCATGTGTATTATGTGCAGGCACTCGAGCAAGGTCCACTGCAGCACCAGATGGTGGTCTACCAGCCAGACTTCCTTCCATACTCTGATCCAACATTCCCACCACCATCAATGATTCAAGAAGTCAATGGTGTATAGAGTAACAATGCAGAGCTAGCTCATCCTACTGGACACTCACAGGGCCAACCACCATCCAATAGGACTTACCACCAACCCTAGGGTGGTCGTTATCAATAGTTCTCTCAACCTCCAACTCAGTATCACTAGCCTCCACAGTACCAACATCAATGGAGGCAGAATCAACAGTATGCACACCGCAGTACCGCCAGCTACAACTGTATATCCAGTACATGGCTGCACCATCTCAGCAATACATTCCTCCCTCCTATCAGCGGTATCATCTTACTCCACCTCCTCAACCTCATAAAAAATCTCAACCTCAGCTCCACAATAATCAGTCACAACGTAGTCTGCACGCTGACACTTTTGAGTTAAGTCATATGAACCCTACCATGGATTGCTTGGCCCAACTGGTAAAAGTCCTAGCGGAAATGACAAAGAAGCTGGACAACCTGACCGCCACCAAAACTTTCATATGGAGTAGGTTGAAGCGAATCCCAATAGCTTTAAACATAAAGAGCATGTAGAATGTAATGTCCAGTCTATGCCTATTGAGTCAGATGATTGTAATATTATTTTATCTAATGTTGTCACTCTAAGGAGCAGTAGTACTTCACCTCCATCTGTCACAAGCCATGGGAAGAATAAAGCTTTGACAGGTGAATTATCATCTTCTACATCAATTCAGCTAGCTACAAGATCGGATGAGGAAGAAGAAGAAGGAGAATCCATGCCAGTTTCCATTAATCTCCTCCACCAACAAAAAAACAAAAAAATCTAAAATTCAAAAAGACCAAAAAGGTATTCGCAGTCGATGTAAATCTATGCTAGCCACGGAGGAGCCGCCAGCAGCAGCTGATCCTATGCCATCCGATGGAGTAGAGGCTGTGCTTTTTGCTTGTCCACCTGCACCAACATTTTTGTCTCCAGTTTCTACTCCTTTTTATGATCCAGATGTACATAACATAGTGGTCAGGAATTTTGTTGTAAATACGAACAATGCTTTTGATTTCATTTTTGTGAATATTCCTTTTCTTTATGCAATATAAAAATCTAAAAAAAATGCAAAAAGAAAAAGTGCAATATCTGATCCAGGAGTTGTTGATATTATTGATAACTTAACTATTGAGATGCCATTGATGAAGGCCATGGAATACATGCATGTTGTAAACAAACGTCTGGAGGAGGCATGTACAAACAAGCGTCAACCAGAACGTAACAATAGATGCCGACATGTGAAGAAGCACGTTCTTACCATAGCCACAATCGTAACCATCAACAATCTTCCAGAAAAGAAGCAGGACAAAGGAGGGCCTTTAATCAGTTGTGAGATTTTCGATCAAGTTTTCGAGTGAACATTGCTTGACAGCGGATCTTCCATCAACCTCTTGCCCTCTTCATTAATTCAGGAATTTAGTCTAGGTTCTCTCAAGAAGGCACGGATGATCCTTCAGTTTGTTGATTGATCTATTAAGTGACCCCGAGGTCTTTTGGAAGACATGTGGTAAAGGTGAGGGACATGCGGTTTCCAGTTGATGTTGTATTCCTTGACATGGACTCTCCCTCACCCTTACTCTAGACTCCTGTTATTCTAGACTGACCATTCCTGCGCAATGTAGAGGTCGTGGTTGATTATGGGTCTGGGAAGATCACTTTCAGCTCGAGCAACAACCGAGTTACACTAGACATGATCAACGAACCTAAAGTCGTAACTGGTGAAAGCCATGCAACACCGCCTGAAGCAGATTGTGACTTCATTTCAGAGACCAGAGACACACCACTCTCTTTGAATGACCCATGTGCATAGGAAATCCTCTCTCTTGAGGAGAACCTAGAAAGCATAGTCGATGTAAGCTCCGACGACACTTGGGAGACAGTATCCAATTTTTAATGCATCTCTTTGATTCATATAATTCACTCTAGCTCAAAAACAATGACTTTATTGCAGATCTATTCGAAACATCATTAGAATATCAGCAAGACACTGAGGTCAGTACTACCTCTAGAGTTCAGGTATATCATCCTCCAACCAGCGCAGTTTCAAAAGTGATTGAGAAGTTATCCAGATTAAAACCTGAATTGAAGACACTTCCGACATGCCTTAAGTATGCTTTCCTTACGGGTGTAGAAAACATGTATCCAATCATCATCAGTAGCAGGCTGACCTCGGAGCAAGAATCTTGACTCCTCGAGGTTCTAGAGAAAAACTGCAAGGCGCTTGGTTAGCACATTTTAGATCTCCATAGGATAAATCATGCTTTCTGCTCACATCACATCTACTTGGAAGAAGATGCCAAGCCATCCCGAGAATTTCAAAGAAGACTGAACCCAAATCTGAGGAGCATCGTCATGAAATAAATCATGAAATGGTGTGACACAAGCTTCATTTATCCCATCTCTGATTCCAAATGGATGAGCTCACTATACGTAGTTCCGAAGAAATCAGGGTTCATTGTGGTTACCAATGACAAAGGATAGGAGATATCTACTTGATTACTGACATCCTGGTGTGTATGTGTTGACTACCACCGTCTGAATGCAACAACTAAGAAGGACCACTTTCCCTTGTCGTTCATTGACCAAGTGTTGGAAAGACTGGCTGGAAAGGAGTTCTTCTGCTTTTTGGATGGGTAATCTGCGTACAACCAAGTGGCAGTCGCTCCTAAAGATCAAGAGAAAACAATCTTTACTTGCATGTTTGCCATATGTGCTTTCAGGAGAATGCCCTTTGGACTGTGCAATGCACCAGCGACATTCCAGATATGCACAGTCGCATTCTTCGCCGAGATGGTTGGTAGTTTTCCCAAGATGTTTATGGACGACTTCTCCGTCAATGATGACAACTTTGATTCTTGTCTAGAGCACCTAGACAGAATATTTCAAAAATGCCATGAAGTCAATTTGGCGTTATCATGCGAAAAGAGCCCCTTCATGGTCACTTAAGGGAATGTGCTGGGTCATGTCATTTCCAAATGTGGCATGGAAGTTGACCCACAAAGTTGGATGTAATTGCCAATCTAGAGCCACCTCAAACAGTCAAAAATGTGAGTTCATTCCTAGGGCATGTGGGATTTTACAGATGATTCATTCGTGACTTCAGCCACATTGCTTGGCCTCTTACATAATTGCACTGCAAGGAGACCGAGTTCAATGTGGATCAGAAATTTCTCCTTTCATTCAATCACCAGAAGGAGTTGATCACCCTAGCTTGAGTCCTACAATCGCCTGATTGGTTGTTCCTTTTGAGATCATGACAAATGCATCAGATTTTGCAGTTGGGGTTGTTATAGGGCAGAGGAAAGACAAGACGCCCTATTCCATTCACTATGCCATAAAAACACTAGATTAAGCACAAAGAAACTACACTACGAAAGATAAAGAATTACTGGCTATGGTGTTCGCCCTAGAGAAGTTCAAATCATATCTTCTTGGATCAAAAGTTACTACCTATACTGACCACTCTGCTATCAGATATTTACAACAGAAGAAGGTTGCAAATCCTAGATTGATCACATGGATCCTTCTCCTCCAGGAGTTTGATTTCGAGATCAAGGACAAGCCTGGAGTTCAGATTGTGGTTGCATATCACCTCTCCACAGCACGATCCTCCACTAAACAATGCACCCATCATAGACACCTTTCTTAATGAGTCAATTCTGGTTGTGGATTCACTCCCTTGCTATGCTGATATTGTCAACTATCTTGTCTTGGGCGTAGTTCCACATGAATGGATGAAGATTCAGAAAGATAAATTCTTGTCAACGACCAATTTCTACCAATGGGAGGATCCTCTCTTATTCAGGGAAGGATCGGATTTTATTTGGCGACGATGTATTCCCCAAGAAGAGTAGCATAGTGTCCTCAAGCGTTGTCACTCGATCAAATCTGGTGGATACCACTACGGAGATAGAACGACAACGAAAGTATTGTAGTGTGACCTATGGTGGCCTACACTATTCAAGGATGATGCAGCATTTGTCAAACGTTGCATTGACTACTATATACTGAAAGGTACCCTTACAGCTAAGGATTCAATGTCCCTGAAGATCATTCGAATTCTAGATGTATTCGATGCTTTGGGGACCAATTTCATGCGACCCTTCCCCAACAGTCAGGGATGCGAGCATATCCTTCTTGTCATTGATTATGTGAGTCGTTGGGTTGAAGCTATTCGAGCCGCAGACAACCAAATAGTGCATCACTTTCTGAAAGAAAACCTCATCTCATGGTTCAAGATTTCGAAGATATTGATATCAGATGGGTTAGTCACTTCATCAATAGAGAAGTCAAGAAATTAACGAAGGAGTACATCATCGAGCATCGAGTCATGTCTCCTTACCATCCTAAGACCAAGGGAATGACAGAACTATCCAATAGAGAAATCAAGATCATACTCTAGAAGCTTGTCAAGTCAGACGGGAAAATTTGGTCCCAACTTTTGGACTCTGTCCTTTTGGTATACATGACAGCTTACAAGTCTCTGTTGGGCATGTCGCCCTATCTTCTTCTATATGGGAAGCCATGCCATCTTCCAATGGAATTGATTCATAAATCATTGTGGGTAGTTAACAATTACAATCGGGACTCACAAGAAGGTGGTTGGAAAAGGAAAGAGGATCTGATCAAGCTCCTAGAATTTAGAGACTATGCATATAATAACACATTGATGTACAAGGATAAGGTGAAACACGGGCATGCCCGACACACCAGACAAAAGACCTTCGAGACTAGATAGAGAGTATGCTTATTTGATGCAAAGTTGAAGATCTTCCTATTAAAATTAAAAGCAAATGGACAAGGCCATTCAGAGTTCAAGAAGTGTGTGACATCGGAAGCATTGTGATATCAGAATTATCTCCTGACGACCACCCATTTGTCATCAATGGTCTGCTTCTAAAGCCCTACCTCGAGCATGACACTTTCATGATCGTTGTCGACTCTATTCAAGTACTATGCCTTGAAGAAACATCCGCAACAGTAGCAACATCACAAGATTCAGATAATGCCACTAAAAAACTCTTCCTTTAAGTGCCCATATTTTTCATATCGTCTTTTCTTCTTGTTGTTTTCAGCTTTCGTCAGCTAAAAAATGTGTGTATGTGTACCACCCCTTTTTATCAGTATTCTACACTTAGGATGTTTTTTGCCCTAAGTATAGGGGGAGTGCACCCCTAGTTCTTTCATTCTTTGATCCTCTCCATTGTCTCCTCTTCTTGTCTATACTTAGGAATATCTTACCCTAAGTATAGGGGGAGACACTCTAAGTACGATCTGTTCATTCTCACCCTTGATCCTCCCTAATTTGTGTACAACCTCCTATACTTAGATTTATTTGATCTTAAGTATAGGGGGACGGTCAATTTCTCATTCATTTCGTCATTCCTTCATGTGTTTATTGTTTAGGATTTTCTATACTAAATATGAGTTATGTCTTCTCTTTTTCACTCTGTTCTATAAGAACATAGCTCAAGCTAAGTGTAGGGGGTCGTATATACAGAGTATATACTTTAGTCATAACTCGTACTTTCGTATTTTTAATAAGTATGGTTGTAATGCTATATAAAATACGATACACATACTATTAAACTCATACAAAACACTTAATAAAAAGTGTATATTATTCCTTATATTCTTTTTGTATATACTGATTAATAAATCAGGCAAAAATGTTTTACAAAATGTTGAAAAGAGTTTGAAAGTTTATTTGAAAAATCAATCGAAAGTTGATTGAAAAACATTTTGTAAAATATTGTAAAAATATTTTGTTTGTAAAAAACTATTTTCTTTGTGTGAAATAGAATGTTTGAAAAAGTATTTGCAAATATTTGGAAAATGGTTGTAAAAATATTTTGAAAAATCTATATATACTATTTGAAAAACCTTTGTAAAATGATTTTCAAATGCGTGTAAATGTTTGTAAAAATATTTTGGACTATAGTTTTCAAAATTGTTTGTCAAATGATGTTCAAATAAGTTTGAGTAATATATACATCACATCAAATTCTTTATTTATTGTATAAATAAGTATAAAAATGATCACATATGCCTGGTAAATTCTTAGAACCTAACTCTTGTATATATAAGATGCATCCCTGTGTAAATATTTGTACCTAGTTTTAGCCGAAATCTTTTGTTTTAAAAAATACCAAAAAATTTTGCAAAAATATTTTTGTAAAACACCAAAAAATGCATTTGCATCATCTTTTTCAAAAATCTGTAAAAAGTTCAAAACTTTCAAAATTGCATCACAAAAATATTTCCTACGTTGTACATAGCATTTGTATAGAATTCACATCTTTCTGATTGAGTTTGATAAGTGAACAAGTCTAAGTAAAATTTGAAGATTGGAGCTTGGTTGGACCTTAACTCTAGCTAGTAATAGAAACCTTATAGGAGCTGGAATTGATGTACTCCAGGTCTAGTTGACTTAATTCTTTGAGAATCACAAGAATTTGTTCAACGGATTCTTAGCTGCCTAGTTAAGTATTTCATAGCAGACACATGGCTTTTGTCAATAATGACTGAACTTGGACACTTACACCCTTTACTTGGCTCAACTCAGTTGGAGTGGTGAGGGGATCGTATTTGAAGGTATGAGACGCACACAAGTGGAAACATTTGTCCTCGTCTAGGGAGGGAGTGCACCCCAACCCATCCAGTGGCAGTGATATCTAAAGACAGGAGAGTATAGGTTGCAATAATGCTTCAAAAGAGGGATAGTCTACTGTCTCAAGAGGGAAAACTCCTTGTGTAAATGTTGTTATATATAGTATTTGAAAAAAAAAACTCCAAAAAAGCGAGCAAGCATGATTGAAAATAAAATGGCTACCAGAGTGTGCATATTTGTATAGTCAATAAGCAAGCTTGAGCTTCAAAATCATACATTGTAAGCCTGCACTGGATGATTTGACTACACTGGTCATGCATCCTAGGATAGGTAGCTACACTGGCTACCATCCATTCTTCTCTTCACCCCTCCTCTTGAGTTGGTTGTCACTTGAACTTAGAAGGGAATACCCCTCTCCTCGAGGAAGGAGTTTCTAGATTGGGGAATCCTTGAGTTGTCAGACTGGAGAAGTCAGTCTCTTTGTCATTGTAGTTGGGGAGAGCCATTATCACATACATTGTACAAGTCTGATTCATAGTCATATGAGTTGAAGTATTCTGACCTAGTTGTTGATGGGACTTTAGCAGAGTTTTGGGATTCTCGAAGGCTATTGTATTTTAAATCTAATTTCAATTAAGGTTCCACTCGCACTAAATTCCAAAGGTCCGACTTGAGCTCCAAACTTTGATTTTGTGAAGACTAGTTTGAAAGTTAAATTTAATCAATCTCTCTTCCTTTTTCTTTTCTTTGTTTTTCATTTTCGACATTTCTTGCATAAATGTTTGCTAGGGACAAGCAAAGGCAAGTATGGGGGTGATGAATCTCCATTTCATCACCTTTATTCAACCATTTTTTCCTTAAAAACCCTACCTAATGCATGTAAATAGCATTATTTTGTACATGTTAACATTCATTATTGCTCCATTTATTATGTATAATATTGTTTTTAATGTCAAAAATTATAGAATAAAGGGGAGAAAAAATAATAAAATACCTATGGTATTTTATGACCTTAAATCTCAAGACCAAGTCAAGAATTGAGTTGGTTGACAAGGAATAAAGTAGTGGGGAGATAATGGCCAAAAATACAATAAAAATCACATTTAATTATTCCCCACTAATTCATTTTTTTACATCTATTTTATTCTTTATTATTTATTCATCAAGTAAAGAAACTTTATACATGAAAGTTGTAGATAATAATGTAAATTAAAATATAAAATTGAGTTTATACAAAAATAATATATAGTGTATTTTTTATACCTAACATAAAAGGCCAAACTCCCAACTTCACAGACCCATATCTTTTAAATAAAAACTCAAAACATATCAAAATCGTCGCTAATTATATATAAGTTTTCATAAGCTATTTAATGATGATGGTTTCATATTTTTTGGAGTTAAGGTGTGGAAGTTAGGTTTTAGACCCTCATTGTATAATATACCTGAATAAAATATTCATTTTATTCATTATTTATTATTTTTACAATTTATATTTTTATAATTTTTATACATCTTATTTATAACTTATGTGAATATTAAAACTAAACTAAAACCAAAAAGAAAACATAAAATAAAATCAACCTATATAAATATATAGGCAAAATACCTATGCTAATAGTTGTGAATAAATAAAAGTGAAATCTATTCTTTATTCTTTTAGTCATTTATATTTTTTATACTCTTGTAAATATAATTTATATTCTATGAAAAATATAAGATAAGGTAAAACCATAAAAGAAACATTGAAATGAAATTAAATACAAGAGTACATACATAAATATACAATAAATATACATATACAGTTTTACCCCTATTTATTTAAGTATACAATAACATCATAAAAATATAATAAAAATATATTTATATACCTAAAAGTAGTTTATAAATATATAAAATAAGAGAATAAAATATACAAAATAAAAATAAAACAACTAAAACATAGATGAATATACCTATATAAATATACCCCTAAAAATTAATTTGTAATAAATATAACCAAAAAATAAATAAATATCATATTAAAATACTACATAAAATAATAAAAAATTTTATGACCAAAAATTAATAAAATCATTTATTATATTTAATTAATTATTTTCGAAAAAGAGGAATGTTTTGTCCTGGAGCAGACTGACGTGGACCAATCCCCTTCTAGGGAATGTTGACCTCAACTTCCCATCTTTCCTCTCTCACTTCTGTCAGAGCCTCGAGTCCCTCATCTTTTTTGTTTTCTTGATGTCGCCCTGTTGATCCTTCACCCTTGAGCCCTTCATAAGATCTCTTCCATGATTCACGTCGTAGCATCAGATTGATTGTAAATCGTTTCAGTTCTTCCAAAATCACCTGATACATCGTCTATCTATAAATAAGACACCATGAACCTCCTTCCCTTTTTGATCCCCCTTCGATCTTTGCCAAATATTCTTGAGTGTGTGTTGAGGTCCAAGTGACAACTGTGATCCTCCCCGCTCTTGGAGATGGCGTAGCGAGGACAATGCAAAGGTCCATGGTGGTTCTCCAACCACCCTACTCCATGAGCTCACTCTCATGTATAAGAGTTGTTTCTTTCACTTTTTAAGTAGTATTTAGTTGTAGATTTCACTTGTTGTTCTTAGTTTATGTTTTAATTGATTGAGTTAATGTAAAAATCCATCTTCGTATTTCGTCAGAGCTTACTTCGTGCATGCTCAACAGTTCTCCGCCACTCTTATCACATCCCCTTTAATTCCAAACGCCTTCTTAGCCTTCCTGAACTGCCCAACCAACCCGAACTTTTGTGGTTTTGTAAATCAGTGCTCCCTCCACCGCCACTCTGTCGGAGCACTTGCATTTGCACCATTTTCCACGCATTCCACGCCTAATCGGGTCGAGGCATTTTGCCTTTGACTTGTGAGTTTATTGGTGCAGGAACAACGCGGGAAGGACCCCATCTGTAGCATTGAGGTTCTTGAACAACTCCAGGTACAATCAACCTCCAGGGCTTGATCAACGAGCCCTAGACCCTTTCGAGCCATCCCCCCAGTGCGGAATGATGTAGCGATCATGGACAACATCTCAGCAAGCCAGGAGGAGGTCAGAGCATTGAGAGAGGGCCGATCGAACAAGCCTACAAGACGACTTCTTCCCCATTCTTCCAGACCCATCCAGGACTGTTCGATCGCGCCCGTTCTTCGTGTGCAATAGGCGTCATTGGATGCAGTCACCTATGACCATTTGATCTCCCCACACGATCTAATCCTATCTGTACAAAGGCGAAGCGTTATCGTACATGGAGCGGATGACACATAGATAAGTGATAGATCTCAACTGTCTGTTCCTGTGTAAGATGGGGTAAATAGCTAAATCTAACCTCATTTTTTGTATTTATTGATTAGTCATGTAAATAAAATGTAAAGCTCAAATAAAAAGGGAATTTTGTATGAAGGCCTCTGGTTTTTCTAGAAATTACAATCAGGCCTGTCCAGCTCAGCTCAGGTGTAGTCCCACGTGAGCTGGGAAAATTGCATGTTTACCCTGACGCTTTTGTAATTGTAAAATAGTACCATTAAATGTAATATACGTTATATATTTTGGTTAATTGCACAGAGTCCCCTAGAGTTTATGTTATTTACATGTATGCCCCTGCTAGCAGTTGAATTTTTGGTGCTTGAATTTCATTTATTAAAAAATAGCACCCTTGCTCTAAAAATCACGCAAAAAAGGGTTAGATGCCTGGTAGCATGGATTTTCACACCTCATTTATTTTGTATTTTTGGGCATTTTAATCATTTATTAAAATCAAAATGAGCACGTTTTTGCTCTGTCTACAGTATTAAATACCATAAAAATCGAACAATATTTTGAAAAATTCCAGAAAAATACATGTTGTCTACTTTATCACATTTTAACTCCAGATCAAAAATCACTAAAAAGGAAAACTCTCAGAAATTGAGAACTCCAAAAACCTTTATAAAAATCTAAAAAAAATCTCGAAAATCCCAAAAATAGTTTTCTCTATTCTATAATTTTCTCTATATTATTATCTCTGTGTTAAGATTGATTTGGAAAATTTTGGAGTCAATTTTCCATTTTTAGCTTCCATTTCAATTTTGGCCTAATATTTTATATATGTTTTGAGTTATCTTTGATTTTAAAAATTCATAAAAATTAGCAAAAAATTTAGAAAAATCACTAAAACATTAAAAAATTATATAAAACCCCAAAACATTGTATTTTTTATTTTACTATTATTTATCTATATTATCTATTGTGGCATATATAGCCTTATATATTCTATTATATATATTAAAAAGGGAAATAAATATAAAAATATTAAAATATTAAAAGAAAGTACATAATTATAAAATCAAATAAATAAATAAATATAATTAAAAACCCATAAAAATAGAACGAATTATATGATTGTACATAATATTCTTTGGTTAAAAATAACCGTAGGCTATTGACCTTGCTCTCTATGGTTCGATCTTTATATACTTACTCTATACATTTAGTTGTAGAGAATAATAAATTTTAACTCACATTTTGTGCTATCCCTTGCCTGATTTATATGTGGGTTGATTGTTGATTAACTAGGGTTTATTTAGCGATCAATACGCGAAATACAGTTTCACCTTGTGAAACTGTACAACTAATTCCTCAATTATCAGTCAACTGGGCGCCATGATTTTTCACTTAACCAATTTTGGGGTTTTCCATGTTAGATTTCCACATGTGTGTGATCGTTGTGATTACTTGAATTATTCGATCATTATTATTATTGTATTTCATCTTCTCTCTGCTTATGTTGTTCAGGATGCTTCCGAAGTTTGTAATTGTTTCCCAACTATGGCAACATCTATGATGGAGAATTTCACTACGACAAGTCCTCTAACAATGGGATCTACTACTACATGAGCAGGCAATAAGAAGGTGAATGGATCGATGAGTAGTACGATGGCTATGATGTTGAGACATGGGCTAAGGGGGGATAAATAGTAGGATCAGTATATGTTGGGTCTCTTGCATGGGTTTGGAGTGTATATTTTTCACACTAGAGACATGTATTTTAAAGAGTGGTTGAATGAGTAAACCCATGGTTGTGGCATGCACACGTAGGAGGACTAGAGCCGGTATGTAGAATGCGGCCTAAATGGAACTGGATGGCGTATGTGATCATAGGCCGTGCAGAGATAAGTTGTAGAGAGGGCTCGGGCCACGACCAATGCCCGATGACTTCAAGTTGCATGATAAATGAATGCGAGGGTTTGGGTGCATAAATGCGGTGACATGAATGTGAATCGAATATGGATGTCAATTACTTAATATATATCCATATTTGACTATTAATCGAATATGTTAATATTAATTATAAGAAATTTTAGAATCAACTATGTGTATGGTGATAGGAAAAAGATATGGATTTGGATTCGAATATCCACACAAATACACACACATGCATGTACACACATGCACACTCATCACCACCCCCTCACCCCCTCCCAAATTTATCATGTTTATTAAACAACAAACAATTAAAAGTATTTTTCCCATACCAAATCCATGCATCCCCTTGACCTATGCTCCTTTGTCTCAACTTCATAGGAATCTTAGCGGTATGTGCCCCATGTAAGTTGCAGCCCCTCGATAACTATATTTTTAGTAGTCCATTTGTAATTATAATTTCGATTGGCTAAATACTTTTATCAAGGTGTGTTTGTATTCATGTGATCCTTTTATAATCACTTCGATACTATTTACTAATTTAATCCAAATTGTTTAGATTACTATTTGATGAGTATTTTATCCAACTTCGTATCCGATATTAAAGATATGATTTTCTAAATCCATATCCAATTTATATCTGTATCCTATTTGATATTAGATTAAGTGATTATAAATATAAAAGAAGTCAAATCCGATATGTTTTCATTCCAAACCAGAATATTATGTTTAGTCTTAAAAACCGAATATTAATCTTTTTATCATCGATATGCAAGCAATCCTTATACCAAATACTTTTTAGGGCAATGATACAACACGAACTTCCTTGAGGTGAGCGACTTCATCTACATGATCATTAGGAGGGATCGAGACACAAGAGAAAGAACACACATTCCATAGCTGTGTAAACCTCGACATCAGGGCAAGGTCTTTAGCCACCTTGCTGTTTATCCTATAGCTGGGCTGGTAGCAATGTTCTTGTGAGGAGCTTGGCTTCTCCTTTTCCTGGAAGGTGGGAGCTTTGAAAGCAACCAAAATAAAATATAATTAATCACCAAATCGTTGCTACAAAAACTTTATTATTGCAAGGATAGTAAATTAGAATACAAACTAGCTGACGTGCATTTGCATCTAAATCTTTCTTTATTGTCAAATAATTGATCACATAATTTCATCCATATATCATGAAATAATAAAAATAAAAAATACGTATTCAAGAGCGGATCAATACATACAACTGAAATGGCTTACAGGTAGTTGCAGTAACTCATGCTATTTGTTGGACCTTACAGTACATATAGGTCATGCAGCATTTGAGGTAATATGCAACTGTCTTAGAGCTATTTACTCAAGATTACCAAAAGTTAATTCGACTTCTAGAGAAATTACTTAAATTATGACTGCAATGCTGTTTTCCAGCAGAAACGATCTCCTGAGCCTCGAGATAATATCTTTCATGCCTTCCTGTTGTCTCCATTTAATATTGTAAACATTTGAGGCAATGTTTTGTTAGCGGGATGTGAAAAATGGCTAGAAATGAGCATTTGAAAGAATTTCTCAGGTTCTAGAGAGGATCGGTTATGAACCATATCCTGGTTTCTGAGCCGGCGCCCTAGCCATGAAGAAAGCTGAATGCAAAGCATAGGAGGATAGAAACAAGCACAAAAGTCAGTAATAGCAACTTGCCAGCATTCATGTCCTGCTGCTTCTCTGCAGATACTATATCCATCCATTTCCAAGGTACTAAAATTTTTTTTCCTGCCCCTTTATATTCCCTAAGTTTAATTTAGGGGCTCATGTGACTCCCCCACCCCCCCCCCCCCCCCCCACACACACACATTGTATAATGCATGCAGTAGAGAAATAATTTTTTAGAGAACGGTGGGATAGATCTCCTTTAGAGGTCTAGCCAAAATAATGTATAAATCAAAAAAACGAAAAAATTACATCCGCCACAACTGACAGAGGGCAGTGGCGTGCCCCAAAACATTCTCGACATAAAACCTCCCTCCCCTAAAAATTACATCATTTCTAGCCAGCCACAATGCCCACACGATTGCACAAACTTTAATTCTCCCTTCCTCAAAGCCCGACCACCCTCCTCCAATTGAGCTCCAAAAAGAGGACTTGTCTTCCCAATTTAACCCCATACAATCTCCCTTTTGCCACACCTCAACAAAGCCGGGGCACCTAAAAAACAAATGATTAATGTCTTCCGACTCTGACCCCCATCGCATGCATTAGGTAAAATTCTCGCCCTCCTAAGCAACTAGAAATCCGCTCCTTCCTAAGCAACTAGAAAAAAAATCTTCACCCTCGATGGGATCTTCCATTTCCATACTCTCGAACAATCACTCCTCATCCCTGTGTCATCTGCTGGTTGCTGCTCCATGAGGGCCCTGTAAGCCTTCCTGACCGAGAATGTTCCATCCCTCCATCGCCAATGATCCCTCCCCGCACTAGGACCATTAATATTTCCCAACACGGTTGAAAGACTCGGGAACTCTTCAATCCGCTGCTCCGAAAGAGGTGAAGTAAAAATCGATGTCCACATGCCATCCAACCATATCTCCGCCACCGATGCCTCCCTGTTGGAAGCCAGCGCATAAAGCCACGGAAAGCGCTTACTCATCCTACCAAGACCAGACCAATCAGCAGTCCAAAATCGAAAATCCCGGCCGTCCCCTAACTGCAGTAGAAAAAGATACAATCAAGGGATAAGACATGGTGATCCTAGGCCATAGATTTATCAGCAATCACCACATCAATTTTGACTAAGCATCAATCCTACCTTTATGGCTGAGTTTGCCTCCTAACCTGTCGTGCTAAACGTAGAACCTGAACAGGTATGGAATGGCTAGACATGCTTCTCTTTCATTGTGTTTTATACTAAAGGACGTGAAATTATGGTATTTGCATTAATGCCCCATAACACATTTGATATTACACACATGTCCCATAATTCTTGGGAGTTATGCATATGTTACAGTGAACTTCCACCGTCTTACATGTATGCACCATTAACTTGCTTGTCGCTGACTGTTAAATCTAATGCATAACAATAAAACAATTTGAAATTTTGCATTTGTTCCCCAAATTTATTCATCTGATTCATTCACCTCCTTCCTCAACTCCCCTTCTTTTCTCCTCCATTCCCACAGCTTGTCCAATTTTCCCTCACTGCCACTGTCTCCACTTTGCAGGTCCCCCTACCTCATATGCAGATCCCAAGCATTGAATTAGGAGCCTCCCCATCCTTGTCCACCAATCCTTGAGATCATATCATGAACAGTAAACAATGCAGAAAAATAATCTGATTGAGAGTTCCAAGCCAAAGGAAGGAATATACTCTATTATTGAAGGCAATATTTTAACACATATTTCTATGACAAATCAGGAGCTTCAGAAAGCATAACAAACAGTTGGTATGATAAATATCGTATAGCTTTATTTGGTGCAACCATAATTGCTATAACATCGCATAAAGTTATTATAGTGCAACCAGAATTGCTAGGGATGGTTTAATTATCAAATCATGACAAATCCCATGAAGCTCAACCTGATAGTCCATAAATTCTGAATGTGCAATCAATCATTTAAAGGAACGCAAATATCCCAAAGAAATTATTATTAATGCAAAGAATTCCAACCTTAAAATTCCTTCTTTGAGACTTCCATGTGCATCTATATTGTACGGCATGGTAAAAGGAGCAGAAGGTGCAGATACTCCTCTAATACATGGCTGATATAACATTCTCCATTGACAAATTAATCTCATAAATCCAATTGATGCTGACATGCTGAACCATAGTTTTTGGATAGTGGAAGGAACAAGCTATTGCCATGATACATGGGGGTTCAGCACCAACTGTCTAACCATGATGCAGTCGGCTTCCTATACCAGCTTGTTCCTATGGTCTCATCTGTCTTCTCACCATCGATATACATCCATATTACGGACATAAGTTAGAAAGCAGTATATGCCAACCTCGGAACTTGCTCCAAACTCGAGAGGTGTTTCAGGGTTGCAGGTGTCCATCTCTTTGGATGGAAAAACCAGAAGATTCATTCTGACTTCGTTGATACGGTCATTAGTTGGAAGAGAAAAGAACATTGACAATAAGTACTGTCTTTTGCATACATGTTGAATCCACAACTCAGTCTTGACTCTCGAGGCAATACCACAGCATTTCTACTCAAGATAGGCTTTAGGAAGCCTGACTATGTTGTGAGGCACAAAAGATAGTTGTGTTTCCGAATCAAATAGGGGTTGCGCTCGAGAAGCCTTTACATTGTTCTTCCCAGTAGATTGAAGGAAAAAGATCACCAAAATCACTTAATTCATACCATCCATAAAGATTTTCTGAATAGGTTTGCAAGAAGGGAGTGGTAAATGGATGCCTCTACATCCTTGGTGAGTTATCTAAATAAATGCATATCCGACCAACTTGCTACCTGATATCTTTACAGTAGCTCCATACCTTCCACAATATCCTGGAGAAGATCAACACCAGCAATGCACACATGATGACAAGTTACTTCTGTATACAAAATTTTTCATCAGAAACATCATTATCAAAGATTGATAAAGCTGGAGAAAGTACTTATCGTGCCACCATATAGAATGGCCTTCTCCAATAGCATCTTTATTTGATTGGGAAATAGATTGAGATGTGGATATGAAGCACTAAAAGATTCATGTCGACAAACAACTGCCGCGCTATGGTTAGGATCAGACCTTCAAATCTAATTACCAACAAAGGATTAGTTACACGAAACCGGAGAACAGATATTAATGCTCCATGCTGTATGGCAGTCTATAGGCATGAAGAAGGACATAATCTAATGACTCATAGCAAAGCTTGCACTCCACGATTCCCATAAAAGCCTACATGCAAATCCATGTACTTGTTCACGAGCCAAACAACAGGGCCGTCTCGTAAAAGATCTACAAGTAAACAACATGCTTGAAGAGGTTCATCATAAGCAAGGATCATCTGCAAACCTCTGCTTGTGTTTCTGCAGTCACAAATAGCTGACAATGAGAGAAAAATGACTTCAATTAAAACTGTCCATGTATTCGTCCCATGATATATATACCCCATGGAAAAAGGTCATGTAACTTTGTGACTAAAATGAATCTTTCAAATCTCCACATCTATCCTCGTTATGTCCTTGTACACGGAGTGGTCAGAATTGACGAAATGCAAATAATCTCTAATTTCAGCTCATATAGAGAAAGTCTTGAAATAAGTTATGTCAGCCAAACCTTCTTCGCTTCAACAATTACCAAATAGATTCATGACCATGAAGATCGTGTGCTTTAAAACTAATCTACTACCATGGGGCATACTCGTTTGTTGTCATCTCCCCCAACAATGCTGCAACCAGCTTCCTTTGGAACTCCCCTATCATCCATTATTTCCCGCATTTTCTGTGCTCCATTCCATTCACCTACTGATGCATATATGTTCGACAACAATATATAGTCACCACTTGCACCTTGTTCCATTTTGAGAAGTTGCTCATTGGCAAGCTTCGCTAGCTCAATATTCCCATGGAGTCGACATGCACCAAGCAAAGACCGCCAAACAACTGGGTTAGGCTCAATATCCATCCCTAGAACAAATTTAAAAGCCTCATCTAAAAGTCCGGCACGGCCCAACATGTCCACCATGCACCCGTAATGTTTGACATTTGGCTTGATTCCATATTTGTTAATCATAAGAGAGTAGTACTTACGCCCTTCCTCTACCATACCACCATGACTGCAAGCAATCAAAACGCCAACAAAGGTGATCTCATTCGGACTCACTCCTTGTCTTAGCATATCAGAAAATTGTTTAACAGACTCCATGGCATGCCCATGAAAAGCAAGTCCTCCTATTATCGTGTTCCATGTCGATACGTCCCTTTCTCTCATCCCTTGGAACACATCAAGTGCTCTCTCAATGCTACCACATTTTGAATACATGTCTATAAGTGTATTTCCATGAAACAAGTTCATGCCACCATCTTCCGAGAACAAATCCAACAGTGAGGAATGGAGCCTCTCCCCAATCTCCAGCGAACTTGAATCAGCGCAAGCAGACAACAAGCTCAACATGGTCACCTGATCAGGCCGCACACCTGTTGCCCTCATTTCCTCAAACAAACACAATGCCTTTTCATACATGCCACATTTCGCATATCCTGCAATCATTGCATTCCACGATACCACGTCTCTACCAGGCACCCGATCAAACAGCTCCTGTGCGCTATCCATCTTTCCCATCTTCACGTACCCAGTGATCATAACATTACAAGATATCAAATCCTTTATGGGCATTTCATCGAACAGCTTCCGCGCACTGCCCAGCTGCCCTCTCCTTGCATACCCAGCGATCATGGCCGACCATGCGACCACATCGCTCCTTGACATGCCATTAAACAGCGCATCCGCCACCTTCAGATCCCCACAATTCGCATTGAAGTTGATGAGTGCATTCCTAACGAAACCAACATCCGCAAGGCCAATCTTGACCACAGAGGCATGGAGCTGGCATCCTGTGGCAGGCAGCGAGAGGCGAGAACAGGCCTTGAGGAGGAAGACGAAGGTATGGACGTCTGGCCTGACGTTGGCGTGGGTTCCCATGCGGGAGAAGAGGGAGAGAGCATCGGAGGGGGCAGGGCCATTGGCCGAGGCGCGGATGATGGTGTTCCACATGAAAAGGTCCGGATGGAGGATTCGGTCGAACACCTTGCGGGCGTAGCAGACGGCGGTGGGGATGGTGATGGCGGCGGAGTAGAGGAGCTCTCTGAGAGAGGTAGGGGAGGGGGCGACGACGGTGAGGGCATGGATCTGTTTGAGGCTGCGGAGGGTCCGGATGCGGAGCCATAGAGCAGAGCGGTGGCGAGGGATGGCGGACTTGCGGATCATCTTATGGCGGGAAGAGGATGCTCGCCGATTTGGACTGACGTCATTCTAAAACTTTGACCAGCATTCCGACTCTCTTTTTTGCATACTCTATCACAGTACATTCAGGATGTAATTTTGGCTTTGTCGATCGATCGCCGTTTAGTTGTGTTTACCCCCCTAACCCAGTCTCTCTCTAATGTTGGTCCCACATTTTTCTTTTTTAAAAAATAAATAAATCAATTTTCCATCGTCAATTCCATCAAAAAATAATATATTATGCCATCATATCATATAAAAATTATAAACTAGTCCACTTCTACTAATTTTTCCAAACTTCAATACAATCACATCACAATAACTACTCACTTTTTCAAAGTTCAATACAATCATATCATAACAAACCCACTTCTAACCCACCCTCAATTTAACCCTCTATCCAAACACTAAAACACAAAAACAGGTTACTCTCTATCAGTTTAACCCACCCTAATCTGCATACCAAACGCACTCTAAGGGCTCCTTTGGAAACATGGTTGATGTGGGTTGGGGTAGCCTCCCGTGAATAGTAGTTGTTTGGATGGTTATGAGGGTTGGTAGATGTTTGGAATAAGGAATGTGATGTGATGTTGTATTTGAGTTGTGATGGAAATCCAACCCAGTTATGACCCAAGAAAAATGGGGATAAACCGAGTTACCCCAAGGGTAACCCTCTTTCCAAACGAGCCCTAAGGCCCCATTCGGTAAGGAGGGTAAACTCCACACTCCCCCCTCTCCTGCATGAGCTCCACTATATTTCTTTTTAAAAATTAAATAAATAAATTATCCATAATTAATTTCATCAAAAAATAATATATTATAACATCATATCATATAAAAATTATAAACTACTCGACTTCTACTCACTTCTCCAAACTTCAATACAATCACAGCACAACAACTAATCACCTTTTCAAACTCTAATACAATCATATCACCACAAACCCACTTCTAACCCACCCCCAGTTTAACCCTCTATCCAAACACCAAAACACAAAAACGGGTTACCTTCTACCAGTTTAACCCGCTCTAACCCACGTACCAAACACACCCTTAGGGTTTAATCTCCAATTGCAAGTGTAATCACAGCCGCACATATTGTGTTTACCACAACCGTTCAAGCAATATCCAAATATTTGGGAAAATAACATGGAAGTTAGTAGCCAAATGTATTAGAAACTAAATGGATTAGAGAGAAAGGAAGGGAGATCGAGAAGGCATGCTTTAAAATTTGGTATTCAGGTAAAGATACGGGCAGAAACGTCATAGGAGCGGTTGTTCATAAGGATTTGAAGGATTGTATAGTCGAGGTACAAAGATTCGGGGATCGGATTATTTTGCTAAAATGGGTGCTTGAAGAAAAATTCTGAATATCATCTCAGTTTATGCACTGCAAATTGGTTTAAATGAAATAACTAAACAAGCTTTTTTGGGAGGATCTGGATAAAATTTTACAAGGAATCCCACAAAGAAAGATGATTTTCATAGGTGGAGATCTTAGTGGACATGTGGGAAAAGATGCTTCTGGGTATGCTAGTGTTCATGGAGGACATGGTTTTGGAGATAGAAATGAAGAGGAAAAAGTCATTTTGGATTTTGTAATGGCATATGATCTTTTCATAACAAACACTCTCTTCATGAAGAGGGAGGAGCATTTAATTACTTATAAGAGTGCCCCAACTAGAATACAGATAGATTACTTTGCATTGAGAAGAAGAGATTGGTTATGTTGTAAAGGCTGCAAAGTAATCTCGGGAGAGGCTGGCAACCCAAAATCACTTTATTAGTCTTGGATGTACAAATAAAAGGGATGGTAAAGAAAATGAGGGTCCCTAAGATAACTAGAACTAAAAGGTGGAATCTTCCATTAAAGCAATTGAGATTCAGGGAGAAGGTTTTATAAGACTTGTCTTGGGATTGTAGCGGAAGTGCAAATGGGATGTGGGAGGCAGTAGCATCTTGTATCCTAAAGGTAGCTAAAGAGATGCTAGACGAGTCAAAAGGAGGACCTGCAGGTCAAAATCAGACTTGCTAGTGGAGGGAAGGGGAGTAAGAGAAGCTAAAAATTAAAAGAGCATGCTTTTAAAGCTATGTCTAAGGATGGGATAAAGGAAACTGTCAAAAACTACAAAATAGAGAAGAAGGAAGCAAAGAAAGCTATAAAGCGTAAAAATCTTGACTCTAAGGAGGGCCAAAAGGATATATTTAGGTTGTCCAAAGCAAGAGAAAGAAATACCAAAGACCATTCTCAAGTGAAATGCATTAAGGATGAGGAAGGTACGTACTTGTTATTTAAAAGGATATAGAGATTAGATGGGAGCGGTACTTCCATAAGCTTTTCATTGGAGAAGGAAATAGGGAGATCAGTTTGAATGATCTAGCTAGTAGTGAAAGTTACTTGCATCGTATAAATTATAGACGAATAAAAAGAAAGGAAGTAGATGAGGCTTTTATAGGTTATGAGACCTGGGAAAGGTGTAGGATCGGATGACATCTCTGTAGAAGTATGGAGAGTTTTAGGTGAGCACGGTTTGACTTGGCTTACGAATCTATTCAATGTTATTTGGCGAAGCATGAAAATGCCTGAAGATTCGAGGAGTATCGTAGTGCCTCTTTAAAAGAAGAAAGGAGACATTCAAAATTGTTCAAATTACAGAGGTATCAAGCTGATGAGTTACACTATGAAATTTGGGAATGTGTGATCGAAAGAAGGTTGAGGTAAGTTTCCGAAGTAAAATAAAATCAATTTGGATTCATTCCAGGATGCTCAACTATTGAAGCCATCTATTTGCTAAGGAGAACAATGGAGATTTATAGACTTAAAAGGAAGAACCTCCATATGATCTTTATTGATTTGGTGAAGGTTTATGATTCTGTCCCATGAGAGATATTGTGGAGAGTTTTGGAGAAGTGACAAGTACATGTCATGTACATTAATCTCATAAAGGATATGCATGATAGGGCTTTATCTTGTGTAAGGACCCCGTATGGGAAGATTGACTATTTTGACATCAACATTGGTTTACATCAAGATTCAGCTTTGAGTCCAATTCTTTTTATGTTGATTATGGACAAGTTGACAAATCACATTCAGGATGAGTTACCTTGGTGTATGTTATTTGTTGATGATATTGTGTTGATTTACGAGACTAGAGATGTAGTAAATGAGAAGCTTGAGGTCTGGAGACATGCATTAGAGACTAAAGAATTTCGTATAAGTGGGTCTAATACATAATACATGAAGTGCATCTTTGATGGGAAGCAATGATGAAAGGATCGAGGTGAAGATTGGTGACGATAACATTCGGAAGAGAGGTTCTTTTAGATATTTGAGATCTATTTTGCAATATGATGGGGAAATTATTGGAGATGTTACTAATAGAATAAATGCAGGCTGACTAAAGAGTAGAGGAGCCTCTGATGTTTTCTGTGATAAGAAAATTCTTTTAAAATTTAATGGAAAGTTTTACAAAGTAGTTGTGAGACTTGCTATGCTCTGTGGATCTGAATGTTGGCATGTGAACCATAGACATGTGTAGAGAATGGATGTAGTAGAAATGAAAATACTAAGGTGGATGTGTGGACACACACATAAAGATCGGATTCATAATGATGCAATCATAAATAAAATTGGTGTAGCTCTGATCAAGGATAATATGCGAGAAAATCACTTAACATGGTTTGGTTATTTGCAAAGAAGATCAACAGATGCACCGGTTGGGAGATGCGAGTGTTGGGATGTTAAGCCAGCTAAGAGAGGGCAAGGATGGCCCAAGAAGTGTTGTAAAGAGATTATACAAAGGGATCTTAGTTTTTTGGATATAAACCCGAGACTAATCCAAGAAAGATCTGAATATAGGTGGAGAATCCATATACCGGACCCTACTTAATTGTGGGAAAAGGCTTTGTTGTTGTTGTAGTGACCAAATGTGTAGGTGTGAAGTTGGTGGGGCGGCCCCTTCCGTGACTCGATGACGATTATCTTATGGAATTTCTAGGGGTGTGGGCAATTAGAGAAATGTAGAACTATGTGAAATAACATTTTTAACGAAGGTCGTACGGTTTTATAAGGCGAAACCGCAGTCGATGTATTGACCGCTCAAGAAAATCATTAAATTCAATAATCAACCCACAATTAATTATCAATTAATGAAAAGCAAATGTGGAGCTAAAATTTATTATAACTCTACAATAGATGTGTATAGTGTGCAAGCACGTAGATGTCGAACATAGGGAGCAAATTAGATAGATAGGGCTATGAAACACAAAAATATGATTGTGACTATTTTGTTTATATTTCTTTTTATGGAATTTTTATTTTTTTAATTTATTTTATATTTTATATTTTTGTATTTTTATTTTTAATTTTTTGTTTTTATATTTTTTATATTTTTATATTTTTATATTTTCCTTTTTTAGAAGATATATAATTTAGCTATATATAGAGTACATATACATTATAAATTATTATAGAGATAAATACTAGAAAATATAGACAAACCAAAATAATTTTTTTGTTTTTAAATTATTTTTTACTATTTTTATGATTTTTTAGATAATTTTGTTAATTTTTTATATATTTTTAAATTTAAACATACCCTAAATTAGGGTTTAATTAAAAATCAAAAATTAAGATGGAAATTAAAAATTTAAAATCAAGTTTACAATTTTCCAAATAAATTTTAATCTAATAATAATAGAAAATTCAGAAACAAGGAAATATAATTTTTGGGATTTTTAGGTATCTTTTATGTTTTTATAAGTGTTTTTGGGATTTTAAATTTTTAAGAGTTTACTTTTGTAATGTTTATGGATTTTTGTCTAACATTGTAAAATAACTAAATAAATAAGATTTTTTTTGGATTTTTTCAAAAAGATTTTATATTTTTATGGGTTTATAAGCTAAACATGGATAAATAGGTTATTTTTTATTTTTATAAAATAATAAAATTGCCTGAAAATGTAATGCAAAAATATGTTGTGAAAGTATGTGCAATGAGGAGCGTGTATCTATTTTTGTGGATTTTTTGGAGCAAAATAGCTATATTAAATAATTATATAAAACAAAAAGAAACTACATTACTAGTAGGGGCATTTTGTAAATAAAATAAAGCACAGGAGCCACTCTACAATTTTTTTCCAAAACGCTATAACGGAATTAAAATGTTTCTGGATTAAAAAGAAATACACAAAAGTAGAGGGCACAACTGTAAAAGTCACCTCGCGTGGTCACGATGTTAGGTAATGTGACTCGGACCTGGATGCAAATATCAACAAATACAAGGGGATTAATGCAAATATTACAAAATATAAATAACTACAGATGAAAGTTCGAGATTTTAATATTAAGTACAAAAATAATTGGGTTAAAAATGCAAAATACCCAATCTAAGTAGGGAATGAACGGTCAGATCTGGCTCACTAAGACACATGTCAATACCCGGACGCCCAGTGACGCTTCGACGATCAGCGTTTACGATTAGACCCTGTGAAGGAGATTAATGGTGGAGGATTCACTCGATCTAACGGCTGATGTAGACCTGGGCATCGCTTGATGATCCGATGGTTGATGTACTTACCAAGAACATGGGCCCATCTAACGACGGAGGAGGCTGGTCGACGAACTAGGAAGAACATTGTCGAGGTGAGGTTCTCCGGACCTCATCTCCTACCTCTGATGCTCCTTGCTGCTCCAAAAGGGCCAAGATGCTCATTGAGGGGTCCTCTAACGGCTAGAGGCATCAAAAGGTTGTGATGTGCTTCAGAGTTCCTCCATGACGTCAGGGAAGCGAAGAAGCCCCAACTGCCTCCAGTGAGATCAAAATACCCCCCAGGCTTCTTCCTTACTACAGGTACCTGAAAAAAGAGTTAAGGGGGTTGAGGGAAAACTGCCTTGACCCTCCAACGTGCGAGGTGGGCAGAACGTGGATTAGGCGAAGGTGCTCGAGCAGCTGAAGGAGGTAGGGCACCCAAATCTTGATCCAGGAGGGAGTGAGGTGATTGTCAGGTGGAAAATGGTGGAGAATCATTAGGGAAAGGGAGTAAAGTTGGTGGAGTAGTCGAAAAACGAGTGAAATACAATGAATGGAGCTTGCCGGAGCTGGGCTCCGACGAACGTCGATGGTGGATTCTAAGTTACAACACATGATGAAAGCATAAAATGAGGGAAAAAAATAAAACATATGGGCTAACCTAAGCAATAAAAAGGAAGAAATAACCTTGAGCAGCACATGGGCTACGAGATATGTACCTCACGGCGGAGGCTCACCGGAGATGGGGTGGAAGCACCTAAAGACCGCGCCCAATCTCGCCTCAAGCAGCTGGAGGGGAGTTGTCACCTCACCAATCCTGAGCACACGACCAAGGGGAGCAAAAACATGGCCAAACGGGTTCAAAATGGGAGAGTAAGGAATCGAGAGGTTTTGTACAGACAGACAAAGGGGCTCTATAGAACGAGGAGTGAGCCACGACGCAATTATCCACAACCTGAGGATATCATATGGCGAGCAAGAGGGAGGATCGAGGCGAAGATTTGTTGAGAGAATCGAACCCAAAGGATGCTTAGATCCTTGGTAAGAAGAAAGTCAGTAAGAATGTAGGTCTGACACCCTTAGGACCTCTGTCAGAGAGTTGACCAAGGTCAAAAAGGGTCGAAAGCTCGTTGGTCCACGTGGACCAACCAGAAAATCAGATTAAGAAACTATTTAGAAATTTAATAAAAAATAATAAATGATTTTATTAATTTTAAAGTATAAATATAAAATTGTTTATTATTTTCTCAATTATTTTATTATTATATTTATTTATTTTTAGAGGTATATAAATACAAGTTACTTTTTAGGGTTAAATATATATGTATATTCATCTATGCTTTTGTGTCTTTTACTTTTATTTTGTATTTTTGATTTTATTATTTTACATAATTATAACTTATTTTTATATACTTAAATATATTTTTATTATATTTTTTAGATATAATATTTACACTAAAATAAGTAGGTATATTAAATACATAGGTATAGAGACAAATATTTCATCTATATGTTTTATATACATACTTTATTTTAGAGTTTTCTTTATTATTTTCCTATTTTAATATGTACATATATTATAAATAATATTTTAAAATTTATAAAAAGTTAAAATTATAAAAATAATAAAGAATAAATAAGATGAATATTTTAATCAAGTAAATTATAAAATAGGGGTTCAAAATCTAACTTTCATACCTTAGCTCCAAAAAATAAAAAACTACCTTCATTAAATAGCTTATTAGAAGTTATATATATATATATTAAAAGTTGTATACAATTAAAATAATTTTGATACATTTTGAGTTTTTATTTGGAATATATGGATCTAGGAAGTTGGGATTTTGAAATTTTATTTAGACTATAAATTTTTACTCCATACATTATTTTTGTATGAAATCAATTTTATAATTTTCTATATTTTTTTATCTACAGCTTTCATGTACAAGGTTTCTTCATTTGAAGTATAAAAATGGAAAATAAATTAGGTCCCAAAAATGCATAATGAATGAATTAATGAATAGGAATTTTATTGTATTTTTGGCCCTTATCTCTCCCTACTTTATTCATTGTTGTTAGTCATCCAGATGCCTAGGTCTCGGGGTTTAGGGTCATAAAATATCTTTGATATTTTATTCTTTTTCTTTTCTTTTCTTTATTCTATAATTTTAGCATTAAAAATACTATTTTATTCACAATTGCTACAAATAATGCATGAATGTTAATTTATGTAAACTAGAGGTATTTGCATGCATTTACTAGGGTTTTTATGGTCAAAATAATAAAATAAAGATGATAAACTGGAGATTTATCCCCCTATACTTACCTTTGCTTGTCCCTAGCAAATACTTATGCAATAAGTGCAGAAAAAGGAAAATAAAGAAAAGAAAAAGAAAGTAAGTGGATGAAGTTTAATTGTCAAACTTGTCTTCATAAAATCAAAGTTTGGAGTTTAAGTCAAATCTTTGAAACTTTAGTCTGGGTGGAACCTTATTCGGAATCGGATTTGAATTCTAACAACCTTTGAGAACCCCAAACTCTGCTCAAGTCCCCTCAATAGCCAGTTAAGAATACTTCAACTCATAAGCAAACCCTTATGATTATGAATCTGACTTGTATGACAAAGAGACTGACTTCTCTAGTATGACA
The DNA here is from genome assembly GCA_037367405.1 of Ottelia alismoides. Taxonomy (NCBI): domain Eukaryota; kingdom Viridiplantae; phylum Streptophyta; class Magnoliopsida; order Alismatales; family Hydrocharitaceae; genus Ottelia; species Ottelia alismoides. The sequence continues at coordinate 242,908 of JAZKJV010005717.1, read as the reverse complement.
ATCCAGTGAGTTATCAATCCAGCAATTCTTTCCTCGAGGAGCAGAGTATTCCCTTCTAACTTCAAGTGACAACCAGCTTAAGAGGAGGGGTGAAGAGAAGAATGGACGGTAGCCAGTGTAGCTACCTATCCAAGGATGCAAGACCAATGTAGTCAAGTCATCCAGTTGTAGGCTCATATGAATTGACTTTGAAGCTTAAGCTTGCTTATTGACTATACAAATATGTACACTCTGACAAGCATTTTATTTTCAATCAGGCATGTCCACTTTTTTGGAGTTCTTATTTTTTTGAAATATTAGATACAACAGTATTTACATAAGGAGTTTTTCCTCTTGATTCAGTAGACTATCCCTCTTTTGAAGCATTTTAGCAACTCACACTCTCCTATCTTCAGACATCTACGCCACTGGACGAGTTGGGGTGCACTTCCCTCCCTAGATGAGGACAAATGTTTCCACTTGTGTGAGCCTCATACTGACAAATCCAATCCCCTCACCACTCCAACTAAATTGAGCCAATTGAAAGGTGCAGGTGTCCAAGTTAGGTCATTATCAACAAGAGAGGTGAGTGCTCTGAAATACTCTACCTAGGCAGTCAAGAATCCATTGAACTAAGTCTCGTGATTCTCAAAAAATTAAGTCAACTAGACCTGAAGTACCTCAATTCCAGTTCCTATAAGGTTCATGTGATTAGGTAGATTTTAAGGTCCAACCAAGCTCCAATCTTCGGATTTTACTCAAAATAGTTCAATTATTAAACTCAATCCGAAAAATACGAATGCTATGCGAATGCTATGCAAAATGCAACAAATATTTTTGTGGCAATTTTTCAAAGTTTTGAACTTTTTATGGTTTTTTAAAAAGATGATGTACACGCAATTTTTTATTTTTCTCAAAAATATTTTACAAATGTCTTTGGTATTATGTTTTGCAAATGTATGTGTTATTTTTTAAAGGAAAAGTTTTTAGATGAAAATTAGGTACAGATATTTATGCGGGGATGCATCTTATATTTACAAGAATTTGGTTTTTAAGAATTTACAAGGGATAAGGGCTTATTGCTATGATATACAGTTTAATAAAGACTTTTACTGTGATATATATATATATATTCCTCAAACTTATTTGAAAATGATTTTACAAATACTTTTTTAGAACAATAGTCAAAAAAATTTTGCAAATAATTTTTACAAACATTTACACACATTTGAAAATCATTTTGCAAAGATTTTTCAAACAATATATATAGATATTTCAAAATAATTTTACAACCATTTTTTCAAAACATTTACAAATCATTTTTTAAAAATTTTTATTTTGCACAAAGAAAATATTTTTTTCAAACAAAATATTTTTGCAAAGGTTGAAATATTTAGCAAAACATTTTACAAATATTTTGAAAAGATTTTTCAAAAGATTTTCAAAATAATTTTCAAAAATTTTGCAACAATATTTTTACCTGATTTATAAATTAGTAGATAAAAGGAGTTTGAGTAATAATAATCTTTTTTATTAAGTGAATTTAATGAATTTTATAGACATTTTGTACAAAATTTAGTCATAGCTATTATTAAAAATACAAAAGTACGACTTATGGCTAAAGTATATACGAAGTATATACGACCCCCTTATACTGAGCTTGAGTTATGTCCTCATAGATCAGAGAGAAAAAGAGAAGATATAACTTGTACTGAGTACATAAAAGTTGAAAGAATGAACAAATAAGGAACAATGAACGAATGAGAAGTCGACCATCCCCCATACTTAGGATCAATTAATCCTAATTATAGCGGACTGTACACAAAGCAAGGATGATCAAGGGTGGGAGTGAACAGATTGTACTCATACTGCGTCCCCCTATACTTAGGGTAAGAAGGAGACAATGGAGAGAATCAATGAATGAAAGAATTCGAGGCACACCCTCCCATACTTAGGTCAAAGTACGTCCTAAGTATAGAAGACTGACAAAAAAGGGAAACATCTTTTTGGTAGAAAAAGAAAGATGAAAAGGAAAAGAAGAAAAGAAGAAAAAGAGATAAAGATGGAAGAAAAGATCGAAGAGAATGTACACATCACTCCCCCTATACTTAGGGTAAAAGAAACCGTAAGTATAGGCAACAACAAGAGCGATGAAACAGAATGAAGAATGAACACTCGGCTTGTCCACCCACCCATACTTAGGACAAAGTACATCCTAAGTAAGGCACACATGAGAATGGGGTGGATGAGTGAAAATCGAAGATGGACAAAGATAAGCGAAAGCGAATATACAATAGAGATGGATGTACAAAGGATCAAGAAGGTAGAAAGTGAACCTTCTTGTGGGACCACTGAAGAATGGATCTGACAAGGTGGAGGTTGATATCAAGGTCCACAGTGGATGGAAACTGATCAGAATCGACCTGGTGAAGATCCTTAGTTGTCCTCGAGTGAGAAGGCGCAGACGGGTCAGTGGAAGTAGTGAGGCTAGGTTAGGCATGGGGTGTTCTCAGCTGTCAAAGTGAAAAGGGACGAACTCGTCAGCAAAAGAAGTAAAGTCAAGATCGTCCTATGAGGTCTCTCGTAGGACAATACCAAAAGGAACGAACTCATCGGTGGAAGTATTCAAGTCATGTTCATCCTCTAAAGTCTCAATCAGATCACCATTCTCAACAAAAGGCCTGAATTCAGTAATAAAAGCAATAAGATCAAATTCGACCTTAGTCACATAATTATCTATCCTTCACTCAATGATGTTAATCGTGTAAATCCCCCAGATGTCATCAACACATCGCCAAGTATCGGAAGAAGAAACTCAGAGGTCTACGCTTTCTGAGTCTTCCTCCTTGGAGAGGAATTCTCAGGTCTCAATCAAATCCAACATATAGTAAAAATCTCTGATAGTCTCGTCAGGGTCATAGTCCTCGAGGTCATCCTAGATAGGTGTGGTGACATCAGGTGCAAGTTTCTGATCTGTAGTGGATGTGGTGATGATTACATTTCTCCCGTCAACAGGATAGAAGATAATCTCTCCTGATCCATAATCAATAATGACCCTCGTAGAGGCAAGAAATGGTCATCCCAGGATGATTGGAGAGTACTCCCCGGAAGAGGTGTCCATGGGCAATACGACAAAATCAGTGGTGTAACTCATGTTCTGAATCCAAATGATGGTATTTTCTAGAATACCCTTCGGCCTCTTGATAGATCCATCAGCAAATTGAACTATCATCCTTGTTTTCTTGAGAGGCCCTAAGTGAAGAGACTGTACCGGTGAGAAGGGTATGATGCTAATTGAAGCACCACCGTCAAGGAGAGTGTGATCACATGTGTGGGCAGTAATGGTGCATCGGATGGAAGGTGCAGGAGTATTCCTTTTTGTAGAAGGTGGACGGTGTGTGATGGCGTGAGCAGTGGCTATGGTCAAGGGTTGAGGATAAAATATTTGGGTCATGGCCTGGAGAAGTGGGGTTTTAATAATCTCATGAATGGTGGCCACCACTTCGGGTTCAGTCAACATTTTTTAAAATTTTTGGATCTCCTCTATATAAGGGAGGAGATTCGAATCATCAACTACATGAGGACGACTAAGAGCAATCTGTACAATTCCATCGAGGTCAAGGATGGGACAAGAGGTGATGAATGCATGGTCAAATGATATGGCATGTGGGCCCTCTCCTTACAGTCTGAATCGACAATGTGTCTCTCAAACTCTTTTGTAATTTTAAATTTTGCTCTTTTTTTAAATTTTAGGCAATTGCAAGCTCTCATGGAAATCCTCAAATGAATCAATACCGTCAGATCGTGAAGCATCAATAAGGCTCTTATTTAGGCAAGTGAGGTCGTCAATCCTTGAATTTATATGCTCCATGAAGTGCGACAAAGTCTAAAATGTGGACATCATGAGAGGTGACTCCAACATCTTAGTCCTAGGTGGTTGTGAAGGTGAAAAGTGTGATGGTGGAATTGGGTAAAAATATGAGGTTGAAACTTTGGCTGAGGCGGGTATATACAAAAGTCAGGAGCAAAGTCCTCCTAGAAAAAGGGAGGTGGATCGACTGGAGGGTACGAGGGATCCCTGAAGGTCGGATAAAAATCACTCATGTCGACCATCTTCGAATAAGAGAAAAAGACCGGGAGAGCACGAAGGTCAAATCAAGAGATGTGAAGAACAAAGCACAAATGTGCGGGAGGACCTAGGAAGCACACAAACAAACACAAACAAACTCATACAAAACAAATCCCTCAATTCACCTACTCAACTCGGTGAAGATCGTACAAGTTTGGTCTTTTTATCTTGTCTTTTTTAGAGTTACGTGAAAATCACAAAGTTGTACAAACACTTAGTAAGGCTTGATATGATATGGGTACTACTCCTTATCGTGTACGTGAGAAATTTAATACAAATACAATGAGGGATTACTCGCCCCAATACAAATGTTTTTCTTTTTAATGTATTTTAGGGTCAAGTAGTATTAGCAGTTCCAATTTTATTGTTATCACTTTCTTTTGGATTTATAATAAGAAATGCGCGTGCCTATCGAGGGATTCAATTCTTTTAGCTCCTAGGTGGTCAAAATCAAATGGTGAGAGTCAGAAAAGCAATGCAAGGTGAAAATGATGATGAATGCTAAAGCATAAATGCTCACCTTGCTTCCAGCTCTCTACATGTGAGGATGCTAAGTAGAATTGAAACCTAATTATATGCAAATGCAAATCGATGAAATCGCCCTAGATGAGAATATACTATTATCGTGAAGAACCAATGATAATGAATCGAAATAGAACCTAAGGGTCCGGTCTTGGAGTCTCCTTGGTGACCACCACAGTGGGTTCTGCAAGCGCTATATGGAGGACTCTCGCGGTGCATGGTTCCAAGACTAAGTGAGAAGCAATTAAGATTTGATTAGATCCAAATGTATACTATAGGAATAGGAAAATATAATTAGGTGTTTTGGACCTAATACTATCGTCGAGTAATCCTACAACTGCGGCTGAATTGCACAAAATAGAGAAAACAAAATAAAAAAGGCGAGAAAACTACGAAAAAGCCAACGAGACCCCAAAGGGGACACTCCCTCGAGCATTGAACCTCGTGAAGTGTGAAATAGTGTCTTGGAGTCCTGTTTATTACATATAAAATGGTCTCTCTCTCACTTGAATTACACAAATAAATGAAATGAAATAAATGCTGAAAAGAGGTTGTGTCTTCAAAATCCCTCCGACTCTCCATTGTGCTAGGTTAGAAATCTGATGCTGCCTTCATGTGGGTGCACAGGTGCTCCTAGGAGAGCCTTCCTCGGTCCAACGGTACATCGTAGTAAATTCAACAAAGAGAGGTGATTAGCCAATTCACAATTAATATCAAATAAATAGAAATAAATAAAGCACAAAATAGACAAAATAATCATAATCAACATAATGCCAATCTATGTATAAATGCCATTTAAAATAACATTTTTAATGAGGGTCGTACGATTTCATAAGACAAAACCGCAGTCGATGTGTTGACCTCTCAAGAAAATCGTTAAATTCAACAATTAACCCACAATTAATGATCAAGCAATGAAAATAAAATGTGGAGCTAAAATTTATTATAACTCTACAATGGATGTGTATAGTGTGCAATCATCTAGATGTCAAACACAGGGAGCAAACTAGATAGATCGGGATATGAAACACAAAAATGTGATTATGACTCTTTTGTCTATATTTCTTTTTTTGTGGGCTTTTAGTTTTATTTTTTAAATTTTATTTTCTTGTTTAATATTTTTGTATTTTAATTTTTAGTTTTCTATTTTCTATTTTCTTTTTATATTTTTTATATTTTTTATATTTTCCTTTTCTTTTATAAGATATACAATTTAGCTATATATAGAGTATACATATAATATAGACTACTATAAAAATAAATACTAGTAAATATAGTTAAAATCAAGAAAAAAATCTTTTTGGGGTTTTAAAATATTTTTAAAATTCTTTACTATTTTTATGAATTTTTAGATAATTTTCCTAATTTTTATATTTTCAAGGTAAAAAAATACCTTGAATCAAGGTTCAAATAAATATCTAAAATTAAAATGGAAATGAAAAATAGAAAATCATGTCCAACATTTTCCAAATCAATTTTAATCTAATAATAATAATAATATATATAATTTAGAATTTGAAGAACATTGAAGAAAGGAGGATGATTTGAGGGCGGGTTTCTCAGGAAGAAAAGTACTTACGTCAGCTACATTCCCAGGAAAGGTGTATCGCCCCAAGGTCGAAAGTCGAAGCTTGGAGAGGGGATTCTCCCGAAGATCAGTCTCTTGGGAGTCACCTCTTAGAAGATCGGACTTCTCCGAAGTAGCGTACCGGGACTTATAGAACTATCTTGTACCTCCAAAAAATAGATATTTCAATGGACTAGGACTACAATTTTTTGGATTTTCAAGTATTTTTATGTTTTTATTGGGTTTTTTGTGGTTTTTTCAATTTTTAAGAGGTTTCTTTTGTAATTTTTATGGATTTCTGGTCTAGAATTGTAAAATAACTAAATGAGAAAGCTATTTTTGGATTTTTCAAAAAGATTTTATTTTTTATGGGTTTTATAAGCTAAACATGGACTAATAGGCTACTTGTTATTTTTATAATAATAAAAGTGTCTAAAAATGTAATGAAAAATATGGCGTGAAAGTGTGTGCTATCATGAGTGTGCACCTATTTTTGTGGATTTTTTTCGAGAAAAATAGTTATATTGAATAAATAGAGAAAACAAAGAGAAGCTACAGTACAGACATGTGCATTTTTATAAATAAAATAAAGCATAGGGTCACTCAGTAATTTTTCTAAAAAGTTATAGATGAATTAAATTGTTTATGGATTAAAAATAAATACACAAAAGTACGAGGACATGCATGCAAAATGTCACCTCACATAGTCACGTCACGTGAGGTGACGTGGCGCGGACTTAGATGCAAATATCATCAAATCCGAAGGTCTTAATGCAAATATTACAAAATATAAATAAATACAGAAGAAAGTTCAAGGTTTAAATATTAAATACAAAAGCTACTAGGTTAAAAATGCAAAATATCCAATCTAAACAGGTAACGAACGGTCAGATCTGGCTTACTAAAACACGTGCCAACATCCGGGCGTCCGATGACACTTCGACAATTTACATCTATTATTAGACCACACGACGTACATCAATGTTGGAGGATTAACTCGATCTAATGGTTGATGTCGACATGGGTGTCGCTTGATGATCCGACGGTTGTTGTACGTCACCAAGAACACGGGCCCTTCTAACGGTGGAGGCGGTTGGTAGATGAAATGGGAAGAACACCGTCGAGGCGAGGTTCTCTAGCCCCACTTGAAGGATATTGTGAATCCTTACGCGCATCACGGAAGCATGTCGATCGCATCATATGCAATCGGAGCAACTAGTCACACTAGTCGCTAGATGCGACGGAAATTAAAATTTTAAAACTAAAGATGAAACCACATGATCACGAGAACACTTCTCGGATCGTTTCATCAAACCACAAAGTATAAGGAATACCTCTTGAAGCGTGATTGTGATCGCGAGATGCCAAACAAGAGATCCTCCTGTCTCAAGTCCGATCCACGAAGAATGCACTTACGGGTACAACAATGAGTCGCGTTCCTCCCGCAATCCTCAATGAAGGTCCAAGCGATGGCTCCCCTGATTTCGTCAAACGAAATCCGTCGTCTTCCTTTAGAGTAAGCAACTCCAAAGGAGAAGGAGATCCTCGAGTCGTCGAAGGCGAATGCAAGACGCTCTCCTCCTCAATATGCAAAGTGGACGGCCACTTGAGATTGAGAGGGAGAGAGCCCGCACGAGAATGAGAGAGAGAGAGAGAGTATTAGTCTTCTACAACTCTAGATGATGTACCTAGGAAGGCTAGACTAGCCCTCCTTTTATACTAGTTTAGGATCCAATGGATCTTAATCCATGGACACATAGATCCAATGGCCATGCTTGGTCTATGTATGGCTATGATTGTTGTTGGTTAAAACCAACAACATTTAGTTATATTTAAATTAAATATATGTTGCAACATTATCAACACAATTTAATTTAACATAAATAAGTTTATCAAGAGATAATGTGATAATAAAAAAGGGAGTCAACCAACCACCCTAAAATTTAGGGGGCGTCACTATGAATAAGTCATAGGTGACGCCACCTTTTATTTAGGTGGTTGTTTTGCCTCCTTTTTATTTTATCTTATTATTTCTTAATTAATTTTTGTAATAATTATAACAAAAATATCCACCAATTAATTCCAAATTAATTTGTGAATATTTCAATCATGCCATTGAAAAATATGTAAATCAAATTCACAACCCAAACTAATTTGTAAATTACATTTCCAATTAATTAATTAATTAAAAAATGTGAATCCAATACACATTATTAATTAACAAATACTATTTACATAAATTCTCTCTCTTCAATATATGTATATTATAAATCATATTTACAATACACAAATATTATGGATAGTATTATCCACATTCTTTAATCCTTGATAATTAAATCCCATTTAATTATCTTGGATAATCATTCTCACAATATGAACCATATTCATATTATGCTTGATTATTAAATCTCATTTAATCATCAAGTCTTTCTTGCTTGGATATGAATTTCATCAAATGAATTATTCTTGAACCCTTCAAGAATAATGTGCTTTCTCCGCAAATAATTGGAGATAAGGACAGGGCGATTGTATTATTCCATGTATAGTGACTTGGATATTGAGATCTTATCTCAAATCCAGATCTCACGAACCTCCCATAGATGCTTGATTAAATCAAGACCGCAAATCTAATCTTCTCACTGAATCTGAATCTCATTCAGACCAATGTCCAACACTTGGACTAAGATCGGATTGCTTCTCTACTGAAAGGAGTCCCTAAAATCCAGACCTGTTTCATCACTCCCTCGGAATGGAAGTGTCATGGATATACAATCGTTTATGATCACATCACCCTCAGGTATTCCTAATACCTGTACATCATGCATACTGGAAGACCCATGGTCAGTCCGAAGATCAAGATCAATTTTACATTGTCTTCTTCAGGGTTTGATCACTTAGTTTCTCAATCTTGGTCATTGGGAGTTGGTATCGATCATATGCTTTCCCAAAGCATATATCATACCTTCAAATTCATGTCATGCTTCCAAAGCACGATGACCATGCATGGAATTTGATCGGTCCCAATACCTCATGAGTGAGCTCATGTCTTCCGGTTCACAAGTGAACATGTATGATCCCTTTGAGAGATCGTATTGCTCATATGCCCTTACATGAACACCAGATCGCCGGTGTATATACCTTGGTTAGGTCATCAACCTATTGGTCTGCCTAATGTACATACTCAGTCATATAGCAATACATCTGTCTCCGGTCAGAGGATACGTGCCTTTGTTGTGACAGCATTCAACATAGGACTTAGGTTATCTCGATCTCGCTAAGTCAACCTATTGACCTAACTAATTGACACCTCCGAATCACTATTCCCATGTAGAGGAACTACATCAAGATCTTCACTTGACAATCATTTGACGGTGCTTGATGAGTTTTCTATCTAACTCCTTAGATATTCATCCAAACACCAGCCTCTATGATTCATTTAATGAATCAACAGCTATATGATCATCAAGATAGCCATGGTACATAACTCTAATTGTACAGAGGGACCTTATATTGCATTCATTCATATAATTTCAGAAAGGGAGTGAAAACATCAATAACTTTTATTGATAAACATAAATCTTACAATAACATTTATTGTAAGAATGGTTCGCCCAGGGCTCACATGTCTAACAATCTCCCACTAGCCCCCAAAACCATTCATGTACAATCTGTAAACCCATACTCATTACATGCTAGTAAAAAACCTTCTGTGTCAGAGGTTTGGTAAGAGGATCAGCAATGTTGTTGGCAGAGGCCACCCTGGTGATGATGATATCACCATGCTTTTGAATCTCTCGAATGATGTGGTATTTCCTTTCCACGTGCTTGCTTTTTTGATGGCACCTGGGTTCCTTTGCTTGGGCAATGGCTTCAGTGTTATCACAGAGTAACGGGACGGGAGTATCCGAAGAAACAACGCCAAGATCCAAGATGAACTTGCGCAACCAAACCACCTCCTTTGCAGCATCCGATGCGGCAATGTATTCGGCTTCTATTGTTGAATCCGCCGTAGTGTCCTACTTCTTGCTTCTTTTACTCACAACACCACTGTTCAACATGAATACAAACCCTGATGTCGACTTTCGATCATCAATATCCGACTGGAAGTCTAAATCTGTATATCCCAAGACGTGGAGATCACCATCCCCATAGACCAAGATGTAATATTGCGTCCGTCTTAGATATTTGAATATGTTCTTTACTGCATTCCAGTGTTTCTCTCCATAGCAGGATTGGTAATGACTTACCACTCCCACTGCATGGCAGATGTCTGGCCTAGTACACATCATGGCATACATCAAGCTTCCTACAGCTGATGCGTAGGGGCATCCAGGCATGGCTTTCTTTTCCTCAACACTTTGAGGAGCCATCCCTTTGGACAGATGGATACCATGTCCTAAGGGGAGGAATCCTTTCTTTGAACTATCCATACGGAATCGTTCAAGAATCTTCTTGATGTATCCATGTTGTGATAATCTCAGTATTCTCTTTTCTCAGTTTCTGAACAACTTCAGGCCTAAGATGTAAGAGGCTTCTCCAAGATCTTTCATCTCGAAGGTATGGGATAGCCAAATTTTCACACTGGTCATCATTCCTGTATCATTCCCAATGATAAGGATATCATCTACGTAAAACAAGATGAACACAATGGCGCTCCCACTAAGCTTCTTGTACACACAAGGTTCATCAGGATTTTGCACAAAATCATAACTCTTTATGGTTTCATCAAATATGATGCTCCAGCTACGAGAAGCTTGTTTGAGCCCATAGATGGATTTCTTCAGCTTGCATACTTTACCATCCTCAACTATGAAGCCCTGGGGATGCTCCATATAGATGTCCTCCTCGAGGTATCCATTGAGGAAAGTTGTCTTGACGTCCATCTACCAGATGTCGTAGTCAAGAGATGCAGCTATAGCTAGCAGTGTCCTGATGGACTTAAGCATGGCCACAGGAGAGAATGTCTCATCGTAGTCGATGCCTTCTCTCTGTGTATAGCCCTTGGCTACGAGCCATGCCTTGAAAGTCTCTACTTTCCCATTAGGTCTCCTCTTTCTCTTGAAGATCCATTTACACCCAATGGGTTTTACCCCTTTAGGTGGATCCTCTAGGGTCCATACACCATTCTTATGCATGGAGTCAATCTCTGACTTCATTTCTAGCATCCATCTATCCATGTCATGATCCGCGAGTGCTTCATCAAATGAAGAGGGATCATTGTCAGTTTCACCTGACACATGGAATCCATACCTTTCAGGTGGTGCAACCACCCTCAAACTCCTTCGAAGAGGTATGGATGTTTTGTCTTTATTTATCTCTTCAGTTTCTGGTTCAGGAATCTCATAATCCTCAAGGGATTCAATGAGTTCCTCTACTTCATTCTTGTCTTGACCTTTAAGGAAATCATCCTCCAGAAACTTCACATCCTTAGAGAAAAAAACCTTTTGGGTCTCAGGATCATAAAGCTGGTATCCAATACCATCTTTAACATACCCAATGAAGTAGCACTCACGAGTGCGAGATTCTAGCTTACTTGCGTCCATGTTCTTCGTATGGACCAAGCATCCCCAAACCCTCAAGTGTTTAACACTAGGCTTGGTACCATACCAAAGCTCGTGAGGAGTCTTTGGTATTAACTTGCTAGGAATCTTGTTCTCAGGATATAAATCGCAGTCTCTACTGCATATCCCCAGAAACTAAGAGGTAAATGTGCTTTGCTCATCATTGAACGGACCATGTCCATGATGGTCCTGTTGCCTCTTTCAGCAACACCATTAAGTTGGGGAGTTCCAGGAGGAGTGAGATTGGAGACAATTCCATTCTCTTTAAGATATTCTTTGAATTCATCTGAGAGGTACTCACCACCTCGGTCAGACCGAATCTGTTTGATATTCATATCGGTTTGGTTCTCAACCAAAGCCTTAAACTCTTTGAACTTTTCAAAGGTTTCAGATTTATGACGTAGTAGGATGATAAACCCGTATCACGAATGGTCATCAATAAACGTCAAATAATATCGATATCCATTTCTAGTCGCGGTGCTGAAGGGACCACATACATCAGTATGTATTAGGTCAAGAATACCTTCGCATCTCGTAACCTTGTTACAGATAATGGTCTTCTAGTCATTTTACCTCGAATGCAGTGTTCGCAGGTAGGTAAAGATTGAACCTGTAGAAAATCTAAAGGTCCATCCTTTATCAATCTATTGATCCTATCAACAGATAAATGACCGAGCCTTTGATGCCAAATCATATTCGAATGATTTCCATCCTCCTTGGATCTCTTGGGGTTTTCATTATTAGTGGTAGTGACATTCATGACACATTCATCAATGCATAATTCATAGAGTCCACCAGAAGTCAAAATACCATCCGCAATATATTTATCATAATGATTTATGATTAATTTATTACATAACAGAAGGAGTATCCATGTCTAACAAGCTTAGATACAGATATCAAATTCCTCCCGACTTCAGGTACATAAAGACACTCTTTAAGTACTATGACTCGACCACTAGATAATGATAGTCTGTAGGTCCCGATGGCGACTGTTGCAACACTTGCATCATATCCCATCTGGATGACTATCTTCCCTTGCTCCAGATTCCTAGTTTCCTGGAACAAATGCAACGAATTGCATACATGAACAGAAGCACCAGAATCTACAACCCAACTTCCTTCTCATCCAACGAGAAAACTGGTTTCAATGATGAAAGTAGATTTCATACCTGCTGAGGCTTTACCTTTGTCAGCAGACTTCAGGTAATCCGGGCAGTTACGCCGCCAGTGTCCCGGCTTCTTGCAGTGGTGACAGACATCGGTCTTTTTCGATGTCATCAGTATGGAAGCGCTAGAAGACTAACCAACTCCTTGATTCTTCTTCTTTCTCTTTGGGGCCGGGCCCTTCCGAGAACCTTGCTTCCGCCCGCGCTTTCCTCTCACTTGTGCAACCATTGCACTAGCAGAGGGGTTGTCCTTCTTCATGACGTATTCTGCAGACTTCAATGCAGCTAACAACCCAACGTTAATGAAGTCACCTTTGTTCATGTGGTAAGACACAACAAAGTTGTTGAAAGACTTAGGGAGCGACATGAGAATGAAATCAGCTTGCATTTCAGAATCCAAGTAGGCCCACAGGATTTCCAGCTCAGAGAGGTACCCAAACATTTTGAGTACATGTTCTCTGACAGAGGTCCCTTCCTGCATCTTGCAGCGAATAAGCTCTTTCATCACATTGTAACGTTGTGTGCAGTTTATGTCACTGAACATCTCCTTCAGATTCAACATAATCTCTTGGCAATTGTTCAATTCCACATGTTGCTTCTGAAGCACATTGGACAATGACCCCCAAGGATGTAGCACCTTGCCAGATTATGGTCTTCATCATATTTCTCATTATATGATTTATCTTTCACGGTCAGAGGGTTTGCTATCTTGTCCTTGCTCAACACATAAGAGATGCACTCCGCAGATAGGACAAGATCCAAATTTCGGATCCAATCCGAATAATTTGGTCCAATCAATTGGTTGAACTCCAGAAGCCTGCTAATTGGTTTCATGGACTTTATTTTCTGAAATTAAGAATGCACTATATTAGAATATATAGATAATTATATATTCAATTTTAAGATATTTGATTAAGGCATTTTTAATCAAATTCTCTTGCTATGTCAATCTTTGAAAGATTATTCCCTAATTTTCTTTCAAAGTAAGAGATATACTTACCGCTATATCTCAAACAAGATCTGGGATCTCCTTTCCTATCTTTGTCACATCCCAATAATATGAGAACTTGCGACTCCGATAAAAAGAAGCGGGAACTCATTCCGCCTTGCAAGTCCAACTTGCATTCCCAATTCGGTCTTTAACACCCGGGCCCACCACCCCTAAGATGATGTTGACCTGTTGTTAATTGAACCAACCGTCAACAGGATTAGAACTCGCTATGCGCAATCCACTATTGCCCCAATAATATGAGGACTCGATATTGGGGTCACTACTTATACGGCCATACTCTTTCGAGAAGCAAAGAGCCCGATCCAGATGCGCTTGCATACAGGAGCTGTCACTTCGGACAGGCGTCTCCTACATACAATCCCTGGTGACGGAACCCTTCGCCTTGACAGGAGACCATGGATGTCACTTATGTGATCCTCCACCTCATATTCAAATTTCATAATTAATTATCGTGAATCATATTCACATAATTAATTCTTCCAAGGAAAATACACATCTATTCATAATAGAGTATTTATTGGATATAATTAATTTAATCACATTAAATTAATCATTAATCCAATCATTAATCAACAAACTTGATTTTTACTTGAATAGTAGGTATAATCTCAAAGTACGTATTATTCAAATTTAATAATTAGAAAAATATACTCTGACTTCTCTGGCATTATACAGTCCCTACCAGCTGTCATGGCCAGTACCGACGAGAGTGGGATGGACCACATACGTTGCAACCCGTGACCCCAATGCTCTCCGACTAGGCACCATATCCGCCTTGGGAAAGGATAATACCAGATAGATCATAATGTACTTTGAGATGCTCATCGGTTTTTCAACCGAAATTATACCATATAATACACATCAAAATAATTTTGATTATATTATAAGGATATTTACTAAACAAATCCCCAAACCTATTCAAGAAAGAGGGTTTTTTATGTAAAAGTTGTCCAACAACTATTGTAGGATAAACTAAGGTTTTTTTTCATGAAATCAATGTTTGTTGATGAACCAATGATCGAGCTCAATTATCTCATCATTGTGGTTTAGGCAAATGTCATTTAATGAAATAATTATCTCTTTAAATATTTCGCAAATATTCATCACTAATTATTTCAGAAAATTAACAATTAATTTTCATCACAATATTTGAATGACTTATCACAAGATTCATGATAAAAAATGTCAATTTCCAGCAGTGACCTCCCATCACTAAAATTAAATTATCTTGATCAATTTAAATCCAAAAAATGCAATCTCAGTTTCCTAAGATTGCCTATTTAATTTATTAAAGAACTCAAGTGATAATTCACGTCTCATTAATCACGTTCAGATCCGCAGTTCCCGCAACAGTGAATACATGCATATTCAAAAGACCATATCTTGAGCAAGTGAAGTCCAAAATTCACAAACTCAGATCCTATGGTTTCCTTAATTAATGGGTAACAAAATCTAATTGAAATTTCGTGCTTAAACCATTTAAACAGTACTGGAAATTTCAATTAGACAGAGATGCGAAAATTGAAATGCGACAAAATTTTCGCGATTCTTTCAAGCCCAAGTCGACCTAGGTCTATGGATCATATCCAAAACCTTATTCAACCTATGGCTCTGATACCACTTGAAGGATATTTTGATTCCTTAAGCGCATCATGGAAGCGTGTCGATCGCATCATATGCAATCGAAGCAACTAGTCGCTCTAGTCGCTAGATGCGGCGGAAATTAAAATTTTAAAACTAAAGATGAAACCACATGATCACGAGAACACTTATCGAATCATTTCATCAAACCACAAAGTATAAGGAATACCTCTTGAAGCGTGGTTGTGATCGTGAGATCCCAAACAAGAGATCCTCCTGTCTCAAGTCCGATCCACGAAGAATGCACTTGCGGGCACGATGATGAGCCGCGTTCCTCCCGCAATCCTCGATGAAGATCCAAGCAATGGTTCCCCTGATTTCGTCAAACAAAATCCCTCGTCTTCCTTTAGAGTAAGCAACTCCAAAGGAGAAGGAGATCCTTAAGTCATCGAAGGTGAATGCAAGACGCTCTCCTCCTCAATATGCAAAGTGGACGACCACTTGAGATTGAGAGGGAGAGAGCCCACACGAGAATGAGAGAGAGAGAGAGTAGTAGTCTTCTACAACTCTAGATGATGTACCTAGGAAGGCTAGACTAGCCCTCCTTTTATACTAGTTTAGGATCCAATGGATCTCAATCCATGGACACTTAGATCCAACGGCCATGCTTGGTCTATGTAATGATCAATGGCTATGATTGTTGTTGGTTAAAACCAACAACATTTATTTATATTTAAATTTAATATATGTTGCAACATTATCAACACAATTTAATTTAACATAAATAAGTTCATCAAGAGATAACGTGATAATAAAAAAGGGAGTCAGCCAACCACCCTAAAATTTAGGGGGCGTCTCCTATGAATAAGTCATAGGTGACGCCACCTTTTATTTAGGTGGTTGTTTTGCCTCCTTTTTATTTTATCTTATTATTTCTTAATTATTTTTTTTAATAACAATTATCACAAAATATCCACCAAATTAATTCCAAATTAATTTGTGAATATTTCAATCATGCCATTGAAAAATACATGAATCAAATTCACAACCCAAACTAATTTGTAAATTACATTTCCAACTAATTAATTAATGTGAATCCAATCCACATTATTAATTAACAAATGCTATTTACATAAATTCTCTCCCTTCAATATATGTATATTATAAATCATATTTATATATACAAATATTATGGATAGTATTATCCACATTCTTTAATCGTTGATAATTAAATCCCATTTAATTATCTTGGATAATCATTCTCACAATATGAATCATACTCATATTATGCTTGATAATTAAATCTCATTTAATCATCAAGTATTTCTTGCTTGGATATGAATTTTATCAAATGAATTATTCTTGAACCCTTCAAGAATAATGTGCTTTCTCCGTAGATACTTGGAGATAAGGACATGGCGATTGTATTATTCCACGTATAATGACTTGGATATTAAGATCATATCTCAAATCCAGATCTCACGAACCTCCCACAGATGCTTGATTAAATCAAGATCACAAATCTAATCTTCTCATTGAATCTGAATCTCATTCAGACCAATGTCCAACACTTGGACTAAGATCGGATTGCTTCTCTATTGAAAGGAGTCACTAAAATCCAGACCTGTTTCATCACTCCCTCAGAATGGAAGCGTCATGGATATACAATCGTTTATGATCCCATCACCCTCAGGAATTCCTAATACCTGTACATCATGCATACTGGAAGGTCCATGGTCAACCTGAAGATCAAGATCAATTTTACACTGTCTTCTTCAGGGTTTTATCACTAAGTTTCTCAATCCTGGTTGTTGGGAGTTGGTATCGATCATATGCTTTCCCTAAGCATATATCATACCTTCAAATTCATGTCATGCTTCCAAAGCATGATGACCATGCATGGAATTTGATCGGTCCCAATACCTCATGAGTGAGCTCATGTCTTCCGATTCACAAGTGAACCTGTATGATCCCTTTGAGAGATCGTATTGATCATATGCCCTTATATGCACACCAGCTCGCTGGTGTATAGACCTTGGTTAGGTTATCAACCTATTGGTCTACCAAATGTACACACTCAGACATATAGCAATACATCTGTCTCCGATCAGAGGATGCGTGCCTATGTTGTGACAGCATTTAACATAGGACTTAGGTTATCTCGATCTCTCTAAGTCAACCCATTGACCTAACTAATATGACACCTCCGAATCACTATTCCCATGTAGAGGACCTGCATCGAGAGGTCGGTCAGATATCAACCTATGTGAGAAAGGATTGCCATCTCCTACTCAGATTGGATATCTTCACTTGATAATCATTTAATGGTGCTTGATGAGTCCTCTATCTAACTCCTTAGATATTCATCCAAACACCAGCCTCTATGATTGATTTAATGAATTAATAGCTATATGATCATCAAGATAGCCATGGTACATAACCCTAATTGTACAGAGGGACCCTATAGGTCATTCATTCATATAATTTTAGAAAGGGAGTGAAAACATCAATAACGTTTATTGATAAACATAAATATTACAATAACATTTATTGTAAGAATGGTTCGCCCATGGCTCACATGTCTAACACCACTCTCCCTCCTCTGATGCTCCTTGCTGCTATAAAAAGGGCCAAGATGCTCATGCAGAAATCCTCTAACGGTTGGAGGCATCAAAAGGCCATGAAGTTCTTCAGAGTTCCTCCACGATGCCAAGGAAGAGAAGAAGCCCTAGGTGCCTCCAGTGAGATCAAAATAGCCCCCAGGCTTTTTCCTTGCTCCAAGTACCTACGAAGAGAGTTAAGAGAGTCGAGGGCAAACTACCTCAATCTTGCAGCACACGAGGTGGGCGGAATGTGGACTGGACGGAGGTACTCCGGTGGCTGAAGGAGTTGGGGCGCCCAAATCTCGATCCAGGAGGGAGCCAGGTGATCGACAGTTGGAAACTGGTGGAGAGGCGTTAGGGAAAGGGAGTGAAGGCAGTGGATTTGTCAGAAAATAAGTGAAATACAATGAATAGAGCTCGTCAGAGATGGGCTCCGACGAACGTCAATGGTGGATTCTAAGCTACAATACGTGATTAAAGCATAAAATGAGGGAAAAAAATAAAATCTATGGGCTAACCTAATCTAGAAAGAGGAAGAAAGAACCTCAAGAAGCATCGGGGATTCGAGATGTGTACCTCACAACGGAGGCTTGTCGGAGGTGGGGTGGAATCACCTAAAGACCTCGTTCGAGCTCGCCTCAAGTAGTAGGAGGGACGTTGTCACCTCACCAATCCTGAGCACACGACCAAAGGGAGCAAAAATGGGGCCAAAAGGGGCTTCAAAATGGGAGAGGAAGGAATCAAGAGGTTTTGTACAGGAATACGAAGGGGCTCCAAAGAACGAGGAACGGGCAGCGACGCAGCGATCCACAACCCGAGGATATCATCTGGCGAGCAAGAGGGAGGATGGAGGCGAGGATTTGGTAAAGGAATCGAACCCAAAGGATGCTTAGATCCTTGGAAAAAATTCTAGAAAGTCGGTAAGAATGTAGGTCTGACACCCTTAGGACCTTGGTTAGAGAGTTGATCGAGGTCAAAAAAGGGTGAAAGCTGATTGGTCCACATTGACCAACCCGAAAATCAGACAGAGAAATTATTTAGAAATTTAATAAAAAAAGTGATTTTATTGATTTTAAATTAAAAAATATTTTTTTTGTATTTTCTAAATTTTTTTATTATGATATTTATTTATTTTAGAGGTATATAATTACAAGTTACGTTTTAGGTTTAAATTATTGGTATATTCATCTATTCTTTTGCATCTTTTATTTTGTATTTTGTATTTTATTATTTTAATTTATTATTTTACTTAACCATATTTTATTTTTAGATACTTAGTATTTTATTATATTTTTAGATATAATATCTATACTTAAATAAATAGGTATATTAATATATATGTATAGATATAGGTATTTCCTCTATATGTTTTATATACATACATTATTTTAGTGTTTTCTTTATTGTTTTATTCATTTTTGAATGTGTATCTATATTATAAATAATATTTACAAAATTATAAAATTATAAAAAATTGTACAAATAATAGAATAAATTAAATGATTATTTTAATCCGGTAAATCATAC
Source organism: Ottelia alismoides (assembly GCA_037367405.1). Classification (NCBI taxonomy): domain Eukaryota; kingdom Viridiplantae; phylum Streptophyta; class Magnoliopsida; order Alismatales; family Hydrocharitaceae; genus Ottelia; species Ottelia alismoides. The sequence continues at coordinate 223,258 of JAZKJV010005717.1, read as the reverse complement.
AATAGGGGTCTAAAACCTAACTTTCACATCTTAACTCCAAAAAATATGAAACTACCATCATTAAATAGCTTATTAAATGTTATATGCAATTAAAGGTGATTTTGATATATTTCGAGTTTTTATTTTTAATATATGGGCCTGTGAAGTTGGCATTTTGGAATTGTATTTAGATTGTAACTTTTACTATGTATGTTATTTTTGTATGAATTCAATTTTGTATTTTTCTATATTTTTTTATCTACAACTTTATGTCTTCATTTGAAGTATAAAAGGTAGAAAATAAAAAAGTTCCGAAAAAAAGCATAATGAATGAATTAATGAATAGGAATTTTATTGTATTTTTGGCCCTTATCTCCCCCTATTTATTCCTTGTCGATCTAGTCATCAAGATGCCTAGGTCTCAAAGTTTAGGGTCATAAAATATCTTTGACATTTTATTCTTTTTATTTTCTTTATTCTATAATTTTGGCATTAAAAACACTATTTTATACACAATGTGTACAACAATGCATGAATGTTAATTTATAAAAATTTATGGTATTTACATGCATTTAATAGGGTTTTAAGGCCAAAATGATAGAATAAATGTGATGGAATGGATATTCATCATTGTAGAAGCACTCCTTGGTGCGTGGCAAGCTGACGTGGTGTGCTTACAAGAAATAAATCTAGAGATGCAGGACACCTTCCTTTGGAAGTCAATTTCAGGGAGCAAGCCCTCATAGTTCAGAGCAATACCTTCTATTTTGGGAATCTGGTGGTATTCTTATTGGTCGGAATGGAGATCTAGAGAAGATGGCTGGCATCATTGAGAATAATATTCATTGTATGTTGTGCTCCTTCATAAGTAGGATGATGTCTGTGTCCTCATATCAATGGTATGTAGAACATTTGGTGTTGGCAGGGCCTCGTCCCTTTGGGAGGAGTTACTTCTAGAGAGATCTAAATTTCCTAATCTTCCATGGCTTGTTGAGGGTGACCTTACTGTCACTTTGCTAGTGGCAGACCGACCACATGAGAGATGAGGGTTGATAATCCAGATTTCGTAAGGGTCTAAATATGTCTCATACAAGGCAAAGACATAGTAGTTGTGGCGACCCCACGAAAAACCTCGATTAATCAATAATTAACCCACAATTAAATATCAGTCAATGGAATAAAAATGTGGAGTTAAAATTTATTTTATTTATCTCTACAAAATGTGTGTATAGTGTAAGTAGTGTAAGTGTCGAACACATGGACCAGAAAAGGACTGATTGTGTTGTGGAGAGCTAAATGTGATTGTGAACTCTTTGTCTATATTTCTCTTTGTAGGTTTTTTTAATTTTTAAATTTTATTTTTTTCTTTATGTTTTTGTATTTGGTTCTAAATTTTCTGTTTTTATATTTTCTTTTTGGGTTTTTGGATTTTTTTTAATTTTAAAATATACAGTATGGCTATATATATGGTATGTATACGATGTACGCTTATATAAATATATAGAGTAATAAAAATATAAAATTAAACAAATAAAATATTTTATGGTATTTAAATCTATATACTATTTTTCTTTTTTAGAAAATTTTGCTATTTTTTAAATATTTTTAATGTCAAAAAGTCCCTAAATCTGGGTTTAATTAAATACATGAAATTGAAATGAAGAGGAAAAATCACAAAAGAGTTCCAAAACTCTTCAAATTATTTTTAATACATAAATAATATAAATAAAATTACAATATAGAAAACTAGATTTCAGATTTTTAGGAATTTTATAAATTTTTATAATGGATTTTGGGTTTTTTTAACTTTTATGAGCTTTTTCTATTTTTAGTGATCTTTGGTATAAAGGTTAAAAATACATAAGTAATATATTTATATATATATTTGGAAATTTTTTGAAATGATTTTATATTTTTTTAGATTTTTAAGTCAAACAAGGTCCTTTTGTACTCTTATTGATTTTTAATAAATAGATAAAAGTCTTACGATGCAAAAATAAATATACGTGGAAATACATGCATCCAGGATCTTAAGTCTATTTTTGATGATTTTTTAGAGCATAATTGGTATTTAATTAAATAAAGGAAACAAAGAGAAACTACAATACTAACAGGGACATTTTTATAAATAAAATATAGTCCACGGGGCTCATTACAATTTTCCCAAAATTATATAAAATAATTAAAAATTTACAGGTCTAAATACATATCAACACCAATAAGGGATCTTCTGCAAAATGCATGCACCTCACGCACACAAACACATGAGGTGACGTGGTAGAGGACCTAAGCGCAATTACAATGAAGTACTTGGCTCAAATGCAAATATTCTAAAAAGTTTAAACTAGTTAATTATTTTACAGAAGCAAATATAAAAACTACAAAAGTTTTCAGTTGTAATTTATCCCCACTTAGCGGCTTGATCAAACAAATGGGTCACTTACTTAACAAGTGGTCACTCCATAGTTGCTGATAACGGTTTGGCCACTGACGGTTTAGATTAGATCGCCTGGATGGATCTAACAATAATGGCACGATGTGATCCGACTTTGACTGCTCAAATTGGGGGGTGTCATTCTTGATCTAATGGCGAGAGGGACACTTGGAAGAATGGCCGACGAACCCGTCCCAAACGATTTTCGATCAGATCGTGTGTGTTGCTCTGGAGATCTAGGGATCTTATTTTAGATGATTCACATTCCTCTCAGCCCCCTGTAGCTACCAGTACCTTAAGAGATGTGCAGGGATCATCAGTGTGTCCTTGGAGCTCAAAGTCCTCTTCGTCTTCCTAGAAGCTTTTTTCACGATCCAGACGAGGCTCAAATGCCTCCTTCTCGACATGGAGAGAGTCTAGAGAACTTGACAATGATATGGCAAGAAGGACGATACTATTATTGTTGAAGATAGGGTGCAAGATGATATGGAAGCGGTGAGGTCCAACATAGGGTGGAGGAGGGACCTCGAATCACAGATCCTAGGGGGTCTGGTTGGGCTGATGAGTTGTAAAGATGCAGAAGGTGTAGGCTAAGGTGTGAAGGTGGTCTGTGGGGGTATTATAGAGTTAACGTTGTATGAAGGTGGTTGCTAGAGGGGAGCTCTGGTGAGGAATTAACTACCACTTCAAACTAAATACAAAATTAAACAATGAAATGAAAGCATAGGCTTAACCCTAAGCACTACAACTATATAACTAGCTAAGAAAATCAAAGAAAAATCAACTCGAATGGCTAGAAGCCATAAACGTGTACCTCGACAGCCAGATGGCTAGAGATCACTTCGAAACCACTATTTTGATCCAAACCAAGAGTTGGGCGAGCTCCCTGTCACAGAGTTCAAGCCCTGAGGCACAAAAGGAAGGGACAAAGGGGCAAAAAGGGACTCGAAAAATGTGAGAAAGATTGGAAGGGGGATATGTACAACGTGACAAGTGGTGATCTACCAGGGTAGATCACGAGTGCCTCAATGGTGTTCTGCCCTAGGAGATGGGTAGGCGTGGATCATTGTTGTATAGAGAAGATTTTCTATGAAGGATCCTATCTTCATCGAGCCACGAATCAATGACTAGAAAATCGATAAAACAAGGAGGTATGAAGCTCTGATGAGGACTATGACCTGGGGTCAGAGTTGACCCTGGATCAACGGATGGCATGGCCTGATAGGGACACATTATCCGTAAAAAGACAAAGTTAAATAAAAATATTAAAAATAAATTAAAATAAATTAATAAGAGATTTTATTATTTTTAGGTTATAATACAAAAAAGTGTTTATTATTTTTCATAGTATTTTATTATGATTTTTATTTATTTTTTACATCTTTGTAATTATAAGTTACCTTTAGGGTATAGATATATGTATATTTATCTAGGTATTGTATACTTTTATTTTTATTTTGTATTTTTGATTTTATTTTTTTCTTTAATAATTTTATAAATTATAACTTATTTTTATACACCTAAATATATTTTTATTAAATTTTTGATATATTATACATACATAAATAAATAGGTGTATTTATTGTATAGGTATCGGTATTTCATGTATGTATTTTATGTACATATTTTATTTTAGTATTTTCTTTTATGTTTTTTTATAATTTTAATATGTACATATATTATAAATATTATTTACAAAATTATAAAATATAGAATTATAAAAAATAAAAAATAAAAAATAAAATGATTATTTTAATCAGGTATATTATACAATAGCGGTCCAAAACCTAACTTTCACAACTTAACTCCAAAAAATGAAACCACCTTCATTAAATAGCTCTTTAAAAGTTATATTGAATTAAAATGATTTTGATATATTTTCAGCTTTTATTTGAGAGATATGAGTATAGGAAATTGGGATTTTGGAATCTTATTCAGAATATAAATTTTACTCTTTAATTATTTTTGTATGAAATCATTTTTTTATTTTTCTATAGGCTATTATATATAAATTTCATGTACAAAATTTCTTTATTTGAGGTATATAAAGTAGAAAATAAAATGGGCCCCAAAAATGCATAAATAATGAATTAATAAATGGAAATGTTATTGTATTATTGGCTCTTATCTCCCCTACTTTATTCCCTGTCAACCCAGCCATCAAGATGCCTAGGTCTCGGGGTTTAGGGTCATAAAATATCTTTGATATTTTATCCTTTTCCTTTTCTTTTCTTTATTCTATAATTTTGGCATTAAAAAAAATATTTTATACAATATTTATACATCCAATGATGAATGTTAATTTATGTAAATTAGAGGTATTTACATACATTTACTAGTGTTTTAAGGCCAAAATGAGAGAATAAAGGTAATGAAATGGATATTCATCACCCCCATATACTTGCCTTTGCTAGTCCCTAGCAAACACTTATGTAATAAGTGAAAAAAAGGAAAACAAATAAAAGAAAAAGAAAGAACATGGATTAGGTTTAATTGTCAAACTTGTCTTCACAAAATCAAAGTTTGGAGGTTAAGTCAGACCTTGGGAATTTTAGTATGGGCGAAACTTATTGGGAATGAGATTTGAAATCCAACAACCTTTGGAAATCCCGAAACTCTACTCAAGTTTCCTCAATAGTCAGGTTAGAGTACTTTCAACTCATACATAAACCCTCATGACTATGAATCTAACTTGTATAGTGTATGCGATAGTGGCTCCCCTCAACTGAAATGACAAGAGACTGACTTCTCCAGCATAAAAACCCATTGATTCCCCAATCCAACAACTCCTTCCTCAAGGAGTGGTGTATTCCATTCTAAGTTCAAGTGGCAACCAACTAAGGAGAAGGGGGTGAAGAGAAGAATGGATGGTGGACAATGTAGCTACATATCCTAGGATGTAAGACAAGTGTAGTCAAGTTATCCAGCTGCAAGCTCATATGATTTTGACTTTGAAGCTCAAGCTTGTTTATTGACTATACAAATATATACAATATGCCAGGCATTTTATTTTCAATCAGACATATCTAGTTTTTTAGAGTTTTTGCTTTTTTGTTTTTTTGAAATACTATATACAACAACATTTACATGAGGAGTTTTCCTCTTGACCCAGTAGACTATCCCTCTTTTGAAGTATTATTGCAACCCACACTCTCTTGGCTTTAGACGTCGCTGCTACTAGATAGGTTGGGGTGCACTCCCACCCTAAACGAGGACAAATGTCTCCACTTGTGTGTGTCTCATACCAGCAAATCCAATCCCCTCACCGCTCCAACTGAGTAGAACCAAGTGAAAGGTGCAGTTGTCCAAGTTAGGCTATTATCAACAAATGCCATGCGTGTGCTCCAAAATACTCTACTTAGGCAGTCAAGAATCCATTGAACCAAGTCTCACAATTATCAAAGAATTAAGTCAACTAGACATGAAATACCTCAATTCCAGCTCCTATAAGGTTCTTGTTATTCGGTAGATTTTAAGGTCCAACCAAGCTCCAATCTTCAGATTTTACTTAGACTAGTTCAATAATCAAACTACATATGAAAAATATGAATGTTGTGCAAATGATATGTACAATGTAATTAAAAATATTTTTATGATGTAATTTTCAATGTTTTAAACTTTTTTATGGTTTTTTTATAAAGATGTTGCACATGCAATTTTTTTGTTTTGCTAATGTTTTTGGATTTTAGGTTTCACAAATGTTTTCGAGATTTTTTGAAAATAAAATATTTTGGATAAAAACTAGGCACAAATATTTACATGGGGATGCATCTTATATTTAAAAGAGTTGGGTTTTTAGGAAATTACAAGGGGTAAGTGATCATTTTTATAAATATATGTGTTCAATTTAACAAAGAATTTTAGTGATATGTATATATTCCTAAAACTTATTTGGAAATCATTTTATAAGCAATTTTTGAAAAACTATATTCCAAAATAATTTTTACAAATAGTTTTTACAAACATTTACACATATTTGAAAATTATTTTGCAAATGTGTTTCAAACAGTATATATATACATATATAGATTTTTCAAAATATTTTTGCGACTATTTTTCAAACCATCTGCAAATAGTTTTTCAAGCACTTTAATTTCACACAAATAAAAGAAAATTTTCAAATAAGATATTTTTGCAAAGATTGAAAATATTTAGCAAAACATTTTCAAAATAGTTTTCAAAATATTTTTCAAAAAGATTTTCAAATTATTTTTGAAACATTTTGCAAAAAAATATGTTTACTTTTTTTATTAATCAGTATATACAAATATAATTTGAGGAATAATATGCATTTATTATTAAGTGATTTTAATGAATTTTATAGTCTCTTATATAGTAATTTTAGCCATAATTATTATTAAAAATACGAAAGTATGAGTTATGGCTAAAGTATATGCGTAGTATATACGACCCCATATACTTAACTTGAGCTATGTATTCATATATCAGAGAGAAAAAGAGAAGACATAACTCTTACTGAGTATAGGAAAGTCTAAAGAATAATTAATAAGGAATGAATGAATGAATGAGAAGTTGACCATCCCCCATATACTTTGGATCAAATAATCCTAAGTATAATAGATTGTACACAAAGCAGGGAGGGTCAAGGGTGGGAATGAACTGATCGCACTCGTACTGTCTCCCCCATACTTAGGAAAAGATATCCCTAAGTATAGACAAGAAGAGGAGACAGTGGAAGGGATCAAAGAATGAAGGAACTCATGGTGCACATCCCTCGATACTTAGGACAAGTTACGTCTTAAGTATAGAAATTTGACAAAAAGGGACGACAAATTTTCGGTAGATGATGAATCCATGATTCATTAACTTTTCTATCGCATTTTGTCTTAAAACCCTTAACAAATACATGTAAATATACATTAATTTCCATATTTTATCAAAAATATCATTCATAAATAAAAATGCACTTTTAAGCATCAAAAACATGTAAATAAATAAAGAACAAAGAAAATAAAATAAGGTAGACTGTGAAATATGTATATATGTACAATATGCCTTATAAATATAAATAGAACTGCAAGGTTTATTTCTATAACCTAACCCCCAGACCAAGTCAGAATGAATTGGTCGACAAACCAATAAGTAGGGGGAGATAAGGGAAGAAAACTATAAAAATAAATTAAGATACACTTCACATATTCTTCACTATTTATCAAATAAATATCAAGACTTCATTAATTTTTAATTAAATCATATGTACATATTTTTTACCAAACTCTTTTCTTAATTATTTTTAAAAATGTATATAAAAATATAAAAATAAGTTAAAAATATTCTCCTGTATATATACCAAGAAATCCTACCTTTAAATTGTCAAACTTTCAACTTCCGAACATCATAACTTCTTCATACGAAATCCAATTTCACTCTACTCTTAAATTGCATAAAATAATATTCTCTAATTAATAGAGATGGTTTCATTAAATTCAGAGTCCGTTTGCAAAAAGTCGGTTTTGGGATCTAATGACAAAGGGGTTTCTAGGCTACTTATTTTAACACACTATTTATAATTTTATTAATTTTATAATTTCTAATTATTTTCATGATATTGTATTATCATCATAATTTATTTCAGAATTTTTGGAGCTTATTTATTGTTTTAATAAAATCCAAAACCCTAATTTATAGATAAAAATGAACTAGTTAAAATATACATGTATTTATTAATATATCTAAATTAATTTAATAAAATCCCTAAAAATTCACATAGCCTTTTTTATTTATCTAATAATTAAGAAAATACAAAATTAACATTTAGTTCTTTATTTATTAAATTAAAAATACAAAATCTATTTATTTATACTTATTTATTATTGTAATAATTATATCTCGAGTAATATTTATTATTTATAAAAAGTAAATATTCTATAATTTAAATAATTTAATTCTCTACATTTCTTGTTCAAATACTTATTAAAAATAACGTTATTTAATATTTATTATTGAATTTATAAACTATTTATACATCTGGCCAACCAGATGCTGACACGTGTCCGCACCTGGTGCTTCGTCTCTAAGAAGCCGGTATTGCTTCTGTTCTAACCGACCATGTTCACCGTATTTTCACACGCGCTCAATAACCTCTTCAGGCAATCTAACCCATTGAATCTCTTCTCCTAACAACCTTCTTAACCGCCAACCCTTAGATTAAACTTGAAGCCCAAGTAATCTTTCTATAAATACCCCTAAAGTTGGCGGTTTTCAACAACTTTTCCATAGCCACCTGAAGCTCAGATCCAGTGGCTGATCCCCTCTCTTCCTAGCCTTGCTCCGCCTGCTCTGGAGGTGACAGCTCCACCCAAAGAGGATCGCGTGGAAGGAGGATCATCGGGGAGGAGTTCCAAGACGCCAACCTCACCTTGCATCATCGTCACGTGTGCATGGAGCTCCGGGAAGCCGACCCGTCGAGCGACGACAGCAGTGGTCCTACACCCTGCAACTTCACAGGTAATCATCCATCGTTGCAATTTTCTTTCTTAATTCTCGTGCCACGATTAGCATGGTTAACTACGTAATTAGGTAGCCTAATTCTTCATCTTAAACACACATTCAAATTCAACATCCCAATCGTTTCACACTCAAACAAAATCGCATCTCTTTTTCTTGTTATTTCTCACGCACAATTCATTAAGACTGGAAACCCAATTTTGATCTTGCAAAAATTAATTTGTTGGTCGATTTCTCCGTAAATCGAGCATATATCGATTATCTTTGCAGATCCAACTACTTTCTGGAGCGATTCTAAGATGATGGGAGTCTTCAATCATCAGGAAAATCACCATTGAGGAAGGAGCAACAACTTCTTCCATTTCCAGGTGCAGCGAGACCGTCCATCTTCTTTGATCGATTCTCGTCGTTCTCTGCCACTTCCAGCCGCATTCACCCGTAGGCGAGCTCGAGGGGTGGAGGAGCCACCCCTCTGGCCCTACAGGAGGCCCAAGCTACACTCCAGTCGACGTCGATAAATCGAAGAAGACGCTGCCTTCGCCACCTGCGTCAACTGCCTGAAGAACAACCCAAGAACAACTGGGCTATAGTCTGTCGACACGTGGTAAGCGTGGAGGGCCCAAATCGCGCCTCAACTTCTAATCCTGGCCGTTCAACACGAAGCATTAGAACAATTGCAGACTAAACCCAGAAGACTTCCAGATATTTCAGAGCACCTCCAAGTTTTTCAAAAATTGCGATTATCTCCCTACATAGGGACCTATTTGCAATAACTTCTTATTTTCCTTACATTTGAGTCCATAACAGAGGACTGAATTGCAGAATTTTATTTCTTGTTTTTACATTTCTACTCCTGTGCTGTAGGGGGACTTTGGACGCATTTTTGGCAGTATTTTCCGTAGAATTTTTTAGGGTAGTTATACATTTCAGTATTTCTTGTGCGTTTTCGTCGCTTCGTCGTTGTGTTTTGATTTGTCGAATCTCGACTCCATTTTGATTTGTTTTCAAGTGTTCATCGAGCTCGTTGCTCGATCAATTTACCTACTATATAATATCACCTATATTTCACCTATTCTTCACATATTATATTGTAGGTAAATTATTTGAAAATATCACTTTGAAAAATAATTAAAAATTGGAAAAAATATAAAAACAAATAAAAACTTGAAAATCAACTTGATTAGAAAAGAGATAAAAAATCACAAAAATATCCTTTCACTAAAAAAATCAAAATACCTCTATTCTGCCTCCTTGCGTTCGACCCATGCACACTTACATGGCTAAATAAAATAGTGTAAGTTTTAAAATAGGAGAGAAGCCTATTAAGTCACCTTCTCTTTCTCTCTCTTATTTTTGTTTGATGTAAACTCGAGTCTCTTTACGGTTTTCTACACCGACAACCCAAACAATTAACCGCAATCGGATCTGAGGCGCATCAAATGGCGCCGTTGCCGCGGAGGCGTTAGTGTTATTTTGATTTTTTTTACATTTTTTGTGATTTTTTATCTCTCTTCTTATTTTTCGTGATTTTTACTCGATTTTTCTACAATTTTTCTCGAGTCTTTTATTGATCTTCTTTAGCCGCTAACTAATTTTTGTAGGGCTTGCAGGATCAGCCGATTTCTCAGGAAGTCGAGTCAGTTGAGAGAGCAGAGGCCGATTCCTTCTTTGCGAGTTAGCTGCAGAGGGAAAAATTGATTAGTGTAATTTTTGTAAAGAGAGAGAGAGAGCTGTATTGAACTTTAGAAGAAGGGGTCCACTAAGGACGTCCTGACTTGTACTCCCCCCCCCCCATTTTTTTCTCGGAGTCAGATTCATCGAGTACCGTGTATTCGAGGGATTAGGGCACCCACCATAGTTTTTCTCGCATTGACGATTTTTCCGCGACTTTTTCTCGAGGCTAGGTGCTTGATTTTAGGAGTTTTCTTTTTATCCTATCTGATTGCACTTTCGTAGTTAGTCTTAGGACCCGGAACCTAGGTGCATGATTTTAGGATTTTTTTTTATAAAAAGAAAATAAAAAATCGGTAGACATTTGCCTGAAAAAACTCAAAAAATATAAAACCCCAAAATAAAATCGGGACTGCTAATATATCTAATCTAAAATAAACGTAAGATTCATTTGATTTGGGAGAGTAGCCCCCACACATTTCTCAGAGTGCACGAGTGAGAGACAACCCCTATGTATAAAAACCCGTCTTTCTTTCAAAATACTACTTAGTCTATACACCTGATCACCGCTTTTTAGTGGGTACGCTCGGGTAACCGGAAACAGTCCGGGTTTACTTAGCAGAGTAGGGGCTTTAGAGGACACTGCGTAAGGCTCTGCCCTAAAGCAACATGGGTAGCCGAAAACGGTCCGTACTTACTCCCATACTAGTTGAGAGCAAGTGATTTTCTGTAAGGACTCGGGATAGTATTACGGGGAAAAATCGGGCACCTATTACCTCGCGTTAATCGATAATACTTGTTTTCTAATTACAACCCTAAAACCGACAAGATAAATAACTGAACTCTTATGGTCATCATCAGGTTGTGTTGGTGAAAACAAGGTTTGCTTTGTATTTCTTTGCGGGGCGTGAGTTACTGCGGCTTTACGCATTTTCTCATCTTTCCTTAATCGCAAATCGTGCTCTCTTGATCATTCTCTTGACATCGAAGATGATGGCTCGACGGCTTTTCTGCTCAGACTCCATGAGCTTTCGATCGTCCACCGTCCATCGTACATCTTCATAAGCTCGTGATGACCCACTTCCCGAGCTGGTCCCATCTCATCTCGAGGAGAGTCAGACCCAGACTCCCTTGCCTCCCGGACAGACTATTGAGGCAGACCCTTGTCTTAATACATCATCGATATCTCCAACTGATTTTTTGTCGAGTTCTTACGAGAGATTTTCTTTTCCAGAAGATTTGAAGCAAATGGCTCACGACAAATGACCAGCAGAGGAGAGGACTCCAGCTGGGGAGCATCATGACAGAATACCAGATCCAGCCACATATGTCACAACAAGTATTCTCGACACTCTCCAACAAATGAATATCCAGATATGAGAACAATTTAGAATTCAAAACGAGTTGCGGGCAGAGATAGCCGCGCTGCGAGCAGGGGTCGGGAACCCTTTACCGCCTGTAGTGGTTCCCACCACTTTATAAGAAGAGTATGACTCGGGCGTGAGAACACTCCATCATTGGATTCGGCTACCGCCGAATAAAGGGCCATACGAATTGAGGTTGTCCTTCATCTCATTGCTTCCCAAGTTCTATGGGAATGCTACAGAGGAACCGTTTATCTTTCTATAGCAATTCGAGATGATTTGTGGTACGACTAGTTATCCAGGAGTTATGCAGAAGGATGTTCGCCTCAAAGCTTTTCCCTTAGCCTTAGCCGATAAGGCACTTTACTGGCTGAGTCATCTGGGAAGGGAAGTTTCTACATGGGATGATCTGAAGTACACATTCCTGCGTAAGTATTTTCCTCTGGGGAGGACGAACATGATGAGGAGTCAGATCTCCAATTTTACGCAGCATCCGAATGAGTCTTTCCATGGGGCATGGGATAGATTCAAAGATCTTACGGAGAGCTGCCTGCATCATGAGATACCAATGAAGGTGCTCATATAGAATTATTTCGGAGGACTTTAGCCGGACATTCAGGGGCTAGTGAGTACCGCATGTGGCAGCAACTATTTGAATAAGGATGCCGAGTCAGTCTGGTCCATCTTTGAAGGGATGGTAGAGAACTCGAGAGTCGTCGACTCTACTCGGGCATTCCAAAAAGCCCCTCAGCCACCACATCACCAAGAGCATCACAAGGTGGCTAATATCTCAGAGTCTGAATCCAACACCAACATGGGCTTCATTATCGAAAAATTAACGTTGGTGGATGGGATTCAAAAATAAATTCAGGACTTACAGCCGTTGCGAGAGTTGGAGAAACTCTCATCTCTACCTCAACAACTGAGTGATCTTACGAAGAAGGTTTCAGAGTTTCAACTTCAATACCAACAGAGACAATCTTCTTCGACCGCACAACTTGCACAGAGGATCTTACCCGCTCCACCCACCCGACAGATTCATTACATACAGAGCAAACCAGAGACTCCGCAGATTGATTGGCATGAGGATTAGTCTCAAGTCAATCCCGGTCAGATCACCAGTGTTGCAGACATGGATGTTGAGTCTCAAGCCACTCTTGAGATCAACGGGATTTGGTGTACTCCGATGCAGCAACCGAGTATACCGCATCATGAACGACTCACTAAATACGATGATTAATTCAGGCACGTTGTAGTACGTGTACTTAGCGATTCAATCATAATCGAGAGAAGATCTCAGTGAAGAGTGTCTCGGTTTTAATTTATATCCCGGACAAGTCCGGGGTCGAACACATGGAGGCAAAGGAACAACTTTAGATTAAATCGAAAATTAAGATTTAGATTTCCAGTGCAGATTTTTTTAATTTTTTATGTAAAAAGATTGCAAATGCAGGTGAATTAAGCTACTAAGAAATCACACAACTTAGCCAAATTAATTTGAATAAAAAAGTCCAATTTAGCCAAGTTATATTTTTCCTAGAATCCTAATCCAGTGATGAATGCAAGACATATTTTTTTTGTATTTTAGGAATTAAAATGCAACAATTAAAGATGCACATTTTTTATGGATTTTTTCGCAATTTTTCACACAAACAGTAAGTAAAAATCATGAAAAAATTACTGGAACATAAACATGATGCAAGGAAGTTACAGTAATTTTTTTGGTTTTTTTGACAAAATATGAATTTGTTAATGTATTTTTTTAGTGAAAACAGAGTGACAATAAGTAATTAATTCCTAATAAATCCACAATAACGAATTAGGCAAAATGCGAATTATTTCACATAGGTATTTTCATATGGAATCCATGAGATTTGAAAATTTGCGAAAATGATCTATGTGGATTTAATTAAAAACCAAATACGAAAATCACTCTATGATTTTTTTCAGACACAAGACAATTCCAATTGCATGAAATTTGGACAGTAATAGACCATACGTTAACACATCATTCCTGATTTTTTAAGAATTTTTGGAGCAACCATCAATTAGATATGAAGTTAAGCGTTCAGTTTGGGTAAAATGTGCAGATTTTCACACAAATAATTTTAGTTAATTCACAATAACTCACAAAAATACAAATAAATATGAAAATGATAGACAATTAGTTGCTCAACATCATGCTATTTTACATTGAATAAAATGATGCGACATTGGTGTCCCAATTAATCTATAAAGATAGGGGTATCTGTGCAATTTTAGGAAAGAAAACTCATGAGCAAACTATATACATGGACTACTTTGTAATTACAAAAACATGAAATAACAAGGAAATAAAATGATGGTGTGGTGAAAGTAACAAGGAAATGAAATGTGAGATAAATAAAATAACAAGGGATATGAGAGGAAATACTTACCTGAGATTCGCCGGATTTGCGGAGCAGCTACGCTAAACTCCTGTCGTCGCTTCGATCCTATTGGCGAAATCAAAATTAGAGAAGCTACGCAAGCTCGATGAGGAACTCGGCTCCGCAGATCTCGCCTGAAGGAGGTCGTCGCTTGAGGAAGATGCTTCGATGCTGTCACCAACAAAACACTTCAAGCTCTCTCCTTTTCTATTAGAATGACGGATGATGAAAAAATTAGGATGTACAAATGAATATAACGAGAAGAGAAAGGGAGATTAGAATGGTGGTGGTGTTGAATGGGAAGTTGTATTATTGGTGGAGTTGAATGGGAGGTTGGTGGAAGAATATGGAGTAAATGGGAGTTATTAAAAATGGTGGAGTTGAATGGAAGTTGGTGGTAGAAGAGAAGTTATTGTAGAGAATGGAAAATAGATAATAAAATAAATAATGATATAAAGTAGGCTACTAAAATACAACAAAAATATAAAAAAGGAAAAATAGTGGGAATTTACAAAGGAATACATACAATATGCACATTTTTTGTTTGCTTTTCTAATATGTATTTTTTTATCTTTTTAATAAGAAATATTTACAACGGAAAAATACAATAAAATAATACAATCAAAATACAACACAGACATGATTTTTTTGTATTTTTAGTAATTAGGAATGATAAAGGAAGAATAAATATATACATAATATACAATGTATATCTAGGTCCCAAAACCCAACTTTTGCAAATGAGCTCCGATTTTAATGAAACCACTTCCTTTGGATATATAATTTTCTAACTTGAACTTTACAAGTGAGTTTGGTGAATTTGGAGTTAATACGGAGCGGGAATTTGGCTTGGAAGTTGGTCTTTACGGCTTCTTCTCTTTGAGATCTAGGAGCATTATTTGAGGTGAAATTTGTTTTTATTTTTATATTTTTATGTACATTGTTATGAACAAGTTGGAGAAAGAATTAGCCAAAAAAGAGTTGAAATGAAATTATTAAAAATACATGAAGTTTTGGGCTATTTAGATGTGAGAAACTCCTTTGATTTTGCGGCTTTTTATTGTTAATTTATATCGTACAATCTAATATACAATAATTAGTATGTTTTATTTACAAGAGTTATTCTGTTAATCTATTGATTTTATGGATTTTTTCTGGGATTTTACTCGGGAATTTTGCTAAGATCAAGAACTTGAGATGATGAATCGTGGATTCATCACCCCCTATACTTAGACTTTGCTAGTCCTCGAGCAAATAAAGAATGAATAAGTCAGATTAACCCCTGACTGTGCATGTGAATACAAGACTTGATCCATTCAAGAACTCTCAGTTTTAGAGATCCTAAAATTCTAAGCTGAACCAAGCTCTAGTCAAAAGGTATCCAATTTCCCTAATCATTAGACTCTCTTTGTATACATATATAGTAGGGATATGACTTTAAGTGTTGACCGCAATTACAAGAGTAGAGTCACAACGTCACCCAAGGTTCCAGTCCAAGAGACTCTCCTAAGGACCCGATCCTCAACACTAGGGAACAAATCATTTCTTGCATCCAATCCACCGTCTCTTTAGTTGTCAGACTTAAAAAGTGTAGATGGAAGGCCAGTTGATGGAGGGCATACGATTGTGTCATTTCTTCTCTCCCTCATTGGAACAAGGATCCTCTCAAGTGCCTTATTACGTAACGCATATTTTTGGTGTTGATCAGTGCGTCCGTCAAGAGAAGTTGGAGCCGTCTGCCCTTGTTTTCCTGGGAGTACACCGGGGTGTGCCTTTTTGAGTACCTATCGTACCTTCTACACCCAGACTTGTAGCATTTACGATGCAAAGCCCTTTTTTGGTGCAAGCCCGACTCCTGGTCCTAATAGCGGTGATCCAAGTGGATACTTTGAAATGGTTGGGAGCGCTTGCCTTTGGTGGAAGCTCTTTGATATTTGACTGTGGAAATGAGAGATTTTCTTTAACATTTCATTGCTTTGTACTATTTTTGGCTAGCTCCACTACTTTTACCAAGAGTTAGCGCACACTGATCAACATTTTTTATTTTATGACACCCTGGCACATAGGTAAATGTCAAGAGACAGTACAAGAACCATGTTCTTATACTGGCTAAAGATGCTGACACTCAGGTTTCATGAAGCCTTCATTGATTTTATCCCATCCTCGAGCATCATCAAATCAAGTCCAAACTCAAATCCCTCATCCCAGTTCCTCAAGTGAAATTTCAACTCATCTCATCGTAACGGCAATCGTGTATGTGAGGTGCTGATCATATACTTAAGGTAGAGACTAAGCATGTAATATAGCACACAAATCTTTCAAACTAGGGAAATATGAATAATTAAGTCCAAGACCCTAATGAATAAGGTTGGTTAACTCAAAATCTCAAGACCTCATAAACCAAGTGTTCTTGAACATCACTAGTCTTGTGTGAAAGTAAAGGTGTCGGGGATTAAACCAACTTATTAGTTAGTTTTTTTATTTTTTAGAGAGTTTTTTTTGGAAAACAAAGAGAAAGAAGAAAGTTTTTTTAGGAAAAGTTTTGCTTTTTTTTCAAAAGTTTTTTTAAGAGATTTTTTTGAAAACATTTTTTAAGAGATTTTTTTGAAAAAGTTTTTTTAAGAGATTTTTTTGAGAAGTTTTTTTACCCACCCCATAATTATTATATAATATATACAAAAATACATGAAAGTACGAGCTATGGGTAAAGTATATATGTAATATATACACGCCCCCTATTCTTAGCATGTGCTATGTCCTCAGAGTAGAAGAAGCGAGAAAAAGACATAGCTCGTGCTAAGCGTAGGATGGCCAAAATAATAAGTAGTATAGAAGCTGATCCGCCCCCCTATACTCAGGCTCTGGTCAGCCTAAGTGTAGAAGAATAAAAAAAATGGGGCGGACGAGGTCAAGAGGAGAAATGGATGAGTGTATACACATGGCGGGCATAGGTTCCCCCTATACTTAGGCTCTGGTCAGCCTAAGTATAGGACAAGAGTAAGTGTGAGAACCGATGTGATCTGGAGAATTTCAAAGAAGGGAGAATATGTACAAGAGTGATTATATCTTCAAAACTGCTGAATCTCAATGCTGCATCTTCATGCAGAGTAATATGATGTATCTGCTCTGTGCTCACTCTGCATGAAGTTGATGACCTCGACTTGGACTAACTGCTCTTTCGAATCTACAAAATACTTCAACAGTTGCCCATTTACCACATGAGATTGTGCACCATCTGTAAGATCATCTATCTTTACACTTCCATTCTCGTGCACTTTCTTAACAACAAAGGGACCCACCCATTTAGATTTGAGCTTCCCATGGAACATCTTCAACCTAGCATTGAACAACCATACCTTTTGTCCAGGGACAAAGTCTTTGCACCTAATGTGCTGATCATGCCATCTTTTTACTTTGTCCTTATAAATCAAATTATTATCATATGCCCTGTTTCAGATTTCCATGACCTCGTTCAAGTTCAAGTCTCGACAAAGATTCCCTAGGTGACAACTCCAATTAATCTTCTTAATTGCCCATTCGGATTTATGAATTAACTCTGCGGGAAAATGGCATGGCTTGCCATAGATCATTCTAAATGGTGAAGTACCCAATGGTGTCTTGTAGGCTGTCCTATAGGCCCACAAAACTTGGTCCAAGAGTTGAGACCAGTTCTTCCTATCGGGACGAACCAATTTCTGCAAAATACTCTTCACCTCTCTGTTCGAAACCTCTGCCAAGCTGTTGGACTGTGGGTGGTAAGGACTAGTAACTCTATGCTCAAATCCATAATCCTTAGCTAAAGATATCATATATTGGTTCACAAAGTGGCTACCCCCATCAGATATCAAAACTTTTGGCACCCCGAACCTAGCAATAATATGGTCTCTCACAAACTTACAGACAGTCTTGTTGTCTGCGGTTCGGGTTGGGATAGCCTCCACCCACCTAGATAGATAATCAACCGCCAACAATATGTACTCATGTCCTTGGCTGTTGGAAAGGGACCCATAAAATCTATGCCCCATGCATCAAAACATCACAAATAATCATCGGTTGCATGGGCATCTCATCTCTTTGTCCAACTGTCCCTCCCATCCTTTGACAGATAGGGCACGACCGTACAAAATCAATAGCATCTCTAAACAAGGTCGGCCAATACAATCCACATTGAAGTACTTTGTGAGCGGTTCTCTTTCCCGAATGGTGTCCTCCAGCCTCAAGTGAATGACAAAATGTGAGGACACTCTGGTATTCCTCCTGAGGAATACACCTTCTCTAAACACAATCCGATCCTTCGAAGAAAAGGAAAGGATTGTCCCAGTGGTTTCTCCTAGAATCTGACTTTAGTCGATCAATGATGCTCCTAGTCCAACCATGGGGAACCTGCTTGGAGACAAGATAGTTCACCATGATGGCATACCACGGGAGTGAGTTAATAACATAAATTGACTCATCTGAAAAGGTCTCTCTAATCTGCTCATAATCAGGAGAATCCTTAAGTTCAATCCGAGAAAGGTGATCAGCCACAACATTCTTCACTCCAGGTTTATCTTTTATCTCTATATCAAATTCCTGGAGGAGTATAATCCACCTAAGAAGACGCACCTTCACGTCCTTCTTTTCCATTAAGTATCGAATGGATGTGTGATCTGTGTAAATTGTCACTTTAGAGCCCAAAATATATGATCTGAACTTCTCGAGGGCCCATACTACTGCGAGCATTTCCTTTTTAGTCACTGTATAATTCTTCTGTGTAGGATCTAATACTTTGCTCACGTAATGGATCGCAAACGGAATCCCTTCTCGTCGTTGTCCTAACACAGCTCCTATAGCGAAATCTGAAGCGTTAGTCATGATCTCAAAGGGGAGAGACCAGTCAGGAGCTTGTAGGATAGGCGAGGCACAAATCTTCATCTTCAAGAGCTCAAAGGCCTCCAGATACCGTGATCTACAACAAACTTTGTGTCTTTCCCTAAGAGCCCAGCCAGTGGGCGGGCGATCTTTGAAAAATCTTGAATGAATCTCCTATAGAATCCAACATGCCCTAAGAATGATCGCAATGATTTTACGTTGGTAGGTGGATCGAGTTTCTTGATCACCTCCACCTTGGCAGGGTCAACCTCCATTCCCCTTTTGGAGATGACATGCCCCAACACGATACCCTCTGTCACCATAAAGTGACTCTTCTCCCAGGAGAGTACCAGATTTACCTCTCCACACCTCGTGAGGACTCGGTCCAAGTGCGCTAAACATGTATCAAAAGAATCGCCGTGGACCGAGAAGTCATCCATGAACACTTCTAGGAAATCTCCCACCATCTCGACAAATATGGCTATCATGCACCGCTGAAATGTACCCGGGGCATTGCAGAGCCCGAATGACATGCGCCTGAAAGCATAAGTACCGAATGGATATGTGAATGTGGTCTTTTCCTGGTCCTCAGGGGCTATGGACACCTGGTTGTAGCCTGAGTACCCATCTAGAAAACAGAAGAACTCTTTCCCTGCGAGTCTCTCCAAGATCTAATCAATAAAAGGCAAGGGAAAGTGATCTTTCTTGGTCTCAACATTCAGGCGCCTATAGTCAACACATACACGCCGATGTAGGTACTCTTGTCGCGATCTCTACCTCCTCCTCGTTAGTGACCATCTGAATTCCCGACTTCTTCGGAACAACATGAAGCGGTGCCACCCATTTGGAGTCAGACATAGGGTATATAAACCCTACTTTACACCATTTCTCAATCTCTTTCTTCACCACTTCTCGTAGATTGGGGTTAAGTCTCCTTTAGAACTCACGGGAAGGTCTCACATTATCCTCAGTAAAAATGTGGTGCGAGCAGAGAGCAGGGTTGATCCCCACGAGATCCGACACTGTCCATCCTATTGCTTTGCAGTTCCTCTCTAAAACTTCTAACAACCTAGACTCCTATTCTAAAGTCAAGTCTGAGCTAATGATGACAGGATATCTCTCTTTGGGTCCCGTAAGAAAGGCATACTTGAGTGTAGGAGGTAGTGATTTCAGTTCTGGCAATGTGGTATCATCAAGCAGATCTAGCTGAACTGAATCTGAATCTGGTTCCGTGTAGCATGAAGGTGATTTAAGCTGAGTAGTACTCACCACCAAATCAGAAGTATCGTGAGTCGGACCGTGAAAAATATCCAAACAATCGGCAAAAGCCACGTCCGACTCGTCATCTATGTCCCATGATTCTTCTGAAGAGGATGGAACTGACAGATCAAGATGGATCTCTACGTCATCATAGGAATAGGTAGATTCGTCTCTAACAAGATCAGACAACACCTGGCAAACTGCATCATGCACTATGTCCTCTCCAGATGAAAGGTTCTCACTCTGTCCTGAAGGAATCTGCCCCCAAATTCCAACGGTGCTAATCATTCTACAATCTGCCTCTGATGATGAGTACTATGTGCTACTCTCTGAATCGGGTCACTGACACTTGGTTTGCTTCATCTCAAGGTTCACTTCTCCGCCTGGAGAACGGAACTTCATCTTCCCGTACCATAATCGAAAGCCGTGCCTGCGGTCCTAAGGAAGGGCCGCCCGAGAATGATATGAGATTCTCTCCAATGATTACGGGTCTCCATGTCCAAGACTATGAAGTCAACCTGATAGTTCTGCCCCTCAATCGCGATAACGATGTTCTTCACTTCTCCCTTAGGTCTCTTCACTGAACGATCAACGAATTGGAGTAAAGCTCTAGATTTTCAAAGTGCCCCCAACTCCAATTTCTAATATAATGCTAAGGGAAGTAAGTTGATTGAAGAACCGTTATCTAAGACTGTGCGTGCAAATGCAATGTCATCAATATGACTCTCCACATAATGAGCACCCATGTCTCTCTTTTTCCTTGGCAAAGTCTGATTCTTGAGACAATAGGTTGTGGCTACTGATAAGACATGTGTCTTTATATTTCGGTTATCTTTCTTCCTGCTAACCCTTGTAGGTGTGCATCTCACCTTAAGGTATTTTTGGAATGCAGGATGGTTAGCCACATATTCATCAAATGGCACCATTATAGTGATGTTCTCTTTACAAAACGGTGCCATATCGGGGTCATCTTTCTGAATCTTTTTGATGCGCTTTCCTGCCGTAAGAGCACGAGGGAAAGAGATTGAAGCTAGGGAAACAGAGGATGAAGAGTCTGAATCATGAACTAAAAGATCATTCTTTGCATTAACGGAAACAGAGTTCTTCATACATGAATCTTTTTTATGCAACATGGATCAAAATGAAATCTATCTACTATAGGTTGTGGAATAGAAGCTGGAGTGGTATCCGCCACAACCGGAGATGCAAGGTCCTCCATAGAATCAGAAGTATATCTGATGATTACTTGATATACTGTGATAATAGGCTTAAATTATGTGGAAGATAATATCAATTCTTGATTTATAAACTCTAAGATTACATAATCCATGACTAATTTATTCCATGTACACAACAAGAGAAAACCCCTTAATTACACATAAATCGACAAATCATGGTTTTATATCTGGGAAAATATTTTCAAAGATGATTTATCGATATTTTATTTAGCAGGATTATTCAAATATCGAGATTTATACTCATCCATTTTCTAAATAAACAATCATATTTTTAAGAGAAAGAAAAATGTATTGGGATCATAGTTTGACAAAATAAACAACAATTTCATTTAGGCTCTACAATAGCCTATACCTTTTTGTTGGAAAGAAATGAGAAGGGGTAATATCATAAATTTCTAAAACCTTTAAATGCTTAAGGCACCCATGCATGTACATTCACCTTCTCTCTCCCATTACCCATGAAGATAGCCGTCCATTCATCCTCTCTCTCTCCTACCCATGCAACTCCCAATGCATGAATGCATTTATTAATTTTGTTTGCACATGCATCTGACCTTTCACTCCATTTTCAAGAGGCACACATTGCATGTATATAATGGGGTCCCCTTTTGAGCACGTACACCTCCCTCTCTCCCCCTTGCTACTCTCCTCCTCACGCCTCTCTCCCCATTCCCATTCTCTTCTCATGCACATCACCCCTCTCCCTTCCATTTTCATGCACTCACACATATAGACTCTCCTCTCACGCATCTCTCTCTCACACACACACTCTCTCTCTATATATATATCTTTTCTCATGCAGATGGAAGCAAAAGATGCTGCAGCCCTCTCCCTTGCACTCGTGAAGAAGTAGTCAACATCAGCCCCTCTCCTGCGGCTTTCATTTTCGCCTCGAACAAACAAGTCGTTGTGTGCGACTCGTCTTCCTCGGCTTGCTGTACCACAGTCCAGCGCACTCTCCTCTTTGTGCGCACCCTCGAGAATGCCCGTGGACCTCCAGCCACCGTCCAAGAGCAACGATCTCCAGTACGCACAGTCGCTATGTGCGTCTTCCAAGCCACACGCTGCTGTGTGCGAGCATTTCTCCTCCAATCTGCAGCAAGACCATGTGTCCATACGCACAGCCACCACCTCCGCCCAACTCCAGTTCGCAGCAGTGTGATTCCAGCCCCATCTTGCGCTTCTCCGCGGTTTGAGGATCCTCTTCTCCATCCCGACCTCGTTGTGCATGTCCTCCAATTCGTATGCTGCTGTGCGCAAGCCTTCTTATCCAGCTCGCACAGCCGCAGCGCGCACGGCAAGCAGCTGCGCCCTCCAGCCTCTGACCTCCTCATTTGCACGCCAACTCAGCCGTGCTCCCACCTTCCTTCTCGCGCATCTCCAGCCACAGCGAACACCTTTGCTCCAGTCCCTCCTCAGCGGCCAAAGTTGCATCCGTGCATGAGAATAAGATTATCTCTCTCTTTCTTTATTTGCTTCACTTTATTTCCATGTCAATTGCACTTATACCCTTGAACTCACTTTTTAAGTCATTCGAAGTATATCTTTTTGTTTCAACATTAATTAGTTGCAAGCAAGAGATCATGTCTTTAATTTCCTCTCTAATTGCATCTACATTTTTTATATATCATTTCATATACTGAAACATCATCTTAAAACACTCGAAAAATACTAGGATGCATTTCTGTTGTCTCGAGACAAGTTCTATCAAGTTTGACATCCTCTAAAGAAAATCATCATCACATCTCGTTTCATCGGATTGAGATCAGAATCAAGTTTTAAATGTCGAATTAAAATTGCAAACCTATTTGGTCCCTGTGGAATCGATCCTCTACTTGCCATATGCATTATACATCTCTTATATTTTCATCATGCTTGTAGTTGTAATATTATTTGTTTGATTGTGATTTTTCGTGGAACAACAACGACGTGGTAAAATAAACTTTTTAAACCGTGGAAAATCGCATCAACATTTTGGCGCCGTTGCCGGGGACTAAGCAACGTTTGCAATTTTTTTCTTTTTCTTCCTAACTTAATTTCAAGATTCTAATCCATGCATTTTTTTTGTTTTACAGGTACTTAGGCTTCAAAAAGAAAAAAAATACTTGTCTTTTCATGCATTTTGTTTTAGCAAACTTGTAATTTTAAAAAAAAATTCTCTCCCCTCATTCTTGGAAAAGCTCGCCATCAGGAGGACAAAATATTACGGATTAGCGTCAGAAGTGCAGGTATTGTAAGCTTTTCTTTCTCTTAGGCATCTTAGGTTTTTACATCTCTTGCATTTGTTTTCGCATCGAATTAAATCGAAAAAGATTAAAATAAAGAGTTCTTGATTGCATCATCTCTGTGGTCTTCTCCCTCTGATAATCTAATTCAAAGACCACCAAATCGTGTACTGATCATTTAAGAAGATAAGCTTGAAAGGCCACCCTAGTGGCCCGAGCAGAAAGCGGAAAAATTCTGATTGCTTGATTTGATGCACGTGTATGACACAAAAATCACGAGGACATAGAACCCTTGGATAGTGACGAAAATCCCTGGTGCTACGTGGGAATGCAGAGAGAAATCGTAACTCCTCCACGCGTTGGGCACAGGTTCTTGTGGGAAGAGCAGATCCAACAATCTGAGTACCAACCCTGGATCCCCAGCCAGATTAGGACATCGATTTCTCACAATCTTCCACACCCACCTCATCTTTAAGGACTCTCATTTCTCTGAAAACTTTTGTTGAATCACTAAACTAAAATCGAAAAGATAACCGCTTCTGCGGCAATTTTTGTGAGTTGGTGAATCAACAAATTGTCTGGTGTATTGTGCTGTGTATGCTAGATCGTAGGTCTCTGAAAAATCCAGTGCAACAACCATTAGAGTACGACCCAATTTATAGAAGAAAAACAAACCCATCTCCTTCAATTGAGAATTCATCTGACATAGTAAACATGGGCGAAGAAAGACCAAACCCTATGGATCTCATCTTGCATCAACTACAACTGCTGAGAGAAGAAAATGCCACAATCCGCCACACCATAGCACCTCTCATCCGACCACCACCCATAAGCACCCATAACAACCCGGCTGCAGAGGACTTAGTTCATTGGGTCCAAATCCTGCCTGAAGTAGGGGACTTTGAAATAAAACCCGCATCACTCTCCTTAATCCCAAAATACTATAAAAATGACTCTGAAGATCCCTTCCTCAACATCCAGGATTTCCGATCTGCTTTTGACTCCATGAGTATCCCTAGGGTAGAAAAAGAATACATCTACATGAAAGCCTTCACCTACTCACTCAAAGACAGAGCACTCCAATGGCTCCGAAATTATGGAACCCCACTCACCTCTTGGGACTCCTTAAGAGAGGCATTCATCAAGAAATACTTCCCAATAGGAAAGACAAATGCTCTGAGACAAGCCATATCGTCATTCACTCAGAAAAACAGAGAGCCCATTCATGAAGCATGGGAACGATTTAAGGAACTTCAAAGAAAATGCCCTCATCATGCCATCCTTAAATGGAAGTTAGTTCGTATATTTTATGAGGGCATAGATACATCATTTAAGAGAGTGATTGATGGCTCCTGCGATGGAAACTACATTAGCCATGATGAGAATTTCGTTTGGAATTTGTTTGAAAAAATGGCTGACAATTCGGTGAATAGTTCCTCAATTGAACAATATAGTGGGAACACAAGGACAGTCAATATCATTGACTATGAGAGATTTAACAATGAGAATCCTGACAAATGGGAAACCCTCTCCAAACAAATGAACCTCATGACTCAAGTAATAGAAAAATTGGCCATGAATAATCCCACCAACCAGAAAGTTAACCACACCACATTCACCCATAATCAAGACACAAATCCTAAGACTGTGAATTGGGTGCAGAGAAATCAAGGAGGAGGATATTCAAATAACCACAACACATGGAGAGAATAATCAAATTCTGGGTGGAATGAACAGAAGAACTATCATTTTCAAAATCACACCCAACCCAGACAACCGATAGCACCGCCCGTTACTCAACCCTCCACCACTGTGGTAAACTTCGATGCCTTGGCTCAGGCAATACAACAACTAGCTATAGATCAACAACAAGCCACTGAAGCTCAACAAAAAGCCAACTCTGAGAATGCCCGTCAATTTGCCGAGGTCATACATCCCAGCCTTGTTACCTCAACCGCTGCCCAATCCTAACACCAACAATGCTAGTTCATCTGGAGTACTTCAAACTCCACCACCTGTCGGATCTTTCACCTCACCACCTGGTTTCCAAAACCAGAATCAAGGATTTTTTACATCTTCTAGGACAAATCAAGGGAACCCACAACAAGCACCTAGAAATCAAGTTAACTTTAAAACCCCACCCCGTCAAAACCAATCTGCTAATGCTGTCACTTTAAGAAATGGGAAAATCACTTCTGCCTTCACCAGACCACATGCTATAGAGGATCAAATCGAAATTGAGGAAGAGCTTGATAATGAAGATAAGTTAGCTGAGACAACCATGTTCCCTCCTTCCTCCTCGACCATAACCATTCCCTTTCCTGGAGCTCTTCACTGAAGAAAACCTCGATCATCCACCATCGATCCTGAGTTAGAAAAACTGTTCTCGGACATTGTCATTGAAATCCTGCTCTTAAAAGCCCTCGAACAAGTCCCCGCCTTCTCCCGCTTCTTAAAGGAAAAATGCACACCAAAAAGGAAATCAAGAGAAAAGATAAGGGAAAACCAAGAAGAAAAGTATGTGCTCCCCCAAGCCACATCAAATGCCATTTCCCAATTCTTGCCACCCAAGAAAAAAGATCCAGGGGCACCCTTGGTTAAATGCACATTGGTGAGTTGACCTTCGAGCGCACCTTATTAGATAATGGCGCCTCAATCAATCTTCTCCCTACCGCCATCATAGAACACTTTGACTTAGGGAGACTGAAACCTATTTCAATGATTTTACAAATGGTGGATCGCACTGTGAAGAGACCAATATGACTTCTTGAAGATGTTATAGTCACAGTGCAAGGACATAAATTTCCTGTGGATTTTGTTGTTATGGATATGGATCCCCCAACTCACTGAGTGAAACACCCATCATTTTGGGACGACCCTTTCTAGCTACAGCTAAGGCACATTTTGATTATGAGGGGGGGCAAAGTCGAATTTCAATCAATGGTAAAACCGTCCCTATTGAGCTGACCATACCCAATTCTATTGACTCTGAGACTGAAGACTGTGGTTGGATAGAAAGATGTGATGTTCTCAACATACAAAATGACTTTGCTCCCATCCATCTCACCAAAGACCCTTTAGAGGTTAGTCTGAACACCTCTAGATCCACTTACAAAAATACTTCTCATGAAATTGCCACATACAATCTGAATCTCGCACTGGAAGCTCCACCATGCCCTCTCACTGGACAAGAAATTGACGAGCTTGATAATGCCTGGAACACATTAGACTCTGAACTTACATTGACCTCAACCATGATCATGCCCATGATCGAACCACCATTTGAGACTATTTCTGTAATAGACTCAAGAAACACTACAACTCTGACTCCATTGACAACCACCATTGAATAAAAACCACTACCCAAAGATCTGAAGTATGCTTTCTTGGATGATGCTCACACTCTACCGGTCATTATCAATGCCAACTTAAATCATATGCAAGAGAGCCAACTAATGGAGGCTTTGAAAAAGAATTCTCGAGCCATTGGATGGAAGATAACAGATCCAAAAGGAATAAGCCCCACATTCTGCACTCATCATATATATCTGGAAAATGATAGTAAACCCTCTCGAGAAATGCAAAGACGGTTAAATCCCAATCTGCGAGAGGTTGTGGAGAACGAGATCTATAAATGGGCAAGTGCGGGTATCATTTATCCTATTCTGATATTCTCCGGGTCAGTCCCCTCCAAGTTGTCCCCAAGAAGGCAGGACTAACAATTGTCAAAAATGAGAAAGGCGAGGACATACCCACCAGAGTAGCCACATCTTGGAGAGTCTGTGTAGATTATAGGAAACTCAATAAGGCTACTCGAAAAGATCATTTCCCATTACCATTCATTGACCAAATCATTGAGAAGCTAGCCGAAAAAGAATTTTTCTGCTTTCTAGATGGATATTTCGGTTATAACCAAGTAACCATAGCACCAGAAGATCAAGACATGACCACTTTCACTTGTCCATTTGGAACATATGCCTTCCGCTGCATGCCTTTCGGACTATGTAATGCCCAACAACATTTCAAAGATGCATGATGGGAATTTTTACTGATATAATCGATGATTTTATGGAAGTATTTATGGATGATTTCTCCATCTTTGGAGACTCTTTTGAGGAAACACTGGGATTTTTGGATAGAGTCCTCCAGAAATGCATTGAAGTGAACTTGATATTATCTTGAGAGAAATCACATTTTATGGTGAAACAAGGGATTGTGTTAGGACATGTTGTGTCAAAGAAAGGGATGGAAGTGGATCCATCAAAAATTGAGACAATCACTCATTTAAGTCCACCGGTGAACATCAAAGGTATTCGGTCCTTCCTAGATCATGTCGGCTTTTACCGCTGCTTCATCAAGGACTTTTTGAAAATTTCCCGCCCTCTCACCAAATTATTGGAAAAAGATCAAGACTTCACTTTCACTGAGGAAGCATTTGAATCATTCAAAACCCTGAAGAAAATCATCACTGAAGCACCCATTCTACAACCCCCTGATTGGAACTGTGAATTTGAGATCATGTGTGATGCGTCTGATTATGCTGTGGGGGCATTATTGGGTCAAAGGAAAGATGGGAAACCTTATGCCATTCACTATGCCAGTAAAACTCTGGATGATGCTCAAAAGAACTACACTGTGACTGAGAAAGAACTTTTGGCTGTGGTGTTTTCCTTCGAGAAATTTCGATCTTACATCCTAGGATCCCACATCATCATCTACACAGATCACTCAGCTTTGAAATATCTCTTCACAAAGACCGATGCTAAGCCTAGACTCATTAGGTGGGTATTAGTGCTCCAAGAATTTGATTTGAAGATTCGAGATAAAGTCGGAGCAAAGAATGTCGTGGCTGATTATCTTTCACGACTCCCTTCCTCAAACACAGACACAAGCCCAATTTCTGATAATTTTCCAGACGAAAGCATTATGTCTGCTTCTCAACTCCCTTGGTATGCAGACATCGTCAATTACATCACCACTTCCACATTCCCTGATGACTAGCCAAAACATAAGAAAGACAAAATCAAAGCCCAAGCCCGATACTATCACTGGGAAGACCCTTTGCTCTTCAAAGAGGGTACTGATTTGATATGGAGACGATGCATCCCTGAATCTGAAGTCAACGATGTCTTAACTCACTGCCACACTTTTGGATGTGGAGGATACCACTCAGGGAAGTGCACAACCGCTAAAGTTTTACAATGTGGTTTCTACTGGCCCACACTCTTTAAAGATGCCCATCATTTTGCTCAATCTTGTCCTTCCTGTCAGACTAATGGAACAATGACCCGTCGTAACATGATGCCCCTCTAACCCGTGCATATAGTCGAGATCTTTGATACTTGGGGAATAGACTTCATGGGAACTTTCACCACATGACACGGTTACCAACACATTCTTCTCGTTGATGATTACGTCTCTCGTTGGGTAGAGGCCATTCCCACTCGTGCTGCTGATAGCATAATCGTTGTCAAGTTCTTGAATGACCTATTCTCTCGATTTGGATTGCAAAATGTGGTCATTAGTGATGGATGCACCCACTTTCTAAATGCTTCAGTTAAGAATTTACTCAAGAAAAATGGAGTCGAACACCGTTTCTCAACTACCTTCACCCACAGACTAATGGAATGGCCGAGCTGTCGAATCGAGAAATCAAGACCATCCTCCAGAAGTTTGTCCGCTTTGATCGTAAAGACTGGTCTCAACACTTATCTTCTGCTCTTTGGGCATACCGTACACCCTTAGGAATGGGCCCATATAGATTGGTCTATGGAAAGCCTTGCCATCTACCTATAGAGATACACCACAAGTCACTCTGGGCGATCAAGAAATGTCATTTGGATTATGATGAGGTTGGAAAGAAAAGACTATTGGACTTATCTGAATTGGAAGAATTGAGATCACAAGCCTATGATAACAACCTACTATACAAAGAGAAAATCAAGTTGTGGCACGATGCCAACATCTCGAGGAAAACATTCAAAGAAAATCAAAAGGTATGGCTATTTGATGCAAAACTGAAGTTATTTCTAGGAAAACTGAGATCGAAATGGAAAGGACCATACATTGTAACTCAAGTATTCGATAATGGCTCGATAGAAATTTCTGACTCAAACACTAAAGCCACTTTCAGAGTCAATGGTCAAAGACTAAAACCCGTGGTTGAACCATCTGGTCCTATTCCTGTTTGCACAACATACCTTCTGCAGGAAAAATGAACCACCACATCGCCAAGCAGAGGCGTTAAATCACGCACTCTCGTGAGCCTCTCCTCACAGGTATCTTTTCGTCTTACAGCTCGCATGATTATTTTTACTACATTGCATTAGATAAGTATGGGGGTACCCCTTTGCATTACATTTACAAAAAAATACATTTCACATCCCTTCTGATCCTCCTATTGCCCATTGTCTTCACCATGAGGACATGGTTTCTGTTAAGTATGGGGGGTGTGTCTACATAGTTTTCAAAATTGCATACTCTTTTAAAAAAACTCTCTTTTGCAAAAATTCCCCTAAAAATATTTTCAAAAGCAAGAAAACCACCAAAGATACATCCTTCCTAGTTTTATCCCATTTTGAGAAATCAGATCTTCATTGCATAAATCATAGACTGAGGTTGAGTTGACCCTAATCCACTTAACTTCATCAGAATTTCACTAGGCATGAGTTTTTAAGCTTTCTTCAGGTCCATATGGACTTTATTCTCTCAGTTCCACTAACTCTACTGGTGAATGAACTTTTGTATCTAACTAGATCACCTGAGAAACTAGTAGCACTCTTAAACTCTTCAGTGGATATTAAGCAACTGCACACTGCACTTAGCTTGATTGAGTTTATTTTACGAGATACAATTACAATCTAGTTGAGGTGAGGAGTTGTCCTCTTGGTTGTGCCAATGCCTGAACCTTATCTATAGCTAATGAAGGAACTTGACTCAGGAGCAACATGATCTCTCTAGTCTAAGTATGTCAACAAATAAGCCAGTATCGTGCCTCTAAAGTCAATATTAAGCCGATACTACCTTTTGATGCCAAACCCAAAACAAAAACACCACAAAAAAGCATATCACAATACAAATGCCAAAAACCACAAATCATGCAAAGATGTACGAAGCAAAGGCAAGGAAAGAAGACCACCAAATAACCCTTCTCCACCAAAAAGAAGTGGTAGCAGCCCAATGATGCTAGCTAAATTCTTAAAAGAGGCCCAAAGAGGCCCAGGGTTATGCTATGCAAAAGGAAAAAATGAGAGCAACAGACCAAAGCGGTCTACGGAAAACCCCAAAAATTAAGCCCCATTCTCCAATAACTATGGCCTATTTTTTTCTATGCTGACATACTTGGGTGAAAGGAGAATATGCCTGAATCCAGGTGAGGACTGAGGCTATATGTATAGGGAATCATTCAGTACCTCGATAGATTGTGTTGTTAGCTCGTTCTCTTGACTCACGAAAGCTAAAACTGTCACTAACACTGTTTATATCCACTCAAGGTCAAAGAGAATACCTGTTTCTTAGGGATGAGCTGACTTGATCGACCTTCGAAAACCATGTCTGATTTTGTTTGAACTGAGAGACTGTTGAAACTACAAAACTCAAGTCAAGTCGACTATTCGAAACAAATCATTAATCCATGGGTCAACTCAACTGAAGTTTGTGTATTTGTGTGGTTATGAACTGAAAACTCAAAGACTTTGTGGGAGTGTCTGCTGCAAACCCTCACCAGATCTACCTTGGCTAAATTCCCTATCCTTCATTATTACTTATCTTACTCTTGCTCGGGACTAGCAAGACTTAAGTATGGGGGTGTGATGATTACTTGATATACTGTGATAATAGGCTTAATTATGTGGAAGATAATATCAATTCTTGATTTATAAACTCTAAGATCACATAATCCATGACTAATTTATTCCATGTACACAACAAGAGAAAACCCCTTAATTACACATAAATCGACAAATCATGGTTTTATATCTGGGAAAATATTTTCAAAGATGATTGATCGATATTTTATTCAGCGGGATTATTCAAATATTGAGATTTATACTCGTCCATTTTCTAAATAAACAATCATATTTTTAAGAGAAAGAAAAATGTATTGGGATCATAGTTTGACAAAATAAACAACACTTTCATTTAGGCTCTACAATAGCCTATACCTTTTCATTGGAAAGAAATGAGAAGGGGTAATAGTATAAATTTCCAAAACCTTTAAATGCTTAAGGCCACCCATGCATGTACATTTACCTTCTCTCTCCCATTACCCATGAAGATAGCCGTCCATTCATCCTCTCTCTCTCCTACCCATGCAACTCCCAATGCATGAATGCATTTATAAATTTTGTTTGCACATGCATGTGACCTTTCACTCCATTTTCAAGAGGCGCACATTGCATGTATATAATGGGGTCCCGTTTTGAGCACGTACACCTCCCTCTCTCCCCCTTGCTACTCTCCTCCTCACACCTCTCTCCCCATTCCCATTCTCTTCACACGCACAACACCTCTCTCCTTTTCATTTTCATGTACTCACGCATATAGACTCTCCTCTCACGCATCTCTCTCGCACTCTATCTCTCTCTATATCTTTTCTCATGCAGATGGAAGCAAAAGATGCTGCATCCCTCTCCCTTGCACCCATGAAGAAGTAGACAACATCAGCCCCTCTCCTGTGGCTTTCATTTTCGCCTCCAACAAACAAGTCGCTGTGTGCGACTCGTCTTCCTCGGCTTGCTGTACCACAGTCCAGCGTACTCTCCTCTTTGTGCACACCCTTGGGAGCTCCCGTGGACCTCCAACCACCGTCCAAGAGCAACGACCTCCAGCCCGTACAGCCGCTGTGTGCGTCTTCCAAGCCACACGCTGCTGTGTGCAGGCATTTCTCCTCCTATCTGCAGCAAGACCGTGCGTCCATACGCACAGCCACCACCTCCTCCCAACTCCAGTTCGCAGCAGCGTGATTCCAGCCCCATCTTGCGCTTCTCCGCGGTCTGAGGATCCTCTTCTCCATCCCGACCTCACTGTGCATGTCCTCCAGTTCGTATGCTGCTGTGCGCAAGCCTTCTTATCCAGCTCGCACAGCTGCAGCGTGCACGACAAGCAGCTGTGCCCTCCAGCCTGTGACCTCCTCATTTGCATGCCAACTCAGCCGTGCGCCCACCTTCCTTCTCGCGCATCTACAGCCACGATGAACACCTTTGCTCCAGTCCCTGCTCAGCGGCCAAAGTTGAATCCGTGGATGAGAATAAGATTATCTCTCTCTTTCTTTATTTGCTTCACTTTATTTCCATGTCAATTGCACTTATACCCTGGAACTCACTTTTTAAGTCATTCCAAGTATATCTTTTTTTTCAACATTAATTAGTTGCAAGCATTAGATCATGTCTTTAATGTCCTCTCTAATTGCATCTACATTTTTTATATATCATTTCATATGCTGAAACATCATCTTAAAACACTCGAAAAATACTAGGAAGCATTTCTATTATCTTGAGATAAGTTCGATCAAGTTTGACATCCTCTAAAGAAAATCATCATCACATCTCGTTTCATCGGATTGAGATCAGAATCAAGTTTTAAATGTCGAATTAAAATTGCAAACTTACTTGGTCCCTGTGGAATCGATCCTCACTTGCCATATGCATTTTATATGTCTCCATTGTGCTCGTAGTTGTATTTTATTTGTTTGATAATGGTTTATCGTGGGAAAACAATGACTTGATAAAATCATCATTTTAAACCGCGGAAAATTGTGTCAACAATATCCATGCTGCTGATGTTGCATACGTGCTCTCCTTCTCCTATTGGCTCCCTGAGTAGAAATCCTTGAATGGTGCTGATGGGGCTTTGAAATATGCTGCCTCTCCTCCTCGTCCTCTAAAGACTCCTCACGTAGATCCCCAGATATGCCCCTCCTCATGTCCCTCGCCTGGTCAGGTATGGTAACGATCCTTCCGCTCGTTAGTGACATATGATTAGCCTCGTCACATGAAAGAATCTCATGTTCATATCTAGGAGATGCTGAATAGCATACCTGACCAAAGTGCTGTTGAGAACTAGATCGGTTCAGGCTATTGGAGTTAGCCTGAACTTGGGCTGGGATAGAGGTAGAGGGTGCAGTCTGCTCGTCTCGCCATCTGGACAGGCAGTTGACATCCACCCATAAGTCATGAATTTCGTTTCTGTAGGAATGAAGCTCGTCGAGTATCTGCTGTTGTATATCCATGGGACTAGACGAAGATGGAAGGGGATAAGACTGGGAAGAAGAACGTGAAGACTGGCCCTGCTGGCCAAAGTACTGCCTCTGTTGCTGCTGCTGGGGTTGCGGGCCCTGCTGGCCCGTCTGGTAATGGCCATGTCGGCCATACTGATGGTACTGCTGCTGCTGCTGGGGTGGCTGGAATACAGAGCTTTGCGGTGAAGGAGGTGGTGTGGAGGTGAATGCGGTGTTATGAAAGGTCGGGGGACGTTGGTAGGTTGGTTGGTCTCGCGATCTTCCCTGCCTGACTGGGTACTAAGTTACAATACCCCATTCACCTCCCAAACCGGTGAAGGCTCCTCCTGGTCTGTCTCTGCTAATGGAGGTGGTTGCTGGAAAGAGTGGGTGCAGGATTGGTCCTGCTCCCACGGCTGGGGTTGCCCTGACACCAACTGCTCATGAACATGCTAAACTCGGTATACAGAAGCAGAGGGTGCAGTCATGGCGGGTATCCTTATCTTAGATACCTTCTCAGTCAACTCCTCCATCTGTTTTGGAAGTTTGGAGACGCTCTAGTCTAACTCATCAATCCTCCTATCGATCTTCTCAACTACTGTAAGTTTATCCGCAAGGAGTCCCATGCTAGGGATTACGTCCTAAGAGAGATCGAATACAAGTGATTTTCCCCTCCAAATGATAGTGAACTGGGGGATGGTGTATAGGCCCTACGGGCCATCTGTGAGCGGCTAGTTTCAACCATCTGCTCGAATACCCTCCAGACGGTATCCGCTCCTTGTGATGTATAGCTGCCTCCACAGTCAGCGCTCACTAAACCCTACATCTCAGGGTTGAGACTAGTAAAGAATGATTGGACCAAGATGTTGTTATCTAGTCCATGACAGGGACATTTCTGCAGGATGTCCTTGAATCTTTCCCAAGCATCACAAAAGGCTTTATGGGGTAATTGGGAAAAACTAGTAATATGTGTCCTCATCATGTTAGTTCTACTCAATGGGTAGAAATTCTTCAGAAACAGGTCCTTGAACTGGGCATAAGTGACGGTAATCCCAAGATTTTTCACACAGTAGTCGGCTTTTCCACCCAAGGAAAATGGAAGGGCTTTGAGCCTAATATAATACTGGCTAACATTATTATGCTTGAGGTTAGCGCAGATGAGCTCAAAGTCCCTTAGGAATGCATATGGCTCCTCAGAAGTATTCCCATCAAAATGTGGCAGTAGGTTCAGAACATGCAGCTTCAACTCAAAATTAACTGTGGGTTCTGCCGGACTCAAGTAGTTCTGAAATTGATATTGTCCGGGGTTGTATGCCGCATCCATTGGTGGTTCAACCCCAACATTGAGTTGTCCTAACCGAGCTTTCAATAATGTGTGTTGCTGCTCAGATGCATCTAATTTTGCAAGTATCATTCTCATTGGGTCTTCATGATTTTCTTCTTCCTCGTCTCTCTTCTTTGGAGGCATTTTCCTTGAATCTTCTTTATGTCCTGAATCAGCAAGGTGTTATTGATTAGAAGAGGATTTATGAATCAAGATATTCTCACCGAGGCGAAGGTCTTCCTCGGTGAGGTGGGAAGAGAGAAATGGAATGGTTTGAGAGTAACCATCCCAAGAGTGGGTGATCTTGGGCTCAAGAGGGTCATGAGTCCAGGTTGGTCCAAGTTGCACATGGACCTGGGAAGACATACTTCTTGGAGGGTTCAACGAGATATTCGCAAAGTACGAATAAATTTCCCCCCAATTAGTCATCTTTTTTGTCAAAAAGAACCGATTTGAACACGATATTTCAATGAGGCACTAGTTCCACGGTGCACGTAAATGTCCGGAGTAAACTCACATAATACAAACACAATCCAAACCCTCAATTTCACCAACTCAACACATGATGGCCGTAAGAGTTCGGCCGAATTATCTTGTCAATTTTAGTTGATGAGAAATACAATCTTGGAAAGATTAACGAGCTGTTAGGTGCACGTATTTTCCTACAGACTGGCCTGGTTCTTACGACTAGTTTGGCCTACTTTCAGTCAGTATAGGAATAAGTACAGGTCAGAGCCCGTTTCTTGAGGAATAAAGCACCATCTAAACCTCCCACTCTACTAAGGAAGTCCGGACCGTATAAATATGACTACTCATATTCCTCACTAAAACGTAGCTAATCTCCTGAAAATAAAGAACCAATAGTAAGTAAGAAATCCTAGCTTGGCTCTATCCTAGGGTCGTCTCTCTCTCACTTGCAAGTAAAACAAACAATGAGAGCTTTATGCACCCGAGAACATGGGTTCTTTTTATTCCATTTTTTTAAATCGACCTCCTCAATTCAGTCCCAATTTTAGAGTTAGTTTATCACTTGAATTTTATATGAACACACAATCACATCTACCGTTCAGTCCCAGTTTCCTTTTGACCTTACGTTGTAAAACACGAGGGCAATCAGAAATCAGAATGCAAATGGGAAACTATGATGCATGCTCAGAAGAAGGTATACTTACCGTGAATCCCAACACTCTTCATGCATTATGCAAAACTGAATTTGTAAATATCACTCTAAAAGCATTCAGATCGAGACAACCACACCTAAACAGTATACTATTAGCGGGGAAGAATTGATTTGATTTTGAGCTAAGTAGTACGCGTCTATGTGTGTCTCATTATGAATCTTATAAGATATGTGAATCTTCTAAGATATGTGTGGCCTAAATTACAATGGGCACAAACAAATTTGAATCTAAACTACCGTGTGCCTAATCCTTAAATTCGCCACTCAAGTCGAGCCCCACCCTCATCGGAGAGTGAAACAGGTCTCGACACACCACAAATAATGTCCAAGTCTTTTTTACACGCGCGAGCTCTCAAACAAGCGCCGTTGTAAAGGATCAAAATACCTAAATAATTACAACAGTTGTTATAAAAACTCTCTCAAAATAAATAGATTCTCCTAAGTCTTCAGCAGTCAGCACGCATCGTGTCCATCGACCTCTGATGTACTCCAAGTCCACCGGGCCCTCGCAACGAAAATTAGATTTATATTAGAGAGATAAAAAACAAATTATATACACGAATATGAAGATAAATAATTGGAAGAAAATGGACTAAATACAAGGTGGCTTGGGGGTCAGACTACCCGAGTAAGTAAAATCTAAATCCAAATTTTTAAATTAATACCTAAGCCATTTGCGTCCCCGGCAACGGCGCCATCTGACGAGTCAATAAATACGATGATTAATTCAGGCACGGTGTAGTACGTTTACTTAGCGATTCAATCAGAACTGAGAGAAGATCTCCATGAAGAGTGTCTCGGTTTTAATTTATATCCCGGGCAAGTCCGGGGTTGAACACAGGGAGGCAAAGGAACAACTTTAGGTTAATTCGAAAATTAAGATTTAGATTTCCAATGTGTATTTTTTTAATTTTTTATGCAAAAAGAATGCAAATGCAGGTGAATTAAGCAACTAAGAAATCACACAACTTAGCCAAATTAATTTGAATAGAAAATAAGTACAATTTAGCCAAGTTATATTTTTCCTAGAATCCAAATCCAGTGATGAATGCAAGATACATTTTTTTGTATTTTTAGGAATTAAAATGCAACAATTAAAAATGCATATTTTTATGGGTTTTTTTGCAATTTTTCACAAAAACAGTAAGCAAAAATCATGAAAAACTTAATGGAATATAAACATGATGCATGGAAGTTACAGTAAGTTTTTTGGAATTTTTAACAAAATATGAATTTTTTAATGGATTTTTTAATGCAAACAGAGTGACAGTGAGTAATTAATTCCTAATAAATCCATAATAGCGAAATACGCAAAGAGAGAATGATCTCATATAGGTATTTTCATAGGGTATCCA
Source organism: Ottelia alismoides (assembly GCA_037367405.1). NCBI lineage: Eukaryota > Viridiplantae > Streptophyta > Magnoliopsida > Alismatales > Hydrocharitaceae > Ottelia > Ottelia alismoides. The sequence goes on along the minus strand of JAZKJV010005717.1, from coordinate 185,285 downwards.
GGAGATTTGAAATTTTGCGAAAAGGATCTATGTGGATTTAATTAAAATTCAAATACAAAAATCACTATATGATTTATTTCAGGCACAAGACAATTCTAGTTGCGTGAAATTTGGATAGTAATTAGATCATACGTTAACGCATCATTCTTGATTTTTTAAGAATTTTTGGAGCAACCATGAGTTAGATATAAATTTAAGAGTTCAGATTGGGTAAAATATGCAGAATTTCACACAAATAATTTTAGTTAATTCATAATAACTCGCAAAAATACAAATAAATATGAAAATGGTAGAGAATTAGTTGCTCAACATCATGCTATTTTTCATTGAATAAAATGATGCGACATTGGTGTCCCAATTAATCTTTATAGATAGGGGTATCTGTGCAATTTCTGGAAAGAAAACTCACGAGCAAACTATATACATGGACTACTTTGTAATTACAGAAATCTGAAATAACAAGGAAATAAAATGATGGTGTGGTGAAAGTAACAAGGAAATACAATGTGAGATAAACAAAATAACAAGGGATATGAGAGGAAATACTTACCTGAGGTTTGCCGGATTTGCAGAGCAGCTACGCTAGACTCCTGTCGTCGCTTCTATCCGATTGGCGAAATCAAAATCGGAGATGCTACACGAGCTCGATGAGGAATTCGTGATGCGGAGCGGAGCTCTGTGGATCTCGCTTGAAGGAGGCCGTCGCTTGAGGAAGACGCTTCGCTGTTGTCACCAACAAAATACTCCAAGCTCTCTCCTTTTTCTATTAGAATGACGGATGATGAAAAAATGAAGATGTACAAATGAATATAAAGAGAAGAGAAAGGGAGGTTAGAATGGTGGTGGTGTTGAATGGAAAGTTGTATTTTTGGTGGAGTTGAATGGGAGGTTGGTCTAAGAATATGGAGTAGAATGGGAGTTATTAAAAATGGTGGAGTTGAATGGAAGTTGGTGGTAGAAAAGAAGTTATTGTAGAGAATGGAAAATAAATAATAAAATAAATAATGATATAAAATAGGCTACTAAAATACAACAAAAATATAAACAAGGAAAAATAGTGGGGAATTTACAAAGGAATACATTTTTGTTTGCTTTTCTAATATGTATTTTTTATCTTTTTAATAAGAGATATTTACAACAAAAAAATACAATAAAATAATACAATCAAAATACAACACAAGCATGATTTTTTTGTATTTTTAGTAATTAGGAAAGATAAAGGAAGAATAAATATATACATAATATACAATTTACATCTAGGTCCCAAAACCCAACTTTTGCAAATGAGCTCCGATTTTAATGAGACCACTTCCTTTGGATAGATAATTTTCTAACTTCAACTTCAAAAGTGAGTTTGGTGAATTTGGAGTTCATACGGAGCGGGAATTTGGCTAGGAAGTTGGTCTTTTTGGCCTTTTCTCTTTGGGATCTAGGAGCATTTATTTGAGGTGAAATTTGTTTTGTATTTTTGTAGTTATAAACATCGTTATGAACAAGTTGGAGAAAGAATTAGATAAAAAAGAGTTGAAATGAAATTATTAAAAATACATGAAATTTTGGGCTATTTACATGTGAGAAACTCCTTTGATTTTGCGGCTTTTTATTGTTAATTTATTTTGTTCAATCTAATATACAATAATTAGTGTGTTTTATTTACAAGAGTTATTTTGTTAATCTATTGATTTTATGGACATTTTTCTGGGATTTTACTCGGGGATTTTGCTAAGATCAAGATCTTGAGATGATGAATCGTGGATTCGTTAATCATCAGCAGCAACAGTATAGCCAACCGCAGCATGGACGTCCACACTTCCAACACTGATAGAATTTCACGCAGCAGCAGTCTCACCAACATGCTTATCAGAGACCGCAATCATACCAGTATCCTGCTAACCATTCACAGTCATATCATTATTAGCAGCCGCAGCAATCTTCCTTTTCACCACAGAGATTCTCCCAGCCTTCCACTTCTCAGCAATACACGCCAAGGCAGGAGAGAGGAGCAAGCTAGGATCACTACACCGAACCTGAGATGAATTCACAGGCCCGAGCACTAAATTAGATCGTGGATATGCTGACTACGCTCCAAATTGCGCACAAGACAGAGATGGAGTAGGTTAATTGTCGTCTGGATGAGTTAACCACACCGAAGACCACTCTCCCAGCCCAACCTCAGATGAATCTGAACAATAAGAGGAGGCATCCAGATCAGGTAGAAAACACTACAGGTACGATCTCTTTTCCTGAATTTTTATCTAACTTCATTCGTCTCAGGAGCGGTAGATCACCGCAAGCACCTGCTGGAGTAAAGGAGAGGGCGCTTGATGAGGAGCAGGAACAAATCCATGAGCAACCAGATTCTGACACTGAGGAGGAGAACCAACACATTGATGAGGACCACCATGAACATCAAAGAGAAGGGAGCGATGCTAAAACAATTGACATGGACACCGGCAAATCAGACGATGATATCACGCCAGACCATGCAGATACTCCTGACAAAAATATGTTTTCCCCCATTTTAGAGAGTTTTATACATAATTCTGAAACTCTCGATGTAAATGTTGATTCTGAATGATTTTCTCATTCCTGACATCGTTCCTTTTCCCGACGCTTTGTTTGGAAAAGGGAAGAAAAACACCAAAAAGAATGTTGTCACTCCAGAGACCAAGCGATTACTGAAAGATCACATCTTTTTTAAGATCTCGCTTAACGATGCCTTGGATCATTTTCCTATGCTTAAGAATCAATTAAAAACTAATGCACCACACTTAGGAAAAAGAGATCATGTATAGAGAAACATTTTTTGACCAAGGCTACATCCTGTGCTATTCAGAATAAGTTATCGAAGAAGAAGAAGGAATCGGGAGCACATTATGTCAGATGCGAGATCGCAAATGCTGAATTTGATTGCACTCTCTTAGATAACGGTTCCTGATACCATCTTCCTTACTCGACAAGCTCGAGTTAAGTCCTCTTTACAAATCCCGCGCAATCCTTCAGTTTGTTGATAGATCTGTAAAGAGACCTAAGGGTATATTAAGGAACGTTATCGTAACCGTACAGGGTTTGCAATTCCCAGTGGACTTTACTGTCCTGGACATGGATTGCCCTACACAGTTACACCTTACCCCGATCATCCTTGGGATACCTTTCTTAGAGACCACGAAGTCTCTCTTCTATTATGATACAGGGAAGGTATCTTTTCGTGTTGAGGGTGAGAAGGTACATATAGAGATGACGAGAGATTCAAACCCATCCAGTGATGCATCTTCCGATTTCTTGAGTTCTTTAGCCACCTACGATTACATGGATGAGGTCCGTCTTGAAGACCTCGAAAGGTATCGGGTAGAGACCCAAGAGTTCTTATCAGAGGACAGGTCCGAGACTACAGTTGGAAGTTCCTTAGAAGGTACCTTATATTTTAGTATGGATGACGAGAAGCAGAGGGATCAGACTTCTGAGGAGTTTATCACAGACCTTTTAGATTCAAAGACTTTACACAACTCCTCCACTTCAGATGATCTAGATATCAAGCTCCATTTAGCTGATTTGTTTTCCTCTGGTCATTCTGAGGATGAGCATAGTAGCAAGTCGGATGATGTTTTGGACATCTTCTGTAGTCCGACTCTAGAACATATTGACATGGTGGATAATCAGATTGCAGACAAATCCACAACCGATACAGATCCCAATACACATATAGATGAGGTTTCAGCAGAGCCAGAATCTACCTTACCAGAGCTGAAAATTTTGCCACCAAATATGAAGTATGTTTTCCTTGCAGGTCCACATCGATAGTTTCCGGTCATTATCAGCTCATCTTTGACCGACGAACAAGAATATCGTTTAATGGAGGTTCTGGAAATAAACCACAAGGCTATTAGGTGGACTGTATCCGATCTCTGCGGGATTAATCCTGCTGTGTTCTCATCACATATATCTCGATCATGATAGCAGACCTTCCAGAGAATTTTGGCGTAGGCTGAATCCGATTTTACGAGAGGTTGTAAAGAAAGAGATTACAAAATGGTGCGACGCAGGGTTCATTTATCCTATCTCCAACTCTGAATGGGTACAAGTTGTCCCGAAGAAGTCGGGAATTCAGATGATTAAAAATGAGAGCGGAGAGGAGATTCCAAAGAGAGTAACCACGTCATGGCGGGTGTGCGTCGATGTAACGAACCCGATCGTCCGAGAATATTGCGGAAGCGAGAAACTCGGCGGACATCTCGGGATAATTACTCATAGCATCAATCATGACATAAAAGAGCAGTAAAGAACCAACTAAAAAAAACTTTTCCATAAACATAGTAAGGTCACAATTCCAAGAGTTCCTTAACTAAAGAAAAGATAAATAACTAGATGAAATCGTTTCCACGATTTCCTTATTCCAGTGGGCATAAAAGACGTCCTTCCAAAGCAAACTCGCAGTAGTTCCATACCGATCCTACTTCTTGAAGGCTGTCTCGGCTCCCTTAAATCGCTAATGGTCTAATCCTTACGTTTCCCCTGAGAAAAAATTAGTAATACATGTTATGAGCATGACGCTCAGTATGTGCCGAGTTATGGTCAAGCCGGCTAGCGTAGAGAACAAGTCACGAAAGCTATTATCAACTTATTTAATGCATATAACTAAATTTCTTTCATAATCATGAATAACATAATATATTTGCACATATACCTGTAAATTTTATCATATTTGCATGTATGTCGTTCACATAAAATGCACATATGCACTTTACAATAACATCATTGCACATGTACCCTTAAAATTACCATAAATGACAAATATGCACATACATTGACATAAATTGCACATATGTCCATAACATTAACATAAGTTTCATACGTGCACTTAACTTTAACGGAACTTACACATAAAGTCCATACTAGTAGCATAATTGCATATATGCACATAACATTAGCATATATTGCACATATGCCCATGACATTTCTCATGTTTAGAGTGGTCTTGATTGTTACTTCTTAGGTGGCTTTGATGGCTTTGATGGCTTACCGCCGACACAAGCGGTTCATAACAATACATAACATGATAGTGTAGCTACAACTGTAGAGGATTTATCTTTTGCCTCACGCCCCCGGAAGGCGTTGGCCCTTTAGGCCCTTACGACCCTTTAGCTCGAGTCGGTGCCAAGAAAAAGTTTAACATTAATCATGATGACTTATCTCTTTAAATAATCACCTTTTAATTTGCCAAAGAAGTACATTCACAACTTTCTCGGTTTTTGATAATTAATGTAATAACGGCCAATTACTTGCGTTCATCATTTGAAAATAAAGGAATAATCTTTTATGAAGGACAAACCAATAAATTTAGTACAAACTACAAAGTATGTGGTGACACTTATAAATAATCATAACATAGAACACGTTACAATGTATGCGATCGAGTTTGATGATACATTATACAATATCATATATTTTTTTCTTGAACAATTTAGTTTGATCGATGGTACACAGATGCTTATGAATTAAGAACAACGAGTTATAAGGCTGCTAAGAAAGTGATGGGCACCCGGATTTGGGGTTGACATCGGATTAGAATTTAGATATGCACGAGATATAAGTTGATTTATATATTTTTACGCACACCCTCATATTCTCAATTTTACCAGCACTTGTATTGCACCCCTATGTTTAAAAAGAGAAGACGTGGATGAAATCCTTAGTATAAGAAAAACATATAATATATATACCCGTATCATTACGGGAATAATCAAGCTCCCTAACAATTCGGACTGTAACCACGCTATCTTTTCACGGTAACCCTCTTCATAGGATTCATATTTTTTATTAGCAACCCATGCTGTGATATTGAAATCCTGAAAAGTTTATAAATTTTGAGCGGATACAAAACTCCTAATCCGTCCAGGTTCCTGACTTGTGGGATTTTTTTGTATTTCGTATGCATCAGAGCAATTACACATATATATAGTCTCTGGATTTCTTTATACCCAATATGGAATTTAATGAAGCGATGACAAGTTTATTTGATCAGAATTTAATGGTAACAATAGAAAACATGCATAACATTCTTATGTGTTCGACCCACTCATTTATTATCATCATTCTAAAACAAGATCAACATAAAACGTCACTAAACGATCCTATGTGTTCGACACATACCTCGCTGACGCAAGAAATTCGTCGACCAAGACTCCACCAATCCGGACGTTGTCGACCACGTCCTCGTTTCTTCAATCCCGTCGGATCACAACTTCGATGCCGACGACGAAGGTTGTTGTTGCCGGAATGCAATATGCCCTCGATGATCTCTCTCTCTCTTCCTTTTTCTTTCTCTCTCTCTAGAAAACTCTCTTCCTCTCATGTATGCAGTATGGTGAGACTAATGGAGGGCTTCATGCCCTTTTTATAGGTACCAATAATGAGATAAATAACAATAATAATTTGAATTTAATAAAGGATAATTGTGGTAACTAGATAAGGTTGTTGCTAAATTATCAACTCTTTTTTTATTAATCTTAATCTTATGATTTGATTATCTTTAAAAGATAAGGCGGGGATTTGTTGTGATCTCTTTTTTTATTAGTAGTTTATTTTAAAAAAAATCCAATCCGTTACAATCTACCCTCCTTAAAGAAATTTCGTCCTCGAATTTTATATTGTAAAAAGATACTTACCAAAAAGATGCAGATAATGTTGACGAATTTCGTCCTCTAACTCCCACGTCGCCTCTTCCCTCTGATGGTGTTGCCAGAGTACTTTGATCATCGGAACTCTGCGACGCCGCAACTGATGCTCCTTACGGTCTACGATACGAACTGGTCTTTCTTCATATGTTAGATTCTACTGAATGCCTGGAATTTCTTGTTCGGTCATGTGCGATGGATCAGGATTATACTTCCTTAGCATCGATACATGAAAAAAAATCATGTAACTTGGAATAATGAGGTAAAAGAGCATCCTAATAAGCTACTTCCCCAACTTTCCTTACTATCTCAAAAGGTCCCACATATCTAGGACTCAATTTTTCCCTTTTTTGCAAATCGCACTACTCCCTTGGTAGGAGAAATATTTAAAAACACATGGTCACCTACCTCAAAATTTAATTCCCGCCTTCGACAATCAGCATAAGACTTTTGTCTACTCCGAGCGGCTAAAAGTCTCTTCCGAATTACCTCCACACCCTTCGTACCAACTTAGACCAATTCAGGTCCCAATATGTATTTTCCCCCCAACATCGCTCCAGCACAAAGGGGATCTACAATGTCAGCCATATAATACTTCAAAAGGATCCATCTTAATACTTGCATGACTACTATTATTATAAGCAAATTCAACCAAAGGCAAATGTCTATCCCAATTTCCAGCAAAGTAGAGGACACACGCTCTCAACATGTCTTCTAATATCTGGATTATTCTTCATATTGTCCATCAGTCTGAGGATGGAATGATGTGCTGAATTTCAAACTTGTACCCAAAACATCCTGCACGTTCTTCCATAATCGAGAGGTATATCTCATGTCTCTGTCTGACATGATCGATACCGGAACACCATGCAACTTCACTATCTCATTCACATACGATTCAGCAAGGCTCTCTGTAGATTGATCTAATCTGATGGGTAGAAATGTGCCGACTTCGTTAAACGATCAACAATCACCCAATTAGTGTCAAAGCGCCCCTTCTTTATTTTTGGCATCCCGCAAACAAAATCCATAGTGATATGCTCCCATTTCCATTCAGGGATCTCTAGTGATTGTAGAGAACCTGCATGCTTCTAGTCCTCAATCATTACCTGCTGACAGATAAGACATACTGACACAAATTTTGCAATATCCTTCTTCATCTTAGGCCACCAAAAATTCCGTTGTAAGTCTTTGTACATTTTTGTAGTGTCGGGATGAATGGTATACATGAACCCGTGAGCCTCTTCAAGAATTTCTTGCTTTAGTTCACTATTATTAGGAACCCACAGTCTATTACGAAATCTCAATGCTCCATCTATCTCAATGGAGAAATCAGATCCTTCTTTTTGAGAAGCGATTATCAATCTTTGGAGGTCATTATCATCCTCCTGAGTCAAGATCACATTCTCTACCAGTGATGAGTGGATCTTCATTCCAGCCATAAGAACTCTAGTCTTTTTTTTGATAAAAGGGTTCCATTCCTCTAAATCCTTCTTTACCTGCCATTGCAATTTCATACTCGCAAGTTTCCCTTCATATTTCCTACTTAGAGCATCAGCAACTACATTCGCCTTTCCTAGATGATAGTCAATGGATAGATCATAGTCTGACAAAAACTCCAACCATCGTCTCTGCCTCAAATTCAGTTCCTTCTGAGAGAAGACGTACTTGAGGCTTTTATGATCAGTAAATACCTCAAATTTCTCTCCATATAAATAATGACGCCATATCTTTAGTGCAAAAACTACTGCTGCAAGCTCTAAATCATGCGTCGGATAATTTCTTTCAGCTTCTTTCAACTGTCGGGATGCGTAAGCCACAACTTTTCCATGCTGCATGAGGACACATCCCAAACCATAGCCAGATGCATCAATGTAGACCACGAATCCACCACTACCCGAGGGTAGCGTGAGAACAGGAGCAATCGTCAATCTTTGCTTTAACTCTTGAAAGCTTTGCTTGCACTTCTGAGACCATTCAAACTTTACACCCTTTCTCAACAATCGGGTCAGAGGTAGGGAGATCCTAGAAAAATTCTGGATGAATCTCCTGTAATATCCTACCAGTCCTAGAAAACTGCGGATTTCAGAGGCATTCTTGGGTTGACTCCAATTTAAAACCACATCTACCTTTACGGGGTCCACAGAAATACCCTTCTTGGACACACCATATTAAAAGTCACACTTGGATAATTTGGTATAAAGTTGATGTTGTCGCAATGTCTCAATAACTAATATGAGATGCACTCAGTGTTGCTCCATATCAGGTGAATAAACTAAGATTCATCAACAAAGACAATCACAAACTTGTTCAGGTATTCTCAAAATACCCACTTCAACAACTCCATAAATACAACAAGCACATTTGTGAGGTCAAAAGGCAACAATAGAAATTCATAATGCTCATATCTTGTCCTAAATGTGTGTCTTTGATATGTATTCATTCTTAATCGTAAGTTGATGGTAACCAGACCGAAGATCAATCTTGGGGAAGACTGCTGCTTGCTGCTATTGATCTAATATATCGCCTATGCGAGATACCATGTTTTTTTATGGTGACTTTATTCAAAGCTATGTAATCAATGTAGAGCCTAAGTGAGATGTCATTCTTTTAACGAATAAGACGTGAGAACCCCAAGCCGAAACACTTTGTCTCAAGAATCTTTTATCTAATTGTTCTTGCAACTACTTTTTCAGCTCATCCAACTCACCAGGAGCCATACAATATGATTCTTTAGATATGGTTGTAGTATTCGTTAGTACATCAATAGTGAAGTCAATATCTCTTCTAGGCGGAAGACTTGGGAGATCACTTCGATTCCATCTTGGGATTAGGGTGCGAAGTCAGAGGTGCATATTTGAATATAGAAAAGAAGCCTATTGCCACGCCGACCATCAAGAGACCCTTCTCCAATCTTTGATAGAATGGCCCAATAAAGGAAGGTTGATGTAGGCCATGCCTTTCTTTTGAGAATTCCCAACCTCAAAAATGAACAGTTATATCTATCCGTCTTTGATCAAGAGCTGCAAGAAGGAGTTATGTACACGCCACAACAGTTGCGAGGGAAGGGGTGAGGGGAAAGGGGGGTCCCTGCCCACGCACTCATTCTTCCCACCTATTCCCTGAGCTACTCTTCTCATTTCTCATTTTAGAAACCCCCGTCACCAGAAAGTCCCATGAATGTTGTGATCTGCTAGGTGTCATGTTCCTCGACAAGGCGCGTAGCGGGTAAGCAACGAGCCCATCTGTAGTTTCTCAAAGAAAAGCCAAAGAAGGCGAAAAGCAACTGAACTCAAGCAACCGGATGAAGAGTCCGTGATCAATGGCCGGGTTACACCCTTCCTGAAAGAAAATCCAGTCCTGTTAAGTACGGAACCCAGGTCATTCTGGTAATTGAAGTAGATGATTTGAGGAACAATTGGCGGTTCCAACAAATCCATTGAAAAACTACACTACACTATGATATATCTGATGAGTAAATGATTGGCACGAAAGATAGTAGACGAGGATGACAGACAGAGCCAAGTTCTTATACTACTCGCTTAAGCCTACGTTCTCATGCCAACATCACTCGTTCCATGTCTAGTGATACGTGGTATAGATAGGGGCTTGCTTGAGAGGGAGTTACTCGTCCGAGAAGTCTCAAGTCTCAGAAATGGGAATATACAGCCTGTATCAGAGAAAGCCTTTGAACCAGTGGCAGTGGGGATAGGACGTCATTATAGGGGTGGAAGATCATGTCATATATTTCTTTGATGACTTTTTCCATGCTCTTTAGAACTGGGCACTGACTCGACCTTGGAGCTGGGGACAGAGGAGACCTGGCTCTTTGGAGGCTGGGGATTGACAGAGTCCACGTGCGCTGGGAGGGTGGTGAGCTGTTGACCTATCGTCGAGGCGCAAGGTATGACTGGAAAGTTGTTTGGAAAATATCGTAAAAATCTTGTATACCCTCCGAATACTCAAGTTGTACCATAGAGCTTTTGTACTAATTAAGTTTGCCCAAAAAGCTGCGCACCCTATGGCTATCAACCATTGCATGTCTATAGTCATCTGGTGGGTCATAAGGACTCACGGTCTCCGTTCACCTCATTCCCATGACGAGGGACCATATGTAATGATGAAGTGTGAAATATTCGGTCGAATACTTAGATTTTCTAACCTAATGAACCTAAGTTTGATTTGGTCGGATATCTCATGCCCAGAGGAACTCCTGCTCTGATACCATTTGTAACGTCTCGGGCTTAGATCCCCGGTCCGTTATCAAGGAAAACTGGCCCTGACAACTTGTTGGGTTCGGGCCCAAATTGACCCGTTGACAACCACCCAAAATGATTAAGCTCAAGTTGTCAAGTAGTAATCCCCACCACTTATATACCACACCCAGACTTTGTGAGTTTTAGGTATGGCACTATGTTTGGGGTTGGGGTGTTACAACCTCCCCCACTTATATTCGCAACGTCCTCGTTGCGACATGGCCCATCACTTATTTCCAGTGATAGTGGCGGCTACACGCTCCAGGTAGACATTTCCTCCAACCTCTTTGTAGGGGCGGCTCCATCTCTCGGGTAGCCCTTTATACTATCAGAGAGAATTTGGCTATGATACCATTTGTAACGAACTCGATCGCCGAGAATATTGCGGAAGCGAGAAACTCGACAGACATCTCGGGATCGTTACTCATAGCATCAATCATGACATAAAAGAGCAGTAAAGAACCAACTAAAAAAATATTTTCCATAAACATAATAAGGTCACAATTCCAAGAGTTCCTTAACTAAAGAAAAGATAAATAACTAGATGAAATCGTTTCCACGATTTCCTTATTCCAGTGGACATAAAAGACGTCCTTCCAAAGCAAACTCGCAGTAGTTCCATACCGATCCTACTTCTTGAAGACTGTGTCGGCTCCCTTAAATCGCTAATGGTCTAATTCTCACGTTTCCCCTGAAAAAAATAGTAATACATGTTATGAGCACGACGCTCAGTATGTGCCGAGTTATGGTCAAGCCAGCTAGCGTAGAGAACAAGTCACGAAAGCTATTATCAACTTATTTAATGCATATAACTAAATTTCTTTCATAACCATGAATAACATAACTTATTTGCACATATACCCGTAAATTTTGTCATATTTGCATGTATGTCCATAATGTTCACATAAAATGCACATATGCACTTTACAATAACATAATTGCACATGTACCCTTAAAATTACCGTAAATGACAAATATGCACATACATTGACATAAATTGCACATATGTCCATAACATTAACATAAGTTTCATACATGCACTTAACTTTAACGGAACTTACACATAAAGTCCATACTAGTAGCATAATTGCATATATGCACATAACATTAGCAAATATTGCACATATGCCCATGAAATTTCTTATGTTTAGAGTGGTCTTGATTGTTACTTCTTAGGCGGCTTTGATGGCTTTGATGGCTTATCGCCGGCACAAGCGGTTCATAACAATACATAACATGATAGTGTAGCTACAACTGTAGAGGACTTATCTTTTACCTCACGCCCCCGGAAGGCGTTGGCCCTTTAGGCCCTCACGACCCCTTAGCTCGAGTCGGTGCCAAGAAAAAGTTTAATATTAATCATGATGACTTATCTCTTTAAATAATCACCTTTTAATTTGCCAAAGAAGTACATTCACAACTTTCTCGGTTTTTGATAATTAATGTAATAACGGCCAATTACTTGCGTTCATCCATTTGAAAATAAAGGAATAATCTTTTATGAAGGACAAACCAATAAATTTAGTACAAACTACAAAGTATGTGGTGACACTTAGAAATAATCATAACATAGAACACGTTACAATGTATGAGAGTTTGATGATACGTTATACAATATCATGCGTTTTTTTTGAACAATTTAGTTTGATCGATGGTACACAGATGCTTATGAATTAAGAACAACGAGTTATAAGGCTGCTAAGAAAGTGATGGGCACACGGATTTGGGGTTGACATCGGATTAGAATTTAGATATGCACGAGATATAAGTTGATTTATATATTTTTACGCACACCCTCATATTCCCAATTTTACCAGCACTTGTATTGCACCCCTATGTTTAAAAAGAGAAGACGTGGATGAAATCCTTAGTATAAGAAAAACATATAATATATATACCCGTATCATCTATTACTAATATTAAAGCTGGGTTTTTCCCAGGTTTCCTGACACGTGGATCGTCTCTACGCCTCTTTCTTTCCCTCTACGCTCTGTTCCCCTCCACGATTCTCCACACCACTTCCCGATAGGGCTGCTAATTGAATTGAAGCATTCGAATTCGATTATGATTCGTTCAATAATAATTCGAAAACAATTCAATTCGAAGTGAATTGAATTGAATATGAATTCCAATCATGGATTCGATTACCAAACGAATTGAATTTGAATTAGCTTAAATTTGTTCGATAAAAATTCGATTCGATTCGATATATATATACACATATACATACATTCAAATACACATATAACACTACCTTTTATTTACCGATATAAAGGCCCCCCCCCACATGGGAATTGATATTTTTTGAATGAGAATGTTCAATTTCTTCCCCCACTATGTTATTTATCAATATATTTATTTACATATGACATTGCCTTTTATTTTCTCTTTCATTTCCCCTCTCTCTATCTCTCCTTCCCTTACTTTCCCCTCTCCCTCCTAAATTCCAAATCTCTCTCCTCAAACAGCAGAACCCTAAAGGCTTAAACCTCTCTCACGTATGCCGCCACCCTCAACCTTGCTACCTGACACCGTCGCCACCCTCTCCCTTGCTACCCGACGTCTTCGTCGCTCCATCTCACACCTACGACAGTGCCAAACCGCTAACTCCTTCTCCCACTCCCTATCCCCTCTGCCTACACTTCCGCCTCCTGACATTCTCTCCTATGTCGCCAATACCTCCCCACCAAACCCTCCTCTCGCTAGTACACCATTCCCGCTCACTTCAATCCCATTGTTTCACCTCTGCCCCTTCCCGCATCTTCGTCTACTTCGTCCTACTGCCAACTACCCCACCGTGGTCCATTCGTCATCATAATCAAGTATGAAGTGCTGCACAAATTCCTCGTTGGTTGTAGTAATGACTTGCTTATCCTGTATATTCTATTTCCCTATTTTTGATTGTCGACGGTTGTACGATCCTTGATTGGTGAAGAAATAACACATATTACCAGCAATCATTAGTATAATATTTTTAAATCTATTCTCTGCTTTGGTAAAAAGTAATAGAGATAAACAATGCTCATATTCTTCCAAATCTGCCCAATTCCAAACACGTGATTTTGACTGTTGGCATTATTAAATTTCTGAATTAGTCAAACCCATCATTTTTATTATTAACAGATAAATCTAAATTACTATGAATACCAGTCCTAGTCAGTTTGATATTGCAATTTGGATTCATTATTGCACGAAATTGCATCGATTTCATCACTCTTGCACCTATTTTATTAGGATAAGTTACTTTCTCATAAACTAATCTCATAATGTGATGATTTTTTTGAAAATTAATTTATCACAATGAGAGATTATCACCATGCATTTGTTATTGAAGTACGGCGTAAATAATACTTTTTTGTGAATGATTGTAATGATTGTCTTATGAAAATCAATTTCTTTAGAAATCATGGAGATATATAATAAGAGAAAAGATGGAGGTGGTTCCTTTGAAAAATAACATGGATCACAACCCTACGATCATGCTTTTGGACATGTATATTAAAATCTTAACATGGATCACAACCCTACGATGCTTTTGGACATGTATATTAAAATCTTATCTTTTCTTAATTGCTGTGAAAATTTAATTTTAGTTATTGATGTGAAAATCTAAATTTAGTTGTGATTATGTGTTTACATTTTTCTTTTTACATTTTTCTTTAGATGACTAATTCGAACATACTATCTTCACAAATAATGTCCATGAAAGAGTGATTGAAGATGGAGATGATTTTGATGGGGCGAAAATGTAGGAGAAGAGGGAGAAGAAGTAAAAAGTGCATGATGAAGTAATTACCAAGGTTGATAGAAAGAAAAGATCGTCAATTTATCAATCATTTATTAAAGAGAATGTGAAGGTTGGTGGAGTGTTAGTTGAAAGGTGGAAATGTATGGATTGTAAAAAAATATTCAAAGTAATGAATTGTGGAACTACTTCACATTTAAAAAATCATAAAGAGAGATATTGTATCATGCGAGATTCTGGTGATAAGAAACACAGAACATTATCTTTTGTTCCTTCGTCATCCGAGTTAGATCATTTGAATGAACTTGCAAAATCTTTTTCGAAGTTTGATCAGACGAGAGCGAGAATTGATCACTAAATGGGTTATCGTTCTTGAACATGCTTTTAGTATTGTGGGGGAATTTTAGTTTAATGCGATACTAAAATATACGAATCTCAATTTAAATAAATTTCCAGAATGAAGCTTTTCTCCATTGAAAGGAAAAATTGAAAAGAAATTTTCTACATGTGGGCATGATTGATCTTACTATAGATACTTGAACATCAAATCAAACTATAGGGTACATGTGTTTGACTGCTCACTATGTGATTTTGTGCATTTCATATTATATATTGAACACTACTAAAGTTTTTAATTTATCCCGGTTATCTTTATTACAAAATAGAATCACAAAATTTATTATTGAAAATTTTAGATAATATTGATCCTAGAATTATTAATGCACACTTCAACTCTTTAATTAACACTCATGTTACTCTCAATATATTTAAGTTATAAGGTAGGTGTCTTCTCTACATCATACTTTCTTTTTTTTTCTAAATAAATATTATTAATTAAAATTTTAAATTCGATAAAATATGAATCGAATTTGAATATTCGAAACTTATAATGAATCGAATTTGAATTCAAATTAGTGAATTCGGTTGAAATTCGATTCGAGTTCGGATTCGGAAAAATTATAATGAATTGAATCTGAATCCATGTGGATTCGAATGTATTCGATTCGATTAGCACCCCTACTTCCCGAGCTTTTCCGAACCCGGATGCAATATCTTCTGACGATATTACCATACATGTTTCCCCCTTCACTTTCCATATGTTTTCATCATCGTCTCTCTCCTAAGACGTGGTCATGCATTCCCTCCTCTCCCATGACATCTACGGCCCTTTTCCCCATCATCTCTACTCTTCTTTGATTTTCTCTTCCCCCACGCCTCCCTCTCACCCTCTTATTTTCTTCTCTCTCATTTCCCTGGCATCCACGCAAGAGGTGAAAGCATCATATATCGCATCCCTCAATTTCTTTGTCAAAAACGTCTTCAGCTCCACTGAGATGTGTCGCTCACATTGCACATCCATGAAGTTGGAGGTGGACTTGCAGGAGGTACTCGGAGAAGGTCCTCTACAAGTTCATGGTGGAGTAGAGTCCAGTTTGAGGTAATGCCACAGTTGCTCCCTCTTCTTAATTTAACACGATGAACCTATCGAGTCTCGCATGCAGAGGAAATACCGGCAACAACCTCTTTAAGTTGAGGTTGCGAGGCGTGGCCGTGAAATCACGAGGCTTTCCTCATCTTTCATAGTGGCGATGGTCTGAGTTTCTTGCTGCAGCTGGGGCGGCTACGAGGCAATGGGGAGACATTGAAGGAGGAGATCCTCCTAAGGACCAAAGGTGGCGTGCATGAGGTTGTATTGCAGCATGTGCGTGTGTCGTCCCAAATCTATATACCTATTTAAAGGTGGGTTTTTCCCCACCTTCAGGACACGTGGATAGCTTCCCCATTCTTCATTCATTCTTCATTTCCACCCGAGTGTCTCCTGTTGGTGTACCCCACTTTCCACTATTGTTTTGGTGTTTTGGGCACCTGTTTCGAGAAATCCTACCGAGGGTTCCACCAGGGACGAAGCCAGGAAATTTTTCTTGGGGGGGGGTTAAATTATTTCGGGGGAGGGTGGAGGCAAATTATTTAGATATTATTTATCTTAAATTTATCTTGTCATTTTGATTATTAATATTTGGAGAGGGGTTCCTTGTTGTAATGTGTGTTACAAAAGAGGTGTTGTAACCTGCTATTAGTTTCAAATACAAGATCATTTGCTATTTTATACCAATGATAAAAGTTTGATTATCTTTTAAATGGGACTTAAGTTGCTTAAATATTGATTGAACTTTTAACTACTAAGATAAATTCGGAAATGTCATCAGATTTGAGCAAAATTTGGAGCATATGTAGAACATTAATGGAAGTTTCGATTTATGAGGTTGGATTTGTGGAAACCAATTCAATATATAAGGCGAGCTTCCAATAATTCCATAATTAATTGAAACTAATATTGGGAAGGTATTTTTTTACAAAAAGTACCCATATAAAGTTATAATCGAACATAAATAATATCTATAAACATCATATTGACCGAAAGATCCCTACAAAACTTTTCATATCACTGAAATACACATTTATTAATGTGATATTAAGTAATACCATTAGATTTAATATGTTCAAACAAGTAACACTATATAGATATGTGTACCAATCCCTTATCATATTTGTTTATACATATTTTGACAAGTGTACATACATCTGCATACTATTTTGAAATCGACGTAGATAAATATAAGGTTGCAAACATGCGGATACAAATATTTATTTGTATCCATATATGTATACACTAGAAAAATATGTAACCATATCTATTTTAAGATCCTAAAAAATGAAAGAGGTATCCAAATCCATATCCGTATATGCAAGAAATATAAAAGAAAAATTATTATCTATACCATATATGCTAAAATAAAAACTATATATTTGTGACGGTTTATAAATGGGTATGATGATGGACATATACGGATATACAGTATCCGATTATGCACATCATGTAATATTAACAGTTAATTATTTTAGTTAAATCATATATATTAATATATATATATATATATATAGAGTTTAATGGGGCTGCCCCCGCGCCGTTTCAGCGTTTTTTTATTTTTTTTTGAAAAATATCGCCATGTATATTCATCCTTATATCCCTCCTATATGTCATTCGAATTTCGTCAGAAACAGAGACTCCTACGACCTCTATGCAGACAGTCATTTTTTAACGGTAACAGGATTTTTTAAATCGACGCCATCTCGATGGAGGCCGTAGGAGTCCCTGTTTGACGAAATTCGAATGGCATATAGAAGGATATATGGATGAATATACATGGCAATATTTTTCCAAAAAATTAAAAAAAACGCTGAAAACGATGCAGGGGCAGCTCCACTAAACTCATACATATTTTGATTTTTTTCGTTGATATATGAGAGGGACTATTATAACATAACATATAGAATTTTATTATTAAATGGTGTATTTAGATCATATATAATACTATATATTATACATATATATAAGGACATTGTTGAGAGTTGGGGGGGCTAAGCCCCCACCCGCCCCCCCCTCTCTCCGTCACTAGGTTCCACCCTCCTTGTTGTCCTCCATTTCGCTTCACCTTGGCCGGTCGCAGTGCCATCTGTCTTCTCTTTGTGCAGGTGCGTGTCATGTTGTAGTTTGGGTTGGTCGTTTGCATATTCCTCGATGGGGTATATCGTTATCAGTTGCTCCATATTTGGGTGTTTATCTTTTTGCTATTATTACATCTTCCTTCCTGTTAATTCGTGGTTCCCAATTTCCCTTTCTTCATCTGACGGATCTCTCATCCTTATGTGGTTTATGAGCTACGATAATTTTTTATTTTCCTTTAGATGTTTGTTTATAATGTCTATTATTTTTCTCTGGATTCTTGGGGTTGCAACTGTGACTTCGTCTTTTGGTATCATATTTTGTTGTAGCTTCATATGCTTTATTTTTTGTTTGTATGCGTGTTGTGACTGTTGGACATGTGAGCCCACGGCGAGCCATTATGCAATAAATATTATTGCAAATATCATTCCCTGATCTGAAATGAAGAATAAATAATTTGCATAATAGGTCCCTCTGTACAATTAGGGTTATGTACCATGGCTGTCTTAATGATCATACAACTGTTGATTCAATTATTGAATCATAGAGGCTGATGCTTGGATGAATATCTAAAGAGTTAGATTGAGGACTCATCAAGCACCGTCAAATGATTGTTAAGATGTGATCTCCAGCCTGAGTAGGAGATGGCAATCCTTTTCTCACATAGGCTGATATCTGACCGACCTCTTGATGCAGGTCCTCCGCATAGGAATAGAGATTCGGAGGTGTCAGATTAGTTAGGTCAAAGAGTTGACTTAACGAGATCGAGATAACCTAAGTCCTATGTTGAATGCTGTCACAGCATAGGCACGCATCCTCTGACCGGAGACAGATGTATTGCTATATGTCTGAGTATGTACATTTGACAGACCAATAGGTTGATGACCTAACCAAGGTCTATACACCGGCGCGTTGGTGTGCATATAAGGGCATATGAGTAATACGATCTCTCAAAGGGATCATACAGGTTCACTACTGAACCGGAAGACATGAGCTCACTCATGAGATATTGGGAAGAATCAAATTCCGTGCACGGTCGTCTCGCTTTGGAAGCTTGACTGAATTTGTAGGTTTGATATATACTTTTGGAAAGTATATGATCAAGACCTAGGTATGATATATGCTTTTGGAAAGTATATGATCGATACCAAATCCCAATGATCAAATGAGAAACTTGGTGATCAAACCCTGAAGAAGACAGTGAAAAATAGATCTTGATCTTCGGGTTGACCATGAGTCTTCCAGTATGCAGGATGTACAGGTATTGGGAATACCTGAAGGGTGATGTGATCATAAACGATTGTATATCCATGACGCTTCCATTCCGAGGGAGTGATGAAACAGGTCTGGATTTTAGTGACTCCTTTCAGTAGAGAAGCAATCCGATCTTAGTCCAAGTATTGGACATTGATCTGAATGGGATTCAGATTCAATGAGAAGATTGGATTTGCGGCCTTGATTTAATCAAGCATCTGTGAGAGGTACGTAAGATCTGGATTTGAGATGAGATCTCAACATCCAAGTCACTATACGTGGAACAATACAATCTCCCTGTCCTTATCTCCAAGTATCTGCGGAGAAAGCACATTATTCTTGAAAGGGTTCAAGAATAATTCATTTGATGAAATATCCAAGCAAGGACTTGATGATTAAATGTGATTTAATTATCAAGCTTAAATATGAATATGATTCATATTGTGAAAATGATTATCTAAGATAATTAAATGAGATTTAATTATCAAAGATTAAGAGAATGTGGATAACACTATCCATGATATATGTGTGTTATAAATATGATTTATAATATACACATAATAAGAGAGAGAATTTATGTAAATAGCATTTGTTAATTAATAATGTGGATTGGATTCACATTTGTTAATTAATTGGAAATGCAATTTACTAACTAGTTTGGGTTGTGAATATGATTCACATAATATTCAATGGCATGATTGAAATATTCACAAATTAATTTAGAATTATTTTTGTGAATATTTTTTTGTGATTAATTAAGGAATAATTAAATAAATAAAATGGAGCAATAACCACCTTCATAGGTGGCGTCACCCATGAATGGTTCATGGGTGACGCCCCCCCCTTTTTAGGAGGGTGGTTGGCTCCATTACATTTATCATATTATCTCTTAGTTAATTAATGTTTAAATTGATGTTGTTGTTTTTAACCAACAACAAATCATGGCCATTGATTTATCATGGACCAAGCATATCCCTTGGATCCATGTGTCCCATGGATTGAGATCCATTGGATCCTAAACTAGTATATAAGGAGGGCTAGGGTAGCTTCTCCAGGGTACATCATTAAGAGTTGTACAAGGTGACAACTCTCTCTCTCTCTCTCTCTCTCTCTCTTTCTCATTCTCGCCCTCTCTTTCTCTTCTCCATTAAGTGGCCGTCCACTTTGTGTTGAGAAAGGAGAGACTCTCGGCTTCTTCTTCGACGACTCGTGGATCTCCATCTTCTTTGGAGTTTCTTACTCTAAAGGAAGATGAAGGATTTCGTTTGACGAAATCGGGGGAGCCATCGCTTGGATCTTCATCGAGGATTGCGGGAAGGAACGTGACTCATCATCACGCCCGCAAGTGCGTTCTTCGTGGATCGGACTTAAGATAGGAGGATCTCTACTTTGGGATCTCGCGATCACAACCACGCTTCAAGAGGTATTCCTTGTACTTTGTGGTTTGATGAAACGATCCGAGAAGTGTTCTCGTGATCATGTGGTTTCATCTTTAAAGTTAAAAATTTTAATTTCCGCTGCATCTAGCATCTAGTACGACTAGTTGCTCCGATTGCATACGATGCGATCGACACGCTTCCGTGATGCGCTTAAGGATTCATCCATATCCTTGAAGTGGTATCAGAGCCAGGTTCGAATATGGTTTTGGATATGATCCATAGACCTTAGACGATTTGGTTCTTGAAAGGGTTGCGAAATTTTTGCTGCATTTCAATTTTCGCACCTCTGTATAATTGAATTTTTCGGCACTGTTTAAAATGTTTAAACACGAAATTTTCAATTGGATTTTGTTCCCCATTAAACAAGGAAACCATAGGACTTGAGTTTACTAAATTTGGACTTCATTTGCTCAAGATATGACTTTTTGAATATGACTATATTCACTGTTGCGGGAACTGCGGATTTGAACGTAATTAATGAGATGATTACGGTTTTAATCCGCCTTGAAATGCGTGAATTATCACTTGGGTTCTTTAATAAATCAAATAAGCAATCTTTGGAAACTGAGTTTGCATTTTTTGTATTTAAATTGATCAAGATAAGTTAATTTTAGTGATTGGGGGTCACTGCTGGAAATTAACAATTTCTTGATCTTGAACCTTGTGATATGTCATTCAATTATCATGATGAAAATTAATTGTTAATTTTATGAAATAATTAGTGATAAATATTTGTGAAATATTTAAAGAGATAATTATTTCATTGAATGACACTTGCCTAAACCACAATGATGAGATATTAGATCTTGATCATTGGTTCATCAACAAACATTGCTTTCATGAAAACCATAGTTTATCCTACAATTGTTGTAGGACAACTTTTACAA
Source organism: Ottelia alismoides (assembly GCA_037367405.1). Lineage (NCBI taxonomy): Eukaryota > Viridiplantae > Streptophyta > Magnoliopsida > Alismatales > Hydrocharitaceae > Ottelia > Ottelia alismoides. The sequence continues at coordinate 163,525 of JAZKJV010005717.1, read as the reverse complement.
GAAAAACCCTTTTGCTTGAATAGGATTGGGGATTTGTCTAGCAAATCTCCTTATAATCAAAAATGTTTTGATTTATATTTATGGTATAATTTCGGTTGAAAAACCGATGAACATCTCAAAGTACATGATGGTCTATCTGGTATTATCCTTTCCCAAGGCGGATGTGGTGCCTAGTCGGAGAGCATTGCGGTCGCGGGTTGCAACGTATGTGGTCCGTCCCACTCTCGTCGGTACTGGCCATGACAGCGGGTAGGGACTGTATAATACCGGAGACAGACAATGTGTATTTTTCTAATTATTAAAATTCGAATAATACGTACTTTGAGTATATACCTACTATTCAAGTAAAAGTCATGTTTGTTGATTGATGATTGGATTAATGATTAATTTAATATGATTAAATTAATTATATCCAATAAACACTCTATTATGAATAGATGTGTATTTCCCTTAGAAGAATTAATTATGTGAATATGATTCACGATAATTAATTACAATTTGAATATGAGGTGGAGGATCACATAAGTGACATCCATGGTCTCCCGTCAAGGCAAAGGATTCCGTCGCCAGTTGTTGTGTATGGGAGACGCCTGTCCGAAGTGACAGATTCTGTGCATGATTTAATTGGATCGGGTTCTTTGCTTCTCGAAGGAGTAAGGCCGTATACGTAGTGACCCCAATATCGGGTCCTCATATTATTGGGGCGATATTGGATTGCGTATAGCGAGTATTAAGCCTGTTGACGGTTGGTTCAATTAATGACGGGTCAACATCATCTTAGGGGTGGTGGGCCCGGGTGTTAAAGACCGAATTGGGAAATGCAAGTTGGACTTGCAAGGCGGAATGTGTTCCCGCTTCTTTTTATCCGAGTTGTAGGTTCTCATATTATTGGGATGCAACGAAGATAGGAAAGGAGATCCCAGATCTTGCTAGAGATATAATGGTAAGAATATCTCTTACATTGAAAGTGATTAAGGGAATGAACTTTCAGTGTTGACAAAGCAAGACAACTTTGATATAAAAATTCCTAAATCAAAGTAAAACATGTATATATAATATATATACCCTTATGCAAATTTCTTATTTCAGATAATCCTTCATCAAACCCACTCATTATTATACTCAATAATAACCAGTAAAATATCATGGATTGACTCTTGATCCAGATATTGTACTTGCAATTGAACACATAATGTATGTGGTTGCAATGTGCAAGTTTCCTCAAGATAATGAGGAATGACAATTAAATAAGATAATAAGACATCACCTTAGGGTTTGTATGTCTCTATAGTCTTGATCTTTCATCGAGTGTACTTTGGAAGTGACATGTCGATGGTGATCGTAATTGTCAAATAATCCTTATAAAATAAAAGAAAGATATTTTGGCATACAAATGTGCTCTAGACATTTAATCATGAATGACATGGTTCTCTGCATTATGCAGAATGGTGGCTCGAAAGAGATGATGTATTCAAAATGTTTGAATACCTACCTGAACCTAAGTCTCCAAGAGTTAAGATGAATGTAGATATGATGAGTGTTATCATCTATACTCAAGTCATTCATGAAGCTTTATGATATTCATATTGTATGAATTTAATGAAGCATGTATAAATGTTGAAATGCTCTTACATTGAATTCTTTTGAATTTAACATAAGAGATCCTTAGTCTTAAGCAATGGTTGTTTATAGATTAAGAGAGTGCAGTGGAAGCATGGGTCGGACCCGAGTAAGAAGGAAAGTCAAAGAGTTGACCTACTTCTATGACTTCCATATGACATCCAAAGAGTTGGATGAATGCTAATACTGCAATATGTTGATGTGTTGATAGTATGACTATCAAGTCTGTCTAAAATCCTTAGTGAAGGACTCAGATAGAGCATCAGAATAATCTACATATAATCATTGACTCTGACTTTCTTATTTCATAAGATAAAGTCTGACAATTGTATCCCAATCTTCTAATGAAAATTGCAATAGGTTGCATATACATATTAGAAGATTAGAAATTTGATCTTAAGGTTTAGTAGTCATCTACATGGATATTGCTGTAATTGTTGCAGCAGTCTCTGTTGGATAGATGGACTTCATATTCTCAGTGGGAGAGCCCTTAGTCTTAGAGAATGTCTCTATGACCTAGATATTAGAATACCCTCATTGTTTGTTTCTAAATGTTGGAAATAAACATGAATTCTGAGATAGAACTATCATAAAGAGTTATGATGGAAATATTTCAGATAGTAATCTAACATCTAGTGGACTCCACAAAATTAGAAAATTAATGAATGGTTCATTAAGATTTCTAGCACTGAAAATCAAACCTCGTAAGATCAATAGGAGGATGAAGATCATATGATAATGATCTGGCATCAAGCCTTGGACATTTGTCTGTTGATTTGATCAATAGACTAGTAAGATATGAAACTTTAGAATGTCTAAAAATTCAAATCTTACATACTTGTGAATATCGTATTCAAAGTAAAATGTCCAAAACACCCTTCTTTGGGAATGGTGTTAGATGTCGAGGTATTCAAGATCTCATACATATTGATGTATGTAGATCATCTATATCATAGTAAACATTATGGATATGTAATATCTATTGATGATTACGTATGATATGAGATTTCTTCTCTTCAACTGAGAAACCTTTGAAATGTTCAAAGATTTCACAATTTTGGTTTAGAATCAAAATTTGAAGAAAGATGAAATGAATTTGATCTAACCTAGGTAGCTTGTACCTATTAGATAAAATTCAAAGAATACCTTATGGAGATATGAATATCATTTCTATCTCACTCCTCCAGATAAACCTGAACTCAATAGAGTTGTAGGGAGATACAATTGGATCATGTGTGACATGATTTGATCAATGATGAATTTTAGCATAATTATCCTCTTAGTTTCCTGGTATATATGTGTAGTAGAGACTACAATATATATCCTTAATAAGGTTCCATGGATGTAAGCTGGAATCTAGCACTTGAGAATGCTACTTCATTAGGAAAATAAAGTATGGTATTGGATACCTACTTTATGACCTTGAGATTCTTAAAAGATCTCATCTCTGAGAATGTGATTCTTGGAGGATTGAGACTCTTGAGAATCAAGATGAAAATGAAGTAAAGGAACTCATTTAATCTTGAGAAGATAATGAGGCTCCTGAAATCGGAAACTAAAAGGACAATTAAAGATGAAACATTAATACCTCTTCAAATGAGTTTGAGGATGTATTCCATGTGTCGATTAAGTCGGACAATGATCGGACTTCATGTGATGAAGCTCCTAAGGATCATGACATGGAAAGATGGATATTAGCAATAAAGTCTAAAGTAGACTTCATATACAAGTGTTGTACATGGACCCTAGAGGATCCACCTATAAGGGTTTGACCCATTAAGGTATAAATGGATCTTCAAGAGAAGAGGGAACATGATGAGAAGGTAGAGACCTTCAAAGCTAGGTTCGTAGCCATAAGCTACACATAAGAAGAGAAGACATTGCTTGCAATGAGACTTGCTCTTCGGTGACTATGCTTAAAATCATCAGAATATTGCTAACCTTAGCTACACAACTTGACTATTGCATCTTCAAGATGCAAGTCAAGATTTCATTCCTATAAAGAATACCTCTCTAAGGATATTCACATGAAGTAGCCCCAGGGCTTCATGTTTTGGAAAGTAAGGTGTGAAAGCTAAAGAAATCCATCTGTGGACTCAAATAAGCTTCTTGCAGTTGGAACATAAGATTTGATGAAATTATAAATGTTATGATTTCAAATAGAATCTTGATGTACCATATGAAGCTTAGTGGGAGTGCCATTGTGTTCATCGTGCTAAATGTAGATAATATCCTAATCATTTGGAATGATATAAGGATGATAATAAGGGTTTTTTAGACTGGCTATTCCATACCTTGAGATATGATCTCAAGAATACCTCTTAGATCTTAGTTCTGAAGTTGTTCAGAAGCAAAGAAAAGAGGGTATTGGGACTGTCACATTTGTAGTACACCTTGGACATATTCCATTCTTGGAAATTCCAAGAAAGGCTTCCTTCCCTTGAGATTTGGTACTGACCTATCTAAAGGAATAACACCTCAAAGAGTTGAGGAAGTGAATGCTAGAACTGCTTGCACTTGTGCATCAGTTATGAGAAGCTAAGTGTATGCCAGATGTGAACAAAAGCCAGATATCTGCCATGCAGTGGGAATGGTAAACTGTTACTAATCCTACTATGGAGAAAGAACACTTGATTGCAGTAATAACAATATCTTCAAAGATGACAAGGCTTTAGAGATGGTGATCTCTGAGTCTTATCTTTTAGAGATTAAGACTTTATAGATAGAGATCTAAAAGGTCTTAACTGTGGATACCTTGAGAGATAGTGATCTCCCGGAATAAGGGTATTCTGATAAGGATTATGGAAATACTGGTTATAATAGTTATTGAGCAATAGTGTCAAGGACACTATAACTGCTTTGACTAGATTGAGTATAGATTGCATTAGATGCAACATTCGCATTGGATGCGAGCACTGTTACCTAGGGATATGCAAGTGCCGTAAAAGGACTTGGCATAGTCTTTTGGGAACAGAGTGACTGATCAGCTTACTTAGCTATTTCTAAATAGCCTATGATTGTCACATGAGTGTGGATTTAAATGATTGGCCCATTAATGGCTCTTTGGGCTAGTGGGAGATTGTTGGACATGTGAGCCCACGGCGAGCCATTATGCAATAAATGTTATTGCAAATATCATTCCCTGATCTGAAATGAAGAATAAATAATTTGCATAATAGGTCCCTCTGTACAATTAGGGTTATGTACCATGGCTGTCTTAATGATCATACAACTGTTGATTCAATTATTGAATCATAGAGGCTGATGCTTGGATGAATATCTAAAGAGTTAGATTGAGGACTCATCAAGCACCGTCAAATGATTGTTAAGATGTGATCTCCAGCCTGAGTAGGAGATGGCAATCCTTTTCTCACATAGGCTGATATCTGACCGACCTCTTGATGCAGGTCCTCTGCATAGGAATAGAGATTCAGAGGTGTCAGATTAGTTAGGTCAAAGAGTTGACTTAACGAGATCGAGATAACCTAAGTCCTATGTTGAATGCTGTCACAGCATAGGCACGCATCCTCTGACCGGAGACAGATGTATTGCTATATGTCTGAGTATGTACATTTGACAGACCAATAGGTTGATGACCTAACCAAGGTCTATACACCGGCGCGTTGGTGTGCATATAAGGGCATATGAGTAATACGATCTCTCAAAGGGATCATACAGGTTCACTACTGAACCGGAAGACATGAGCTCACTCATGAGATATTGGGAAGAATCAAATTCCGTGCACGGTCGTCTCGCTTTGGAAGCTTGACTGAATTTGTAGGTTTGATATATACTTTTGGAAAGTATATGATCAAGACCTAGGTATGATATATGCTTTTGGAAAGTATATGATCGATACCAAATCCCAATGATCAAATGAGAAACTTGGTGATCAAACCCTGAAGAAGACAGTGAAAAATAGATCTTGATCTTCGGGTTGACCATGAGTCTTCCAGTATGCAGGATGTACAGGTATTGGGAATACCTGAAGGGTGATGTGATCATAAACGATTGTATATCCATGACGCTTCCATTCCGAGGGAGTGATGAAACAGGTCTGGATTTTAGTGACTCCTTTCAGTAGAGAAGCAATCCGATCTTAGTCCAAGTATTGGACATTGATCTGAATGGGATTCAGATTCAATGAGAAGATTGGATTTGCGACCTTGATTTAATCAAGCATCTGTGAGAGGTACGTAAGATCTGGATTTGAGATGAGATCTCAACATCCAAGTCACTATACGTGGAACAATACAATCGCCCTGTCCTTATCTCCAAGTATCTGCGGAGAAAGCACATTATTCTTGAAAGGGTTCAAGAATAATTCATTTGATGAAATATCCAAGCAAGGACTTGATGATTAAATGTGATTTAATTATCAAGCTTAAATATGAATATGATTCATATTGTGAAAATGATTATCTAAGATAATTAAATGAGATTTAATTATCAAAGATTAAGAGAATGTGGATAACACTATCCATGATATATGTGTGTTATAAATATGATTTATAATATACACATAATAAGAGAGAGAATTTATGTAAATAGCATTTGTTAATTAATAATGTGGATTGGATTCACATTTGTTAATTAATTGGAAATGCAATTTACTAACTAGTTTGGGTTGTGAATATGATTCACATAATATTCAATGGCATGATTGAAATATTCACAAATTAATTTAGAATTATTTTTGTGAATATTTTTTTGTGATTAATTAAGGAATAATTAAATAAATAAAATGGAGCAATAACCACCTTCATAGGTGGCGTCACCCATGAATGGTTCATGGGTGACGCCCCCCCCTTTTTAGGAGGGTGGTTGGCTCCATTACATTTATCATATTATCTCTTAGTTAATTAATGTTTAAATTGATGTTGTTGTTTTTAACCAACAACAAATCATGACCATTGATTTATCATGGACCAAGCATATCCCTTGGATCCATGTGTCCCATGGATTGAGATCCATTGGATCCTAAACTAGTATATAAGGAGGGCTAGGGTAGCCTCTCCAGGGTACATCATTAAGAGTTGTACAAGGTGACAACTCTCTCTCTCTCTCTCTCTCTCTCTCTCTCTCTCTTTCTCATTCTCGCCCTCTCTTTCTCTTCTCCATTAAGTGGCCGTCCACTTTGTGTTGAGAAAGGAGAGACTCTCGGCTTCTTCTTCGACGACTCGTGGATCTCCATCTTCTTTGAAGTTTCTTACTCTAAAGGAAGACGAAGGATTTCGTTTGACGAAATCGGGGGAGCCATCGCTTGGATCTTCATCGAGGATTGCGGGAAGGAACGTGACTCATCATCACGCCCGCAAGTTCGTTCTTCGTGGATCGGACTTAAGATAGGAGGATCTCTACTTTGGGATCTCGCGATCACAACCACGCTTCAAGAGGTATTCCTTGTACTTTGTGGTTTGATGAAACGATCCGAGAAGTGTTCTCGTGATCATGTGGTTTCATCTTTAAAGTTAAAAATTTTAATTTCCGCTGCATCTAGCATCTAGTACGACTAGTTGCTCCGATTGCATACGATGCGATCGACACGCTTCCGTGATGCGCTTAAGGATTCATCCATATCCTTGAGTGACGCGATTTGGGTTTGGGGTATATGGTTCTTGAGTGCTCTATTTTGGGATTTCTTTCTGATATGCTTCTAACTTCGTTCGTGTTACCATGCGATTCCCAATTTCTCTTCCTCCATCAGACGAACGTCTCATTGATATGTGATTTACGAGTTACTATGATTTTATATTTTCATGTATATATTAGTTGATGATGCCTTCGTTTTTTCAGTGTATTATCTGTGATTGCTATTGTATGTCCTTCCTTTTAGTTCGTAGTTTGTCTAACCTTTTGATGATTTATTTTTGTTTGGATGCATGTTGTGTTTTGGGTTAGATGTTTTATGAACCCTCGACGGGGTTTATTTTGCTCCGTTGCCGAGGATTTGATTGTGCGTCTTTTCATTAGGCTTCCATCTTCCTTCGTGCTATGAAATGATTCTCGATTTTCCTTTATGTATCTGCGTAAGCCCTTATTGGTATGTGATTTATGAGTTAAATTGCATTGTAATAGATTGCTTTTCATTTTATCTTATAAGGTACATTTTGTGTCTTTCTTGATTTATTAAACTCAATTTATGATGGCCATTCTTTCAGATTTTTCTCCTGAACTGTAGATCAGTGGATAGTTTGTTTAACGCGGATGTTTTTTTTTTGCTAATTGCTGGTATATAAGAGAAAAGGTATCAATTTCCCTTTGTATTTGATAATTTTACTGTGATGTGTGTTGAGTACTCTTTTCGATCTTGGTGGGAATGGGTAGGTAGTTTCAATTTTCTGAAAGGAATACTTAGGTAACTTCCTCTCTTTGATGTTTATCTTATTGTGGAGATTATGATGATATTGTCTCTTATTTTTTAATATTGGTCATGCCTGGTATTTATTTTGATGTAAATTTGACACTCTAGAAAACAAGTTGTTATTTTGTAGAGTTAATTTTTCATATGATGGTTATTATTGTTTATATATTTAAATTAATAACATCGGTAGTTTAGTTTATTGAGATGGTGTGGTATTTTGAGTTCCTTAATAGGAACAATAGTTTAGTTTATTCAGATGGCGTGGTATTTTGAGTTCCAATAGGAGCATCATGTTGCAGCTTTAAAAAAACAGTGATTTAGTTTTTATATTGAGTAATACTTTTAGTAAGAAACAATAGTTTAGTTTATTCAGATGGCGTGGTATTTTGAGTTCCAATAGGAGCATCATGTTGCAGCTTTAAAAAAACAGTGATTTAATTTTTATATTGAGTAATACTTTTAGCCTCTTAAATATTGTTTAAATTTTTATATTGTTTAATCACAAGATTTCTCTTCCGCCGCGAAGTGCGGGTATCCTCCTAGTTGCGGGAATAATCAAGCTCCCTAACAATTCGGACTGTAACCACGCTATCTTTTCACGGTAACCCTCTTCATAGGATTCATATTTTTTATTAGCAACCCATGCCGTGATATTGAAATCCTGAAAAGTTTATAAATTTTGAGCGGATACAAAACTCCTAATCCGTCCACGTTCCTGACTTGTGGGATTTTTTTGTATTTCGTATGCATCAGAGCAATTACACATATATATAGTCTCTGGATTTCTTTATACCCAATATGGAATTTAATGAAGTGATGACAAGTTTATTTGATCAGAATTTAATGGTAACAATAGAAAACATGCATAACATTCTTCTGTGTTCGACCCACACATTTATTATCATCATTCTAAACCAAGATCAACATAAAACGTCACTAAACGATCCTATATGTTCGACACATACCTCGCCGACACAAGAAATTCGTCGACCAAGACTCCACCAATCCGGACGTTGTCGACCACGTCCTTGTTTCTTCAATCTCGTCGGATCACAACTTCGATGCCGACGACGAAGGTTGTTGTTGCCGGAATGGAATATGCCGTCGACGATCTCTCTCTCTCTCTCTCTCTCTTCCTCTTTCTTTCTCTCTCTCTAGAAAACTCTCTTCCTCTCATGTATGCAGTATGGTGAGACTAATTGAGGGCTTCATGCCCTTTTTATAGGTACCAATAATGAGATAAATGACAATAATAATTTGAATTTAATTAAAGGATAATTGTGGTAACTAGATAAGATTGTTGCTAAATTATCAACTCTTTTTTTATTAATCTTAATCTTATGATTTGATTATCTTTAAAAGATAAGGTGGGGATTTGTTGTGATCTCTTTTTTTATTAATAGTTTATTTTAAAAAAATCCAATCTGTTACAGTCGATTATAGGAAATTGAACACCGCGACGAAGAAGGATCACTTCCCTTTGCCTTTTATAGACCAGGTCATAGAACGGTTGGCAGTGAAGGAATACTTCACTTTCCTTGATGGTTACTCCGGATACAACCAGGTAACCATTGCTCTTGAAGACCAGGAGAAAACCACCTTCACATGTCCATTCGGCACGTATGCCTTTAGACAGATGCCCTTTAGATTGTGCAACGCCCCTGCTACTTTCCAGAGGTGTATGCTTGCTATTTTTGCAGACATGGTCGGTGAATTTCTAGAGGTCTTTATGGATGATTTTTCGGTCTATGGTGAGTCTTTTGACAATTATTTAGCGCACCTAGACCAGGTTCTTCAGAAATGTTATGAGATAGATCTCGTTCTATCTTGGGAAAAGATCCATTTTATGGTTACACACGGGATAGTGTTGGGGCACGTCATCTCCCATCAAGGCATGGAGGTTGACCCTGCCAAGGTGGATGTCATCACGTGCCTCGAACTACCGTCCAACATTAAGGAGTTACGATCATTCCTCGGGCATGTCGGTTTTTACCGAGGGTTCATTCAGGATTTCTCCAAGATTGCCCGACCGTTAACTGGATTATTAGGCAAAGACATCGAGTTCTTGTTAGATGATAAATGTCTTAATGCCTTCCTCACATTAAAGGAAAAGATAATCAGTGCTCCTATCCAACAACCACCTGATTGGTCTCTACCCTTCGAGATCATGACGGATGCTTCAGATTTTACGGTCGGGGCTATATTAGGACAGAGGAGGAATGGACTTCCTATTACTATCCACTATGCCAGCAGAACTTTAGATGATGCTCAGCGTAATTACACAGTGACAGAAAAGGAGATGTTGGCAGTGGTGTTCGCTTTAGATAAATTCAGATCTTATCCTCTTGGATCTAAAATCGCAATCTATACAGATCATTCAACTATCCGATTTTTGATGGAAAAGAAGGATGCCAAGGCACGCCTTCTTAGATGGATTCTCTTACTTCAGGAATTCGATTTGGACGTTAGAGACAAACCTGGGGTAAAGAATGTAGTAGCTGATCACCTCTCCCGATTACAGACAGAACAACCTTCAGATGAGTACATACCAGAGATTGCAGAGAGATTTCCCGACGAGAGCTTCTTTACAGTTACCGAACTTCCATGGTATGCAGATATCGTAAATTTTCTGGTTACATAAAAAAGTCCTCAGGGTTGGTCAAAGAATCGAGTTGATAGACTAGTTTCCGAGGCATGATACTACTGTTGGGAGGATCCGATTCGTTCTCGTGAAGGACCGGATTGTGTTTACAGGCGTTGTATTCCTCAGGAGGAATATAATAGTGGACTCACTTTGTGTCATTCTTTAGAGGCAGGGGGATATCACTCAGGGAAGAGGACAATGCAGAAGGTACTTCAGAGAAAATTATAGTGGTCGACTCTTAATAAAGATGCCTGCACATTTGTGAAGAATTGCCCGGATTGTCAGAAAGTAGTAGAGACTGTCAGTGCTAGAGATGCAATGCCAATGTGACCCGTCATTATTTGCGAGATTTTTGAAGCATGGGGCATAGATTTCATGGGACCATTCCCTTCTAGAAGCGACTTTGAGTATATTCTTCTTGCTGTAGATTATGTTAGTAGATGGGTGGAGGCTATACCCGCATGAACCGCAGACAGTAAGATAGTTTGCAAGTTCCTAAGGGAACACATTATTTCATGGTTCGGGATTGCATGTATTCTTATTTCAGATGGTGTAGCCATTTCATTAATAAGGAGGTCAAAAAGCTAGTGAAGTGATGAAGCCACATTTCCTCATCTTTATTCTATCATTTTGGCATCAAAAACCCTAGCACATGTGTGTAAATACCCTTAATTAGAGCATCTTAGCATTCATGCATGTGCATGTAAATAGTGTATAAAATACTATAATTAAAGCCAAAATTATAGAATAAATAAAAGAAAAGAAAAAGAATAAAATATTGTAAATATTTTATGACCCAAAACCCCGAGACCTAGGCATCTTGATGAATAGGTCGACAAGGAATAAAGTAGGGGGAGATAAGGGTCAAAATACAGTATAAATACCTTTGTTTTTAATCCATTCTTTATTCATTTCGGGACCCATTTTTGGTTCCACTTTTTATACCTCTAATAAAGAAACTTTGTCATGAAAGTTGTAGATAATTTAATATAGAAAACATAAAATTGATTTCATTCAAAAATAATGTACAGATAAAAAGTTATGGTCTGAATAAGATTCCAGAACTCCAACTTCCCAGACTTGTATCTTGCAAAAAAAACTCGAAATGTATCAAATTCACCTTTAATTGTATATAGCTTAAAATAATCTATTTAATGAAGGTGGTTTCGTATTTTTCGGAGTTACGGTTTGAAAGTTGAGTTTTGGACCCCATTTGTATACTTGTACTGATTAAAATATTCATTTTATTTATTATTCACTATTTTTGTAATTTTATATTTTTATAATTTTGTAAATAGTAATTAAAATAAATGTGTACATTAAAGTCAGAATAAAAACATAAATAAAATACAAAAATAAAAATACTTGTATATACTATACATATGTATAATACCTATATCAATACTTGTACAAATAACACTTATAGTTTATTAAGTGTACAAATTATATCAGAAAAATAAAATAAAAATATAATTAAGTGTATAAAAGTATTCTATAAATTTATAAAATAATACACAAAAATAAATAAATTAAAATCACAAAATAAATATAAAATATTCAAAATTATATATAATATACCTATAAAGGGTATAAAAGGGAACTTGTAAAAGTATACCTCATAAAAATAATTAAAATTCATAATAAAATACCTTATAAAATAATAAACATTTTTTTATTGAATAATCAAAATTTAATTCATCCATTTTCTATTTTAAATTGAATTTACAAATTGATTTCTAAAGGTTTTTCCTGGTTGGTCCACGTGGACCAACCAGGTGAGTTTGACAGTTGACCTCGGTCAACTGTCTGACCCCCCCTGGACCTTGTCAGACCTGTGTTATTGACCAATTTTCAACATTTTTTCGAGGCTCACCCTTACGCCATTTCATGATGCTTGCTTCTTGACTTTTCACCCCTATCAATCGAGGATACACGCCCAAGGTCTATCTTGGGGCGTGGATCGACGGTTCTCCTGCTGTGCCTCGTTCTTCGTACCCATTCGTCAACCCTTCAAAACACAACCACCATATTCCTTTTTGATTTTGAACCCCATTTCTCCCCGAATTTTCCCCCTTTGGCTCGAGTTGGAGACCTGGAGGTGACAGCTTCAGTGTTCCCCCTTCAAAGTGGAGGATCGTCGCGGTTTGGCCGAGTTTCAATCACCTCCGGCAAGTTCCGCCGTTGAGGTAACTTCTACCTCGGGTACCCCCCTTGAGGTGTTTATCTCCCTAATTTTTCTTTGTCTTTTCATTCACTATAGTCCCAGGAGCATCCAACCATATTAACCATTGACTTCCACCAATCGATTCGCTCAATCGATAGTTCGCCGGAGCTACCTCCGGCCAACTTCACGTTCGCCGTTCTCCACTCTTTTTCGCACCCTCGCGGGTCGGGGCAGTTTGCCCCTGATGCCTTCATTCTTTTCTTGCAGGTCCGTGGAGCACGAAGAGCACCTAGAGGCGGTTTTGACCTCACCGGAGGTACCTGGGTCCCTTCTCCTTCTCCGACGTCGCGGAGGAGCCCTGGTGCCTGCCGCCGTGTTTTGAAGCCCAGGCATAGAGAAGACCCCTGCAGGAACCTGTAGGGCCAATTTAAAGCACTAAGGAGCGGCGGAGGAGGGACATCGACGTTTGGGAATCTCGCCCCCACGCTTGTTCTTCCCTGTTCGTCCATCGAGCTTCTCCGCCGTCGGATCATCTAGGAGCCCCAGATCTGCCAGCCGCCGTCCGATCATGCTTCGCCAGCACCGTCGATCTTCCCGCTGAGATCTAATCTCAGCCATCGATGCGAACCGTCATCGGGCCACGCAGGGCTGCCACGTGGACAAGTGAAGCGCACGGGACCGTCTGATCTGCGCCAGCTGAGGGTATTTTGCGGATACACCCTCGACGTTTTTGTATTTTAAATTAAATGCTAAAACTTTCATCTGCTTTTAAAATGTTTTGCAAACTTTGCATTTAAGTCCCTATATGTTTGTTTAATTACGGATATACCCCTACCAGGTGCATGTGCGTACGTACGTGGGTCTGGAAATTTTGCGAGCATATCCCTAACATTTTTTCTATTAGTATTTAGTCCAGCAAATAGTTTATTCAGTTATAATATTTCTGGGATTTTTGCAACACAACCCATAGGGTTTTTGGAATTAGCAGTTGGGTCCTTCCCAAGCGCGTGTCAATCACACGCCCGGGTGGTGTTTTTGCAAGATTATCCCTGCGGATTTTGTAATTTACTTTTAGTCCACAAAAGTTCAATTACAGTATTATATTTTGTGGACAAATTGCATTATTGCCCTGGAATGTTTGGTTATTTGCACGTATGCCCCTGCTAGGCTTCTAGTTTCTATTTGTTATTTATATTTATTTGATGCCTCTATAAATCCCTAAAAAAATCTACAAAAATCATCATAGACTCCTGTTTAGTTGTAGATTCACGCCATATTTTTGATTTTATTTTTGTTGCATTTTTATATTTAATAAAAATAAAAAACATGCATTTTCAACACTGTTTGCATTAGAAAATCCATAAAAATTATAAAAACGTTTTGAAAAATTCCAAAAAAATATATTTTGTGTGACTTATCATACTTTAGTGTCAGTCCGAAAATCATTAAAAATTTTAAAACAAAAACCTTAAAATTTAGAAATCCCCTAAATCTTCATAAAAATCTAAAAAATCCTAGAAAATCCTAAAAATATAAACTGAGTTTCTGTAGTTTCTCTATTTTATTGTCTTTATTTTAAAATTAATTTGGGAAATTTTTGTTACTATTTGCTATTTTTCATTCCCATTTTAATTTTGGCCAGTGGTTTAGCTCACTTTTTTCTTGTATTTCCACTTTTGAAAATACCAAAAATATTCAGAAAAATCCCCAAAAATCACAAAAACACTATAAAAATCTAAAAAGACCAAAAACATTTTATTCCTTGATTTTTGAGTATTTTTACCTATTTTTATAAATACCTTATCCTCTCTCTTATATTGTGTATATATTCTATTATTGAAAAATAAAATACAAAAAAATATAAAATATAAACGAAAAACACAAAATCAGAAAACAAAAACCAAAATACAAAATTAAAAATTAAAAATAAAATAAAAAAATTAAAGTTAAAAACCCACAAATATTTGCATATTTGCAGACATTTAGTCACATCACATTTTGCATAAATTGTTTGATCTATCTTGTTTGCTCTCTGAGTTCGACCTCTACATACTTACACCTATACATCTTTGTTGTAGAGTTATAATAAATTTTAACTCCACATCTATTTTCGTTGCTTAGATTATTTGATTGTGGGATTAATTGTTGATTAAATCCGGATCTTGAGTGGTCAATATACCGACTGTGTTCCCGCCTTGTGTGGAAGACACGACCGCTTGATTTTTGGGTTTATCAAATGACGATGTTGCCGGGGAGCAACAGTGTTTAGATTATTGTTTGATTGTGATTGTGATTATTTGTTTATACCATTGCTTGCTTTATCTCTCATTTTTGATACCTATTTGTGATCTTTCTAACCATTGTCTTTCTTGTCTTCTTGCGAGGGATCGCGGATTGAGGAGGATTTTTAGGTGATTCGGTGCAGCCTTGGGAAGCGGAGTCGGCTTTTCTAGCCCAAGCCGACAGGAGAGAGCAATAGGAGTGAGAGAGAGAGAGAGTGTTAGCTAGCTTTTATTTATTTTTGTGAGAGAGAGATTTATTTGAATTGTAATAATATAGGTACACTTGGACACTCAGGACACTCGGGCCTAATTTCCAGGTGCTTGTACACCTGGAGGCTCACCGCAGTTTTTATCGTGATTTACCGCTATCATTTTCCGGTTTTGATTTATTTTTCCTTTCTTTTGTGGATTGA
The DNA here is from genome assembly GCA_037367405.1 of Ottelia alismoides. Lineage (NCBI taxonomy): Eukaryota > Viridiplantae > Streptophyta > Magnoliopsida > Alismatales > Hydrocharitaceae > Ottelia > Ottelia alismoides. Next base: position 148,038 of record JAZKJV010005717.1, on the reverse strand, counting down.
GCCCTTAGATTTTTAGTCATTGCTTGATCGATTAGATTAGGTCCAAACACCCTAATAATCATTGCATGTACCTATAGTGCCTATTTGGACTTAGTTTAATTAAATAGTCACCTCATCATCTTCGAGCCTACATGCCGCGAGCCCACCCCATTGATGAATCCACGATTCATCATCTCAATATCTTGATCTTAGCAAAATCCCCGAGTAAAATCCCAGAAAAATGTACATAAATTCATTAAATTAACAAAATGTCTCTTGTAAATAAAACACACTAATTAATGTATATTAGATTGTACAAAATAAATTACACATAAAAAGCCGCAAAAATAAAGGAGTTTTATACATGTAAATAGCCCAAAACTTCATGTTTTTTAATAAATTCATTTCAACTCCTTTTTGGCTAATTCTTTCTCCAACTTGTTCATAACAATGTATATAAAAATACAAAAATACAAAACAAATTTTAGCTCAAATAAATGCTCCTAGATCCCAAAGAGAAAAAGCCGTAAAGTCCAACTTCCAACCAAATTCCCGCTTCGTATTGACTCCAAATTCACCAAACTCACTTTTAAAGTTCAAGTTAGAAAATTATATATCCAATGGAAGTGGTTTCATTAAAATCGGAGTTCATTTGTAAAAGTTGGGTTTTGGGACCTAGATGTACGTTGTCTATTTTATATATATTCATTCTTTCCTCATTTTTTTATCATTGTTGTGTTGTATTTTAAACTCTATTATTTTATAATATTTTTCCATTGTAAATATCTCTTATTAAAAAACAAAAAAAATACAAATTAGAAAAGTAAACAAAAAAATTGTATATGTTGTATGTATTCCCTTGTAAATTCTCCACTATTTATTTTGTACTCTTTTATTCTATTGTAATTAAAGTAGCCTACTTTATTTCATTTATTTATTTATTTATTTTATATTCTCTACAATAACCACCGTTCAACTCATCCTACCACCAACCTCCATTCAACCCCACCATTTTTTAAACTTCCCATTCAACTCCATTAATAAAATAACCTCCCACCATTTTAATAACCTCTCATTTCATCATCTATATATACATACCATCCTCCTCAATTTTCCTTTGATCCATCTTTATGTGAGGAGAGCCTAGTTCCCAGAGTTGAATCGGTGACAGCGACGCCACCGCGGTCAAGCGACGACGGCCCTCTCTCCGATGAGATCCGTTGGCTTTTCGGCCAACATCGCAGCCACATCCGTGAGTTGCTCGAGCTCATCGCTCACCGGCGATTCGAGCGAAGACCGTGCTCTCGTGAGCACATCATAGGAGACCGTCCATCTTAGGTAATTTTATTTTCATCTTGTTGTCATTATTTTATCTTTGCAATTTTTTAGTCCATCATATCACCACCCATAATATTTCATTTGTTCTACTTCATTACATTACCACTACATTTTTTTCCACAGTTATTTCATTCTCTATTTAAACAAAATTAAAAAAAATTAAAAAAACAAAAAAAAACAAAAATTAAAGAACTTAATTAGAACAACAGTAAAAAATTTCAAAAAAAATTAAAAAAAAGAACGGGGCAACAGCAGGTCACCGCCACCCCTCCATCCACGGGTAGTGGCCACCCGCCGCCCCCATCATCTAGCCACCGGCGTAGGTGCCACGCCCCCCCAGCGCGGGCCGCTGCCGCCTCCGCCGTGTCACCCCCCTCGCGCCGCACACGCGGCCCCAGATCCGGGCCCCCGCCGCCGGCTCTGCCTCTCCTACCTCCCACTGTCGTGCTCCTCCTCTTTGCCGCAGCTCGCCGCCGTCCTCGCCGACTCCCCTCCTAGCCACTCGTCGACAACCTCCCTCTGCCGGCGCACGGCCGCGCGCATCCCCGCGCGTAGCCGCCACCACCGCCGACTTCCCCTTTTTGGGTTCCCATCGGGTACCATGGAGGAAGAAGAAGGTAACATTCATTTGTTTATTTTGTAAAAATTGCACAACTTTCTTGTATAGTTTCTATAATTACAGAACAGTCCCTGTACATACTATGTTGTAAGTATTGTGTTCTGAATTTGCAAGGATACCCCTGTGTTTGTACTCAAATTTGGACCTTGTTTTGGCATCCTTTTATTGAAAAAAATAGCATTGTGTTGAGCAGCTTATTATCTACCATCTAAAAATTTATTTGTATTTTTGTGAGATATTGTGAATTAACTAAAATTGTTCAATTGAAATATTGCATATTTTACTCAAATTGATCTCTTAAGTTTATATCTCACAAACGGTTGCTCTAAAAATTCCACAAAAATTAGAAATGATGCCTTGATATGTGATTAACGTACTGTCTAAATTTCATCCAAAGTGGTTGTGCCTGAAATAAATTATAGAGTGAATTTAGTATTAAATTTTTAATTAATTCCACAAACATCATTTTCGCGAAATTTCAAGTCTCCTGCATGCCACATGAAAATATATACTTGAGATAATTTGCACTGTGATTAATTTGATAACGTGGATTAATTATGAATTAATTACTCACTGTCACTCTGGTTTCACTAAAAAATACATAAAAAAATTCATATTTTGTCAAAAAATTCCAAAAATATTACTGCAGCTTCCTTTCATTATGTTTATATTCCAGTAAAGTTTTCATGATTTTTGCTTACTATTTGTGTGAAAAATTGCGAAAATACACATAAAAAGTGGGCATTTTTCATTGTTGCATTTTAATTCATAAAAATACAAAAAAATGTGTTTTGTGTTCATCACTGGATTAGGATAATAGGGAAAATATAATTTGGCTAAATTGGACTAATTTAACATTAAAATTAATTTGGCCTTGTTGTGTGTTTTCTTAGTGTCTTAATTCACTCGCATTTTGCATTACCATTTGTTTTTGCATTATAAAATCTAAAAAAAATACCACTTGGAAATCTAAAACTAAATGTTCAAATTCACCCGAAGTTGTTCCTTTGCCTCCCTGTGTTCGACCCCGGACTTGCCCGGGATATAAATTAAAGCCGAGATACTCTTCATAGAGATCTTCTCTCGGTTCTGACTGAATCGCTAAGTACACATACTACAACGTGTCGAAATTAACCATCGTATTTAGCGGCTCGTCAGATGGCAAGGTTGTCGGGGAGGCAAACAGCTTAGGGATTAATTTAAAAATTCGGATTTAGATTTTCATTTATTCAGGTAGTCTGCACCCCGAGTCACTTGTAATTAAGCCATTTTCTTCTCCATTATTTCTCTTCAATATTTTTATATATATTTTGTTGTTTATATCTCTAATATAAATCTCGTTTTCCTTGCGAGGGCCCGGTGGACTTGGAGTACATCAGAGGTCGACAGACGCGACGCGTGCCGACTGCTAAAGAGCGAGGAGATCTAATTTATTTTTGAGAGAGCTTTTGTAAATTCTTGTAATTATTTTGCTTGCTCCTTTATAGCGTCTCTTGTTCAAGAGCTCACGTGTGTAAAAAAGACTTGGACTTTATTTGTGGTGTGTTGAGACCTGTTTCACTCTCCGGTGAGGGTGGGGCTCGACTTGAGTGGCGAATTTAAGGATTAGGCACACGGTAATTTAGAATCAAATTTGTTTGTGCCCATCGTAATTTAGGCCACACATATCTTAGAAGATTCACTTATATGATAAGATTCATAATGAGACGCACATAAACACGTACTACTTAGCTCAAAATTAAACCAATTCTTCCCCGCTAATAGTATATTGTTTAGGTGCGGTTTTCTCGATCTGCATGCATTTAGTGTAATATTTACAAATTAAGTTTTGCATAATACATGGAGAGTGCTGGGATTCACTGTAAGTATTCCTTCTTCTGAGCATGCATCATAGTTTCTCGTTTGCATTCTGATTTCCGATTCTCCTCTTGTTTTATAACTTAAGGTCAAAAGAAAATTGGGACTGAACGGTAGACGTGCTTGTGTGTTCAGATAAATTTCAAGTGATAACTAACTATAAAATTGGGACTGAATTGAGCAGGTCGATTTTAAAAAATTGGAATAAAAAGAACCCCAGTTCTCGGGTGCATAAAGCCCTCATTGTTTGTTTTACTTGCAAGTGAGAGAGAGACGACCCTAGGATAGAGTCAAGTCTGGATTTCTTACTTTCTACTGGTTGTTTGTATCGGGTCAGTCTATAGGAAAATACGGGAACCTAACAGCTCGTTAATCTTTCCAAGATTGTATTTCTCACCAACTAAAATTGATAAGATAATTCGGTCGAACTCTTACGGTCATCATGTGTTGAGTTGGTGAAACTGAGGGTTTGAATAACGTTTGAATTGTGAGAGTTTACTCCGCACATTTACGTGCACCGTAGAACTAGCACCTCATTGAAATATCGTGTTCTAAATCGGTTCTTTTTGACATCGAAGATGACTGATTGGGGGGATAATTATTCGAACTTTGCGAATCTCCCGTTGAACCCTCCAAGAAGTATGTCTTTACAGGTCCATGCGTAACGTGGACCAACATGGACTCATGACCCTCTTGAGCTCAGGATCACTCACTCTCAGGATGGTTACTCTCAAACCATTCCCTTTCTCTCTTCCCACCTCACCGAGGAAGACTTTCGCCTCGATGAGAATACCTTGATTCATAAATCCTCTTCTAATCATGCACACCTTGTTGATTCAAGACCTAAAGAAGACACAAGAAAAATGCCTCCAAAGAAGAAAGACGATGAAGAAGAGAATCAGGAAGACCCAATAAGAATGATACTAGCCAGATTAGCTGCATCTGAGCAGCAACATGCACTTCTCAGAGCTCAGTTAGGATAGTTGAATGTTGGGGTCCAACCACCAATGGATGCGGCGTATAACCCCGGACAATATCAAATTCGGAACTACTTGAGTCCGGCCGAACCCGAGGTTGATTTTGAATTGAAGCCGCATTTTCTGAACCTGTTGCCACACTTTGATGGGAATGCTTCTGAGGAACCATATGCATTCCTAAGGGACTTTGAGCTCATCTGTGCTAACCTCAAACATCAAAATGTTAGCCAGGATTATATTAGGCTCAAAGCCCTTCCATTTGCCTTGGGTGGCAAAGCTGATTATTGGGTAAAGAATCTTGGGATCGCCGTCACCACATATGCCCAGTTCAAGGACCTGTTTTTGAAGAAGTTCTACCCTTTGAGTAGAACTAACATGATGAGGACGCGCATTATGAGTTTTTCCCAATTACTCCATGAAGCTTTTTGTGATGCTTGGGAAAGATTCAAGGACATCCTGCAGAAGTGTCCCTGTCATGGACTAGATGATAACATCTTGGTCCAATCATTTTTCACTGGTCTCAACTTTGAGATGATGGGATTAGTGAGCGCTGCATGTGGAGGCAACTATACATCACGAGGAGCGGATACCGTATGGAGGGTATTCGAGCAGATGGTTGAAACTAGCCGCTCACAGATGACCAGCAGGGCCTATACACCATCCCCCAGTTCACTCTCATCTGGAGGGGGAAAACCAGCTGTAGTCGATCCCTCTCAGGATGTGATCCCTAGCATGGGACTCCTTGCTGACAAGCTTACTGTAGTCGAGAGGATCGACAGGAGGATTGATGAGTTAGGCCGGAGCGTCTCCAAACTTCCAAAACAGATGGAGGAGTTGACTGAGAAGGTATCTAAGAGAAAGATACATGCCGTGACTCACCATCTGCTCCCGTATACCGAGTTCACCATGTTCAGGAGAAGTTGGTGTCAGGGCAAACCCAGCCGTGGGAGCAGGACCAATCCCACACCCACTCTTTCCAGCAGCCACCTCCATTAGCAGAGACAGTCCAAGAGGAGCCTCCACCAGTTTGGGAGGTGAATGGAGTATGGTATACTCAGGACCCTGCCAGGTAGGGAAGTGCGGGAGACCGACAGACCTACCAGCGTCCCCCAACCTTTCACAACACCGCATTCACCTCCGCACCACCTCCTTCACAGCAGAACCCTGGATTCCAACCACCCCAGCAGCAGAGGCAGCAATACTAGCAGTATGGTCGATAGGGCCATTACCAGGCGGGCTAGCAGGGTCCGCAACCCCAGCAGCAGCACCAGAGGCAGTACTCTGGCCAGCAGGGCCACTCTTCCCGTTCTTCTTCCCAGTCTTATCCACTTCCTTCTTCGTCTAGTCCCGTGGATATACAACAACAGATACTCGACGAGCTACGTTCCTACAGGAACGAGATTCATGACTTACGGGTGGATGCCAACCGCCTGTCCAGATGGCGAGACGAGCAGACTGCACCTTCTACCTCGATCCCAGCCCAAGTTCAGGCTAACCCCAATAGCCTGAACCGATCTAGTTCTCAGCAGCATTTTAGTCAGGTATACTATTCAGCATCTCCTAGATCTGAACATGAGATTCTTTCGTGTGACGAGGCTAACCACATGTCACTCAGGAGCGGAAGGACCGTGACCGTACCTGACAGGGCGAGGGATACGAGGAGGGGCATCTCTGGAGCTCTACCTGAGGAGTCTTCAGAGGACGAGGAGGAGAGGCATCATATTTCGGAGCCCCATGAGCATCATTCGAGGATTTCTACTCAGGGAGCCGAGAGGAGAAGGAGAGCACGTATGCAGCATCGGCAGCATGGATACACTTCTGAATCTACGGAGGACCTTGCACCTCCAGTTGTGGCGGATACCACTCCAGTTTCTATTCCACAACCTGTAGTAGATAGTTTTGATTTCGATCCCATGTTGCATCAAAAAGATTCATGTATGAAGAACTCTGTTTCCGTTAATGCTAAGAATGATCTTTCAGTTCATGATTCAGACTCTTCATCTTCTGTTTCTTTAGCTTCCATCTCTTTCCCCCGTGCTCTTACGGCAGGAAAGCGCATCAAAAAGATTCAGAAAGATGACCTCGATATGGCACGATTTTGTAAAGAAAATATCACAGTTAAGGTGCCATTTGATGAATATGTGGCTAACCATCCTGCCTTCCAAAAATACCTTAAGGTGAGATGCACACCTACAAGGGTTAGCAGGAAGAAAGATAATCGAAATATAAAGACACATGTCTTATCGGTAGCCACAACCTATTGTCTCAAGAATCAGACTTTGTCAAGGAAAAAGAGAGACATGGGTGCTCACTATGTGGAGAGTCGTATTGACGACATTGCGTTTGCACGCACACTCTTGGATAACGGTTCTTCGATTAACTTACTTCCCTTAGCATTATATCAGAAATTGGAGTTGGGACCACTTCGCAAATCTAGAGCTTTACTCCAATTTGCAGATCGTTCAGTGAAGAGACCTAAGGGAGACGTGAAGAACGTAGTTATCTCGATTGAGGGGCAGAACTATCAGGTTGACTTTACAGTCTTGGACATGGAGACCCCCAATCATTGGAGAGAATCTCAGATCATTCTTGGGCGACCCTTCCTTAGGACCGCAGGCGTAGCTTTCGATTATGGTACAGGAATGATGAAGTTCCGTTCTCCAGGCGGAGAAGTGAACCTTGAGATGAAGCAAACCAAGTGTCAACGATCTGATTCAGAGAGTAGCACAAAGTACTCATCTTCAGAGGTAGACTGCAGTTTGATTAGCACAGTTGGGATTTGGGGATAGATTCCTTCAGGACAGAGCGAGTCCCTTTCATTTGGAAAGGGTATAGTGGATGATGCAGTTTGTCAGGTGTTGTCTGATCTTGTGGGAGATGCATCAACCTATTCTCATGATGACATAGAGATCCATCCAGATCTGTCAGTTCCATCCTATTTGGAACAATCATGGGACATAGATGATGAGTCGTACGTGGCTTTTGCCGATTGTTTGGATATTTTTGACGATCCGACTCCCGATACTTCTGATTTGGTGGTGAGTACTACTCAGCTTAGCCCACCTTCATGCAGCATGGAACCAGATTCAGATTCAGTTCAACTAGATCTGCTTGATGATACCACATTGCCAGAACTGAAATCACTACCTCCTATACTCAAGTATGCCTTTCTTGCGGGACCCAAAAAGAGATATCCTGTCATCATTAGCTCAGACTTGACTTTATAACAAGAGTCTAGGTTGTTAGAAGTCTTAGAGAGGAACCGCAAAGCAATAGGTTGGACAGTGTCGGATCTCGTGGGCATCAACCCCGCTCTCTGCTCGCACTACATTTTTACTGAGGATAATATGAGACCTTCCCGTGAGTTCCAAAGGAGACTTAACCCCAATCTACGGGAAGTAGTGAAGAAAGATAAAGAGAAATGGTGCAAAGAAGGGTTTATATACCCTATTTCTGACTCCAAGTGGGTGGCCCCGCTTCATGTTGTCCCGAAGAAGTCGGGAATTCAGATGGTCACCAACGAGGAGGGGGTAGAGATCGCGATACGAGTACCTACGTCGTGGCGTGTCTGTGTTGACTACAAACGCCTGAATGCCGCGACCAAGAAAGATCACTTTCCCTTGTCGTTTATTGATCAGATCTTGGAGAGACTAGCATGGAAAGAGTTCTTCTGTTTTCTTGATGGGTACTCTGGCTACAACCAGGTCGCCATAGCCCCTGAGGACCAGGAAAACACCACATTCACATGTCCATTCGACACTTATGCTTTCAGGTGCATGCCATTCGGTCTCTGCAATGCCCCAGGCACATTTTAGCGGTGCATGATAGCCATATTTGCCGAGATGGTTGGAGATTTCCTGGAAGTGTTCATGGATGACTTCTCGGTCCATGGTGATTCTTTTGATACATGTTTAGTGTACTTGGAACAAGTCCTTAAGAGATGTAGAGAGGTGAATATGGTACTCTCTTGGGAGAAGAGTCACTTTATGGTGACGGAGGGTATCGTGTTGGGGCATGTCATCTCCAAAAGGGGAATGGAGGTTGACCCTGCCAAAGTGGAGGTGATCAAGAAACTCGATCCACCTACAAACGTGAAGTCAGCACGGTCATTCTTAGGGCATGTTGGATTCTATAGAAGATTCATCTAGGATTTTTCAAAGATCGCCCACCCACTGACTGAGCTCTTAGGGAAAGACACAGAGTTCATTGTAGATCACAGGTGTCTGGAGGCCTTTGAGCTCTTAAAGAGGAAGATTTGTGCCTCGCCTATCCTACAAGCTCCTGACTGGTCTCTCCCCTTTGAGATCATGACTGATGCTTCAGATTTTGCTATAGGAGTTGTGTTAGGACAACGGTGAGAGGGGATTCCGTTTGCGATTCATTATGCGAGCAAAGTTTTAGATCCTACACAGAAAAATTATACAGTGACTGAAAAGGAAATGCTCGCGGTAGTATGGGCCCTCGAGAAGTTCAGATCATATATTTTGGGCTCTAAGGTGACAATTCACACTGATCACACAACCATTCGATACTTAATGGAAAAGAAGGACGCGAAGGCGCGTCTTCTTAGGTGGATTTTACTCCTCCAGGATTTTGATTTGGAGATAAAAGATAAACCTGGAGTGAAGAATGTTGTGGCTGATCACCTTTCTCGGATTGAACTTAAGGATTCTCCTGATTATGAGCGGATTAGAGAGACCTTACCAGATGAGTCAATTTGTGTTATTCACTCACTCCCATGGTATGCCAACATGGTGAACTATCTTGTCTCCAAGCAGGTTCCCCATGGTTGGACTAGGAGTAGTATCGACCGACTGAAGTCGGATTCGAGGAGATACCACTGGGATGATCCTTTCCTTTTCTTCGAAGGACCGGATTGCGTTTGGAGAAGGTGTATTCCTCAGGAGGAATACCAGAGTGTCCTCACATTTTGTCATTCACTTGAGGCTGGAGGACACCATTCGAGAAATAGAACCGCTCACAAATTACTTCAATGTGGATTGTATTGACCGACCTTGTTTAGAGATGCTATTGATTTTGTACGGTCGTGCCCGATATGTCAAAGGATGGGAGGGACAGTTGGACAGAGAGATGAGATGCCCATGCAACCGATGATTATTTGTGTTATTTTTGATGCATGGGGCATAGATTTTATGGGTCCCTTTCCCAACAGCCAAGGACATGAGTACATATTGTTGGCGGTTGACTATTTATGGGTGGAGGCTATCCCAACCCGAACCGCAGACAGCAAGACTGTCTGTAAGTTTGTGAGAGACCATATTATTGCTATGTTCGGGGTGCCAAAAGTTTTGATATCTGATGGGGGTAGCCATTTTGTGAACCGAAATATGAGATCTTTAGCTAAGGACTATGGATTTGAACATAGAGTTACTAGTCCTTACCACCCACAGTCCAACGGCATGGCAGAGGTTTCGAACAGAGGTGAAGAGTATTTTACATAAATTGGTTCGTCCCGATAGGAAGAACTGGTCTCAGCTTTTGGACCAAGTTCTGTGGGCCTATAGGACAACCTACAAGACACCATTGGGTACTTCACCATTTAGAATGATCTATGGCAAGCCATGTCATTTGCCTGCAGAATTGATTCATAAATACGATTGGGCAGTTAAGAAGATTAATTGGAGTTGTCACCTAGGGAAACTTTGTCGAGACTTGAACTTGAACGAGCTCGTGGAAATCCGAAACATGACATATGACAACAATTTGATTTATAAGGACAAAGTAAAGAGATGGCATGATTAGCACATTAGGTGCAAAGAATTTATCCTTGGACAAAAGGTATGGTGGTTCAATGCCAGGTTGAAGATGTTCCTTGGGAAGCTCAAATCTAAATGGACGGGTCCCTTTGTTGTTAAGAAAGTGCACGAGAATGGAAGTGTAGAGATAGCTGATCTCACAGATGGTGCACAATCTCATCTGGTGAATGGACAACTGTTGAAGCATTTTGTTTATTCGAAAGAGCAGTTAGTCCAAGTCGAGATCATCAACTTCATGCAGAGCGAGTATAGAGCAGATACATCACATTACTCATCATGAAGATGCAGCATCAAGATTCAACATCTTAGAAGATTCATTCCTCTTGTACATTCGCCCTTCTTTGTATATTCTCCAGATCACATCGGTTCTCACACTTACTCTTGTCCTATACTTAGGCTTACCAAGAACCTAAGTATAGGGGGAGCCGTTGCCTGCCATGTGTACATACTCATCCATTTCTCCTCTTGACCTTGTCCGCCCCATTTTTTCTCTTCTTCTACACTTAGGCTGTCCAGAGCTTAAGTATAGGGGGGCGGATCGACTTCTATACTATTTATTATTTTAGCTATCCTACGCTTAGCACGAGCTATGTCTTTTTCTCGCTTCTTGTGCCATGAGGACATAACACATGCTAAGTATAAGGGGCGTGTATATATTACATATATACTTTACCCATAGCTCGTACTTTCACGTAATTTGTATATATTATATAATAATTAGGGGGTGGGTAAAAAAAACTTTTTAAAAAAAACCCTTAAAAAACTTTTAAAAAATGTGTTTTTTGTTCTCTTTCCTTTATTTGCTTTAAAAAACCTTTTTCAAAAAAAAGAAGTCCTTTCTTATTAACTTATCTTTTTCAAAAAAATTTTTTTTTAAAAAAAGAGCGCAAAACTTTTTCAAAATTTTTTTTCTCTTTTCCTTTATTTTTTTAAAAAGAAACTCTTGAAAAAAACTGTTGAAAAAAAAACTCTTCTTTGCTTTTGTTTGTGAAAAAAACTTCTTGAAAAAAAACCTTTTCTAAAAACTCTAAAAAAAACACTAACTAATAAGTTGGTTTAATCCCTGACACAATTCACATTCACACAAGACTAGTGATGTTCAAGAACACTTGGTTTATGAGCTCTTGAGATTTTGAGTTAACCAACCTTAGTCATTAGGGTCTTGGACTTAGTTATTCTCATTTCCCTAGTTTGAAAGATTTGTGTGCTATATTGCATTTTTAGTCTCTACCTTAAGAATATGATCAACACCTCACATACACGACTGCAGTTATGATGAGATGAGTTAATATTTCACTTGAGGATCTGGGATGAGGGATTTGAGTTTGGACTTGATTTGATGATGCTCGAGGATGGGATAAAATCAATGAAGGCTTCATGAAACCTGAGTGTCAGCATTTTAAGCCAGTATGAGAACATGGTTCTTATACTATCTCTTGACATTTACCTATGTGACAGGGTGTGATAAAATAAAAAATGTTGATCAGTGTGCGCCAACTCTTGGTAAAAGCAGTGGAGCTAGCCAAAATACTACAAAGCAATGAAATGTCAAAGAAAAGCTCTCATTCCACAAAGTCAATAATCAAAAGAGCTTCCACCAAAGGCGAGCGCTCCCAACCATTTCAAAGTGTCCACTTGGACCACCGCTATTAGGACCAGGAGTCAGGCTTGCACCAAAAAAGGGCTCTGCATCGTAAATGCTACAAGTCTGGGTGTAGAAGGTATAATAGATACTCAAAAAAGGCACACCCTGGTGTACTCCCAGGAAAACAAGTGCAGACGGCTCCAACTTCTCTTGACGGACGCACTGATCAACACCAAAAATATGTGTTGCGTAATAAGGCACTCGAGAGGATCCTTGTTTCAATGAGAGGGAGAGAAGAAATGACACAATCCTATGCCCTCCATCAACTGGCCTTCCATCTACACTTTTAAGTCTGACAACTAAAGAGATGGTGGATTGGACGCAAGAAATGGTTTATTCCCTAGTGTTGAGGATCGGGTCCTTAGGAGAGTCTCTTGGACTGGAACCTTGGGTGACGTTGTGACTCTACTCTTGTAACTGTGGTCAACACTTAAAGTCATATCCCTACTATATATGTATACAAAGAGAGTCTGATGATTAGGGAAATTGGATACCTATTGACTAGAGCTTGGTTCAGCTTAGAATTTTAGGATCTCTAAAACTGAGAGTTCTTGAACAGATCAAGTCTTGTATTCACATGCACAGTCACGAGTCAACCCAACTTATTCAATCTTTATTTGCTCGAGGACTAGCAAAGTTTAAGTATACGGGGTGATGAATCCACGATTTATCATCTCAATATCTTGATCTTAACAAAATCCTCGAGTAAAATCCCAGAAAAATGTACATAAATTCATTAAATTAACAAAATGTCTCTTGTAAATAAAACACACTAGTTAATGTATATTAGATTGTACAAAATAAATTACACATAAAAAGCCGCAAAAATAAAGGAGTTTTATACATGTAAATAGCCCAAAACTTCATGTTTTTTTATAAATTCATTTCAACTCCTTTTTGGCTAATTCTTTCTCCAACTTGTTCATAACAATGTATATAAAAATACAAAAATACAAAACAAATTTTAGCTCAAATAAATGCTCCTAGATCCCAAAGAGAAAAAGCCGTAAAGTCCAACTTCCAACCAAATTCCCGCTCCGTATGGACTCCAAATTCACCAAACTCACTTTTAAAGTTCAAGTTAGAAAATTATCTATCCAACGGAAGTGGTTTCATTAAAATCGGAGTTCATTTGTAAAAGTTGGGTTTTGGGACCTAGATGTACATTGTCTATTTTATATATATTCATTCTTTCCTCATTTTTTATCATTGTTGTGTTGTATTTTAAACTATATTATTTTATAATATTTTTCCGATGTAAATATCTCTTATTAAAAAACAAAAAAATACAAATTAGAAAAGTAAACAAAAAAATTGTATATGTTGTATGTATTCCCTTGTAAACTCTCCACTATTTATTTTGTTCTCTTTTATTCTATTGTAATTAAAGTAGCCTACTTTATTTCATTTATTTATTTATTTTACATTCTCTACAATAACCACCATTCAACTCATCCTACAACCAACCTCCATTCAACCCCACCATTTTTTAAACTTCCCATTCAACTCCATTAATAAAATAACCTCCCACCATTTTAATAACCTCTCATTTCATCATCTATATACATCCCATCCTCCTCAATTTGCCTTTGATCCATCTTTATGTGAGGAGAGCCTAGTTCCCAGAGTTGAATCGGTGACAGCGACGCAACCGCGGTCGAGCGACGACGACCCTCTCTCCGGTGAGATCCGTTGGCTTTTCGGCCAACATCGCGGCCACATCCGTGCGTTGCTCGAGCTCTTCGCTCCCCGGCGATTCGAGCGAAGACCGTGCTCTCATGAGCACATCATAGGCGACCGTCCATCTTAGATAATTTTACTTTCATCTTGTTGTCATTATTTTATCTTTGCAATTTTTTAGTCCATCATATCACCACCCATAATCTTTCATTTGTTCTACTTCATTACATTACCACTACATTTTTTTCCATAGTTGTTTCATTCTTTATTTAAACAAACTTAAAAAAAATTAAAATAAAAATAAAAATTAAAGGACTTAATTAGAACAACAGTAAAAAAATTTCAAAAAAAATTAAAAAAAAGAACGGGGCAGCAGCAGGTCACCGCCGCCCCTCCATCCACGGGCAGCGGCCACCCGCCTCCCCCCATCATCTAGCCACCGGCGTAGGCGCCCCCCACCCCAGTGCAGGCCGCTGCCGCCTCCGCCGTGTCACCCCCCTCGCGCCGCACGTGCGGCCCCAGAGCCGGGCCCCCGCCGCCTGCTCCGCCTCTCCTACCACCCACCACGTGCTCCTCCTCTTTGCCGCAGCTCGCCGTCGTCCTCGCCGACTCCCCTCCTAGCCACTCGTCGACAACCTCCCTCCACCGGAGCACGGCCGTGCGCATCCCCGCGCATAGTCGCCACCACCGCCGAATTCCCCTTTTTGGGTTCCCATCGGGTACCAAGGAGGAAGAAGAAGGTAACTTTCATTTGTTTATTTTGTAAAAATTGCATAACTTTCTTGTATAGTTTCTATAATTACAGAACAGTCCCTGTACATAGTATGTTGTAAGTATTGTCTTCTGAATTTGCAAGGATACCCCTGTGTTTGTACTCAAATTTGGACCTTGTTTTGGCATCCTTTTATTTAAAAAAATAGCATTGTGTTGAGCAGCTTATTGTCTACCATCTGAAAATTTATTTGTATTTTTGAGAGATATTGTGAATTAACTAAAATTGTTCAATTGAAATATTGCATATTTTACTCAAATTGAGCTCTTAAGTTTATATCTCACAAACGATTGCTCTAAAAATTCCACAAAAATAAGAAATGATGCCTTGATATGTGATTAACGTACTATCCAAATTTCATCTAAAGTGGAGATGTCTTGTGCCTGAAATAAATTGTATAGTGAATTTAGTATTAGATTTTTTAATTAATTCCACATACATCATTTTCGCGAAATTTCAAGTCTCATTCATGTCACATGTAAATATCTACTTGAGATAATTTGCACTGTGATTAATTTGATAACGTGGATTAACTATGAATTAATTACACACTCTCACTCTATTTTTATTAAAAAATACATAAAAAATTCATATTTTGTCAAAAATTTCTAAAAATATTACTGTAGCTTCCTTGCATCATGTTTATGTTCCAGTAAATTTTTCATGATTTTTGCTTACTATTTGTGTGAAAAATTGCGAAAATACCCATAAAAAGTGGGCATTTTTCATTGTTGCATTTTAATTCATAAAAATACAAAAAAAATGTGTTTTATGTTCATCACTGGATTAGGATAATAGGAAAAATATAATTTGACTAAATTGGACTAATTTGATATTAAAATTAATTTGGCCTTGTGTGTTTTCTTAGTGTCTTAATTCACTCGCATTTTGCATTACCATTTGTTTTTGCATTAGAAAATCTAAAAAAATACCGCTTGGAAATCTAAAACTAAATTTTCAAATTAACCTGAAGTTCCTTTTCCTCCCTGTGTTCGACCCCGAACTTGCTCGGGATATAAATTAAAGCCGAGACACTCTTCACAGAGATCTTCTCTCGGTTCTGACCGAATCGCTAAGTACACGTACTACAACGTGACTGAATTAATCATTGTATTTAGCGACTCGCCACCCATCAAGCGCTACTCCTGAACTCGATGTGTCGAGAAGAGGAGGGGTGAGTCTATACCAGACTTTTTGGATTGAGGATTGGTGACCGACTTATGGTTCTTCACGGTAGCAATTGTCTGCTTAGGACGATTTCTGTGTGCATATCGACATATAGATTAGGTTTATAAATTCCTGTTTTGAATCCCGCATGGAGAGAGCTGGGAGCCACTATAAGTCTTCTATCTTTGCATTCATCATTTAGGCACTAAGGTGAGATTTCCATCTTAGTGCCACTTGCATTGGCTTTTCCGACTCTTCTCCCTCTGTTTTTGGATCAAATAGGAATCAAGAAAATACAAAATCATTAGGCGCTTGTATTGAATCTACTCAAAACAAGTGATAACACCAAAAAAAATTAAAAAAAGGGGCTGCTAAAGAAAACTTGATCTAAATAAAATTGGTTAATTGGATTCATTGCCTTGGGAGAGTAACACCCTCACTTGTATTCAGGTTGCATGGGAAGGTCTCCTTCCAAGTGAGAGAGCGACTTCGTAAGGAGTAGAGCCAAAAATCCAGTCTGTGGCTGCCTTGTGTACCGCCTGAATTTCCGAAGTATTGGCGCTTCTATCATACGTGGATGAGTAGGGCTTGGTCACGATTGATGACTCTTTATTGTGTAGAGCATCGACCTTGTCTGAAGTATTGAGCCCAGGTTACGCCTTCACGGGGGTGTCTGTCTCATCGTCTTGCATCCGAGTAGGTTCTTGCACGCTCACCGGTGATTCCGTTGCGAGCGAGTTCTGAAGTATTGGTTTCTCCTATTGGCTTCCTTTCTCTATTTTTTTGGCTAAGTAGGGATCCAGGAAGGGTTACAAGGACTTCAAAAAGTGCAGAATACAGGTTACAGAGGAGGAGGACAAGTACGGGATACTCTTCCGGCAGTACTCTCGCTCCTATAGGCATAGCGCTCTAAGGACTCGTTAAAAGATAAATGCCTAATTTCATCTAAAAACTACAAAGATAATAGCCGAACCCTTACGACTTCATGCGTTGAGTTGGTGAATCCCCTTGTTTTGTGTTTGATTGCTAGTTGCATTTAGGTCAAGATCAAAAACACCGCACAATTGTGCGCAGTTTTGCCACCTTCTTCTTCATTTCTCAGCCTTACTCTTCTCAATAATCAAGATGATGGGACGGAGATCTCTTAGGCCGACTTTGGCGGCACCACTATCCAGCACTCCTCCCTATTCATCTAGGACAACCTCGGAGAGTCCAGACCCACTCTCTGAGCCTGAGTTCACTTCCACCCTGTTCCCCCTCGACCACCCGTCTCCTTCCATCAGTCCAAGAGTTTCAGAATTTAGTGCATCACAGAGCTCAAATCATTTGATGGCACCTGAGATGTGTTCTTTTGCATTTTCAGAGAATCCAGACATGGCAGACAGAGGAGAACACCCAGATGAGCATGAGCACCCTCCATTCTTATATGATCAAGCAGCCATCAACAATTCATTGCTAGCATCCCTAAAGACTATGCAGAGACAGATCCAAGACCAGGGAGCATTCACGGGTGACCTCATGAGAGAGATCGTGCAGATGCGAGAAAACAGACCTGGGGGCGGTGGTGGTGGAGGTGATATACCAGTAGCAGAAGAGGGAGGAGAACCGAACCAGGAGAGGCCGCCACAGACCATCATGAGAGAATTGTACAATCCAACAGCCACCCTCACTCATCGTTGGATCCGACTCCCTCCCATCCATGGAGACTTCGAGCTTCACCCACATACTATTCAGCTTCTGCCTAAATTCCATGGGCTACCGACCGAAGAACCATACCTCCATCTGCAAGAATTCGAGATGATCTGCAGTACAATTCATGATAGGTTGATGACTGAGGACACCATCAAGATGATAGCCTTTCCATTCTCTTTGGTTGATAGAGCCGCTTACTGGCTGAAACATTTGGGAAGCTTTGTCGACACTTGGTCACAACTCCAGACCACCTACTTGAAGAAGTATTATCCTCTCGGTCGGATGAATGCAGCGTGAGCTATGATTAACAATCTCACAATGATCCCGAATGAACAATTCTATGAAGCTTGGGATCGCTTTAGAGAGCTCATTGACTGGTGTCCACATCATGACATGTCAAAGCCCAACTTAGTCCAAAGTTTCTTTTGTGGGTTGACACCGGAGCTACAGGGGCTTGTAAACGCTTCTTGTGGTGGGTCCTATTTCCCAAGGGTGAAGACGACGTTTGGGCCATCTATGAAGGGATGGCAGAGAACTCGACAGTCATGGCCCAAGCTCGCGTATACACGCAACAGAAGCCTCCCCAAGGAGCGGGATCATTTCAGAGGATCAGCCGCATCGATGCCGGTCCCCATACTCCGTCGGCAGCCGCAACCCAAGCCGAATCGGCCGCAGCCGACATGGGCATCATTAGTGAGAAGTTGGACCGTCTCTAGATCCTCGAGAAAAAGTAGATGCAAGGACTGGCCCAGATGGACCAGATTACCAAGACTATGAGTGACCTGAAGGCGCATATTCCATGCATTCAGGAGGCACAGATGTCTACTCAGCAGCCTCCCAGGTCACAAGTTGATCCCAACAGTAGCAGCTCCACCCAGCCCTCTGCCTCGTACCGCCAGGTCAACCACATCCAGGCAGAGCCGGTGCCGCAGCTACAATATCACCCATCGTAGACACCATCTCAGGATACCCAGATGGTTCTCTATCAGCCTGATCAGCCACTGGCAGTTCTGCCTCCACCATCCTTTGAGCAGGACCCATTGATGGAAGTCAATGGGATTTGGTACGACCGGTACCCACAGCCAGGGATTCGTTGCGATCACCCCGGATTCCGTTGGACCACTGGTGGCACCTCTTCCCAGCAGCAGCCTCCAGATCAGGATATCGGAGCAACCAGCAGCAGCAACAACCCCAATATGCCCATCAGCAGAACCAGCATGGTCCTCGTCCCGCCTATCAGGGACAACAGTGGAGGCAACGTCAGCAGCCCCAACAGTCATACTCCCAGCCTCGTGAGCACTTCGACTCCAAGCAACAACCTTATTTCTAGCAGGGGAATATATCCGGTTCTCAGGCACCTGCCTTCGAGAACCCGGCATTCGATGACCTCCCCTGATTGCTCTCTGAACATCGAGAATCCTACCGGCGGGACATGTATGAGTTTCGGCAGGAGGTGAGGGATTTAATCAAAGGCAAGGCCGCCATACTAGCTCAGATTGAGCCTAATCCGAATAGTCTAAAAAGAAAGTCTGAGCAGGTACAATTTACAGAGGATGTTTCTCCTAGTGATTATTTGAGTGACATGTCTTCTTCTTTGTATGATGCTGATTTTGTGACTACTAGGAGCGGTAGGATGCCAGCCGACGACATCTCATCTGAGCGACAACCACAAGCAGAATCAGGAGCGCCAGATGAGCAGAGAAGTGGTGTCGATGCCACTGATGATGTTGATGACGGTGGTGATGATGCCACCAATGATGGAGATCCAAATGACGATACTGATGCCGTCGTGATGCCAGATGCAGACGGTGGTGCTGATGCCACCATTTTTGATGATGTGCCAAGGTGTGGTGCTGATGCCGGGAAGTCAGATGTCGTTGGTGGTACTAAGGCCACCACTTCTACTTTTGTTGAGCTACCTTCTGTTGTGTTGCCACCTTTTGTATCTCAGGACTGTGGTAACAAGAAAAAGAACAAAAATATGAATAAAGGAAAGGTTTCTGTATCTACTTCGAGTCCATATGTGTTTCATGATGATCAGTGTATGGATTCCATTCCCTCACAGGCACAGGAACTTATTCCTAACCCTTCATCTGAGGAGGCCCCTTCCATCCCCTTCCCTGAAGCACTCCGCTGGGCAAAGGGGGATAAACGAGAAAATCCAAAAAAGACCCAATAGGTGGAGTTCAGCAACCAGATGATTGATAGATTCCACATTCAGCTGACTCTACAGGAAGCCCTTGAGCACATCCCCCTCTTCAAAAAGAACTTGAAAGAGAAGACTACAGTCCGCAGGAAGAGGAGGAACCACAAAGATCAGATCCATGTGCTCACTCATTCCACTTGCTGCACCATTCAAAACAAACTGCCAGCCAAGCGACCAGATGCAGGAGCTCCCTATGTCAGATGAGAGATTCAGGAGCAGCAGTTTGATCGTACTCTATTAGACAACTGCTCTTCTATTAACCTTCTTCCGACAGCCTTACTCGACCGATTCACGTTTGGTCCTCTTCTTAGTAGCAGGACGATCCTTCAGTTTGCTGATAGGTCAACTAAGAGGCCGAAGGGGTTGTTGAGAGACGTGGTCGTTACCATTCCGAGCCTAAAATTCCCCGTAGACTTTGTTGTATTGGACAAGAGATCCCTGAGTCGGTAACTAATGCACCCATCATACTTGGACGCCCATTCTTGGCCACAGCCAAGGTGGTGACTGATCATGATAGTGGGAAGGTATGTTTTCGTGTAGAGGACAAAACCATACAAATAGAGATGATTGAGGAGACCAGAGCAAGAGAATTAGCATGCTCAGAGCAGTCCAGTGATATTGAGCAGATGACAGAGGCAGAGCTAGACATCCACCAAGAGTGTGATTTTTTGATGACAGATGATGAATCTATTTGGACAGATCCCGTCGCACAGACCCTTGCCTTGCCTACAGATTCACCGTATTTACAGCTTATGGCAGTCGAGAGCCTGGAGATCACACTCTTGGACGAGGATATAGTTGAGGTTGACAGTTGTGGGATGAATGGTGATGATTTTTAGTCTTGTTCTTCTAATTCAGGTCCCTCGGATTCAGACATCGATTGGGATGATTTTGATGAATATTTGCCGTGTCTGATTCCTTCTGAGATGACATCTAGGACGGAGTGCGAGCCAGTACAGATTATTGATGATTCAGCAGGCCTCCATTCGTCAACTATTCATTCGCAGCGAGAGTTCTCTCATGCAGACCTGGTAGCTTTTACACAGACATATCAGAAGCCAGATCTGCCACCTCCCAGTTGTCCAGAACTGAAACCCTTGCTACAGTCGCTGAAGTATAGATTCCTTGCAGGTGAGCCAGATATGCACCCAGTCATTATCTCAGCAGGTTTGACTGGAGAGCAAGAATCTCGTCTGATGGTGGTTCTTGAAAGAAACCGCAAGGCGATAGGATGGAGTATAGCTGATCTCCAGGGGATTAGTCCGGCTCTGTGCTCCCATCACATTTATCTTGAGGAGAACACTAGGCCGTCACGTGAGTTCCAGCGACAGTTGTACCTGAATCTTCGAGATGTGGTCATGAAAGAAATATCGAAGTGGTGGAGCGCCGATTTTATCTACCCCATCTCCGACTCCAAGTGGATTAGTCCATTACATGTGGTACCCAATAAGACGGGTATCACTACAGTTGTGAGTGAGTCTGGAGAGGAGATCACTACCCGAGTACCCACTTCTTGGAGGGTCTATGTGGACTACATAAGATTGAATGAGGCCACCAAGAAGGTGAAGGATATTGAGAATCCTCAAGCGCATCACAGAAGCGTGTCGATCGCATCGTATGCAATCGGAGCAACTAGTCGTACTAGATGCTAGATGCAGCGGAAATTAAAAATTTTAACTTTAAAGATGAAACCACATGATCACGAGAACACTTCTCGGATCGTTTCATCAAACCACAAATTATAAGGAATACCTCTTGAAGCGTGGTTGTGATCGTGAGATCCCAAAGTAGAGATCCTCCTATCTTAAGTCCGATCCACGAAGAATGCGCTTGCGGGCACGATGATGAGTCGCGTCTTTCCTGCAATCCTTTGACGAAGATCCAAGCGTCGAGGCGTAGAAAAATTTATCTCCTTCCTAATACACAAAGTGGACGGCCACTTGAATATTAGGGAGACCCCACGAGAATGAGAGAGAGGGAGAGAGAGAGAGAGTAGAGTTCTTCAACTCAAGAATGTTGTCACTTGGAAAGGCTACCCTAGCCCTCCTTTTGTACTAGTTTAGGATCCAATGGATCTCAATCCATGGGACACATGGATCCAAGGGCTATGCTTGGTCCATGCTAAATCAATGGCTATGATTGTTGTTGGTTAAAACCAACAACATTAATTTAGATTAAAATATGTTGCAACATTATCAACATAATTTAATTTAACTAATTAAGAGATAATGTGACAACAAAAAGGGAGTCAACCAACCACCCTAAATTATAGGGTGTTATTTTGTCTCCTTTTATTTTATCTTATTATTTCTTAATAAATTGCAATAACTATTATTGCAATAATATCCACCAAATTAATTCCAAATTAATTTGTGAATATTTCAATCATGCCATTGATCATTATGTGAATCATATTCACAACCCAAACTAATTTGTAAATTACATTTCCAATTAATTAATTAATGTGAATCTAGTCCACACTATTAATTAACAAATGCTATTTACATAGATTCTCTCTCTTATATATGTATATTATAAATCATATTTATAACACACATATATCATGGATAGTGTTATCCACATTCTCTTAATCTTTGATAATTAAATCCTATTTAATTATCTTAGATAATCATTTTCACAATATGAATTATATTCATATTAAGCTTGATAATTAAATCTCATTTAATCATCAAGTCCTTGCTTGGATATTTCATCAAAAGAATTATTCTTGAACCCTTTCATGAATAATGTGCTTTCTCCGCAGATACTTGGAGATAAGGATAGGGCGATTGTATTGTTCCATGTATAGTGACTTGGATGTTGAGATATTATCTCAAATCCAGATCGAACGAACCTCCCACAGATGCTTGATTAAATCAAGACCACAAATCCAATCTTCTCATTGAATCTGAATCCCATTCAGACCAATGTCCAACACTTGGACTAAGATCGGATTGCTTCTCTACTGAAAGGAGTCACTAAAATCCAGACCTGTTTCATCACTCCCTCGGAATGGAAGCGTCATGGATATACAATCGTTTATGATCACATCACCCTTCAGGTATTCCCAATACCTGTACATCCTGCATACTGGAAGACCCATGGTCAACCCGAAGATCAAGATCTATTTTACACTGTCTTCTTCAGGGTTTGATCACTAAGTTTCTCATTTGATCATTGGGATTTGGTATTGATCATATACTTTCCAAAAGCATATATCATACCTAGGTATTGATCATATACTTTCCAAAAGTATATATCAAACCTACAAATTCAGTCAAGCTTCCAAAGCGAGACGACCGTGCATGGAATTTGATTCTTCCCAATATCTCATGAGTGAGCTCATGTCTTCCGGTTCAGTAGTGAACCTGTATAATCCCTTTGAGAGATCGTATTACTCATATGCCCTTATATGCACACCAACGCGCCGGTGTATAGACCTTGGTTAGGTCATCAACCTATTGGTCTGCCAAATGTACATACTCAGACATATAGCAATACATCTGTCTCCGGTCAGAGGATGCGTGCCTATGTTGTGACAGCATTCAACATAGGACTTAGGTTATCTCGATCTCGTTAAGTCAACCCATTGACCTAACTAATCTGACACCTCCGAATCTCTATTCCTATGCAGAGGACCTGCATCAAGAGGTCGGTCAGATATCAGCCTATGTGAGAAAGGATTGCCATCTCCTACTCAGGCTGGAGATCACATCTTAATAATCATTTGACGGTGCTTGATGCGTCCTCAATCTAACCCTTTAGATATTCATCCAAACACCAGCTTCTATGATTCAATAATTGAATCAACAGCTGTATGATCATTAAGACAACCATGGTACATAACCCTAATTGTACAGAGGGACCTATTATGCAAATTATTTATTCTTTATTTCAGATCAGGGAATGATATTTGCAATAACATTTATTGCATTATGGCTCGCCGTGGGCTCACATGTCCAACAATCTCCCACTAGCCCAAAGAGCCATTAATGGGCTAATCATTTAAACCCACACCCATGTGACAATCATAAGCTATTTAGAAAAATAGCTAGGTAAGCTGATCAGTCACTCTGTTCCCAAAAGACTATGCCAAGTCCTTTTACGGCACTTGCATATCCCTAGGTAACAATGCTCGCATCCAATGCGAATGTTGCATCTAATGCAACCTATACTCAATCTTGACAAAGCAATTATAGTGTCCTTGACACTATTGCTCAATAACTATTATAACCAGTATTTCCATAATCCTTGTCAGAATACCCTTATTCCGGGAGATCACTATCTCTCAAGGTATCCACAGTTAAGACCTTTTAGATCTTTATCTATAAAGTCTTAACTTCTTGAAAATAAGACATAGAGATCACCATCTCTAAAGCCTTGTCATCTTTGAAGATATTGTTATTTCTGCAATCAAGTGTTTTATCTCCATAATAGGATTAGTAACACTTTACTACTCCCACTGCATGGCAGATATCTGTCTTTTGTACACATCTAGTATACACTTAGCTTCTCGTAACTGATGCACAAGTGCAAGCAGTTTTAGCATTCACTTCCTCAACTCTTTGAGGTGCTATCCCTTTTGATAGGTCAGTACCAAATCTCAAGGGAAGGAAGCCTTTCTTGGAATTTCCAAGAATGGAATATGTCCAAGGTACACTACAAATGTGACAGTCCCAATACCCTCTTTTCTTTGATTCTGAACAACTTCAGAACTAAGATCTAAGAGGTATTCTTGAGATCATATCTCAAGGTATGGAATAGCCAGTCTATAAAACACTTATTCTCATCCTTATATCATTCCAAATGATTAGGATATTATCTACATTTAGCATGATGAACACAATGGCACTCCCACTAAGCTTCACATGGTTCATCAAGATTCTATTTGAAATCATAACATTTATAATTTCATCAAATCATATGTTCCAACAGCAAGAAGCTTATTTGAGTCCACAGATGGATTTCTTTAGCTTTCACACCTTACTTTCCAAAATCATGAAGCCCTGGGGCTACTTCATGTGAATATCCTCAGAGAGGTATTCTTTAGAGGAATGCAATCTTGAATTACATCTTGAAGATTCAATAGTCAAGTTGTGTAGCTAATTTTAGCAATATTCTGATGAGTTTAAGCACGATTACCGAAGAGAAAGTCACATTACAAGCAATGTCTTTTCTTACAGTGTGTAGCTCATGGCTACGAACCAAGCTTTGAAGGTCTCTACCTTCTCATCAGGTTCCCTCTTCTCTTGAAGATCCATTTACACCTTAATGGGTCTAACTCTTATAGGTGGATCCTCGAGGGTCCATATACAACACTTGTATATGAAGTCTACTTTAGACTTTATTGCTAATATCCATCATTCCATGTCATGATCCTTAGGAGCTTCATCACATGAAGTCCGATCATTGTCAGACTTGGCTGACACATGGAATACATCCTCAAACTCATTTGAAGAGGTATTAATGTTTTATCTTTAATTGTCCATTTAGTTTCCGATTTCAGGAGCCTCATTATCTTCTCAAGATTAAATGAGTTCCTTTACTTCATTTTCATCTTGATTCTCAAGAGTCTCAATCCTCCAAGAATCACATTCTCAGAGATGAGATCTTTTAAGAATCTCAAGGTCATAAAGTAGGTATCCAATACCACACTTTATTTTCCTAATGAAGTAGCACTCTCAAGTGCTAGATTCCAGCTTACATCCATGGAACCTTATTAAGGATATATATTGTAGTCTCTACTACACATATATACCAGGAAACTAAGAGGATAATTATGCTAAAATTCATCATTGATCAAATCATGTCACACATGATCCAATTGTATCTCCCTATAACTCTATTGAGTTCAGGTTTATCAGGAGGAGTGAGATAGAAATGATATTCATATCTCCATAAGGTATTCTTTGAATTTTATCTAATAGGTACAAGCTACCTAGGTTAGATCAAATTCATTTCATCTTTCTTCAAACTTTGGTTCTAAACCAAAATTGTGAAATCTTTTGAACATTTCAAAGGTTTCTTAGGTGAAGAGAAGAAATCTCATATCATACGTAATCATCAATAGATATTACATATCCATAATGTTTACTATGATATAGATGATCTACATACATCAATATGTATGAGATCTTGAATACCTCGACATCTAACACCATTCCCAAAGAAGGGTGTATTGGACATTTTACTTTGAATACAATATTCACAAGTATGTAAGATTTGAAATTTTAGACATTCTAAAGTTTCATATCTTACTAGTCTATTGATCAAATCAACAGACAAATGTCCAAGGCTTGATGCCAGATCATTATCAAATGATCTTCATCCTCCTATTGATCTTATGAGGTTTGATTTTCAGTGCTAGAAATCTTAATGAACCATTCATTAATTTTCTAATTTTGTGGAGTCCACTAGATGCTAGATTACTATCTGAAATATTCCCATCATAACTCTTTATGATATTTCTATCTCAGAATTCATGTTTATTTCCAACATTTAGAAACAAACAACGAGGGTATTCTAATATCTAGGTCATAGAGACATTCTCTAAGACTAAGGGCTCTCCCACTGAGAATATGAAGTCCATCTATCCAACAGAGATTGGTGCAACAATTACATCAATATCCAAGTATATGACTACTAAACCTTAAGATCAAATTTCTAATCTTCTAATATATATATGCAACCAATTGCAAATGTCATTAGAAGATTGGGATACAATTGTCAGACTTTATCTTATAAAATAATAAAGTCGGAGTCAATGATTATATGTAGATTATTCTGATGCTCTATCTGAGTCCTTCACTAAGGATTTTAGACAGACTTGATAGTCATACTATCAACACATCAACATATTGCAGTATTGGCATTCATCCAACTCTTTGGATGTCATATGGAAGTCACAGAAGTAGGTCAACTCTTTGACTTTCCTTCTTACTCGGGTCCGACCCATGCTTCCACTGCACTCTCTTAATCTATAAACAACCATTGCTTAAGACTAAGGATCTCTTATGTTAAATTCAAAAGAATTCAATGTAAGAGCATTTCAACATTTATACATGCTTCATTAAATTCATACAATATGAATATCATAAAGCTTCATGAATGACTTGAGTATAGATGATGACACTCATCATATCAACATTCATCTTAACTCTTGGAGACTTAGGTTCAGGTAGGTATTCAAACATTTTGAATACGTCATCTCTTTCGAGCCACCATTCTGCATAATGCAGAGAACCATGTCATCCATGATTAAATGTCTAGAGCATATATGCCAAAATATCTTCTTTTATTTTATAAGGATTTTCGACAATTACGATCACCATCGACATGTCACTTCTAAAGTACACTCGATGAAAGGTCAAGACTATAAAGACATACAAACCCTAAGGTGATGTCTTATTGTCTTATTTAATTGTCATTCCTCATTATGTTGAGGAAACTTGCACATTGCAACCACATACATTATGTGTCCAATTGCAAGTACAATATCTGGATCAAGAGTCAATCCATGATATTTTACTGGTTATTATTGAGTATAACATTGAGTGGGTTTGATGAAGGATTATCTGAAATAAGAAATTTGCATAAGGGTATATATATTATATATACATGTTTTACTTTGATTTAGGAATTTTTATATCAAAGTTGTCTTGCTTTGTCAACACTGAAAGTTCATTCCCTTAATCACTTTCAATGTAAGAGATATTCTTACCATTATATCTCTAGCAAGATCTGGGATCTCCTTTCATATCTTTGTCGCATCCCAATAATATGAGAACTTACGACTCCGATAAAAAGAAGCGGGAACTCATTCCGCCTTGCAAGTCCAACTTGCATCTCCCAATTCGGTCTTTAACACCCGAGCCCACCACCCCTAAGATGATGTTGACCCGTCATTAATTGAACCAACCGTCAACAGGCTTAATACTCGCTATACGCAATCCAATATCGCCCCAATAATATGAGGACCCGATATTGGGGTCACTACGTATACGGCCTTACTCTTTCGAGAAGCAAAGAACCCGATCCAATTAAATCATATATAGGATCTGTCACTTCGGACAGGCGTCTCCTATATACAACAACTGGCGACGAAATCCTTCGCCTTGACGGGAGACCATGGATGTCACTTATGTGATCCTCCACCTCATATTCAAATTTTATAATTAATTATCGTGAATCATATTCACATAATTAATTCTTCCAAGGGAAATACACATCTATTCATAATAGAGTGTTTATTGGATATAATTAATTTAATCACATTAAATTAATCATCAATCCAATCATCAATCAACAAACATGTCTTTTACTTGAATAGTAGGTATTATCTCAAAATACGTATTATTCGAATTTTAATAATTAGAAAAATACATATTGACTTTCTCTGGCATTATACAATCCCTACCCGCTGTCATGGCCAGTACCGACGAGAGTGGGACGGACCACATACGTTGCAACCCGCGACCCCAATGCTCTCCGACTAGGCACCACATCCGCCTCGGGAAAGGATAATACCAGATAGATCATCATGTACATTGAGATGCTCATCGGTTTTTCAACCGAAATTATACCATACAATATACATCAAAACATTTTTGATTATATTATAAGGAGATTTGCTAGACAAATCCCCAATCCTACTCAAGCAAAAAGGGTTTTTCATGTAAAAGTTGTCCTACAACAATTGTAGGATTAACTATGGTTTTCATGAAAGCAATGTTTGTTGATGAACCATTGATCAAGATCTAATATCTCATCATTGTGGTTTAGGCAAGTGTCATTCAATGAAATAATTATTTCTTTAAATATTTCACAAATATTTATCACTAATTATTCCAGAAAATTAACAATTAATTTTCATCATGATAATTGAATGACATATCACAAGGTTCAACATCAAAATTGTTAATTTCCAGCAGTGACCCCCAATCACTAAAATTAACTTATCTTGATCAATTTAAATCCAAAAAATGCAAACTCAGTTTCCAAAGATTGCCTATTTGATTTATTAAAGAACCCAAGTGATAATTCACGCATTTCAAGGCGGATTAAAACCGTAATTATCTCATTAATCACGTTCAAATCCGCAGTTCCCGCAACAGTGAATATAGTCATATTCAAAAAGCCATATCTTGAGCAAATAAAGTCCAAATTTAGTAAACTCAAGTCCTATGGTTTCCTTGTTTAATGGGGAACACAATCCAATTGAAAATTTCGTGTTTAAACATTTTAAACAGAGCCGAAAAATTCAATTTTACAGAGGTGCGAAAAAATGAAATGCAGTAAAATTTCGCAACCCTTTCAAGAACCAAATCGTCTAAGGTGTATGGATCATATCCAAAACCTTATTCAACCTGGCTCTGATACCACTTGAAGGATATTGAGAATCCTCAAGCGCATCACAGAAGCGTGTCGATCGCATCGTATGCAATCGGAGCAACTAGTCGTACTAGATGCTAGATGCAGCGGAAATTAAAAATTTTAACTTTAAAGATGAAACCACATGATCACGAGAACACTTCTCGGATCGTTTCATCAAACCACAAATTATAAGGAATACCTCTTGAAGCGTGGTTGTGATCGTGAGATCCCAAAGTAGAGATCCTCCTATCTTAAGTCCAATCCACGAAGAATGCGCTTGCGGGCACGATGATGAGTCGCGTCTTTCCTGCAATCCTTTGACGAAGATCCAAGCGTCGAGGCGTAGAAAAATTTATCTCCTTCCTAATACACAAAGTGGACGGCCACTTGAATATTAGGGAGACCCCACGAGAATGAGAGAGAGGGAGAGAGAGAGAGAGTAGAGTTCTTCAACTCAAGAATGTTGTCACTTGGAAAGGCTACCCTAGCCCTCCTTTTGTACTAGTTTAGGATCCAATGGATCTCAATCCATGGGACACATGGATCCAAGGGCTATGCTTGGTCCATGCTAAATCAATGGCTATGATTGTTGTTGGTTAAAACCAACAACATTAATTTAGATTAAAATATGTTGCAACATTATCAACATAATTTAATTTAACTAATTAAGAGATAATGTGACAACAAAAAGGGAGTCAACCAACCACCCTAAATTATAGGGTGTTATTTTGTCTCCTTTTATTTTATCTTATTATTTCTTAATAAATTGCAATAACTATTATTGCAATAATATCCACCAAATTAATTCCAAATTAATTTGTGAATATTTCAATCATGCCATTGATCATTATGTGAATCATATTCACAACCCAAACTAATTTGTAAATTACATTTCCAATTAATTAATTAATGTGAATCTAGTCCACACTATTAATTAACAAATGCTATTTACATAGATTCTCTCTCTTATATATGTATATTATAAATCATATTTATAACACACATATATCATGGATAGTGTTATCCACATTCTCTTAATCTTTGATAATTAAATCCCATTTAATTATCTTAGATAATCATTTTCACAATATGAATTATATTCATATTAAGCTTGATAATTAAATCTCATTTAATCATCAAGTCCTTGCTTGGATATTTCATCAAAAGAATTATTCTTGAACCCTTTCATGAATAATGTGCTTTCTCCGCAGATACTTGGAGATAAGGACAGGGCGATTGTATTGTTCCATGTATAGTGACTTGGATGTTGAGATATTATCTCAAATCCAGATCGAACGAACCTCCCACAGATGCTTGATTAAATCAAGACCACAAATCCAATCTTCTCATTGAATCTGAATCCCATTCAGACCAATGTCCAACACTTGGACTAAGATCGGATTGCTTCTCTACTGAAAGGAGTCACTAAAATCCAGACCTGTTTCATCACTCCCTCGGAATGGAAGCGTCATGGATATACAATCGTTTATGATCACATCACCCTTCAGGTATTCCCAATACCTGTACATCCTGCATACTGGAAGACCCATGGTCAACCCGAAGATCAAGATCTATTTTACACTGTCTTCTTCAGGGTTTGATCACTAAGTTTCTCATTTGATCATTGGGATTTGGTATTGATCATATACTTTCCAAAAGCATATATCATACCTAGGTATTGATCATATACTTTCCAAAAGTATATATCAAACCTACAAATTCAGTCAAGCTTCCAAAGCGAGACGACCGTGCATGGAATTTGATTCTTCCCAATATCTCATGAGTGAGCTCATGTCTTCCGGTTCAGTAGTGAACCTGTATAATCCCTTTGAGAGATCGTATTACTCATATGCCCTTATATGCACACCAGCGCGCCGGTGTATAGACCTTGGTTAGGTCATCAACCTATTGGTCTGCCAAATGTACATACTCAGACATATAGCAATACATCTGTCTCCGGTCAGAGGATGCGTGCCTATGTTGTGACAGCATTCAACATAGGACTTAGGTTATCTCGATCTCGTTAAGTCAACCCATTGACCTAACTAATCTGACACCTCCGAATCTCTATTCCTATGCAGAGGACCTGCATCAAGAGGTCGGTCAGATATCAGCCTATGTGAGAAAGGATTGCCATCTCCTACTCAGGCTGGAGATCACATCTTAATAATCATTTGACGGTGCTTGATGCGTCCTCAATCTAACCCTTTAGATATTCATCCAAACACCAGCTTCTATGATTCAATAATTGAATCAACAACTGTATGATCATTAAGACAACCATGGTACATAACCCTAATTGTACAGAGGGACCTATTATGCAAATTATTTATTCTTTATTTCAGATCAGGGAATGATATTTGCAATAACATTTATTGCATTATGGCTCGTCGTGGGCTCACATGTCCAACAGAAGGATCATTTCCCACTGCCATTCATTGATCAGATTATCGAGCAGCTAGATGGGAAGAGTCACTGCTGTTTTCTTGACGGGTACTCCGGATATAATCAAGTGGCCATCGTGCCCGAAGACCAGGAGAAAACGACATTCACCTGTCCGTTTGGAACTTATGCTTTTAGATGGATGCCCTTTGGTCTATGTAACGCTCCGACGACATTCCAAAGGTGCATGTTGTCCATTTTCTCAGACATGGTGGGTGACTGCTTAGAGGTCTTCATGGATGACTTCTCGATCTATGGCGACGGGTTCGATGCTTGTCTTGACTGCCTAGACCGTGTGCTTCAACGCTGCATAGAGGTTAACCTTGTATTGTCTTGGGAGAAGAGTCACTTCATTGTGACTCAAGGGACGGTCCTTGGTCATATCATCTCCAACGGGGGCATGGAGGTCGATCCGGCCAAGGTGGATATCATTAGAAAACTCAATCCATCGTCAATCTGCGTCAATTGCTGTCTTTTCTGGGGCATGTCAATTTCTACCGACGGTTCATTCAGGACTTCAGTCGTATTGCCCGACCGCTTACTGATTTGCTGACGAAAGACATTGAGTTCATTGTAGATGATAAGTGTCTGGCGTCCTTTGAGACTCTCAAGAATATGGTTGTCACGGCTCCTGTCCTTCAGCCACCCGATTGGTCTCTCCCATTCGAGATCATGACAGACGCTTCTGATTTTGTCGTAGGGGCTGTGCTTGGAAAGAGGAGGGATGGATTATCGTATGCCATTCACTACGCCAGCCGGACTTTGGATGCCGCTCAGCGGAATTACACTATGACTGAGAAAGAATTGCTGGCCGTAGTCTTTGCTTTGGATAAGTATCGATCTTATATTCTCAGATCTAGAGTGACTATCTACACAGATCACACCGCCATCAGGTACTTAATGGCCAAGAAGGATGCCAAAGCCCGCCTTACCAGATGGATCCTTCTGCTCCAGGAGTATGATATTGAGATTAAGGATAAACCTGGAGTTAAGAATGTGGTGGTGGATCATCTCTCCTGCTTAGAGAACCTTGAGGAATCTGAGCCCAGCACACCTATCTCAGAGACATTTCCAGACGAGGCGATCTTGGCTGTCGCCTCACTCCCATGGTATACCGACTTTGTAAACTATCTTGTTGCCAAGACGGTTCCCCAGGGTTATCCCAGGCAGAAACTTGAGACCTTCCTAGCTAAGGCCAAGTTTTACCATTGTGAGGATCCCGTCCTTTATCATGAAGGAGGGGATAGCATCTGGAGGAGGTGCATTCCTCAAGAAGAGCAGCATAGCGTACTCACATACCGCCACAAGCTTAAGGCAGGAGGACATCATTCTGGGAGAAGGACAGTACAGAAGGTGCTTCAATTCGACCTTTGGTGGCCTACTCTCTTCAAGGATTCAAATGAACTCGTGAAGAGGTGTACTGACTGACAGAAGATGGGTACTTGCGGACAGAGAGACATGATGCCCATGCAGCCCATTCACTTTTGTGAGGTTTTTGATGCATGGGGGATTGATTTCATGGGCCTATTTCCTAAGAGTCAGGGATTTGAGCACATTTTGCTCACTGTAGATTATGTTAGTCGTTGGGTTGAGGCCATCCCCGCCTGAGCCGCAGATGCTAAAACTGTGTGTAAATTTTTGAGGAAAAATATCATTTCATGGTTCGGGGTACCT
Source organism: Ottelia alismoides (assembly GCA_037367405.1). NCBI lineage: Eukaryota > Viridiplantae > Streptophyta > Magnoliopsida > Alismatales > Hydrocharitaceae > Ottelia > Ottelia alismoides. The sequence continues at coordinate 114,841 of JAZKJV010005717.1, read as the reverse complement.
AGAGTTCTGATTTCAGACCGGGGGTCTCATTTCATTAATGATAAAGTCAGGGCCCTTGCAGACGAGTTCAGCATTGACCATCGTGTTGCCACGCCATACCACCCTCAGAATAATGGTCTTGACGAAGTATCGAATAGGGAGATCAAGACGATCTTACAGAAGGTTGTCCGCCCAGACCGAAAGGATTGGTCACAGCTTTTGGACTCGGTCTTGTGGGCCTATCGGATCTCCTTCAAAAATCCATTAGGGACATCTCCCTTTCGCCTCGTCTATGGCAAGCCGTGCCATCTGCCAGTGGAGTTCAAGCATAAATCATTTTGGGCAGTCACTGAGTTACTGTTAGATCCCGAGAGTATAGGAGAACAGAGAAGAGCAGAGTTGGCAGCCCTGGAGGAGTTGAGACATACAGCCTTTTCTAGCAGCCTACAGTACAAGGAAAAAGTGAAGACATGGCATGATTCTCATATCAGCCATAAACAGTTTGAGCCTAATCAGCGTGTATGGTTGTTTGATTCCAGGTTGAAGTTATTTCCAGGGAAATTACAGAGCAAGTGGAAAGGTCCGTATGTGGTCAGGAAGTTACATGACAATGGTAGCATTGATACATCTGAGCCATCATCTTCCTCTACATTCCGTGTTAACGGTCAGTGCCTGAAGCTATATCTAGATCATGATCTGCCGACCATTGACGTTTCCCCCATCCTTCTGGTATGAGATGTGTTCTTTGACTCATATCATTTGCATCTTGTACATGGTTATCACTTCCATCTTCCACTGTATATATCCATCTGTTGATATCTTCTCTTCTTTTCTTCTTTTCCTCTTCTATCTTCTTTATTTAATCAAAAAGGTGTCGCCCCTTGTAGACAGTCTTCTATACTTAGGACGTACTTTATCCTAAGTATAGGTGGGTGTGCACCCCGAGTTATCTTCTATTCTTTGATCCTCTCCATTGTCTCATCTTCTTGTCTATACTTAGGGATATCTTAACCTAAGTATAGGGGGAGACAATCTGAGTACGATATGTTCATTCCCACCCTTGACCCTCCCTGCTTTTGTGTAGAGTCTGCTATACTTAGGATTATTTGATTCTCAGTATAGGGGGGACGGTCGACCTCTCCTTGGTTTATTCTTTCATCTCTTATTCATTTATTCGTTAAACTTTTCTATACTTAGTACGAGTTATGTCTTCTCTTTTGTCTCCGATCTACGAGGACATAGCTCAAGCTAAGTATAGGGAGGTCGTATATACTACGTATATACTTTATCCATAACTCATACTTTCTTATTTTTTTAATAATATGGCTAATTAAATTCATTAAAAACCTTAATAAAAAATGTTATCATTCCTCAGATTCTTTTTATACTTACTGATTAATAAATCAAGTGAAAATACTTTTTGCAAAAGGTTTGAAAAATAGTTTGAAAATATCTTTGAAAAATCTTTTGAAACTATTTGAAAATGTTTCGTTACATATATTCAACCTTTCTAAAAACATTTTGAGTGTAAAATAATTTTCTTTGTGTGAAATAAAATGTTTGAAAAATGATTTGCAAATGGTTTGAAAAATGGTTGCAAAAATATTTGAAGAATTTATATATACTGTTTGGAAAACCTATTGCAAAATGATTTTCAAATGTGTGTACATGTTTGTAAAAACTGTTTGTAAAAATTATTTTGGACTATAGTTTTCAAAATTGTTCGAAAAACATGTGTCAAATAAGTTTGAGGAGTATATACATCACACCAAAATCCATTATGTATATATACCTACAAAATTGAGCACTTACCCTTGTAAATTCTTAAAATCCACTTCTTGTAAATATAAGAAGCATCCCCATGTAAATATTTGTACCTAGTTTTCAGCCAAAACCTTTTGTTTTCAAAAATTCCAAAAACATTTGCAAAGTTAAAATCCAAAAATATTTGAACATTATTTTTGAAAAATACAAAAAAATGCATATGCAACATATTTTCAAAAACCCATAAAAAGTTCAAAATCTTGAAAATTGCATCACAAAAATAGTTTCTGCATTGCATTGCATAGCATGAGCATTTTTCGGATAGAGTTTGATATATGAACGAGTCTAAGTAAAATCTGAAGATTGGAGCTTGGTTGGACCTTAAATCTACCTAATTAACAGGAATCTTATAGGAGCTGGAATTGAGGTACTTCAGGTCTAGTTGACTTAATTATTTGAGGATCACGAGACTTGGTTCAATGGATTCTTGACTGCTTAAGTAGAGTATTTCGGAGCACACGCACGACTCTTGTTGATAATGACATAACTTGGACACCTGCACCTTTCACATGGCTCATCTCAGTTGGAGTGGTGAAGGGGTTGGATTTGCCGATATGAGACGCACACAGGTGGAAACACTTGCCCTCCTCTAGGGAGGGAAGTGCGCCCCAACCTGTCCAGTAATGATGAGTTTCGAGGATAGGAGATCGTGGGTTGCAATAAAGCTTCAAAAGAGGGATAGTCTACTGGCTCACGAGGAAAAACTCCCTATGTAAATGCTGTTGTATATAGTATTAAAAAATGCAAAAGCAAAAACTCCAAAAAAGTGGACAGGCCCGTACAAAAATAAAAATGCCTGCCGGAGTGTACATATGTTGTAAAGTCAAATAAGCAAGCTTGAGCTTCAAAGTCAAACCATGTGAGCCTGCAGCTGGGTGACTTGACTACACTGGTCTTGCATCCTAGGATAGGTAGCTACACTAGCTACCGTCCATTCTTCTCTTCACCCCCTCCTCTTGGGTTGGTTGCCACTTGAACTTAGAAGGGAATTTTCTGCTCCTGGAGGAATGAGTTGTTGGATTGGGGAATCATTGGGTTGTCATATTGGAGAAGTCAGTCTCCTTGTCATTTCAGTTGGGGAGAGCCACTAACACTTACACTGTACGAGTCAGATTCATAGTCATAAGGGTTTGCGTATGAGTTGAAGTATTTCTAACATGGTTGTTGAGGAGACTTGAGCAGAGTTTTGGGATTCTCGAAGGCTGTTCGATTTCAAATCCGATTCTCATTAAGGTTCCGCCTGCACTAAAATTCCAAAGGTCTAACTTAAGCTCCAAACTTTGATTTTGTGAAGACAAGTTTGATAATCAAATTTAATCCACTTTCTTCTTTTTCTTTTCTTGCTTTTTCTTTCTGCACTTATTGCATAAGTGTTTGCTAGGGACTAGCAAAGGTAAAGTATAGGGGGATGATGAAGTCACATTTCATCATCTTTATTCTATCTTCTTGGCATCAAAAACCCTAGCAAATGCGTGTAAATACCCTTAATTAGAGCAGCTTAGCATTCATGCATGTGCATGTAAATAGTGTATGAAATACTGTAATTAAAGCCAAAATTATAGAATAAATAAAAGAAAAGAAAAAGAATAAAATATTGTAAATATTTTATGACCCAAAACCTCGAGACCTAGGCATCTTGATGAATAGGTCGACAAGGAATAAAGTAGGGGGAGATAAGGGTCAAAATACAATATAAATACCTTTGTTTTTAATCCATTCTTTATTCATTTTGGGACCCATTTTCGGTTCCACTTACCTCAAATAAAGAAACTTTGTACATGAAAGTTGTATATAATTTAATATAGAAAATACAAAAATGATTTCATTTAAAAATAATGTACAGATAAAACGTTATGGTCTGAATAAGATTGCAGAACTCCTACTTCCCAGACCTGTATCTTGCAAATAAAAACTTAAAATGTACCAAACTCACCTTTAATTGTCTATATCTTAAAATAATCTATTTAATGAAGGTGGTTTCATATTTTTCGGAGTTACGGTTTGTAAGTTGAGTTTTGGACCCCATTTGTATACTTGTACAGATTAAAATATTCATTTTATTTATGATTCATTATTTTTGTAATTTTATATTTTTATAATTTTGTAAATAGTATTTATAATAAATGTGTACATTAAAGTCAGAATAAAAACATAAAAGAAATACAAAAATAAAAATACTTGTATATACTATAAATAGGTATAATACCTATATCTTTACCTGTACAAATAGCACTTATATTTTATAAAGTGTACAAAATATATCAGAAAAATAAAATGAAAATATAATTAAGAGTATAAAAGTATTCTATAAATTTATAAAGTAATACACAAAAAAAAATAAATTAAAATCACAAAATAAAAATAAAATGTTAAAATATTTAGATAATATACCTATAAAGGGTATAAAAGGGAACTTGTAAAATTATACCTCATAAAAATAATTAAAATTCATAATAAAATACCTTATAAAATAATAAACATTTTTTATGTAATAATCAAAATTTAATTCGTTCATTTTCTATTTTAAATTGAATTTACAAATTGATTTCTAGAGGTTTTTTCTGGTTGGTCCACGTAGACCAACCAGGTGAGTCTGACAGTTGACCTCGGTCACCTGTCTGACCCCCTCGGACCTTGTTAGACCTGTGTTATTGACCAATTTTCAACGTTTTTTTGAGGCTCACCCTTACACCATTTCATGATGCTTGCTTATTGACTTTTCACCCCCATCAATCGAGGATACACGCCCAAGGTCTATCTTGGGGCATGGATCGACGGTTCTCCCGTTGTGTCTCGTTCTTCGTACCCATTCGTCAACCCTTCAAAACACAACCCCCATCTTCCTTTTTGATTTTGAACCCCATTTCACCCCAAATTTTCCCCCTTTGGCTTGAGTTGGAGACCTGGAGGTGACAACTTCAGTGTTCCCCCTTCAAAGTGGAGGATCTTCGCGATTTGGCCGAGTTCCAATCACCTCCGGCAAGCTCTGCCATTGAGGTAACTTCTACCTCGGGTACCCCCTTTGAGGTGTTTATCTCCCTAGTTTTTCTTCGTCTTTTCATTCACTATAGTCCTAGGAGCATCCAGCCATCTTAACCATCGACTTCCACCAATCGATTCACTCAATCGATAGTTCGCCGGAGCTACCTCCGGCCAACTTCGCGTTCGTCATTCGCCACCCTTTTTCGCACCCTCGCGTGTCGGGGCAATTTGCCCCTGACGCCTTCATTCTTTTCTTGCAGGTCCGTGGAGCACGAAGAGCACCTGGAGGCGATTTTGACCTCGCCGGAGGTACCTGGGCCCCTTCTCCTTCTCTGACGTCGCGGAGGAGCCCTGGTGCCTGCTGCCGCATTTTGAAGCCCCAGGCGTGGAGAAGACCCCTGCAGGAACCTATAGGGACATTTTGAAGCACTATGAAGCGGCGGAGGAGGGACATCGACGCCTGGGAAGCTCGCCCCCACGCTTGTTCTTCCCTGTTCGTCGATCGAGCTTTTCTACTGTCGGATCATCTAGGAGCCCCAGATTTGCCAGTAGTCGTCCGATCACGCTTCGCTAGCACCGTCGATCTTCCCGCTGAGATCTAATCTCAGCCATCGGCACGAACCGTCATCGGGCCACGTGGGGCTGCCACGTAGACAAGTGAAGTGCACGGGACCGTGTGATTTGCGCTAGCTGAGGGTATTTTGTGGATACACCCTCGGCGTTTTGTATTTTAAATTAAATGCTAAAACTTTCATCTTCTTTTAAAATGTTTTGTAAACTTTTCATTTAAGCCCCCATATGTTTGTTTAATTACGGATATACCCATGCCAGGTGCACGTGCGTACGCATGTGGGTCTGGAAATTTTGCGAGCGTATCCCTGACATTTTTGCTATTAGTATTTAGTCCAGCAAATAGTTTATCCAGTTATAATATTTCTTGGATTTTTGTAACACAGCCCCTGGGGTTTTTGGAATTAGTAGTTGAGTCCTTCCAAGGCGCGTGCCAGTCACGCGCTCGGGTGGTGTTTTTGCAAGATTATCCCTGCGGGTTTTGTGATTTACTTTTATTCCACAAGAGTTCGATTGCGGTATTATATTTTGTGGACAAATTGCATTATTTCCCTATAATGTTTGCTTATTTGCACATATGCCCCTGCCAGGCTTGTAGTTTCTATTTGTTGTTTGTACTTATTTGAAGCCCTATAAATCCTAAAAAAATCTACAAAAATCATCATAGACTCCAGTTTAGTTGTAGATTCACGCCATATTTTTTCATTTCATTTTTGTTGCATTTTTATATTTATTAAAAATCAAAAACATGCATTTTTAGCACTGTTTGATTAGAAAATTCATAAAAATTATAAAAACATTTTGAAAAATTCCAAAAAAAAATTATATTCTGTGTGACTTATCATACTTTAGTGTCAATCCAAAAATCATTAAAAATTTCAAAACAAAAACCTTAAAAATTAGAAAACCCCTAAAATCTTCATAAAAATCTAAAAAATCCTAAAAATATAAACTCAGTTTTTGTAGTTTCTCTATTTTATTACCTTTATTTTAAAATTAATTTGGGAAAATTTTGTTACTATTTGCTATTTTTCATTCCCATTTCAATTTTGGCTAGTTGTTTAGCTCACTGTTTTCTTGTATTTCCACTTTTGAGAATACCAAAAATATTCAGAAAAATACCCAAAAATCATAAAACACTATAAAAATATAAAAAGACCAAAAACATTTTATTCCCTAATTTTTGAGCATTTTTACCTATTTTTATAAATACCTTATCCTCTCTCTCTTATATTGTGTATATATTCTATTATTGAAAAAGAAAATACAAAAAAAATAAAATATAAAAGAAAAATACAAAATCAAAAAATCAAAAACCAAAATACAAAATTAAAAATTAAAAATAAAATAAAAAATTAAAGTTAAAACCCACAAAAATTTGCATATTTGTAGACATTTAATCACATCACATTTTGCATAAATTGTTTGATATAATCTTGTTTGCTCCCTGAGTTCGACCTGTACATACTTACACCTATACATCTTTGTTGTAGAGTTATAATAAATTTTAACTCCACATCTATTTTCATTGCTTGGATTATTTGATTGTGGGATTAATTGTTGATTAAATCCGGATCTTGAGTGGTTAATACACCGACTATGTTCCCGCCTTGTGTGGAATACACGACCACTCGATTTTTGGGTTTATCATAAAGCAATACTGCATTGATCATAGAGTAGCTTCTCCTTACCACCCACAGATGAATGACATGGCTGAAGTCTCCAATAGGGAGGTAAAATCAATTCTCCAGAAATTAGTACGACCAGATAGGAAAAACTGGTCACAACTTCTAGATCAGGTTCTTTGGGCATATCGTACTGCATATAAAACTCCCTTAGGTACTTCACCATTCCGATTGGTTTATGGAAAGCCATGCCATTTTCCCGTAGAGATCATGCACAAATCTGAATGGGCTATTCGAGAAATTTTACTTAATGCACAGAAAGCAGGATCCAAGAGAAAGATAGATCTGAATGAGCTAGTAGAGATTCAAAATCAAGCATACAAGAACACTCTCATTTATAAGGACAAAGTAAAGAAATGGCACGATAGACATATTCGACACAAGATCTTTGTCCCTGGGCAGAAAGTCTGGTTGTTCAATGCAAGATTGAGAATTTTCTTGGCAAATTAAAAAGCAAGTGGGAAGGACCTTACATAGTCAGAATGGTGCACGGCAATGGAATCATAGCAATATCAAATGAGTCACCTGGTGCAGAGCCGTTCGTGGTTAATGGGCAGATGCTGAAGCACTTCGTAGAGATTACTAATCATCTGGCCCGTATATAAGTGATCTATTTTGTACAGGACCCATGATCATTCTTTCACTTCATCTCATCCTTTATAAAGACTTTTGAGCCATTCGATTTTTGGAGATCCACAACACTTGTATATTCTTCATAGACCACAATCGTCCCCACTTTTGCTCATCTTCTATTCATAGGATACTAGATCCTAAGTATGGGGGGACTGATTGCCCATTGATTAACGTTTTCTATTTTGTTCTATCTTTTTTTATATCCATTCTTTTTCATAAATCACCGGTCCCCGATTTTTGGATACACTCTTTTATATACTTAGGATACCTTATCCTAAGTATAGGGGGCACTGAGTGATTTTGATGATCTCATATTCTTTATTCCTTTTGATCTTTCGTTATATATTCTTTTCACTCAATCAACCCATTTTTGCTCTTTCGCTATACTTACGATTACCTGATCGTAAGTATAGGGGGAGGGTTGATTGGCTTGTATTCTCTTATTCTTTTTCACTCACTTTTACTTAGCACGAGTTATGTCCTCCTTTTTCTCGTTTGACGCTATGAGGACATAGAACAAGCTAAGTATAGGGGGGTACATATATATTGTATATATACTTTTGTCCATAACTCGTACTTTTATGTATTTTCTATATCTATAAAATCCATAAAAAGTAGGTGAGGACTAATTTAAAATCCATTTATATATTTATCTATTATTTATAAAATCTTTGTAAATAAGTAATATATGTTTAAAAATTGTAATTAAAAAATATATTAAAATATGTATTTAAAATTTGTATAATACTTATTTAAAATCCTATCTATTAAAACATGTGTAAAAATCGTTTAATCCTTGTAAAATTCATTGTAGATAAAATCTGTAAAATACATTAGATATTTAATTCAAATAAAAAATATCTTGTAAAATTCATGTAAAAAACTTGTTAATAAAAATCAGAAAATCCATAAAAATACAAAGTCCTAAAAGTCATAAAAATTACAAAGCTTTAAAATCCATAAAAATAAGTAAAATACATAAAATAGACTTCACAAAAACATGGTTGCATTTGCATTCACATTTTTCAGAATAAGTTTGATTTCTGGAACTAAGGATTGAGTCTAGTCTAAAGGATGGAGCATGATCACGACCTTTAACTTTCATTGTAAGGAGCCTAGTTAGGATCTGGAATTTAGACTCTTCAGGTCTTTTGACTTAAAAACTTTGGGTTCCATAAGACCATATTTGGGAAATCAATTCATATGTGCTTAAATAGACCATTTGGTGTCATCCGTACAACTCTACGCCAGTGAACCAATCTTGAACACATGCACTCTGCACTTAGCTCGACTTGCATGGAGTTGCGAAGGGCAGTGCATCTTGGTAGTGCATTTCTATCCTTGTCTTTGCAGCATTGATGTATAAAGACAGGAGAGATTGGGGTTACGATAGTCGCATCGGATGAGGGAAGAATCTGCTGACAAAATTTTCTAAGACCTCAAAAAAGGGACGGAATAAAAGATGTTATATCCATCGAGGCATAAAGAGATGAATGCAGTGCAAGCAAATTACAAAGCCAAATCAAAGAAGAAGCCACCAAATATAAATACAACCACAATGGTCCAAGCTTCCACCAAAAATGCCTGCACATCTTAGTGGAGACTTAGGTACACCAGTTGAGCTTCACAAGGAGATGCGTCTACACTGGTCGTACTCCACTTCTTTTCTCATCCTTCTACTTTTTCTCTATATTCGATTGTGGACATAGCACGAACTGACCTCAGAAGGGAATACCTCCCTCCCCGAGGAAAGAGTAGCTGGATGAGGATGCAATAGAAGTGTATAGCCGGGATGGACAGTTTCTTCGTTTCTTTAAGCAGGAAGATCTAAATCAATTCACACACTGTACAAATTGACTTCAAGGATGATATAGTTTGCGATATGAATAAGTGAGTCTGAACTAGCCGATGAAGTGATCTTGAATAAGGATTTGTGGAACATAAGGACTGTTGAGGATAAAATCCTAATCCTAGTTAAGGATCCGACAAAATGCTTGTTTTAGGCTCGATCGAGCTCTGTTCTTTGTCTGTTCTCATGAATAGGTTTAGGAAAACAAATTCATTCTAACTTTCTTTCTTTTTCATTTACTTTTCAAATAAGTGTTTGCTAAGGGACTAACAAAGTTGAAGTATAGGGGGTTGATGAATCCATGATTCATTAACTTTTCTATTGTATTTATCTTAAAACCCTTAATAAATACATGTAAATATACATTAATTCCATATTTTATCAAAATATCATTTATAAATAAAAATGCACTTTTAAGCATAAAAACATGTAAATAAATAAAGAATAAAGAAAAGAAAATAAGGCAGATTGTGAAATATGTATATATGTACAATATGACTTATAAATATAAATATAACTGCAAGGTATATTTATATAACCTAAACCCCAGGACCAAGTCAGCATGAATTGATCGACAAACCAATAAGTAGGGGGAGATAAGGAAAGAAAACCATAAAAATAAATTAAGATACACTTCACATATTCTTCACTATTTATCAAATAAATACCAAGACTTCATTTATTTTTAATTAACTCATATGTACATATTTTTCACCAAACTCTTTTCCTAATTATTTCTAAAAATGTATGTAAAAATATAAAAATAAGTTAAAAATATTCTCCTGTATATATACCAAGAAATCCTACTTTTAAATTGTCAAACTCTCAACTTCCGAATATCATAACTTCTTCATACGAACTGCAATTTCACTCTACTCACCTTTAAAGTTCATAAAATAATATTCTCTAATTAATGGAGGTGGATTCATTAAATTCGGAGTCTGTTTGCAAAAAGTCGGTTTTGGGACCTAATGACAAAGGGGTTTATGGGCTACTTATTTTATTTAGAACGTACTATTTATAATTTTATAAATTTTATAATTTCTAATTATTTTTATGATATTGTATTTTCATCATAATTTATTTCATAATTTTTGGAGCTTATTTATTGTTTTAATAAAATCCAAAACCCTAACTTATAGATAAAAATGAACTAGTTAAATTATACCTGTATATATTAATATATCTAAATTAATTTAATAAAATCCCTAAAAATTCACATAGACTTTATTTATTATTCTAATAATTAAGAAAGTACAAAATTAACATTTAATTCTTTATTTATTAAATTAAAAACCCAAAACCTATTTATTTATACTTATTTATTAATGTAATAATTATATCCCGAATAATATTTATTATTTAGAAAAAGTAAATATTCTATAATTTAAATAATTTAATTCTCTACATTTTTTATTTTTATACTTATTAAAAATAACTTTATTTAATATTTATTATTGAATTTAAAATCTATTTATACATCTCACCAACCAGGTGCTGACACGTGTCAGCACCTGATGCTTCGTCTCCAAGAAGCCGGTATTGCTTCTGTTCTAACCGACCATGTTCACCGAATTTTCACACCCTCTCTATAACCTCTTCATGCAATATAACCCATTAAATCTCTTCTCCTAACAACCTTCTTAACCGCCAACCCTTAGATTAAACTTGATGCCCAAGTAATCTCTTTACAAATACCCCTAAAGTTGGAGGTTTTCAACAACTTTTCCATAACCACCTGAAGCTCAGATCCAGTGGCCGATCCCCTCTCTTCCTAGCCTGCTCCGCCTGCTCTGGAGGTGACAGCTCCACCCAAGGAGGACCGTGTGGAAGGAGGATCATCGGGGAGGAGTTCCAAGGCGCCAACCTCGCCTTGCATCGCCACCGCGTGCGCGTGGAGCTTCGGGAAGACGACCTGTCGAGCGATGACAACAGTGGTCCTACACCCTGCAACTTCACAGGTATCATCCATCTTTGCAATTTTCTTTCTTGATTCTCGCGCCACGATTAGCGTAGTTAACTACATAATTAGGTAGCCTAATTCTTCATCTTAAACGCACATTCAAATTCAACATCCCAATCGTTTCACACTCAAACCAAATCGCGTCTCTTTTTCTTGTTATTTCTCACACACATTTAATTAGGACTAGAAACCCAATTTTGATCTTGCAAAAATTAATTTGTTGGCCGATTTCTCCGCAAATCGAGCATATATCGATTATCTTTGCAGATCCAACTACTTTCTGGAGTGATTCCAAGACGATGGGAGTCTTCAATCATCGCGCAAATCGCCATTGAGGAAGGAGCAACAACTTCTTCCATTTCCAAGTGCAGCGAGACCGTCCATCTTCTTCGACCTATTCCCGTCATTCTCTGCCACTTCCGACCGTATTTACCCGTAGGCGAGCTCAAGGGGTGGAGGAGACACCCGTCTGGCCCTACAGGAGGCCCAAGCTGCACTCCGATCGACGTCGATAAATCGGAGAAGATGCCCCCTTCGCCACCTGCGTCAACTGCCTGAAGAACAACCCTAGAATAGCCGGGCTACAGTCTGTCGACACGTGGCAGGCGTGGACGACCCAGATCGTGCCTGAACTTCTAATCCTGGTCGTCCAACACGAAGCATTAGAACAATTGCAGACTAAACCTAGAAGACTTCCAGATATTTCAGAGCGCCTCCAAGTTTTATAGAAATTGCGATTAGGTCCCCGTGTAGGGACCAAATTGCAATAACTTCTTATTTTCCTTATATTTTTGTCCCTGACAGAGGACTGAACTGCAGAATTTTATTTATTGTTTTTACATTTCTACCCCTATGCTATAAGGGGGACTTTGGATGCATTTTTGACACTATTTTCCGTTTATTGTTTTAGGGTAGTTACGCAACTACCGCAGCGAGATTTTCTAGTATTTCTTGTGTGTTTTCGTCACTTCATTATCGTGTTTTGATTTGTTTTCGAGTGTTCATCGAGCTCGTTGCTCGATCGATTTACCTACTATATAATATCACCTATATTTCACCTATTCTTCACATATTATATTATAGGTAAATTGTTTGAAAAATATCACTTTGAAAAATAATTAAAAATTGGAAAAAATATAAAAACAAATAAAAACTTGAAAATCAACTTGATTAGAAAAGAGATAAAAAATCAAAAAAAATATCCTTTCACTAAAAAAATCAAAATACCTCTATTCTGCCTCCTTGTCTTCGACCCAGTCACACTTACCCGACTAAATAAAATAGTGTAAGTTTTAAAATAGGAGAGAAGCATATTGATTCACCTTCTCTTTCTCTCTCTCTCTCCTATTTTAAAACCGAATTTTTGTTTGATGTAAACTCGAGTCTCTTTGCTTTTTTTCTACACCGACAACCCAATCGATTAACCGCAATCGGATCTGAGCCACATCAGTAGAAAAAAGAAAAATGAAAAGGAGGAGAATAAAATTAGAAAAGAAGAAAATAGAGATGAGGATGGAAGAAAAGATCGAACAGAATGTATGCATCACTCCCTCTATACTTAGTGTATAGATCCCTAAGTACAGACAACAACAAGAGTGATGAAATGGAATGAAGAATGAACACTCGATTTGTCCACCTCTTATACTTCGGACGAAGTACGTCCTAAGTGAGGCACACATGAGAATGGGGTGGATTAACAAAAGAGGAGATGGACAGAGGTAAACAAAAGCGAATATACAACAGAGTGGAATGTACAGAGGATCAAGAAGGTTGAAAGTGAACCTTCTTGCAGGACCGCCGAGGAATGGATCAGACAATATGAAGGTTGATATCGAGGTCATCAGTGGACGGAAGCCGATCAAGATTGACCTGGTGAAGATCCTCATTGGTCCTAGGGTGAGAAGGCACAAACAAGACAGTGGAAGTAAGGTGGCTAGGTCCGATCATGGGTGTCTCGCAGATGTCATCAAAGTGAAAAGGCTCGAACTCATCATCAAAAGAAGTCAAGTCAAGTCCAGCCTGGCAAGTCTCTTGTAGGTCAAAACAAAAAGGAACGAACTCATCTGTGGAAGCAGTCAAGTCATGTTCGTCCTCTAAAGTCTCAACTAGATCATCATTCTCATCGAAAGGCCTGAATTCCTAGATAAAAGCAACAAGATCAAATTCGACCTTATCAGTCTCATTAATATCTTCCCTTTGCTCTAAGGTATTAATCGTGTAAATCTTGTGGATGTCATCAACACATCGCCAAGTACCAGAAGAAGGAACTCTGAGGTCTATGCTTTTCGAGTCTTCCTCCTTGGAGAGGAATTCTCAGGTCTCAGTGGAATCCATCATACAACAAAAATCTTTGATCATCTCACCAATATCATAATCCTCAGGGTCGGCTAAGATAGGTGAAGTCACATCAGGTGCAAGTCTCTAATTGGTAGTGGGTGAAATGATGATCACAACGCTCCCGTCATCAAGACGAATGTGAATATCTCCTGATCCATGGTCAATAATGACCCTCGCAGAGGCAAGAAATGGTCATCCTAGAATGATTGCAAAGTTCTCCCTTGTGGAGGTCTCCATGGACAATACGACATAATCAACGATGCAAATCATGCTCAAATTCAAATGACGTCATTTTCTATATTACCCTTCAGCGTCTTTGTTAATCCATAGCAAACTCAACGATCATCCTAGTTTTCTGGAGAGGCCCTAAGTGAAGAGACCGTACCAATGAGAAGGGTATGATGCTAATCGAAGCACCGTTGTCAATGAGAGTGTGACCACAAGTATGGTTAGAGATAGTGCAACTAATGAAAGGAGTAGCCATGTTACTTTTCCTAGAAGATGGACAATGGATGATGGCATGGGAAGTGACCATGGTCAAAATATGATGTTCATTTATGCTCCTCCACTTCTATTCTTGGGTTTAGGAACAGATAAATGGGTCATGACCTGGTGAAGTGGGGCTTTGATGATCTCATGAATAGTGGCCACCACTTCAGGTTCAACCAATAACGTTTTCTGAAATTTTGGAGATCCTCCATACAAGGGAGGAGATCAGAATCAATATCTACACAAGGATAGCCAAGAGTAGTTTGTACAGTGGCATCCTCGGGGTCGAAGGTGGGACAAGGTGTGAGTGTGTGTGGGTAGATAATCTGACATTGGGGCCCTCTCCTCACAAGATGACTCAATAGTGTGTCTCCCGAATTCCTTTTGTATTTTCATTTTTTTCTCATTTTTTATATTTTGGGTGATTGCAAGCTCTCATGATCATTCTCAAGTGAATACATATCATCAGATTGTGAAGCATCAATGTGGCTTTTATTTAGGCATGTGAGTTTGTCATACCTCGAATTCATATGCTCTGTGAACTGGGTCAAGGTCTCAAGTGTGGACATCATGAGAGTTGACTCCAACAAATCAATCTCAGGTGGATGTGAAAGTGGAAAGTACGAAGGAAGTGGTGGATAAAAGTCCGAGGGCCGATATTGTGGCTAAGGTGGGTATATACAAGAGTTAGGAGCAAAGTCCTCCTTGAAAAAGGGAGTTGGACCAACTGGAGGGTATGAGGGATGCATGAAGGATAAAAATCACTCCAGTCAGCCATCTCCAAAATAAGAGAAAATGACCTAGAGAGCACGATGGTCAAATCAAGAGGAATGAAAAGAAAGCTGCAAATACGCAGAGAGATCGAGTATGCATACAAGTAATTATAAATAAACACACACAAAACAAATCCCTGAATTCATCTACTCAACTCGGTAAAGATCATGAAAGTTTGGTCTTTTTTCTTGTATGTTTTAGAGTTAGGTGAAAATCACAAAATTGTGAAAATACTTAGTAAGGCTTGATAGGATTTGGGCACTACTCCTTGGCGTGTACGTGAGCAATATAAAATGAATACAATGAGGGGATTAATCTTCCCAAGACAAATATTTCTTTTTGGTTGATTTTAGGGTCAATTAATTTTAGCAGTCTTAATTTTATTTGTTTTCATTTTTTTGGATTTTTAATAAGACATTCACATGCCTATCAAGGGATTCAATTCTTTTTAGATCCTAGGTGGTCAAAATCAGAGGGAGAGAGTCCGAAAAGCAATGCAAGCAGCAAATTGATGATGAATGCTAAAGCGTAAATACTCGCCTTGCCTCCAACTCTCTACATTCAAGGATGCTAAGCAAAATTGAAACCTATCTATATGCAAATGCAACTGATCAAATCTCCCTAGATGAGAATATACTATTATCATGACAAACCAATGATAATCACTCGGAGATGGAATCCAAAAGTCTGGTCTTGGGGAGCTCTTCGGTGCCAACAACAATGGGTCCTGCAAGTGCTGTGTAGAGTCCCTCTCAGTGCTTGATCCCAAATCAAAGTAAAGTATAATCTAATATTTGACTATGTCCAAACGTAAGCTCTAGGAGCAGGAAAAAATAATTAAGTATCTGGCCTTTGTCTATCGACAAGATATCCAACAACTAGAGCTCAATCACACAAAATAACGAAAATGAAGTCAAGAAACAAAGGAAAAAAGGTAAAAAAATATTGGAAAATCGAGAGGCCTCCAAGGGAACAATCCCTCGAGAACTGGACCTCGTGAAGTGTCGTGGAATGCCATGAGAGTGTCTTGTTTAAGTTATTATAATAAGAAGGATCTCTCTCTCTCTCTCTTTCACTTTTAATTACAAAAATAAATACAAGAAACTAAAAGTGACACTGTCTTCAAAAGGTCTCCAAGCCCTCCTTCTGTCCAAGTCCTTTCTGACAACTTGGTCAAAAAGAAGAGCCGCTTCACGTGGGTGCGCAGGAGCTCCTAAGAGAGACTCGCTCGGTCCAATAGTACCTCACAACAAAGACAACAAGGAGAGGGTGATTAGACAAGTCACAACAATATCAAATAAAAAATATCAAATAAAAAAACAGACAAATGAATCACAATCAATCAAAAACAAATCTATGCATAATTTCTCCTCGGCAACGGTGCCATCTGATAATTGAGATTTCATGAGGGTTTAAATATGTCTCACACAAGGCAGAGAGACAATCACTGCGGCGACCCACGAAAAACCTCAATTAATCAATAATTAAACCATAATTAAATATTAAGCAATGGAATAAAAAATGTGGAGTTAAAATTTATATTATTTACCTTTACAAATGTGTGTATAGTGCAAGTAATGTAGAGTGTCGAACACATGGAGCAGAACAGGATATATTGTACTGTGAAGAGCAAAAGGTGATTGTGATCTCTTCGTTTATATTTCTTTTGTAGGTTTTTTATTTTTTTAGTTTTAATTTTTTGGTTTATATTTTTGTATTTGGTTTTAAAATTTCTATTTTATATTTTCTTTCTAGATTTTTAGAATTTTTGATTTTTTTACTTTAAAAATATACAATTGAGCTATATATAGAGTATATATACATTGTAAGCATATTTAGATATTAAGAGTAATAAAAATGTTTAAAATTCTGCAATAAAAGATTATTAGGGTTTTAAATATTTTATCATTTTTTAAGACAATTTTGCGAATTTTAAACTATTTTAGTTTTTTTCTTCTGAAGGTTAAAAATATATAAATAAATAAAATATATTTTTGGGAATTTTTAGAAACGATTTTATTTTTTTTGGATTTTGTAAGTCAAATAGGTGCCTTTTGTACTCTTTTTTTATATTTAATTAGCTAAAACAATGCAAAAATATTTATATGGCATAGAACTACAAGCATCCGATCTTGAGTCTTTTTTTGGTGCACAATTAATATTTTAATTAATTAGATGAAAGAAAGAGAAACTGCAATACTAACAGGGGCATTTTTGTTAATAAAATATAGTCTGAAGGCCTCACTAAAATTTTTCAAAAATTATATAAATTAATTGAAGTTGCAGGTCCAAATACAAATATAACCACTGCAAGGGTTCCTCTACAAAATGCACGCACCTCACGCACACATGCATGTGAGGTGACGTGGAGGAGGACCTAATTGCAATTACAATAAAGTGTTGGTCTCAAATATAACTATTCCAAAAAGTTTAAAATAGTTAATTATTTTATAGAAGCAAATATAAAACTACAAAAACACAGGAGTTCGATTGTAATTTACCCACATTAGTTTCTTGATCGAGAAGGGAGGATGCTTACTTGAGACATGGCCGCTCCATAGTTGCTGATGATGGTTCGCCCACCGATGGATTGGATTAGATTTCCTGGAGGTATATGATAGTGATGGTGCGATGTGACGGTGCCTGTCTCAAACTGGGGCATTTTTCTTGATCTAACAAGTAGAGAGACGCCTAATGGAATGGCATATGAACTCATCCCATACATGTTTTGATCCAATCGTGTGTGCTGCTCTAGTGATCTAGGCCCTCTCCATTAGATGATTCAATTTCCTCTCATCCCCCACAGCTACCAGTACCTTCAGAGATGTCTGGGGACCATCAGTGGGTCCCTAGAGGTCGACGTCCTCCTCACCAGCCTCAAAGTTTTTTTCCTGATGCAGATGATGCTCAATTGCCTCCTCGACCTACAAAGAATCTAGAGAACATGGCAAAGATATGGTGAGTAGGAGGAGGCTATTATTGGCATATATACGGCGCACGATGATATGGAAGCGGTGAGGTCCGGCATAGGGCGGGGGAGGGACCTTGAATCGCATATTCCAAGGGGTCTGGTTGGGTTGATGAGTCATAAAGATGCATAAGGAAAGGGCTAAGGTGTGAAGGTGGTATGCGGGGGTCAGAACAGTAAAGGTGACGGTGTATGAAGGTGGTGTCCGGAGCGGAGCTCCAGCAAGGGATTAACTACCACTTCAAACTAAATATGCAATTAAACAATGAATGAAAGCATAGACTTAACTCTAAGCACTACAACTATCTAACTAGCTAAGAAAATCAAAGAAAAAATAACTCAAACGGCCAGAAGCGATGAGCATCTACCTTGACGACCAGATGGCCGGAGATGGCCGGAGATCACATTGAAACCACTCCCTCGATCCAACCAAGAGATGGGCAAGCTCCCTGTCACGGAGCTCAAGCCTTGAGGCATAAAAGGAAGGGGAGAAAGGGGAAAAAAGGGACTCGAAAAAATGGGATAAAGATCAGAGAGGGGTCTCTACAGTGTGACGAGTGGCGATCTTCAAGGACAGATCACATGTGCCTCGATGGTGTTCTACACTAGGAGATAGGTAGGCATACATCATTGTTTTACAGAGAAGATTTTCTATGATGGTTCCTATCTTCATCGAGCCACGAATCAGTGGCTAGAAAATCGAGAAAACAAGGGGGTATGAAGCTCTGACGAGGTCAATGACCTGGGGTTAGAGTTAACCCTGGGTCAATGGATGGCGTGGCCTTAGTCGACCACGCCATCTGTAAAAAGAAAAAGTCATATAAAAATTTAAAATAAATTGAAATAAGTTAGTAAATGATTTAATTATTTTTTAGTTTATAAAATAAAAAATGTTTATTATTTCCCTGATGTGTTTCCTTATTATCTTCCCAGAATACCACTAGAGCGTGACATAGAGTTTGAGATTTTATTGCATGACACTTAATCAATCTCTATTCCCCTAAATTGGATGGCACCAATTGATCTCAGGGAGCTCAATGTGTAGATGTAAGATTTGACTGAGAAGGGATTCGTCCAACCAGTATATCACCATGGGGAGTGCCACTCCTCTTTGTAATAAAGAAGGATAGATCTACGAGACTGTGCATTGAATATATGCAACTCAATAATCAAATGGTTAGAAATCGTTATCCATTCCCATGTATCTTATGATCTATTTGTTTAGTTATAGGGAGAAACAATGTTCTCCAAGAATTATCTACGATCTGGATATCATCAGTTGAGTATCAAGGATACAGACGTACCTAAGGCCACATACTGTACAAGATATGGATACTGTGTGTTTGTTGTGATGCAGTTTTTGTTCACGAATGCACATGTTGCTTTCACAGACTTGATCAACATGGTTTGTCATACATACTTGCATAGATTTTTAGTGGTATTCATAGATGTTGTATTTATTTAATCTTAGATGAGTATAAGCACAAGTTGCATATTCACACTATTCTTTAGATACTGAGAGAGCATCATCTATATGTGAAGTAAACATCAAGTGCAAGTTTTTGTTATCTGAGGTGGCATTTCATGGCCACATAATTTCAGGTATGGGAATTTTCATTGATCCCACGAATATCAATGCAGGGTGTATATTGGTATTATCCCAAGAAAATCATCGAGGTTTGGAATTTCCTTGGCCTTTACGGGTACTAGAGGCATTTCATTTAGGGGTTTTCTCAATTAGCCCATTGATGAATCTCTGATTTATCATCACATTTCTTATTTATTATCCTTCTATCTTAGATCATCCAATAAAATATAACTTAATTAATCTTAATTAACACACCAACCCTTCTTTATAATTAACCTAATTACTGTATATTTTTAACCCTACATTGGGTTTTATTTTCTGTGTTATTTATAAAAAAGCCCTAAAACTTAGATAAATATTGTACATATTTCTTTCAAAAAATAACAATATAAAAATAAAAAAAAGGAATTATAAAGAAGTATTTTTAACTCATTAAAAATACTTGCAAAGTTATTTCTTAGTATAGATGATTTATTCTAACTTTTTGTTCGAACATAAAACTTGTAGATCTCAATGAAATCTACAACTTTCATGTTTTGCATTGTTTTTAGTTTAGTATGTAATTATTTCTTTTGATTTATATTTGATTATTCCCCTCTTTAATTTTTCTGTTGGGCCATGTGGTGCCCACAAGGCTGCCCATGTGGCTGGCCTCTTTGCCTGCCACCTACATCCCTTCTTGTACATTGGATCCATGTACATGATTCCATCTGGGGTATCTATTTCTACCTGCCCCTCAAATGCTCGATGAGATCTCCATATCTCATCACCTCCCTCCAATAATGCCTCCACTTGAACGCCCCATGACTTATATTCTACCTTTGTAATCGCCCACCTCACGTCGCACCTTACCTTCTTCCCCTATTTTTCATAGCCTCCACAACCTTCCACACGACCTAACCCTGCTTTGATGTGGAATACTCCTCACTCTTTCACGTGATAGTTTCCACTCTCATGATCCCTCCTCACTCATGCACAGAGAGATGACTGAAATCTCCACGACTATCTCCTATAATCGTTGCCCCCTCCTTCAAAACCACCATCTGCACCCACTTTACGGTTTCCCACCTTTAAGCGGGCATAATCCCAATGTCTCCCTAGAAATGACGCTATTTGATGAACGTTTTTTGCCTTTCTGAATAGTCATATTTTATCGTAGTACATGAGGCGAAAATGGATTATTCAGAAACCACAAATTGTGAATATTATGGAACATTTAATCTTAGTGAGCGTACCAAGATCAGACACTAGGACACACACTATCTCAATAATTAACAGATTTCAATGATTAAATCAAGTGATTAAATTATCTACCTAGGTCAACAAACAAACACATTGCACAATATAATGCCATTCAAAACGAGATGCAATATACGATGAATGAACATAATGCATTTATTATTTAGCTTTTTATGCAAGTTAAAATAAAGATCCGATGCAATAGAATGTTCATTAATTTCAACAACTTTTATTACAAATTTATTCATCAGAATAAATACAAATTATTTTATGACAATTTCATTCGTGCCATCAAAAAATAGGAATCATATTCATACTTCCAAATAAAATGTAAATTATATTTATAATTAATTATCCGATGCGAATCCAATTCACATCAACATTTAATTCATAAATGCCAATTGCAATTTGCTCTCTTTAATATATTATAAATCACATTTATAATAAATATGATTAATATGGATATTGATATCCACTTTATTCATATCCTTGTTAATTAAGTCATATTTAACTATCTTAGATCTCCATTCTCATTTGTCTAAATAATATGAATCATATTCATATTATTCATGATAATTAAATCACATTTAATTATCAAATTCTTGATGCGCAGATATATTATCAACAATAGAATTATTCTTGAGCTCTTTCAAAAGTAATGTGCTCTCTTCATGGATACTTGGAGATAAAGACATGACAATATACATTCCATATATAGTGATTTGGATGTTGATACCATATCTCAAATACAGATCTCGGGGACCTCTTAAAGATGTTTGATTAAATCAAATGCGTAAATCTAATCTTTTCATTACATCTAAATCGTACTCATATCAATGTCCAACATTTTAACTAAGATTAGATTACTTCTCTACTGAGAGGAGTCATTAAAATCCAAACCTATTTCATTACTCCCTCGGAATGGAAGTGTCATGGTTATTAAATCCTTTATGATCACATTGTTGGACATGTGAGCCCACTGCGAGCCATTATGCAATAAATATTATTGCAAATATCATTCCCTGATCTGAAATGAAGAATAAATAATTTGCATAATAGGTCCCTCTGTACAATTAGGGTTATGTACCATGGCTATCTTAATGATCATACAGCTGTTGATTCAATATATGAATCATAGAGGCTGGTGCTTGGATGAATATCTAAAGGGTTAGATTGAGGACTCATCAAGCACCGTCAAATGATTATTAAGATGTGATCTCCAGCCTGAGTAGGAGATGGCAATCCTTTCTCACATAGGTTGATATCTGACCGACCTCTTGATGCAGGTCCTCTGCATAGGAATAGAGATTCGGAGGTGTCAGATTAGTTAGGTCAAAGAGTTGACTTAACGAGATCGAGATAACCTAAGTCCTATGTTGAATGTTGTCACAGCATAGGCACACATCCTCTGACCGGAGAAAGATGTATTGCTATATGTCTGAGTGTGTACATTTGACAGACCAATAGGTTGATGACCTAACCAAGGTCTATACACCGGCGCGTTGGTGTGCATATAAGGGCATATGAGTAATACGATCTCTCAAAGGGTTCATACAGGTTCACTACTGAACCGGAAGACATGAGCTCACTCATGAGATATTGGAAAGAATCAAATTCCGTGCACGGTCGTCTTGCTTTGGAAGCTTGACTGAATTTGTAGGTTTGATATATACTTTTGGAAAGTATATGATCAAGACCTAGGTATGATATATGCTTTTGGAAAGTATATGATCGATACCAAATCCCAATGATCAAATGAGAAACTTAGTGATCAAACCCTGAAGAAGACAGTGTAAAATTGATCTTGATCTTCGGGTTGACCATGGGTCTTCCAGTATGCAGGATGTACAGGTATTGGGAATACCTGAGGGTGATGTGATCATAAACGATTGTATATCCATGACGCTTCCATTCCGAGGGAGTGATGAAACAGGTCTGGATTTTAGTGACTCCTTCCAGTAGAGAAGCAATCTGATCTTAGTCCAAGTGTTGGACATTGGTCTGAATGAGATTCAGATGTAATGAGAAGATTAGATTTGCGGTCTTGATTTAATCAAGCATCTATGGGAGGTTCGTAAGATCTGGATTTGAGATAATATCTCAATATCCAAGTCACTATACGTGGAACAATACAATCGCCCTGTCCTTATCTCCAAGTATCTGCGGAGAAAGCACATTATTCTTGAAGGGATTCAAGAATAATTCATTTGATGAACTTCATATCCAAGCAAGAAAAACTTGATGATTAAATGAGATTTAATTATCAAGCATAATGTGAATATGATTCATATTATTATCCAAGATAATTAAATGAGATTTAATTATCAAGGATTAGAGAATGTGCATAATACTATCCATGATATATGTGTATTATAAATGTGATTTATAATATGTATATATAAGAGAGAGAATTTATGTAAATAGCATTTGTTAATTAATAGTGTGAATTGGATTCACATTTGTTAATTAATTGGAAATGCAATTTACAAATTAGTTTGGGTTGTGAATATGATTCACATAATGTTCAATGGCATGATAGAAATATTCACAAATTAATTTGGAATTAATTTGGTGGATATTTTTGTGATAATTGAGAGATAATGTAATATAATAAAAAGGAGAAATAGAGCCACCAAATTTAGAGGTGGCGTCACCCATGAAAGAGCCATGGGTGACGCCCCTTAATTTTAGGAGGCTATATTGACTCCATTTTATTATGATGATTAATCTCTCAACTAATTTTTTTATGTTAAATTAAAAATGTGTTGATAATGTTGCAACATATATTTAATTTAATCATAAATAAATGTTGTTGGTTTTAACCAACAACAATCATAACCATTGATCTTACATAGACCAAGCCTAGTCGTTGGATCTATGAGTCCATGGATTGAGATCCAATGGATCCTAAACTAATATAAATAGAGGGCTAGGGTAGCCTTCCATGGTACATGATTAAGAGTTGTACAAGGTGACAACTCTCTCTCTCTCTCTCTCTCTCTCTCTTTCTCATTCTCGCCCTCTCTCTCTTTCTCTTCTCCATTAAGTGTCGTCCACTTTGTATTGAGAAAGGAGAGACTCTCGGCTTCTTCTTCGACGACTCGTGGATCTCCATCTTATTTGGAGTTTCTTACTCTAAAGGAAGACGACGGATTTCGTTTGATGAAATCGGGGGAGCCATCGCTTGGATCTTCATCGAGGATTGCGGGAAGGAACGTGACTCATCATCACGCCCGCAAGTGCGTTCTTCGTGGATCGGACTTAAGATAGGAGGATCTCTACTTTGGGATCTCGCGATCACAACCACGCTTCAAGAGGTATTCCTTGTACTTTGTGGTTTGATGAAACGATCCGAGAAGTGTTCTCATGATCATGTGGTTTCATCTTTAAAGTTAAAAAAATTTTAATTTCCGCTGCATCTAGCATCTAGTACGACTAGTTGCTCCGATTGCATACGATGCGATCGACACGCTTCCGTGATGCGCTTAAGGATACTCAATATCCTTCAAGTGGTATCAGAGCCAGGTTTGAATAAGGTTTTGGATACGATCCATAGACCTTAGACGATTTGGTTCTTGAAAGGGTTGCGAAATTTTTTGCTGCATTTCAATTTTCGCACCTCTGTAAAATTGAATTTTTCGGCTCTATTTAAAATGTTTAAACACAAACTTTTCAATTGGATTTTGTTCCCCATTAAACAAGGAAACCATAGGACTTGAGTTTACTAAATTTAGACTTCATTTGCTCAAGTTATGGCTTTTTGAATATGACTATATTCACTGTTGCGGGAACTGCGGATTTAAACGTGATTAATGAGATAATTACGATTTTAATCCGGCTCGAAATGCGTGAATTATCACTTGGATTCTTTAATAAATCAAATAGGTAATCTTTGGAAACTGAGTTTGCAATTTTTGGATTTAAATTGATCAAGATATGTTAATTTTAGTGATTGGGGGTCACTGCTGGAAATTGACATTTTTGATCTTGAACCTTGTGATATGTCATTCAATTATCATGATGAAAATTAATTGTTAATTTTCTGGAATAATTAGTGATAAATATTTGTGAAATATTTAAAGAGATAATTATTTCATTGAATGACACTTGCCTAAACCACAATGATGAGATATTAGATCTTGATCATTGGTTCATCAACAAACATTGCTTTCATGAAAACCATAGTTTATCCTACAATTGTTGTAGGACAACTTTTACATGAAAAACCCTTTTGCTTGAATAGGATTGGGGATTTGTCTAGCAAATCTCCTTATAATCAAAAATGTTTTGAGTTATATTATATGGTATAATTTCGGTTGAAAAACCGATGAACATCTCAAAGTACATGATGATCTATCTGGTATTATCTTTTCCCGAGGCGGATGTGGTGCCTAGTCGGAGAGCATTGGGGTCGAGGGTTGCAACGTATGTGGTCCGTCCCACTCTCGTCGGTACTGGCCATGACAGCGGGTAGGGATTGTATAATGCCGGAGAAAGTCAATATGTATTTTTCTAATTATTAAAATTCGAATAATACGTATTTTGAGATAATACCTACTATTCAAGTAAAAGACATGTTTGTTGATTGATAATTGGATTGATGATTAATTTAATGTGATTAAATTAATTATATCCAATAAACACTCCATTATGAATAGATGTGTATTTCCCTTGGAAGAATTAACTATGTGAATGCGATTCACGATAATTAATTATAAAATTTGAATATGAGGTGGAGGATCACATAAGTGACATCCATGGTCTCCCGTCAAGGCGAAGGGTTCCGTTGTCAGGGATTGTATGTAGGAGACGCCTGTCCGAAGTGACAGATCCTATATGCAAGCACATCTGGATCGGGCTCTTTGCTTCTCGAAAGAGTAAGGCCGTATGCGTAGTGACCCCAATATCGAGTCCTCATATTATTGGGGCGATATTGGATTGCGTATAGCGAGTTCTAATCCTGTTGACGGTTGGTTCAATTAGCAACGGGTCAACATCATCTTAGGGGTGGTGGGCCCGGGTGTTAAAGACCGAATTGGGAATGCAAGTTGGACTTGCAAGGCGGAATGAGTTCCCGCTTCTTTTTATTGGAGTCGTAAGTTCTCATATTATTGGGATGCGACAAAGATAGGAAAGGAGATCCCAGATCTTGCTAGAGATATAATGGTAAGAATATCTCTTACATTGAAAGTAATTAAGGGAATGAACTTTCAGTGTTGACAAGGCAAGACAACTTTGATATAAAAATTCCTAAATCAAAGTAAAACATGTATATATAATATATATACCCTTATGCAAATTTCTTATTTCAGATAATCCTTCATTAAACCCACTCAATGTTATACTCAATGATAACCAGTAAAAATATCTTGGATTGGACTCATGATCCAGATATTGTACTTGCAATTGAACACATAATGTATGTGGTTGCAATGTGCAAGTTTCCTCAAGATAATGAGGAATGACAATTAAATAAGATAAAAAGACATCACCTTAGGGTTTGTATGTCTCTATAGTCTTGATCTTTCATCGAGTGTACTTGGGAAGTGACATGTTGATGATGATCGTAATTGTCGAATAATCCTTATAAAATAAAAGAAGATATTTTGGCATACATATGTGCTCTAGACATTTAATTATGAATGACATGGTTCTCCGCATAATGCAGAATGGTGGCTCGAAAGAGATGATGTATTCAAAATGTTTGAATACCTACCTGAACCTAAGTCTCCAAGAGTTAAGATGAATGTAGATATGATGAGTGTCATCATTCTACTATCTATACTCAAGTCATTCATGAAGCTTCACAATAATCATTTTGAATGAATTTAATGAAGCATGTATAAATGTTGAAATGCTCTTGTATTGAAATCCTTTGAATTCAACATAAGAGATTCTTTATCTTGAACAATGGTTGTGTATACATGAAGAGAGCGCAGTGGAAGCATGGGTCGAACTCGAGTAAGAAGGAAAGTCAAAGAGTTGACCTACTTCTGTGACTTCCATATGACATCCAAAGAGTTGGATGAATGCCAATACTGCAATAAGTTGATGTGTTGATAGTATGACTATCAAATCTGTCTAAAATCCTTAGTGAAGGACTCAGATAGAGCATCAGAATAATCTACATATAATCATTGACTCTGACTTTCTTATTTCATAAGATAAAGTCTGACAATTGTATCCCAATCTTCTAATGACATTTGCAATTGGTTGCATATATATATATATATATGTTAGAAGATTAGAAATTTGATCTTAAGCTTTAGTAGTCATCTACATGGATATTACTGTAATTGTTGCAGCAATCTCTATTGGATAGATTGACTTCATATTCTCAGTGGGAGAGCCCTTAGTCTTAGAGAATGTCTCTATGACCTAGATATTAGAATACCCTCATTGTTTGTTTCTAAATGTTGGAAATAAACATGAATTCTGAGATAGAACTATCATAAAGAGTTATGATGGAAATATTTCAGATAGTAATCTAGCATCTAGTGGACTCCACAAAATTAGAAAATTAATGAATGGTTCATTAAGATTTCTAATACTGAAAATCAAATCTTATAAGATCAATAGGAGGATGAAGATCATTTGACAATGATCTCGCATCAAGTCTTGGACATATGTCTGTTGATTTGATCAACAAACTAGTAAGATATGAAACTTTAGAATGTCTAAAATTTCAAATCTTACATACTTGTGAATATTGTATTCAAAGTAAAATGTCCAATACACCCTTCTTTGGGAATGGTGTTAGATGTCGAGGTATTCAAGATCTCATACATATTGATGTATGTAGATCATCTATATCATAGTAAACATTATGGATATGTAATATCTATTGATGATTACATATGATATGAGATTTCTTCTCTTCACCTGAGAAACCTTTGAAATGTTCAAAGATTTCACAATTTTGGTTTAGAACCAAAGTTTGAAGAAAGATGAAATGAATTTGATCTAACCTAGGTAGCTTGTACCTATTAGATAAAATTCAAAGAATACCTTATGGAGATATGAATATCATTTCTATCTCACTCCTCCTGATAAACCTGAACTCAATAGAGTTATAGGGAGATACAATAGGATCATGTGTGACATGATTTGATCAATGATGAATTTTAGCATAATTATCCTCTTAGTTTCCTGGTATATATGTGTAGTAGAGACTACAATATATATCCTTAATAAGGTTCCATGGATGTAAGCTAGAATCTAGCACTTGAGAGTGCTACTTCATTAGGAAAATAAAGTATGGTATTGGATACCTACTTTATGACCTTAAGATTCTTAAAAGATCTCATCTCTGAGAATGTGATTCTTGGAGGATTGAGACTCTTGAGAATCAAGATGAAAATAAAGTAAAGGAACTCATTTAATCTTGAGAAGATAATGAGGCTCCTGAAATCGGAAACTAAAAGGACAATTAAAGATGAAACATTAATACCTCTTCAAATGAGTTTGAGGATGTATTCCATGTGTCAGCCAAGTCTGACAATGACCGGACTTCATGTGATGAAGCTCCTAAGGATCATGACATGGAATGATGGATATTAGCAATAAAGTCTAAAGTAGACTTCATATACAAGTGTTGTATATGGACCCTCGAGGATCCACCTATAAGGGTTAGACCCATTAAGGTGTAAATGGATCTTCAAGAAGAGAGGGAACCTGATGAGAAGGTGGAGACCTTCAAAGCTCGGTTCGTAGCCATAAGCTACACATCGGAAGAGAAGACATTGCTTGCGATGAGACTTGCTCTTCGGTAACCATGCTTAAACTCATCAGAATATTGCTAACCTTAGCTACACAACTTGACTATTGCATCTTCAAGATGTAATTAAAGATTGCATTCCTCTTAAGAATACCTCTCTGAGGATATTCACATGAAGTAGCCCCAGGGCTTCATGATCGGGGAAAGTAAGATGTGAAAGCTAAAGAAATCCATCTATGGACTCAAATAAGCTTCTTGTTGTTGGAACATAAGATTTGATGAAATTATAAATGTTATGATTTCAAATAGAATCTTGATGAACCATGTGAAGCTTAGTGGGAGTGCCATTGTGTTCATTGTGCTAAATGTAGATAATATCCTAATCATTTGAAATGATATAAGGATGATAATAAGTGTTTTATAGACTGGCTATTCCATACCTTGAGATATGATCTCAAGAATACCTCTTAGATCTTAGTTCTGAAGTTGTTCAGAATCAAAGAAAAGAGGGTATTGGGACTGTCACATTTGTAGTACACCTTGGACATATTCCATTCTTGGAAATTCCAATAAAGGCTTCCTTCCCTTGAGATTTGGTACTGACCTATCAAAAGGGATAGCACCTCAAAGAGTTGAGGAAGTGAATGCTAAAACTGCGTGCACTTGTGCATCAGTTACGAGAAGCTAAGTGTATGCTTGATGTGTACAAAAGCCAGATATCTGCCATGCAGTGGGAGTAGTAAACTGTTACTAATCCTTCTATAGAGATAGAACACTTG
Organism: Ottelia alismoides; assembly: GCA_037367405.1. Lineage (NCBI taxonomy): Eukaryota > Viridiplantae > Streptophyta > Magnoliopsida > Alismatales > Hydrocharitaceae > Ottelia > Ottelia alismoides. Next base: position 85,465 of record JAZKJV010005717.1, on the reverse strand, counting down.
ATTGCAGTAATAACAATATCTTCAAGAAATTAAGATTTTTAGATGGAAATCTAAAAGGTCTTAACTGCGAATACCGTAGGAGATAGTGATCTCCAGGAATAAGGGTATTTTGATAAGGATTATGGAAATACTGGTTATAATAGTTATTAAGCAATAGTGTCAAAGACACTATAACTGCTTTGACTAGATTGAGTATTGGTTGCATTAGATGCAACATTCGCATTGGATGCGAGCACTATTACCTAGGGACATGCAAGTGCCGTAAAAGGACTTGGCATAGTCTTTTGGGAACAGAGTGACTGATCAGCTTACCTAGCTATTTCTAAATAGCCTATGATTGTCACATGAGTGTGGGTTTATATGATTAGCCCATTAATGGCTCTTTGGGCTAGTGGGAGATTGTTGGACATGTGAGCCCACTGCGAGCCATTATGCAATAAATATTATTGCAAATATCATTCCCTGATCTGAAATGAAGAATAAATAATTTGCATAATTGGTCCCTCTGTACAATTATGGTTATGTACCATGGCTATCTTAATGATCATACAGCTGTTGATTCAATATATGAATCATAGAGGCTGGTGCTTGGATGAATATCTAAAGGGTTAGATTGAGGACTCATCAAGCACCGTCAAATGATTATTAAGATGTGATCTCCAGCCTGAGTAGGAGATGGCAATCCTTTCTCACATAGGTTGATATCTGACCGACCTCTTGATGCAGGTCCTCTGCATAGGAATAGAGATTCGGAGGTGTCAGATTAGTTAGGTCAAAGAGTTGACTTAACGAGATCGAGATAACCTAAGTCCTATGTTGAATGCTGTCACAGCATAGGCACACATCCTCTGACCGGAGACAGATGTATTGCTATATGTCTGAGTGTGTACATTTGACAGACCAATAGGTTGATGACCTAACCAAGGTCTATACACCGGCGCGTTGGTGTGCATATAAGGGCATATGAGTAATACGATCTCTCAAAGGGATCATACAGGTTCACTACTGAACCGGAAGACATGAGCTCACTCATGAGATATTGGGAAGAATCAAATTCCGTGCACGGTCATCTTGCTTTGGAAGCTTGACTGAATTTGTAGGTTTGATATATACTTTTGGAAAGTATATGATCAAGACCTAGGTATGATATATGCTTTTGGAAAGGATATGATCGATACCAAATCCCAATGATCAAATGAGAAACTTAGTGATCAAACCCTGAAGAAGACAGTGTAAAATTGATCTTGATCTTCGGGTTGACCATGGGTCTTCCAGTATGCAGGATGTACAGGTATTGGGAATACCTGAGGGTGATGTGATCATAAACGATTGTATATCCATGACGCTTCCATTCCGAGGGAGTGTTGAAACAGGTCTGGATTTTAGTGACTCCTTCCAGTAGAGAAGCAATCTGATCTTAGTCCAAGTGTTGGACATTGGTCTGAATGAGATTCAGATGTAATGAGAAGATTAGATTTGCGGTCTTGATTTAATCAAGCATCTATGGGAGGTTCGTAAGATCTGGATTTGAGATAATATCTCAATATCCAAGTCACTATACGTGGAACAATACAATCGCCCTGTCCTTATCTCCAAGTATCTGCGGAGAAAGCACATTATTCTTGAAGGGATTCAAGAATAATTCATTTGATGAACTTCATATCCAAGCAAGAAAAACTTGATGATTAAATGAGATTTAATTATCAAGCATAATGTGAATATGATTCATATTATTATCCAAGATAATTAAATGAGATTTAATTATAAAGGATTAGAGAATGTGCATAATACTATCCATGATATATGTGTATTATAAATGTGATTTATAATATGTATATATAAGAGAGAGAATTTATGTAAATAGCATTTGTTAATTAATAGTGTGAATTGGATTCACAGTTGTTAATTAATTGGAAATGCAATTTACAAATTAGTTTGGGTTGTAAATATGATTCACATAATGTTCAATGGCATGATGGAAATATTCACAAATTAATTTGGAATTAATTTGGTGGATATTTTTGTGATAATTGAGAGATAATGTAATATAATAAAAAGGAGAAATAGAGCCACCAAATTTAGAGGTGGCGTCACCCATGAAAGAGTCATGGGTGATGCCCCTTAATTTTAGGAGGCTATATTGACTCCATTTTATTATGATGATTAATCTCTCAACTAATTTATTTATGTTAAATTAAAAATGTGTTGATAATGTTGCAACATATATTTAATTTAATCATAAATAAATGTTGTTGGTTTTAACCAACAACAATCATAACCATTGATCTTACATAGATCAAGCCTAGCCGTTGGATCTATGAGTCCATGGATTGAGATCCAATGGATCCTAAACTAATATAAATAGAGGGCTAGGGTAGCCTTCCATGGTACATGATTAAGAGTTGTACAAGGTGAAAACTCTCTCTCTCTCTCTCTCTCTCTCTCTCTCTTTTCTCATTCTCGCCCTCTCTCTCTCTCTCTTTCTCTTCTCCATTAAGTGTCGTCCACTTTGTGTTGAGAAAGGAGAGACTCTCAGCTTCTTCTTCGACGACTCGTGGATCTCCATCTTCTTTGGAGTTTCTTACTCTAAAGGAAGATGACGGATTTCATTTGATGAAATCGGGGGAGCCATCGCTTGGATCTTCATCGAGGATTGCGGGAAGGAACGTGACTCATCATCGCGCCCGCAAGTGCGTTCTTCGTGAATCGGACTTAAGATAGGAGGATCTCTACTTTGGGATCTCGCGATCACAACCACGCTTCAAGAGGTATTCCTTGTACTTTGTGGTTTGATGAAATGATCCGAGAAGTGTTCTCGTGATCATGTGGTTTCATCTTTAAAGTTAAAAAAATTTTAATTTCTGCTGCATCTAGCATCTAGTACGACTAGTTGCTCCGATTGCATACGATGCGATCGACACGCTTCCGTGATGTGCTTAAGGATACTCAATATCCTTCACACATCACCCTCTAGTATTCCTAATACATGTACATCCTACGGAAGTTTGTATCGATCATCTACATTCCAAAAAAATATCATACACAGGTATCGATCGTATACTTTTCAAAAGAATATATCATACCTACAAATTCATGCAAGTTTCCAAAGCAAGATGATCGTGCATGGAATTCGATCCCAATATCTCATGAGTGAGTGATAACAAGGATTTTGCGAGGGTCAAAATATGTCTCACACAAGGCAGAGACAAAGTCGCTGTGGCGACCGCTCACGAAACTCAGGTTAATCAACAATTAACCCACGGCAATCAAATCAAGCAATGAAAGTAAATATGGAGTTAAAATTTATTATAACTCTACAAATGTGTGTATAGTGCAAGTGATTTCGAGTGTCGAACATAGGGAACAAGTAGGATAGATCCTGAAATAAATGCTCAAGAGTGAATGCGATCAAATGCCTACAAATTTGTTATTTTTTGGGGGTTTTTAATTTTATAATTTTTATTTAACTTTTGATTTTATATTGTTATATTTTGATTTTTTTTAATTTTCTTATTTTGTATTTACTTTTTATATTTTATATTTTTATATTTTGTTTCTATAAAATAAGATATAAAATTATATAGGATATATATAGAAGAGAGATGAGAGAGGGATAAAAATAGGTACAAATACTCAAAATTAAGGAAATATTTTTTTGCGTACTTTTTATATTTTTATAATGTTTTTATGATTTTTCCAAAATTTTCCTAATTTTTATGGTATTTTTCAAGTCAAAAATACTAAAAACAGTGCACAAAATTGAAGGCTGAAACGAATATGAGGATGAACAATATCAAACAGAGTCCAAAATTTCTCAAATTAATTTTAAGGTAAAGATAATAGAACAGAGAAAATTCAGAGACTAAAATTATATTATTAGGAATTTTGTGGAATTTTTAAGATTTTACGAAGGTTTTTTGGGTTTTCTAATTTTTAGGAGTTTTATTTTGAAATTTCTAATAATTTTTGGTTTGGAGTTAAATCACACAGAAACACACAAAATATATCGTTTTTGGAGTTTTTCAAAATCTTTTTCTATTTTTTATGTATTTTCTAATGCAAACATTTAAAAAATGCATGTTTTTGAATTTTTATAAATAATAAAATGCAACAAAAATGCAAAATTAAAATATGGCATCATAGTGGAATGCAACAGGAGCTTAACTATATTTTTGGGAAATTTTTCAAATTTTATAGATGCCTGAAATAAATGCCAACAACAAAGAGAAACTACACTACTCGCAAGGGTTGTTCCGTAATTATCCATAAATCCGAGGGACAAAGTGCAATATTTCCAAAAAATATATAACACAATAAAACACTTTGTGGACAAAATATAAATAACCAGAACACCGAGGGTATCACTGCAAAAGTCTAGACACATGTGCGTGCGTGACTGTCGAGGATCAAATTGTAATTTCTAAAGAAACCAAGGGTTGAAGCTCAAAATTACCAAAAGTCTTATAACATTACAAAAAAAGATTTAGGACTAATTAGAAATCTAAGAAATGACAGGCCCTTGCCTTTAAAATAGCAAGCTTACGTGCTCGCACACGTGCGCCTCGTTGGCAAGGGCACTATCACAAATATGGAAAGGCCAGGGACTAAAATGCAAAATGTCCAAAAACTAAATAACGACCAAGGAAAGTTTATGGGCTACTATTTAAATGAGAAAAACTGTAGGTTAATTATTGCAAAATACCCACACAAGCGGATCTGACGAGTGATAATGGTTCACTTATGCCACGTGTCATGAATCCGACGGTTGAAAATGGTTCGTTGCTGACGGCTCCGATTAAATCGTTGGTGAGGATCGAACGACGAGAAGCACAACATCCAACGACACTGCCATACTCTGGAAGAGCAAGATCCATCCGACGGATGGTAATGGGGCTGGAAGAACACGAGGAAACTGACCCGATGATGCAGCCCTTTCCTCCGAACACCTGGAAGCTTGCCGACGGTTTCTCTTTGCTTCTGACATGATTATGCGACTAGGAAGCCCCACAAAATGGGCAGGCTCTTCCGGAGGAAGGCCGGCAATGCACGACACCTGGGGCCCCCTCACGACCTTCAAAAGCTCCGGCAAATGTGTCTTCTCTGTATGTTTCCTGCATGGGAGCGGTTAGAACAAAAACGCGGGGCTCTAAGGAGCTCCTGGGGATGGAATGTGGGACAAGTAAACAAGGTTGAAGATCTCAAGAGCGAACGGTGGCGAGCGGCGGGTGAGGTGGACCTACGGCTAATGGATGAGATCAGAAGATGAAGACAACACAGAAAAATGCGTCTAGCGACTAAACGGATTGGATAAAGCAAATAAAAACGGACCTCAAAGGTTGAAAAACCTCAGATTGGACCTCGACGGCTAGGGTCGGAGATGGGTGGTGGAGGCCTCCTCAGCCCTCACCTGAGCGCGCCTAGCCCAACTGGAGACGCCCCTATCACCGGCGTCGATCCGGAGCTGGAAGAAAAAGTCAAAACATGGACCAAAAGGGGTTGAAGGAATGGAGGAAAGGTTGGGTGGTTTTTGAAAAAATGGTGGACGGGTCCCAAAGAATAAGGGACAATGGGCAAACGAAGAAGATCTTGGAAGATCCAAGTGGCCGGCGTGAATCACGAACAAACAAGGAGAAAAATCCGAGAAGGCCTCAACCGCTAAGGAGGAAAGATGCGACTTCCGAAAAATCGCGAAGATGGGCCAAAACTCATTTCTGACACAACCAAGACGTTGGGCAGAGAGTGACCAAAGGTCAACTTCTGTCGCCTCCTAGTTGGTCCACGTGGACCAACCGGGAAAAAGTCTGTGGAAAAAGAGTGTAAAATGAATTAAAGATAATAAATGATTTTATTAAATTAAACTTATAAAATAAAAAAATCTTTATAACTTTCTAAATTATTTTATTATGATTTTTTTTTAGATTTAAAAATACAATTTCCTTTTATAGCTTATATACAGGTATATTCATCTATATATTTTATTATTTTATTTTTTGTATAATTAGTTTTTTTATTTTGTTTATTATTTTATATATTTATAAATTATTTTTATAAACTTAAATATATTTCTATTTTACTTTTCTGGTATATTTTAGATACTTCATAAATAGAAGTATTAATTATATAGCTATATGTACAGGTATTATACCTATGTGTTATATATAGGTATTTTATTTTTGTATTTTCTTTGTGTTTTTATTCCTATTTTAATGCACAGATATTTATAGATAATATTAACAAAATTATAAAAATATAAAATTATAAAAATAATGAATAATAAATAAAAATGAATATTTTAATCTGTACAAGTATACAATAGGGGTCCAAAACTTAACTTTCAAACCGTAGCTCCGGAAAATACAAAACCACCTTCATTAAATAGATTATTAAAAATTATATACAATTAAAGGTGATTTTGATATGTTTCGAGTTTTGTTTGAGAGATACAGGTCTGGGAAGTTGGGATTCTAGAATCTTATTCAAATCACAACTTTTTATTTGTATATTATTTTTCAGCGAATTCAATTTTTTATTTTTCTACATTTAATTATCTACAACTTTCATGTACAAAGTTTCTTTATTTGAAGTATAAAAAGTGGAACTAAAAATAGGTCCCAAAAAAAATAAAGAATAAATAAAATCAAAGGTATTTTTATTGTATTTTGGCCCTTATCTCCCCCTACTTTATTCCTTGTCGACCCAGTCATCAAGATGCCTAGGTCTCGGGGTTTCCGGTCATAAAATATTTGCAATATTTTATTCTTATTCTTTTCTTTTCTTTATTCTATAATTTTGTTTTAAAAATCGTATTTTGTACACTATTTACACAATGATGCATGAATGCTAAAAATGCCTAAGTTAACACTATTTATACACATTTACTAGGGTTTTTAAGGCCAAAATGATGGAATAAAGATGATGAAATAGAGATTCATCATCCCCCTATATTTGACTTTGCTAGTCCCTAGCAAACACTTATGCAATAAGTGCAGAAAAGAAAAAGAAGAAAGATAGATTGAATTTAATTATCAAACTTGTCTTCACAAAATCAAAGTTTGAAGCTTAGGTCGGACCTTTGGAATTTAGTGCGGGCGGAACCTTAATGAGAACCGGATTTGAAATCCAACAGCCTTTGAGAATCCCAAAACTCTGCTCAAGTCTCCTCAATAGCCAGGTCAGAATTATTTCAACTCATACATCAACCCTTGTGACTATGAGTCTGACTCGTACAGTGTAAGTGATGGAGGCTCTTCCCAACTGAAATGACAAAGAGACGGGCTTCTCCAATATGACAACCCAATGATTCCCCAATCCAACAACTCCTTCCTCAAGGACCGGGGTATTCCCTTCTATGTTCAAGTGACAACCAGCTCTAGAGGAGGGGTGAAGAGAAGAATGGATGGTAGCCAGTGCAGTCACCTATCCTAGGATGCAAGACAAGTGTAATCAAGTCATCCAACTGCAGGCTCATATGATTTGACTTTGAAGCTCAAGTTTTCTTAATTGACTATACACATATGTACATTCCTGTAGGCATTTTTATTTTTGTACAAGCTTGTCGACTTTTTTGGAGTTTTTGATTTTTGCATTTTTTTTGTTTTTTTTCTTTTTGAATACTATGTACAACAACATTTACATACGAAGTTTTTCCTCTTGAACCAGTAGACTATCCCTCTTTTGAAACTTTATTGCTACCCATATTCTCCTGTCCTCAAAACTCATCATCACCGGATGGGTTGGGGTGCACTTCCCTCCCTAGAGGAGGACAAATGTTTCCACCTGTGTGCGTCTCATACTGGTAAATCCAACCCCCTCACCACTCCAACTGAGTTGAGCCATGTGAAAGGTGCAAGTGTCCAAGTTAGGTCATTATCAACAAGAGTCGTGCGTGTGCTCCGAAATACTCTACTGAGGCAGTAAAGAATCCATTGAACCAAGTCTCGTGATCCTCAAAGAATTAAGTCAACTAGACCTGAACTACCATAATTCCAGCTCTTATAAGGTCCCTGTTAATTAAGTAGATTTAAGTCCAACCAAGCTCCAATCTTCAGATTTTATTTAGACTTGTTCAACTATCAAACTCAATCCGAAAAATTCGAATGCCATGCAAATGCTATGCAGAATGCGGAAAATATTTTTGTGATGCAATTTTCAAAGATTTTGAACTTTTTATGGGTTTTTGAAAAGATGATGCATTTGCATTTTTTGATTTTTTCAAAAATATTTTTCAAATGTTTTTGGATTTTAATTTTGCAAATGTTTTTGGGATTTTTGAAAACAAAAAGATTTTGTCTAAAAACCAGGTACAAATATTTACAACGAGGATGCATCTTATATTTAAAAGAAGTAGATTTTAAGAATTTACAAGGGTAAGTGGTCGATTTTATAGGTATATAAAATAAAGAATTTTAGGTTAGATGTATGTATTCCTCAAACTTATTTGACAAAGATTTTTTAAACAATTTTGAAAACTATAGTCCAAACTAAGTTTTACAAAGAATTTTTACAAAGATGTACACACGTTTGAAAATCATTTTGCAAAGGCTTTTCAAACAATATATATAGATTTTCAAATATCTTTGCAACCATTTTTCAAACCATTTGTAAATCATTTTTCAAACATTTTGTTTCTAAAGAAAATACTTTTATAATCAAAATAATTTACAAAGGTTGAAAATATGTAACAAAATGTTTTCCAAATAGTTTTCAAAAGATTTTTCACAAGGATTTTCAAAATATTTTTCAAACATTTTACAAAAAATATTTTCACCTAATTTATTAATCAACAATACAAAAGGTATTTGAGGAATAATCACATCTTTTTATTAAGGTTTTTAATGAACTTTAAGTATAATTAGCCATATTTATTCAAAAAATATGAAAGTATGAGTTATGGCTAAAGTATATACATAGTATATACAACCCCCTATACTTAGCTTGAGCTATGTCCTCATAGATCGGAGAGAAAAGAGAAGACATAACTCGTACTGAGTATAGAAAAGTCTAAAGAATAAATGAATAAGAGATGAATGAATAAACTAATGAGAAGTTCACCATCCCCGCTATACATAGGATCAAATAATCCTAAGTATAGTAGATTGTACACAAAGCAAGGAGGGTCAAGGGTGGGAATAAACATATCGTACTCTGTCTGTCTCCCCCTATACTTCGGGTAAGATATCCCTAAGTATAGACAAGAAGATGAGACAATGGAGAGGATCAAAGAATAGAATCAACTCGAGGTGTACACCCCCTATACTAAGGACAAAGTACGTCCTAAGTATAGAAGACTGACAACTAGGGGCGACACCTTTCTGATAGATAAAGAAGATAGAAAAAGAAAAGAAGAGAAGAAGAAAAGAAATCAGAAGATGGAAGAAGATAGAAACGGATGTACACATCACTCCCCCATACTTAGGGTAAAAGAATCCCATAGTATTGGCAACAACAGGAATGATGAAACAGAATGATGAGGGAACACTCGGCTCATTTACTCCCCTTATACTTAGGACAAAGTACGTCCCAAGCAAGGTACACACGAGAATAAGTGATTGAGCTAAACGGGAGAGAGACAGAGGTATACGAAAGAGAATAAACAACAGAATGGATACACAAATGGTCAAGAAGGTTGAAAGCGAACCTTCTTGCAGGACCGCTGAGGAATAGATCTAGTATGGTGCAGGTCGACATCAGTGTCCATGGTGGATGGAAGCCAATCAGGGTCAACAGGGTGAAGGCCCTCAGTGGTGTCAAATCGAAAAGGCATGAACTGGTCAATGGAAGTAGTATGGCTAGGTTCCCCTTTGGGGGTCTCGTCGATATCAAAGTGAAAAGGAACAAACTCATCATCAGTGAAAGAAGTAAAGTCAGAATCGTCATGCGAGGTCTCATCCAGGTCAAAACCAAAAGGAACGAAGTCATCAATGGAAGTAATCGAACTCTGTTCGTCCTCAAGAATCTCAACTGCATCATCCGTTTCAGCAAAAAAGCCCAAATTTCTGAATGAAAACGATAAGATCGGCCTCAGTCTCAATCTCATTTGAGTGAGCAGGAACGGACTTATCAGTGAAAGTAGTCAAACTAGGTTCGTCCTGTCTAGTCTCGGTGTCTACCCTTGATGAAACTCGATTTCATCATCATAATTTCCCATTATTAACCCCCTTTCTTAAGCTTAGTGTCAATAAAACCCAGTTAATGTCCTGTAATTATCAGAGTCCCAAATAAATTAAAAACCACAAAAAATGGCAAAATAAAAATTCGTGGTATTTTTAGACTTAAAAATACCCTCAAAAATATTTTATGTCTTTGTTTGACTTCAGATCCAGTTTTGGTCAACAAACTTGTAGATCTCATCAAGATCTACAACTTTCATGTTTTGAGTTTTCTCAAATACGGCCATCTAGGCCTTCAAACATCAACTGGAAGATTAGAATAATCTGATTGGGCCACGTGGACCAATCTGGGTGAGCCACGTGGCCCGCTCCTTCTTGCAGCATCCGCTCGCGATCCGGGCCGTCAGATCGCCTTCAGAGCCAACGGCCAGATCTCTTCTACGTGCGCCCATTTGTCTCGACCGTCTGATCATCCCCACCTTCAATCTGCACCGCACGTGAGCGCTCTCACCAGAGCGTGCCACGTGGCGCAACTGGTGCCTTCCGATCGCGCTCCTGATCATCCGTCTCGGCCGCTCATTCCCCTGACGCTCCTCATCCACTCGATCAACCTTAGCCTCACATCCAAGCCATTAGCCAGCGCCGATCCCACATTACGCCACGTGGCTGCTCTGCAGCCTCTGATCACATCGCCTTCAGATCGGATCTCACCCGTCGCTCCGCGCCCAATTCTCCACCGTTGGATCTCCAGATCCAACGACCGTCAGTTATCGTCTACCTCCGGCTGCCCCTCTCTCACACGTTCACCACCTCGCGCATCTCTCTCCCCCTTCCTATTATCTCACCTACTCCGACCACCATCTCCACTAACCAAACACCTCACGGTCTTCCCCCATCATCCCTCTACCTCGCGCATCACTCCACGACCCACAAACCTCCTCCAATCGCTCCATGTTCCTCACGAAACCCACGACTTCCAGCACTTGCACCGTCGGCTACTTCTTCAAATACACCGCTCCCCCCTCCGTTTGCCGATGTCCACCTGTACGTGGGTAACCTCCCAGCAAGCCCCCGCCCCCCGGTGACAGCGAAGGGGCGGCGAGGAGCGCGAAGACGAAGGTCTGCCCCAGTGTCGACTCCGGCCATGGTAGGCCAGGCTTGCGGAGCTTCACCTCCGCCAAGCTGCTCCCCGTAGCCGGGGGAGTCCAGCGATGACCCCGAGGTCCTCCGGTGACCTCGAGCACAGGCCCCGCTCCGCCAAACCTCCGGTAAGTCTTCTTCTTCTTCTCTTGCATTTTTTTCCTTAATTTCCTTTAATTTTCTAGGCCGCTTCGTTCACTTTCGACCTCCATTAACTCCCTTTCAAGCTTCGCCAACTACTCCCCTTCCCCGCGACACTCTCCGATCATCTTTCTGATCTTCCACAATCTCTTTCACCTTCCGACCCATCTCCTCCACCATTCATGGCAGAGGAGCTCTGAGCTCCCGCCTTCTCCGCCCTCTGAGCTCCCACTTCACCTCCACTATGCACGCACCACAATTAGCACGCTTCGGCTTTTGGCCTAACACTGCAGGTCAACTAATCCTTCATTGGACGGAGACGTCGCCGAAGCATTTTGATCGAGCATCGATCACATCTTCAGAGCTTCGATGGGCTGAGCAAAGGAACCTGACTTCTTCGCCGAGCTGCCCTCTTCATCAACACCAGTCCATGAAGCTTCGGGGAGGACGCCAGCAGCCGAGGGAGAGCGGCAGAGCTGGAGCTCCCTCACTGGAGCTCCAAACTCGCCGCCAGCCTTCGATGGAGGAGAAAGCACAGGGACCGTCGGATGGTCTCCTCTCAGTGACCATCCAACGGTCCAGACGAGGCCACGTCATCGACTTCAGCAGCCGTTGGATCCTCTCGATCCGACGACCTTCAGATCAGCCACGTCATCACTCCAGGAGCCCTTCGATCCTTGTTATCAACAGGTCTACATTCAGCCACGTGGCAATGCCAGAGCCTCCCCAAGCCTAACTTCCGAGCCTCTAGGCTTGGATACTTCCGAGCCAGCTACCAAGCCTGCATGGAGTTCCGAACCTACATCGAGCCTAGACGAAGCAACATCGAAGCTCTGTCGAGCCCGAGCCAACCTTCGACCCTAGATAGCGTGTGCATCGCACGTACTACTCTGGGCAATTTGCAGAGACACCCACGAAGTTCTTCAATATCGCATCCAGGTCCTGGCGCACGTGCAGTACCTGCGCGCCTGGGGATATTTGCACTCATACCCTTGCGGGTTTAAATAATTGCAAATATACCCCCGCGCATATGGTTTATTTACAGGGAAGGACTCGTCTTTATTTTTATTGTATTTTAGTCCCTTCCAGGGACCTGGTTGTAGTTATCTTTTCATGTTTTACTTCAGTTATGCCCTTAGCTTCTTTATTGCATATCTTGAGCTACATATCTCCAATCGAGTTGATTTCAGTTTCATTTTATAGCGGGTTTGATGAACTTTCTAATGGCATGTATTTTCATTTTGGACACAGTAAACTTGATGTATTATTTTATAGCCATGTGTCTCTTATTTCTTAACTTATGCCTGGTTTAAATCAAGTTTATCATTTCGATAAAAGCTGAGATTGATACCTTGTGTAGTTGGCTCATTACTTTTATTGAGGGCATATTTGCATTGAATTTCCTTGCATTCATTTGCATTATAAAATGAAAAAAAATGCATGTTTAATGCATTGTTGTATTGTGTCTTTGCATGTTCTGACCTAGAGATATGCTTTAACTCAACACTTAGCTAAATAGACTAAAATCCGACTAATACGAGAGAGGCTCGTGTCCCTGAGTTCGACCTTGGTATCTTGCCAAGTAAAATAAAATCACGACCATCTCATTCATATTTGAAATATATCAATCAGATGGTCTCTTTGATGAGCCCGAATTGGCCTGACTGCTACGACATTATCAAGTGCTAATTCAGCACTCTTAAAGGGATGATTTTGCGGTTTATCAAATGGCGTCGTTGCCGGGGACACGGCTCATTTCTTGTATTTTTGGATTTTTGTTTATTTAATTTCGTGTTTCTTTTATAGGTCAATTTGTTCATCCATTTTGCATCCAAAAATTTTCTTTCTTATTTTGATCTCTAACCTTCGTTTTTGTGGCAGGGCCCTTGATCACTCAAGGAGGCGAGGAGCTGGTGCTTCCCGTTGCGAGGATCCGCAAAAACCTGCTTGGAGCAAATAGGGAAGAAAAGAAAAGAAAAATGTCTGTCTCGCATTTTATTTTTGCTTGTAATAAACTCGTCTTTTACAGCGGTCTTCGATCGAAGACTCGCGAATGTAATCGAACGATCGTGGTTGTGTGGGGATCGTCCCCACTTGAGTGTCGACTTAGGACTAGGCACATGACTCTTTAAGAGGTTTTTCATTTTTATCTTTTACGTGTGTGTTCGTAGGTAGGACACACCTTAAATAAAGACGCACGTAGCAGCGCCTCACTTAGTCAAATTAACAGAAAATTTTTTTCTCCGCTAATAGAAGCATGTTAGGTGCGGCTTTTTGATCGACTTGCATACTTTGATTCTTGGTTTTCAAAACATCCCAAGTTTTCACGTGTTTTCGTCAAATCACTGCATGTTTTCTCGTTTAGCCTAGATGGCGGTTTTTATCGAATACGCGGCTTTTCTCGGTTTCTTTTTCCTAGCTTGATCACCTAGGATTAATGGAAAATGGGAATGAACGGTAGACGATGATTGCTTGATTTTATGCTAACCATAATTCAGTGATAACTTAAAATAAAATTGGGGCTGTTAATTGCAAGTCAACCAAAAATGGAGTAAAATTCCGTTTTGGGAGAGCAACACCCTCGGTTACGCATTGGTTTTCACTTCACATTTTTCTCCGCGTAAAATATTTAATGTTTTATCACGAATAAAACCGACAAGATAATAAACCAACCTCGGTTGGTTTCATGTATGTGTTGGTGAACCTAAGGGTCTTGCTTGCTTGATTGAGCCTTGTTTGCTTCGATACACACCCCAAATCCTTAGTCGCTCCATTCATCTCCGCAGATTCAAACCGCTCACTTGTAAATCCATTCCTCTTCTTCATTCACCTTGGGTCCCTCCCAACATCAATTTCCATCTTCATACCTAGGCAAATCTCAGCCTAAGTATAGGGGGACCCGAGTCCCTGTGATTTTCTCTACTCGCCTTTCCTTGCCTTTATACTTAGGATATTTCTAACGTGAGTATAGGGGGAGCCCCTCTTAGCTCCCGTATATTTCTCTACACTTAAATGGACCTATGGACTTGTATCATCTAGTGCTATGAGGACATAGCAAAGTTTAGGGATAGGGGGGTATACCGTATATACAAGTTTACTTACTTTAGCTAATCTGAAAATTTTGAAAAAATTTAAAACTTTTTGGCTAAAGTAAAATACTTTGGACTAAGAGAACTCAAATATTTTCACGGTTTTTCTATACTATGTTACAATATTTTCATAAAAAATATTTTCGAAAATGATATGAAAAAAATGAATTTTTCTTGTTTTGAAAAAATCTTTTTGAAAATGTTTTGAAAATTTTTGTGTGACATGGTTGTGAATTTCTTTTTCTTTTCAAGGAAAGCTGAGTCTAACCAGTGTTTTAACCTTTAAACTAAAACCCATAAAAATGAGCAAAATTAAAAAAAATGTTTTTGAATGAAGGAGTTGGATTAAACCTCTACACTTAAACTTTCACCCAGGATCTGAAATGTTCAAGGAAGCTTGATTTATGAGGTCTTTGAGATTTTAGATTAACCAGCCTTAGCTATCAGGGTCACAGACTTAATCATCCACATTTCCCTAGGTCTCTAGATTTGCATGCTATATTCCATGCTTAATCTCAAACAAAAAGAATATGATCAACACATCACATGTACGACTGCGGTTTTTGATTGAGATGAGTTGGATTTTCACCTAAGGGATTGGGATGAGGGATTCGAGTTTGGACTTGATCTAATGATGCTCGAGGATGGGATAAAATCTTTGAAGGCTTCATGAAACCTGAGTGTCAGCAACTTTAGCCAGTATGAGAACTTGATTCTTATACTAATCTCTTGATATTGACCTAAGTGCCTGGGTGTGAAATAAATAAAAAAATTGTTGATCAGTGTGCGCCAACTCTTGGTAAAAGTAGTGGAGCTAGCCACAAAATTTATACAAGTCAATGAAATTCAAAGAAAAGCTCTCATTCCACAAAGTTAAATATCAAAGAGCTTCCACCAAAGGCGAGCGCTCCCAAACATTTCAAAGTGTCCACTTGGACCACCGCTATTAGGACCAGGAGTCGGGCTTGCACCAAAAAAGGGCTCTGCATCGTAAATGCTACAAGTCTGGGTGTCGAAGGTATGATAGGTACTCAAAAGAGACACACCCCGATGTATTCCCAAGAAAACAAGTGCATACGGCTCCAACTTCTCTTGACGGACGCACTGATCAACACCAAAAAAAATGTGTTGCGTAAATGGCACTAGAGAGAATCCTTGTTCCAATGAGAGGGAGAGAAGAAATGACACAATACCATGCCCTCCATTACTGGCCTGCCATCTACATTTTCTAAGTCTGACAACTAAAGATATGGTGGAATGGATGCCAGATTGGATTTATTCCCTAGTGTTGAGGATTGGGTCCTTAGGAGAATTTCTTGGACCGAGACTTTGGGTGACGATTTGACTCTACTCTCAAAATTGCAGTCAACACTAAATGTCATATCCTTTAGATTATATTTACATCAGAGAGAGTCTATAGAATTAGAGGAATTGGATACCTCTTGATTAAGGCTGGGTTGAATTCTAGAATTTTGGACCTCTAAATTTGAGTCAACTTGAACAGATTGGATCATGTACTCACATGCACAAGGGGGTTAATCCAACTTAGTCATTCTCTTTGATGCTCGAGGACGAGCATGGTTTAAGTATAGGGGGTGATGAAACTCGATTTCATCATCATAATTTCCCATTATTAACCCCCTTGCTTAAGCTTAGTGTCAATAAAACCCAGTTAATGTCCTGTAATTATCAGAGTCCCAAATAAATTAAAAACCAAAAAAATGGCAAAATAAAAATTCGTGGTATTTTTAGACTTAGAATACCCTCAAAAATATTTCGGGTCTTTGTTTGACTTCAGCTCCAGTTTTGGTCAACATGAAACTTGTAGATCTCATCAAGATCTACAATTTCATGTTTTGAGTTTTCTCAAATTCGGCCATCTAGGCCTTCAAACATCAACTGGAAGGTTAGAATAATCTGATTGGGCCACGTGGCCCAATCTGGGTGAGCCACGTGGCCCGCTCCTTCTTGCAGCATCCGCCCGCGATCCGGGCCGTCAGATCGCCTCCAGAGCCCACGGCCAGATGTCTTCCACGTGCGCCCATTTGTCTCGACCGTCTGATCATCCCCACCTTCAATCTGCACCGCACGTGAGCGCTCTCACCGGAGCGTGCCACGTGGCGCAACTGTTGCCTTCCGATCGCGCTCCTGATCATCCATCTCGGCCGCTCATTCCCTTGACGCTCCTCATCCACTCGATCAACCTTAGCCTCACATCCAAGACGTTAGCCAGCGCCGATCCCACATTACACCACGTGGCTGCTCTACAGCCTCTGATCACATCGCCTTCAGATCGGATCTCACCCGTCGCTCCGCGCCCAATTCTCCACCGTTGGATCTCCAGATCCAACGGCCGTCAGTTATCGCCTCCGGCTGCCCCTCTCTCACACGTTCACCACCTCGCGCATCTCTCTCCCCCTTCCTATTATCTCACCTACTCCGACCACCATCTCCACTAACCAAACACCTCACAGTCTTCCCCCATCATCCCTCTACCTCGCGCATCACTCCACGACCCACAAACCTCCTCCACTCGCTCCATGTTCCTCACGAAACCCACGACTTCCAGCACTTTCACCGCCGGCTACTTCTTCAAATACACCGCTCCCCCCTCCGTTTGTCGGTGTCCACCTGTACGTGGGTAACCTCCCAGCAAGCCCCCGCCCCCCGGTGACAGCGAGGGGGCGGTGAGGAGCGCGAAGACGAAGGTCTGCCCCGGTGTCGACCCCTGGCCATGGTAGGCCAGGCTTGCGGAGCTTCGCCTCCGCCAAGCTGCGCCCCGTAGCCGGGGGAGTCCAGCGATGACCTCGAGGTCCTCCGGTGACCTCGAGCACAGGCCCCGCTCCGCTAAACCTCCGGTAGGTCTTCTTCATCTCTTGCATTTTTTCCTTAATTTCCTTTAATTTTCTAGGCCGCTTCGTTCACTTTTGACCTCCATTAACTCCCTTTCAAGCTTCGCCAACAACTCCCCTTCCCCGCGACACTCTCCGATCATCTTTCCGATCTTCCACAATCTCTTTCACATTCTGACCCATCTCCTCCGCCATTCACGGCGGAGGAGCTCTGAGCTTCCGCCTTCTCCGCCCTCTGAGCTCCCACTTCACCTCCACTATGCACGCACCACAATTAGCACGCTTCGGCTTTTGGCCTAACACTACAGGTCAACTAATCCTTCATTGGACGGAGACGTCGCCGGAGCGTTTTGACCGAGCATCGATCACATCTTCAGAGCTCTGATGGGCTGAGCAAAGGAACCTGACTTCTTCGCCAAGCTGCCCTCTTCATCGACACCAGTCCATGAAGCTTCGGGGAGGACGCCAGCAGCCGAGGGAGAGCGGCAGAGCTGGAGCTCCCTCGCCGGAGCTCAAAACTCGCCACCAGCCTTCGATGGAGGAGAAAGCACAGGGACCGTCGGATGGTCTCCTCTCAGTGACCATCCAACGGTCCAGATGAGGCCACGTCATCGACTTCAGCAGCCGTAGGATCCTCTCGATCCGACGACCTTCATATCAGCCACGTCATCACTCCAGGAGCCCTTCGATCCTTGTTATCAAAGGGTCTACATTCAGCCACGTGGCAATGCCAGAGCCTCCCCAAGCCTAACGTCCGAGCCTCTAGGCTTGGATACTCCCGAGCTTGCTACCAAGCCTGCATGGAGTTCCGAACCTACACCGAGCCTAGACGAAGCAACACCGAAGCTCTGCCGAGCCCGAGCCAACCTCCGACCCTAGATGGCGCGTGCATCGCACGTGCTACTCTGGGCAATTTGCAGAGATACCCACGAAGTTCTTCAATATCGCATCCAGGTCCTGGTGCACGTGCAGTACCTGCGCGCCTGGGGATATTTGCACTCATACCCTTGCGGGTTTAAATAATTGCAAATATACCCCCGCGCGTATGGTTTATTTACAGGGAAAGACTCGTCTTTATTTTTATTGCATTTTAGTGCCTCCCAGGGACCTGGTTGTAGTTATCTTTTCAAGTTTTACTTCAGTTATGCCCTCAGCTTCTTTATTGCATATCTTGAGCTACATATCTCCAATCGAGTTGATTTCAGTTTCATTTTAAAGCTGGTTTGATGAACTTTCTAATTGCATGTTTAATTTTCATTTTGGACACAGTAATCTTGATGTATTATTTTATAGCCATGTGTCTCTTATTTCTTAACTTATGCCTGGTTTAAATCAAGTTTATCATTTCGATAAAAGCTGAGATTGATACCTTGTGTAGTTGGCTCATTACTTTTATTGAGGGCATATTTGCATTGCATTTCCTTGCATTCATTTGCATTATAAAAATAAAAAAAATGCATGTTTAATGCATTATTGTATTGTGTCTTTGCATGTTTTGACCTAGAGATATGCTTTAACTCAACACTTAGCTAAATAGACTAAAATCCGACTAATACGAGAGAGGCTCGTGTCCCTGAGTTCGACCTTGGTATCTTGCCAAGTAAAATAAAATCACGACCATCTCATTCATATTTGAAATATATCAATCAGATGGTCTCTTTGATGAGCCCGAATTGGCCCGACTGCTACGACATTAACAAGTGCTAATTCAGCACTCTTAAAGGGCCGATTTTGCGGTTTATCAAATGGCGCCGTTGCCGGGGACACGATTCATTTCTTGTATTTTTGGATTTTTGTTTATTTAATTTCGTGTTTCTTTTATAGGTCAATTTGTTTATCCATTTTGCATCCAAAAATTTTCTTTCTTATTTTGATCTCTAACCTTTGTTTTTGTGGCAGGGCCCTTGATCACTCAAGGAGGCGAGGAGCTGGTGCTTCCCGCTGCGAGGAGCCGCAAAAACCTGCTTGGAGCAAATAGGGAAGAAAAGAAAAGAAAAATGTGTCTCGCATTTTATTTTTGCTTGTAATAAACTCGTCTTTTACAGCGGTCTTCGATCGAAGACTCGTGAATGTAATCGAACGATCGTGGTTGTGTGGGGATCGTCCCCACTTGAGTGTCGACATAGGACCAGGAACGCGGCTCTTTGAGTGGTTTTTCATTTTTATCTTTTACGTGCATGTTCGTAGGTAGGACACACCTTAAATAAAGACGCACGTAGCATCGCCTCACTTAGCCAAATTAACAGAAATTTTTTTCTCCGCTAATAGAAGCATGTTAGGTGCAGCTTTTTGATCGACTTGCATACTTTGATTCTTGGTTTTCAAAACAGCCCAAGTTTTCACGTGTTTTCATCAACTCACTGCATGTTTTCTCGCTTAGCCTAGATGGCGGTTTTTATCGACTACGCGGCTTTTCTCGGTTTCTTTTTCCTAGCTTGATCACCTAGGATTAATGGAAAATGGGAATGAACGGTAGACGATGATTGCTTGATTTTATGCTAACCATAATTCAGTGATAACTTAAAATAAAATTGGGACTGTTAATTGCAAGTCAACCAAAAATGGAGTAAAATTCAGTTTTGGGAGAGCAACACCCTCGGTTACGCATTGGTTTTCACTTACATTTTTCTCCGCGTAAAATATTTAATGTTTTATCACCAATAAAACTGACAAGATAATAAACCAACCTCGGTTGGTTTCATGTGTGTGTTGGTGAACCTAAGGGTCATGCTTGCTTGATTGAGCCTTGTTTGCTTCTATACACCCCCAAATCCTTAGTTGCTCCATTCATCTCCGCAGATTCAAACCGCTCACTTGTAAATCCATTCCTCTTCTTCGTTCACCTTGGGTCCCTCCCAACATCAATTTCCATCTCCATACTTAGGCTAATCTCAGCCTAAGTATAGGGGGGACTCGAGTCCGTGTGATTTTCTCTACTCGCCTTTCCTTGCCTTTATACTTAGGTTATATCTAACCTAAGTATAGGGGGAGCCCCTCTTAGCTCCCGTATATTTCTCTACACTTAAATGGACCTATGGACTTGTATCATCTAGTGCTATGAGGACATAGCAAAGTTTAAGGATAGGGGGGTATACCGTATATACAAGTTTACTTACTTTAGCTATAATCTGAAAATTTTGAAAAAATTTAAAACTTTTTGGCTAAAGTAAAATCCTTTGGACTAAGAGAACTCAAATATTTTCACGGTTTTTCTATACTATGTTACACTATTTTCATAAAAATATTTTCGAAAATGATATGAAAAAAATGAGTTTTTCTTGTTTTGAAAAAATCTTTTTGAAAAATGTTTTGAAAATTTTTGTGTGACATGGTTGTGAAAAGTTTTTTCTTTTCAAGGAAAGCTGAGTCTAACCAGTGTTTTATCCATTAAACTAAAACCCATAAAAATGAGCAAAATTAAAAAAAAATGTTTTTGAATGAAGGAGTTGGATTAAACCTCTACACTTAAACTTTCTCCCAGGATCTGAAATGTTCAAGGAAGCTTGATTTATGAGGTCTTTGAGATTTTAGGTTAACCAGCCTTAGCCATCAGGGTCATAGACTTAATCATCCACATTTCCCTAGGTCTCTAGGTTTGCATGCTATATTCCATGCTTAATCTCAGACAAAAAGAATATGATCAGCACATCACATGTACGACTGCGGTTTTTGATTGAGATGAGTTGGATTTTCACCTAAGGGATTGGGATGAGGGATTCAAGTTTGGACTTGATCTAATGATGCTCGAGGATGGGATAAAATCTTTGAAGGCTTCATGAAAACTGAGTGTCAGCAACTTTAGCCAGTATGAGAACTTGATTCTTATACTAATCTCTTGATATTGACCTAAGTGCCTGGGTGTGAAATAAATAAAAAAATTGTTGATCAGTGTGCGCCAACTCTTGGTAAAAGCAGTGGAGCTAGCCACAAAATTTATACAAGTCAATGAAATTCAAAGAAAAGCTATCATTCCACAAAGTTAAATATCAAAGAGCTACCACCAAAGGCGAGCGCTCCCAAACATTTCAAAGTGTCCACTTGGACCACCGCTATTAGGACCAAGAGTCGGGCTTGCACCAAAAAAGGGCTTTGCATCGTAAATGCTACGAGTCTGGGTGTCGAAGGTACGATCAATACTCAAAAGAGACACACCCCGGTGTATTCCCAGGAAAACAAGTGCAGACGGCTCCAACTTCTCTTGATGGACGCACTGATCAACACCAAAAAAAATGTGTTGCGTAAATGGCACTAGAGAGAATCCTTGTTCCAATGAGAGGGAGAGAAGAAATGACACAATACCATGCCCTCCATTACTGGCCTGCCATCTACATTTTCTAAGTCTGACAACTAAAGAGATGGTGCAATGGATGCCAGATTAGATTTATTCCCTAGTGTTGAGGATTGGGTCCTTAGGAGAATTTCTTGGACCGAGACTTTGGGTGACGATTTGACTCTACTCTCGAAATTGCAGTCAACACTAAATGTCATATCCTTTAGATTATATGTACATCAGAGAGAGTCTAGAGAATTAGAGAAATTGGATACCTCTTGACTAAGGCTGGGTTGAATTCTAGAATTTTGGACCTCTAAATTTGAGTCAACTTGAACAGATTGGATCATGTACTCACATGCACAGGGGGGTTAATCCAACTTAGTCATTCTCTTTAATGCTCGAGGAGGAGCATGGTCTAAGTATAGGGGGTGATGAAACTCGATTTCATCATCATAATTTCCCATTATTAACCCCCTTGCTTAAGCTTAGTGTCAATAAAACCCAGTTAATGTCCCGTAATTATCAGAGTCCCAAATAAATTAAAAACCACAAAAAATGGCAAAATAAAAATTCGTGGTATTTTTAGACTTAAAAATACCCTCAAAAATATTTCGGGTCTTTGTTTGACTTCAGCTCCAGTTTTGGTCAACATAAAACTTGTAGATCTCATCAAGATCTACAACTTTCATGTTTTGAGTTTTCTCAAATTCAGCCATTTAGGCCTTGAAACATCAACTGGAAGATTAAAATAATCTGATTGGGCCACGTGGCCCAATCTGGGTGAGCCACGTGGCCCGCTCCTTCTTGCAGCATCCGCCCGCGATCCGGGCCGTCAGATCGCCTCCAGAGCCAACGACCAGATCTCTTCCACGTGCGCCCATTTGTCTTGACCGTCTGATCATCCCCGCCTTCAATCTGCACCGCACATGAGCGCTCTCACTAGAGCGTGCCACGTAGCGCAACTGGTGCCTTCCGATCATGCTCCTGATCATCCATCTCGGCCGCTCATTCCCCTGACGCTCCTCATCCACTCGATCAACCTTATCCTTACATCCAAGCTGTTAGCCAGCGCCGATCCCACATTACGCCACGTGGCTGCTCTGCAGCCTCTGATCACATCGCCTTCAGATCAGATCTCACCTGTCGCTCCGCGCCCAATTCTCCACCGTTGGATCTCCAGATCCAACGGCCGTCAGTTATCGTCTACCTCCGGCTGCCCCTCTCTCACACATTCACCACCTCGCGCATCTCTCTCCCCCTTCCTATTATCTCACCTACTCCGACCACCATCTCCACTAACCAAACACCTCACGGTCTTCTCCCATCATCCCTCTACCTCGCACATCACTCCACGACCCACAAACCTCCTGCACTCGCTCCATGTTCCTCACGAAACCCACGACTTCCAGCACTTGCATCGCCGGCTACTTCTTCAAATACACCGCTCCCCCCTCCGTTCGCCGGTGTCCACCTGTACGTGGGTAACCTCCCAGCAAGCCCCCGCCCCCCGGTGACAGCGAGGGGGCAGCGAGGAGCGCGAAGACGAAGGTCTGCCCCGGTGTCGTCCCCTGGCCATGGTAGGCCAGGCTTGCGGAGCTTCGCCTCCGCCAAGCTACTCCCCGTAGCCAGGGGAGTCCAGCGATGACCCCGAGGTCCTCCGGTGACCTCGAGCACTGGCCCCGCTCCGCCAAACCTCCGGTAAGTCTTCTTCTTCTTCTCTTGCATTTTTTCCTTAATTTCCTTTAATTTTCTAGGCCGCTTCGTTCACTTTCGACCTCCATTAACTCCCTTTCAAGCTTCGCCAACAACTCCCCTTCCCCGTGACACTCTCCGATCATCTTTCCGATCTTCCACAATCTCTTTCACCTTCCGACCCCTCTCCTCCGCCATTCACGGCGGAGGAGCTCTGAGCTCCCGCCTTCTCCGCCCTCTGAGCTCCCACTTCACCTCCACTACGCACGCACCACAATTAGCACGCTTCGGCTTTTGGCCTAACACTGCAGGTCAACTAATCCTTCATTGGACGGAGACGTCGTTGGAGCGTTTTGACCGAGCATCGATCACATCTTCAGAGCTCCGATGGGCTGAGCAAAGGAACCTGACTTGTTCGCCGAGCTGCCCTCTTCATCGACACCAGTCCATGAAGCTTCGGGGAGGACGCCCGCAGCCGAGGGAGAGCGGCGGAGCTGGAGCTCCCTCGTTGGAGCTCCAAACTTGCCGCCAGCCTTCGGTGGAGGAGAAAGCATAGGGACCGTCGGATGGTCTCCTCTCAGTGACCATCCCACGGTCCAGACGAGGCCACGTCATCGACTTCAGCAGCCGTTGGATCCTCTCGATCCGACGACCTTGAGATTAGCCACGTCATCACTCCAGGAGCCCTTCGATCCTTGTTATCAAAGGGTCTATATTCAGCCACATGGCAATGCCAGAGCCTCCCCGAGCCTAAGGTTCGAGCCTCTAGGCTTGGATACTCCTGAGCTGGCTACCAAGCCTGCATGGAGTTCTGAACCTACACCGAGCCTAGCCGAAGCAACACCGAAGCTCTGCCGAGCCCGAGCCAACCTCCGACCCTAGATGGCGCGTGCATCGCACGTGCTACTCTGGGCAATTTGCAAAGATGCCCACGAAGTTCTTCAATATCGCATCCTGGTCCTGACGCACGTGCAGCACCTGCGCGCTTGGGGATATCTGCACTCATACCCTTGCGGGTTTAAATAATTGCAAATATGCCCCCACGCGTATGGTTTATTTACAGGGAAGGACTCGTCTTTATTTTTATTGCATTTTAGTCCCTCCCAAGGACCTGGTTGTAGTTATCTTTTCATGTTTTACTTCAGTTATGCCCTTATCTTCTTTATTGCATATCTTGAGCTACATATCTCCAATCGAGTTGATTTCAGTTTCATTTTAAAGCTGGTTTGATGAACTTTCTAATGGCATGTTGAATTTTCATTTTGGACGCAGTAATCTTGATGTATTTTTTTATAGCCATATGTCTCTTATTTCTTAACTTATGCCTAGTTTAAATCAAGTTTATCATTTCAATAAAAGTTGAGATTGATACCTTGTGTAGTTGGCTCATTACTTTTATTGAGGGCATAATTGCATTGCATTTCCTTGCATTCATTTGCATTATAAAAATAAAAAAATGCATGTTTAATGCATTGTTGTATTGTGTCTTTGCATATTTTGACCTAGAGATATGGTTTAACGCAACACTTAGCTAAATAGACTAAAATCCGACTAATACGAGCGAGGCTCGTGTCCCTGAGTTCGACCTTGGTATCTTACCAAGTAAAATAAAATCACGAACATCTCATTCATATTTGAAATATATCAATCAGATGGTCTCTTTGATGAGCCCGAATTGGCCCGACTGCTACGACATTATCAAGTGCTAATTCAGCACTCTTAAAGGGCCGATTTTGCGGTTTATCAACCCTCCTCTCTATGGTATCAATTACGTAAATCCCTTGGATTTCATCAACACATCGCCACACACCAGAAAGAGGAACTTCAAGGTCTATGCTTTCCGAGTCTTCCGCCCTTCGGAGGATTTCTCGGGTCTCATCAGCGGTCACAAAGCAAACTTCTCTAATATCGTCAGATAGGTCATATGCCTTGGAGTCAGCTAGAATCAGTGAAGGCGCATCAGGTGCAGGTCTCTGCTCGGCAGTGGATGCAATGGTGGTCACCTCGCTCTCATCAATAGGATGGAAGTGAATCTCTCCCGATCCATTATCAATAACGACCCTCGCAGAGGCGGGGAATGGTCGTCCCAGGATGATTGGAGAGAGCTCCCCTGTGGAGGTCTCCATGGGCAATACGACGAAATCAACATTGTAGCTCATGCCCTGAATCGAAATGACGGCGTTTTCTAGGATACCCTTCGGCCTCTTGATAGATCCATCAGCAAACAGAACAATCATCCTGGTTTTCTTTAGAGGCCCTAAGTGAAGAGACTGTGCCGGCGATAAGCTTAATATGCTAATCGAAGCACTGTCGTCAAGGAGAGTGTGATCACACGCGTGAAGTTAGAGATGGTGCAACTGATGAAGGGGGTAACTGTGTTCCTCTTCCTAGGAATGGGACAGTGTATGAAGGTGTAGGCAGTGGCCATGGTTAAAATATGATGCTCAGATCTACTTCTCAGCTTTATCTTCTTGGGAGGAGGCACAGATAATTGGGTCATGGCCTACTGAAGTGGGACACGGATGATCTCATGAATAGTAGCCACCACTTCGGGTTCAGTCAACATTTTTTGAATTTTTGGAACTCCTCCATACAAGGGAGGAAGTCGGAATCAGCATATAAACGAGGCATACCTAGAGCAGTCAAGAAGGGATAGGGTGTGAAAGGTTATGTGGTCAAAGGTTCTGGCAAGTGAGCATTCTCGTCACAGTCTGACTCAATCATGTGTCTCCCGAAATCTTTTTTCTGTTTTAAAATTTTTCTCATTTTTTTGTATTTTGGGCGATTGCAAGCTCTCACAAGAATCCTTAATCAAGTCCGAATCATCAAATCATGAAGCATCGATATGGATCTTATTTAGGTAGGTGAGGTCATCAATCCTCGAATTCATTTGCTCCATGAACTGAGTCAAGGTCCCAACTGTGGACATCGTGAGATGTGACTCCAACAGATCAGTCTCGGGTGGATGTGAAGGTGGAAAGTAGGAAGGTGGAGGTGGATTTGGATAGAAGTTCGAGGGCTGATACTGTGGTTGAGGTGGATATGTACAAAATTCAGAAAAAATGGGAGGAGGATCCTCCTGATAAAAGTGAGGTGGATCGAATGGAGGGTATGAGGGATCCGTGAAGGTCGGACAAAAATCACTCCAGTCGGCCAGCTCAAAACAAAAGACGGGGATCAGGAGAGCACGATGATCAAGTCAAGAGAAGTGGAGAAAATGCGCAAATGCACAGAAACAATCTAGAATACACACAAGCAATCACAAGCAAACTCACACAATACAAGCCCTCAATTCACCTACTCAACTCGATAGAGACTAAAAACTCGGTCTTTTAATCTTGTTTATTTTTAGAGTTAGTGAGAAGTAAAAAAGTTGCACAAACACTTGGGGGGCTGAAATGGGATTTTGGCCCTAATCCTTAGTGTGTGCGCGAGCAAGTAAAAGCGAAGACAATGAGGGGATTACTCGCCCCAATACAAGATTTTTCTTTTTGATCTTTTTTAGTGTCAAGTAATGTTAGCAGTACTAATTTTATTGGTTATCACTTTTTGGATTTTTAGTGAGAAGTGCACGAGCCTATCGAGGAGTCGATTCCTTTAAGCACTTAGGTGATCAAAATTAGAGGTAGAGAGGCAGAAAAGCAATGCAAGCAGCAAAAACAATGATGAATGTTAAAGCATAAATGCTCACCTTGCCTCCAACACTCTACATGCAAATATGCTCAGCAGAATTGAAACATATCTATATGCAAATGCGAGTCGACGAAATCGCCCTAAGTTTCAAAAATTACTATTAGCGTGAAGAACCAATGCTAATGACCTAGAATGGAACCGAAATGTCCGGTCTTGGAGTCTCCTTGGTGCCCACCACAATGGGTCATGCATGTGCTATATGGATAACTCTCGCAGTGCGGTGGTTCCGAGACTAAGTGAGAAGCAATTCAAAATTTGACTAAGTCCGAACGTTGACTATAGGCACATGCAAATATATTAGGTGTTTGGCCTTAATCTATCGCAAGCAATCCTAAAACTTAGTTCTCAATCACAAAAAGTAAAGAAAATAAAATCGAGAAACGAAATAAAAGAAGGTGGTGAAAATGTGACAAAAAATCGCGGTGAGCCCCCAAGTGAACAATCACTTGGAAATTGGGCCCGAAAGTCCAAAGTCTGAGGTACCTGTATTATTACAAATAAATAGCGGTCTCTCTCTCATAAAAATTACACAAATAAATACAACAAAGTGAATGGAGCTCGGTCTTCAAAAATTCCCTAAGCTTCGTTGGTGCCAGGTCGGCAAGCAGATGCCGGTTTAACGTGGGTGCGCAGGCGCCTAGGGTAGAGCAGCTCCCTCGATCCGTGGTACGCACAAAATCAGCAAAGAGATGGGCTAGACATATCAACAAGATATATCAAAATAGAGAAAATAAATGAATGGCGAGTATAGGCAAATAATAACAATCAAGCAAAAAGCTGATCTATGCGTTGTTGCTCCCCAGCAACGGCGCCATTTGATAACTCGGATTTTGCGAGGGTCAAAATATGTCTCACACAAGGCAGAGACAAAGTCGCTGTGGCGACCGCTCACGAAACCCGGGTTAATCAACAATTAAACCACAATAATCAAATCAAGCAATGAAAGTAAATGCAGAGTTAAAATTTATTATAACTCTAAAAAATATGTGTATAGTGCAAGTGATGTAGAGCGTCAAACACAGGGAACAAGCAGGATAGATCGTGAAATAAATGCTCAAGAGTGAATGTGATCAAATGCCTACAAATGTGCTATTTTCGTGGGTTTTTACTTTTATAATTTTTTATTTAATTTTTGATTTCATATTTTTTATTTTAATTTTTTTAATTCTCTTATTTTGTATTTTATTTTTATGTTTTATATTTTTATATGTTTAGACAATAAGATATAAAATTATATAGGATATATATATAGAAGAGAGATGAGAGAGGGATAAAAATAGGTAAAAATACTCAAAATTCAAGAAATATTTTTTGTACTTTTTATATTTTTATATTTTTTGTGATTTTTCCAAAATTTTCCTAATTTTTTTGGTATTTTCAAGTCAAAAATACTAAAAACAGTGCACAAAATTGAAGGTTGAAACTAATATGAGGATGAAAAAATCAAACAGAGTCCAAAATTCCTCAAATTAATTTTGAAAGATAAAAGAACAGAGAAAATTCAAAGACTAAAATTATATTTTTAGGATTTTTGTGGAATTTTTAAGATTCTACGAAGGGTTTTGGGGTTTTCTAATTTTTAGGAGTTTTCTTTTGAAATTTCTAGTGATTTTTGGTCTGGAGTTAAATCAAAGAGAAACACACAAAAATATATTTTTTGGAATTTTTTAAATTTTTTTCTATTTTTATATATTTTCTAATTCGAACATTTAAGCAAATGCATGTTTTTGAATTTTTATAAATAATAAAATTCAACAAAAATGCAAAATAAAAATATGGTGTTATAGTGGAATGCAACAGGAGATTAAATCTATTTTTGAGAAGTTTTTCAGGTTTTATAGATGCATGAAATAAATATCAACAACAAAGAGAAACTACACTGCTAGCAAGGGTTTTTTTTGTAGTTATCAAGAAATCCGAGGGCCAAAGTACAATTTTTCCACAAAATATATAACGCAATAAAACACTTTGTGGACAAAATATAAATAGCCAGAACACCGAGGGTATCACTGCAAAAGTCCAGACACACGTGCATGCGTGCGTGATTGTCGAGGATCAAATTGTTATTTCTAAAGAAACCAACTCAAAATTACCAAAAGTCTTATAACATTACAAAAATGTTTTAGGACCTAATTAGAAATCTAGAAAATGGCATGCCCTTACCTGCAAAATAGCCAAGGGCACGTGCTCGCACACATGCGCCTCGCTGGCAAGGGCACTATCGCAAATATGGAAAGGCCTGGGACTAAACGCAAAACATCCAAAAACTAAATAATGACCATGGAAAGTTTATGGCTACTATTTAAATGAGAAAAAGTGCAGGGTAATTACTGCAAAATACCTACACAGGCGGATCTGACGAGTGATAATGGTTCACTTATGCCACGTGTCATGAATCCGACGACTAAAAACGGTTCACTGCTGACGGCTCCGACTAGATCGTTGGTGAAGATTGGACGGCGGGAAGCGCAGAGAATCCAACGGCTCTGCCGTACTCTAAAAGAGCAAGATCCATCCGATGGCTTGTAATGGGGCTGGAAGAACACGAAGGAACTCGCCCGATGCGAGTTTGATTCTGATGCAGCTCTTTCCTTCGAACACCTAGAAGCTTGCTGATGGTTTCTCTTCACTTCTGATGTGATTCCATGATGAGGAAGCCCTTTAAAATGGGCAGGCTCCACCAGAGGAAGGCTGACAATGCACGTCATCTGGGGCACCCTTACGACCTTCAATAGCTCCTGCAAATGTGTCTTCTCTGTATGTTTCCTGCATGGGAGCGATTAGAACAAAAACGCGGGGCTCCAAGGAGCTCATGGCGATGGAACGTGGACAAGAAAACGAGGTTGAAGGTCACCGGAGCGAACGCCCGACGAGCGACGGGTGAGGTGGACCTACAGCTAATGGATGAGATCAGAAGATGAAAACAACATAGAAAAACATGTCTAGCGACTAAACGGAGTGGATATAGCAAATAAAAACGGACCTCGAAGGTTGAAAACCCTGATATTCGACCTCGACGGCCGGGGGCGGAGATGGGTGGTGGAGACCTCCTTGGCCCTCGCTTGAGCGCGCCTAGCCCAGTTGGAGACGCCCCTGTCACCGGCATCGATCTAGAGTTGGAAGAAAAGGTCAAAACAGGGACCATAAGGGGTTCAAGGAATGAAGGAAAGGTTTGGTGGTTTTTGAAAAAGTGGTGGACGGGCCCCAAAAAATGAGGGACAGTGGGGAAATGAAGAAGATCTTGGAAGATCCAAGTGGCCGACGTGAATCACGGAGAAACAAGGAGAAAAATCCAAGAAGGCCTCGACGCCCAAGGAGGAAAGATGTAACTCCCAAAAAATCGCGAAGATGGGTCAAAACCCATTTCTGACACAACCCATACGATGGGCAGAGAGTTGACCAAAGGTCAACTTCTGTCGCCTCCTGGTTGGTCCACGTGGACCAACCAGGAAAAAGTATGGAGAAAAAGATTTTAAAATAAATTAAAAATAATAAAGGATTTTATTAAATTAAACTTTAAAATAAAAAATATTTATTATTTTCTAAATTATTTTATTATGATTTTTATTTATTTTTTTGAGATTTAAAAACACAAGTTTCCTTTTATAGCTTATATACAACTATATCCATCTATATATTTTATTATTTTATTTTTATTTTGTATAATTAATTTTATTTATTTTGTTTATTATTTTATATGTTTATAAATTATTTTTATAAATTTAAATATATTTCTATTTTATTTTTTTGATGTATGTTAGACACTTAATAAAATAGAAGTATTAATTATATAGATATATGTACATGTTATACCTATGTGTTGTATATAGGTATTTTATTTTTGTATTTTCTTTGTGTTTTTATTCCTATTTTAATACATAGATATAATATCAATAATATTTATAAAATTATAAACATATAAAATTATAAAAATAATGAATAATAAATAAAAATGAATATTTTAATCTGTACAAGTATACAATAGGGGTCCAAAACTCAACTTTCAAACCGTAGCTTCGAAAAATACAAAACCACCTTCATTAAACAGCTTATTAAAATTACAATTAAAGGTGATTTTGATACATTTCGAGTTTTATTTGAGAGATACAGGTCTGGGAAGTTGGGAATCTGGAATCTTATTCAGATCATAACTTTTTATCTGTACATTATTTTTCGGTGAAATCAATTTTGTATTTTTTACATTTAATTATCTACAACTTTCATGTACAAAGTTTCTTTATTTAAAGTATAAAAGGCGGAACTAAAAATAGGTCCCAATATGAATAAAGAATGAATAAAATAAAAAATATTTTTATTGTATTTTGGCCCTTATCTCCCCCTACTTTATTCCTTATTGACCCAGTCATCAAGATGCCTAGGTCTCGGGGTTTCGGGTCATAAAATATTTGCAATATTTTATTCTTTTTCTTTTCTTTTCTTTATTCTATAATTTTGGCTTTAAAAACCATATTTTGTACACTATTTACACAATGATGCATGAATGCTGAAATGACTAAATTAACGCTATTTACACGCATTTACTAGGGTTTTCAAGGTCAAAATGATAGAATAAAGCTGATGAAACAGAGATTCATCAGTGAAATCTTGTCTTCTGATTCAGTAATGAACATGTATGATCTCTTTGAGAGACCGTATTAGTCATATGCCCTTGTATGCACACTAGCTTGTCGATGTATAGACCTTGAATAGTTCATCCACCTATCGATGTAATATACATACTCAGATATATAATAACACATATGTCTCCATTCAAAGGTTACATGCCTATATCATGATAGTATACGACATAGGTCTCGGTTATCTCGATCTCGTTAAGTCTGCTATTTGACCTAACTTATCTAACACCTTTGAATCTTTATTCCTTTGTAGAGGACTTGTATCAAGAGGTCGGTCAGATACAACCTTTAGAGAAGGATTTCCATCTCCTTCTTATGTTGGAGATCCTTTCTTAACAATCATTTGACCTGCTTGATGATTCCATAATATAACTCTTTAGATATCATCCAAGCACCAACCTCTATGAGTCAACATTTGAATCAAAAAATTATGATCATAAAGATTGCCATAGTATATAAACCTAATTGTACTACGGGATTTGTTGTGCAAAATTTATTCCTCATTTTGGTTTAAGGAGTGAATTGCAATAGCATTTATTGCATAATGGCTCGTCGTGGGCTCACATGTCCAACAATCTCCCACTAGCCCAAAGACCCATTTAGTGGGATAATCTTTAAATCCACACTCATCTACTAATCATAAGTAATTTAGAAAAATATATTGTATGTTGACTAGTCATTCTGTTCCTGAGAGACTGTGCCAAGTCCTTTTATAGACTTGCATATTCCTTGGTAATTGTGTTCGCATCCAATACGAACGTTGCATCTTATGCGACCAATACTCAATCTTGTTAAAGTAGTTATTGTGAATTTGTCACTATATATCAATCATTATTACAACCAGTCAGTGCTACCCTTATGTATGGAGATCTCTTGAAAGCATAGTCTTACATCTAGTAAGGTATCAATAGGTAAAACATTTTTAGGTCACTATCTATAAAGTCTTAATTTCTTAAAGAAAAGACTTTGATATCACTATCTCAAAAAATACTTTACCATTGAAGATGTAGATTATTAATGCAATTTATTGTTTTATTGCCATAGGAGGATTGATAATATTTTACTACTCTCGATGCATGGCAAACACCTAGCCTTTATACACATCTAGCATACATCGAGCTTCCCATAGCTGGTGCACTAGGGCATGAACTTTTAGCATACACATCCTCAACTCTTTGAGGTGTTATCCCTTTAGACAAGTCAGTACCATATCTTAAAGGAAAGAATCTTTCCTTGCAGTTTTCCAACAAATGGAATATGTACAAGGTGTACTACTAATGTGATGGTCCCAATGCCTTCTCTTTGTTGCTGAACAACTTCAATACTAATATATAAGAGGCATCCTTGAGATCTTTTTATCTCAAGGTATGGAACAATGGTTTCATAAAACATTTATATCATTCCAAATTTTTAGGATTTTATCTACATTTAGCACGATGAACATAATGGCACTCCCACTAAGATTCACATGGTTTGTCAAGATTCTATCTAAAATTATAACCATTATAATTTCATCAAATCTGATGTTCCAACTACAAGAAGCTAATTTGAGTCCATAGATGAAGTTCCTTCGCTCACACCTTGTATTCTTCAACAATGAAGCCATGGGGTTACTTCATATGAATATTCTCTTTGATGTATTCACTGAGAAATGCAGTCTTGACTTCCATCTTAGATGTGATGTCATAGTCAAGTTGTGTAGCTACTATTAGCAATATTCTGATGGATTTAAGAATGGTTACTATAAAGTAAGTCTCATTGCAAGCTATGTCTTCTTTCTATGTGATTAGCCACAAGTCATGCTTTAAAGGTCTATACCTTATCATCAGGTTCCCTCATTCTCTTTAAGATCCATTTATACCCGATGGGTTCGATCCCTAAAGGTGGATCCTCGAGGGTCCATACACAACATTTGTGTATGAAGTTTACTTTAGACTTTATTACTAACATCCATCTCCATGTCATGACTTACGTAAGCGTCATCATACGAAGTTCGATCATTGCCAAATTTCTTTGACACATGGATTTCATACCCTCCAGGCGGTCTTACCACCTAAAGAATATGCATTTCATCATCTTTATTCAGTTATTCTAGCTTAAACTCCCTTCTTAAACACTTGTAAATAATAATAAATCATTGTTTTATAATCTATATTCTTTTGTATATATAGTTCAAAAATCATTATTTTTAACCTAAAATTAATAAAAAAGAAATAAAGGGAAAATAAATAAAACAAAGACTATATATACAATAAATACGTGTTAACTCTAACCTCGAGTGAAGGTCAAAACTTGACCTAATCGATAAGGAATAAAGCAGGGGGAGATAATGCCACTTGTATAAAAATAAAAAAAATCAAATTCAACCCATTCCTCATTCATCAATTGCATATATGTCATTTATTCTGTATATAAACCCTTCTACTATTTTATTTTTACTCTATTCATTTCCAATAAAAATGTTTTCTTCTCAGAACTTGTGCATAAAAAGGGTTTTAAATAAAAAATAAATTGCAAAAAGATTCACTATTTATTGTGTAAATAATGATACTTTAAAAAAAGTGGCAAAGCCAAACTTTCAGACTCATATCTTCTCAATAAAAACTCAAAAATAAGCAAACTCACTTTCATTGTACTCTAATACGATATTCAAATGACGGTGGTTTAATAAAAATGGGAGTTAAGATGCAAAATGTGGCTTTTGAAGGGTATTGTATAGTGTGCCTAATCTATATTTGGTGTAAATATATTTATTTATCTAATTTTTTTACATATTTGTTATATAAAATTTTAGAATAATTATAGATATTTATTTTATCTAATTAAAATGAAAATAAACTTTACAAAAATCAAAAGATTCAAAAATAAATTCAGTGTATATAGTATACATAGACCACTATATATATTGTAACTTTACTTATTTTGTTAACTTAATAAAATATTTTGTAAAAATAAAATAAAGATATATTTAAAATCCTTGTAAAAAGTTGTAAATAAATAATAAATTATATAATTATTTGTAAAAAAATATTAAAAATTAAAATATTGTATATATAGGTATATATACCGATGAATAAAGGGTATTATTAATTTTTAATCTATTCAACTAATTTATTAAATTTAATAAAAATCACCATAAATAAGATTATTTATTTGTTAATATTTTTATTTATATAGTCATTTATTATTTTATTTCTAACTTATTTAACATTTTTCTTCTTTTGTCCTTATTCGGACTTTGTCATTATATGGAATCATTTCTGATTAGCGGACTCAGGTGTATTGACAAGGTTCAACCTCCCTTTCCACCCATCTACCTGATAACAATGCTCTTATTTCATTCGGTCAATACTACCATCCATTGCCCTCACTTCCTTTAGGGATCTGATTGTCCGATTAATAAACATTTCTCCACCTATTTGGCCTCGATCTGTGTGCAATCCGATTATCAAATCCATCAGGTCCTCATGCTTATAAGATCTCATCTCCAACTCTACCGCCCCTCTTATATGGTTTTCCCCAATTCTCTCACCTGAAATCGGTTGCCGGAATGTGCCAAGGTGACAACAAGGTTTCTCTTGATCAAGAGTGTGAGGGATCATGAGAGGATGTGATCCGGCTATGTGGCCGGAGCTCATTCACCACGTTAGAGCTTCTTCAATTCGCTACAATTGGGTCGAGGCGAGACCTTCATCCATCTGTAGTTAATCCTAGGTTATTTGTTCTCAATTTAGCATTTAATTTTGCATTTATTTCAGTAATTATGTGTAAATCCATTCATGTTCATCTGAGCTCTGATCTTCACTTTTCATTTCCGATCATACGGTTACCACCATAGCATCCTCTTCATCCATCTTTCACACCTTTATCACTCCAGATTTGTTCGAGATCTGGATATGGCCTCTCTTCCAACCACCCACCACCGGAGTCCTCATCCACCATCCATTTGCCTCTGTCTTCACCTAATAAGGAAGGCTAGAGCTCTGTCTTCGAGCAATACATCTTTTGCAGGTTGCAGGAGCACGATAGAGGCTTTGAATCACAATCTAGAGCAGACTTCTACCATCATACATTTGAGAGATCCATATCTATATCCGGGCATATCCGAGCATCTTTGAGCCCTCAGATCAGCAGAGCAATACCATGCATGGAATCGGGTGGAGATCGGTTGAGATCCGATTGATCGAAGCTCGATTCTACGTCCCTTCTCTTGAGTTCTTCCAACTCCTATAGATGTTGTTTAATCAAGAACAAGGAGATCCATGTGCATTTCATCCGTCCAAATGTGCATAAAGCTGGACCATCAGAATGTCCTGCCAGATCTGATCGAGATCGTCCATGTGTATCCACATCTCAGCTCTCAAATTAGAGCGCCAATAGCATCTCAAGCATTCCTTCGATTACGTGGATTAGGGGTAAAAATTTGTACTCCAACCCCTGTATTTTATTTAATTTGTAAATAAGCACAAAAAGGACATGTATCATGTTACGGATGATTTAATAATTCCATATTTTATCCTCTTATTTGTTTTATTTACAATTGAGTCATGTTTGTTTGTTTGTTCTGTATAGATGTGCCACACACATGACATTATGCTTATTTCAATATACATCATGTAGTTGTTCGTTACTGTTTAGTCTATAGGATAGAAATAATAACAACAGGTCCTTGCCAAAGCAACTCACGCGCGCAGGCACTTGCCATTTTTGGTGAAATTGCAAGTTTGGACCTTGTTGTCTTTATTCGTTATCGCTTAAGTTTGCTTAATAACTTTTCTTTGAATCTATACCCCTATTCCGTAGTTTAATAATTTGCTCGTTAATTTTGCTTGATAATTTTCTAATCAACTCCAAAAATTCTGTAAAAATCACCGTTAACTCCTACTAAGTAGATCTATTAGACTTATTTTTTAAATTTTGTGTAGTTTTATTAATTTTAAAAATAAAAATATTGTTTTTTGTTTCTATTTGCCTTATTAAATAAATAAAAATTTTAAAAATTGTTTGAAAATTCCATAAAAAAATACTTTTTGCTTATTTTGCTTTATTTTAATTTCTACATAAATTTCTGCTTTTAATTCTTTATAAAACCAAAAAAATACAAAACACTAAAAACAAATAAAAATTCATATAAAACCATAGAAAATCCAAAAAAATATAAATACCTTTTTGAAGACCATAAAAAATACTCTCGATTTCCGCATATACTTTACATATTTTTGACTTTATTTCTTATTTTAAAATCACAAAAACATTTTCATTGTTCCTTGTTTGCTATTTTATATTTTAAATTATTTTATAAATAATAAAAATATAAAAAAATATAAAAAATTACAAAAACATTATAAAAATGTCAAAAACCCAAAAAGTTTTTATTTTAATTTACTGTTCATTTTTTATTTATTTAAAAAAACAAAAGTAGCCTTTTCTTTCATTTCTTTTAGTTATTTTCATTCATTTATTTTTATTTTATTTTAAATACAAAGAAATTTGCAAAATAAAAATCATAAAAAAATTAAAAAATCATACATATAAAGTAAAAATCCATAAAAACTAAAAAGATAAAAAATCCATAAAAATAAGAGTAGTTTGCTTTGAGTTTTTATCTTTTGTTTTTAAATGTTTAATTAATTTAGATAAACCTTGGGAATTTATTGTTACCTCTCTGAATTCGATCTTGTACGCTATGTAGGAAAATAAATAACATTAGATTTCTTACTAACATTTCCTCTTTAACTGTTTGCTTGAGGTTGAATAATTAAATAATTTTTGTTTAACGGAGATTATGGTTACATCAACATATTTCACTTTATTTCAAATATTTAAACCCATGATTTTACAATTAAAAAATGATGTTGTTGTCAGGGAGGCACGACAAGCGTAGCTAGGTTCTTCTCACTATAGCCTGCTATTCTTGGATTTTGTATATACTTGTTTCTTTTTATTTTCTCTTGTCTCTATTACTGCCATTTCTTATAATTGTATTTTATATATTTCTATCTTTATTTCTTGTCTATAAATATTTTCTATCATTTATTTATCTTTTACTTTTGTATATATCATTGTTGTGGATTTGCATCTTGTTGAGGAGTGAGCACTAATATTAAATACGACATCCCGTGAGGGAGCTTATACAATGCTTGCATGATCTGATTTGTCAGACCTCAAAAGCTCCCCATTATTAGACTTAGGAATTAATTTGAGATCATTATTTCTTTCTCTTCTCATTTTGCTTCATATTCACCTTTGTATTCTTTGTTTGTTTGTTTGTTTCCTTTTTCTACTTCTATTTTCTTTTATATTTGCTCATATATTCTCATAACTATGGTCAACACATTTATTGTTTCCCTCTTTCTTGTGTGGGCTCGACAAGCGAGGGCGGCATTCCTAGGAGCGTCAGCACATCCGAGCGAAGCGAAGGCAGCTCATTTCTTCACTGAGCAGTAGGAGAGCGTAGGAGAGAAGAAGCAGGAGATTTGGAGGACCACTTGAGCGCTTCATTTTTTATTTTATTCTATTATTTTCATTTCTATTTTTTTATAAATTTACAATAATTTGTTGAAGCTTTCCCTTTTCTATTTTTATTTGGACATTAGACTCTCTTGTGGATGCAGGGTATGTTTCGCCAAGTGCCGGTGCACCTGGGGGACCTCACCGGATTTTTGTTTATCCTCTTTTTATTTGTTTTCTCGTGGTTTTTTGTGATTGAGCCCTTATAATTAGGTTCTATTATATTGGTTGAGCCAGGTAACCAATTAGGTCCACATTTATTAAATATGAATATTTGCTCCTATAGAAGTTACTGCTTAGGAAGTTTCTCTTGCATCATTTAGATTAGTTTACATTTTTTCTTTATTTTATACAAGGATCATTTTGCATATAGACTACTGGAGCAAGGTACTCACTTTTTTACTCATGCATGCATCATTGATTTCTGTTGCGTCAGCTTTTCCAACTTCCTCCCTTGATTTTCTCACTTAGGAAAAAAGGAATTGGAGAAATTGTTAGATATTTTATTTAAAAAATATCCAAAAAATGACAACCAACAAAAAAAGGAACTGTTAAATCTACTTGAACTAAAACAAACGTAATTGACATGTCATTCATTATTTTAGGGAGAGTGATCCCCTCATTATTGTAGGTACTTACCTCCAAACAGAGTGGGTGAGGACGTAGTAGTAAGGATAGAGCACAAATCCCTAGATTGTTCCCTATGCTCATATACATATCTCTGTAGTGTACGATTTAGATGCAATCACTTGCCTAAGATGTTAGAAAATCATGTTTGTGTACTCATTGTCCTTTCTCCCTTTGGGCCTAATATTGAACCCCACAACCTGGGAAGATGGTACCAATGATTGGGGAGGACGAAGAACGTACGCTGGGAGATAGTGGAGACACATCTTGTGTATTTGGTAGTAAGCAACTTTGTGTAGATTCACAAAAGTAAAATAAAAAAGATAATTGACTGAACCTTCACAGTCTTCACTTGTGTTAGTTAGTGAATTGGGGTTTTGTATTGTGTTTGATTGATGGTGTTATAGATCCATCTGTGTACATTGCGCCTTCTCTTCATTTTATTCTTCTTGTTTGACCTCATGTTCTCTCATCTTGCCTTTTGCTATTGAAGATGTTGGATTGGAGTATTTTATGCTCAAACTTCGTGATATTATCTTTACACACTCCATTCCATTTGTTTGCGCCTTTAGTATGACTCTCTTCCTTAGTTCACTTCTTTTTCTGATCTCCACTTCTATCACTAATAAATCCCTTATTCTAGATTGACTCTAATCTCAAATTATCATTTGAGATTCCACCTATTCTGATGATTAATCAAGTGTCATGCACCTTTTCAGAGATCAAATAAGACTTTGAGGACTTGATGGCACCACCGAAAGGAAAGGGTCCAGTTACTGAGCATCACGAGATCAATAGTGTGATGTTGGCATCCATTCAAGCCATCTAGGCCCAAAGCAAGCTAACATCTAGGCTGGTCTTTGTGACATGATCTTAGAGCTGAGATGGGAGAAAGGAGAGAGGAGAGAGAGAGGAGGATGGACAACATAGAGTATGTAAGAATCGGTGAGCCGATCATGAGCCACCAAGAGTTGATCCGAAGCCCATGCTTAGAGATGCCGATAAACCAGGAGCAGGACACACAATGACAGGGATACAGATTCCTGCAATTCATGGGCATTTCGAGTTGAAGCCCGCTATTATACCTTTATTCCCAATATTCCATGGCCACATTCACTAGGAGCCTTATATTCACCTCCAATAGTTTGATCGGATTTGTAGAATGATCCACAACCCTAACATCACATTAGAGGTAGTGAAGATGACCGCCTTCCCTCAATCTCATGGAAAAGACATTGTATTTGATTAATCATTTGGGAAAGGTCATCACATCTTTGGAAGAGTTGAGATATGCTTTCCTTAGCAAGTATTATCAACTGCACACCTCAACCAGAAGCGATCATTGATAACTAACTTCTCCCAGTTGTCCCATGAGACTATTCACGAGGTGTGGGAAAGATTCAAAGATTTATCAGAGAACTGCCCCCATCATGAAATTCCAAAGATGAGCCTCGTGCGAAACTTCTTTGGGGAGTTATTCTTAGAGAACTAGAGATTAGTGGACGCCTCTTGTGAGGGTTCACATTTCAACAAGGATGATGATGTGATATATCGGATTTTTGAGGAGATGGCAGACACATCCACAACTCTTTCTTCTTCATGAACTTTCCAGAAGCACCCTCTTCCTTCTTCTTATTCTTCTTCAGTAGTACCCCACAAGAATGTCAACATGATGCCATTTCATGATGTTGATAGAACGGACATTGTTGATCTAACCATTATTGGTAATCGCATATCCAAAGTTGACATAATAGAGAAGAGATCACAAGAGCTCGATAAATTACAAGTGATCGAATAGAGGACGAAGTAGATTGACAAGTTGGATGAGATTATACGTCATTTGGAGCTTCTAGTCAGTACCATCAGCTAATGTTAGAACTAGAGTGCCGCATCTGATACACATGCAGTGGAGCAGCCGAGTTTTACTTATTCTTCAGCACCGCAGAGTATCAGAGGTCCCTCTTCTACCGTTCAACACGTGTGCTATGTGCATACACA
Source organism: Ottelia alismoides (assembly GCA_037367405.1). Taxonomy (NCBI): domain Eukaryota; kingdom Viridiplantae; phylum Streptophyta; class Magnoliopsida; order Alismatales; family Hydrocharitaceae; genus Ottelia; species Ottelia alismoides. Next base: position 44,704 of record JAZKJV010005717.1, on the reverse strand, counting down.
GGATCAGGTCATGCAACAATCTACTCAACCATGTGTTGTGACATACTACCATGAGTATCAATACATTCTCGAGCATTTCTCTCCATCTCCACCTCACATTCAGGAGGTGAAGGGTATTTGGTTCGACTGAGAGCGCATCTAGCCCCGACCATCAAGGCAGGGTCGGTCTAGTTCCCAGTCGAGTTAGAGGTCCATTCATTATCATCATGGAGGAAGATCACTGCTCCAGCACCAACCAACTTCATAGCCTCATCAGTTTACATCTCCACCACACTTCCAGACCTAGAGACATGGATATTAATAGCTGATGCAGCCTGCCTATTCTTACCAGTCACCATATCAGCAACAACCTTCATATTCTGGGCAGTTCTACACATGTCCTCCTCCTTATTAGTAGAAGTGTTCTGGGTACCAGCCTCTGCACTATCAGATTCGACAGCTCGTTGTTGAGCATCCTGAGGAACCTTCAATGAACCCAACCCTTGATCAACTTCCTTTGTTGATGATGAACATAACAGATTTGACTCAGAGTCTTGATAAACTGACCACATTGAAGACTCTTGTTCCAGGATAGGTCGAAGCCAATCCCAGCAACTTTAGACATAAGGAGATGGTAGCCCATGATCCATCCACCCCCGATACAGGTATGGCATTTGATTTTACATGTTTATCTGACACCATTTCTCTAAAGAGAGGTAGGATATAGTAGTCTCATGTACATCCAGAGTTCGGATTAGGAGATCGAGCATCTGATGAATCTCCATCTCATCACATTTATTCTTTCATTTTAGCCTTCATTTCCTAGCTAAATGCTTATAAATATAATTATTTTTCCTAAATTAACATTTATTATTTATTGTATAATTATTATATAAAATATATTTTTAAATCCAAAATAAATGAATAAAGGAAAAGTAAAAAGAAATAAGATGTCAAAGATATTTTATGACCATAAACCCTGAGATGTAGGCATCATGATGATTGGCATGACAAGGAATAAAGTAGGGGGAGATAAGGGAAAAACACACAATAAAAACCTAAGTATTTACTCTTCAATAATGCATTTTAGGACCTATTTTATTCTTTATTATTTATACCTCAAATTAATAAACTTTGCACATGAAAGTTGTAGATAAAAATACAAAGAAAAATACAAAATTGATTTCACACAAAAATAATATACAATGTTCATTCTACACTAAGAATAAAATTATTAAACTCAAAATTCCCAGACTTATATCCATAAAAACTCAAAATGCATTAAAATCATCTATAATTTTATATAACTTTTAATTAGCTATTTAATGAAGGTAGTTTCACTTAATTTGGATCGCTATTGTATTATATACCTGAATAAAATATTTATTTTATTTATTCTTTATATTTTGCATTATTTTATATTTTTATAATGTTGTAAGTATTATTTATATTATATGTACATGATCTAAATAAGATAAAACCATTAAAAAGATGCAAAAATGAATAATTGTATAAAATATATAGGTGAATATACTATACATATACATATGTAACATATACCTATATTTAATTAAGTATACAAATAAACTCAAAAAATACAATAAAATATATTTAACTACATTTAAATAAGTTATATATATAAAAATTATGTTAAAAATAATAAAATAATAATAATAATAATACACATGTATGTAAATATACCTATAACTATACATGTAAATAATAACTTGCAATAAATAGCTCCATACAAATATATAAAAACTACAATTAAAAACTATAGAAAATAATAAAATTTTTATTTTATTATTTTGTTTCGTATTATTTCTCGTTTTCTTATATATTTTGTCTTCTAGTGGTTTATGTGGACTAATGGGAGGTCGTCTTTTGTTGACTTCTGGTTAACTGCGCCCTTGGTGCCTCTGTGATGTCAGAACTGTTGCCTCCCCGATTTTGCTCCTGTTTTCCCAAATGATCCATCATCCCATTTCAATTGATTCTTCACGCAAACCCTTCTTTGATCATCAATGATACATGCCTAATCCATCTATCCTCTATGCAAAGATTTGATTCATTGCAAACACTAGGTCAATAACCTTCCTCGGCTCTATCTATAAATAACCACCTCCGACCATCTTACCAAATTTGATCCCTCTTCAAGCCCTGTAACCCCAATCCTTTTGCATGAGTGTGTTCCTGGTGATAGCAGGAGTACCACCGAGGTGTCGGTAGCGAGAAGGGAGGAGGAGAGGAGGTCCACCACAATCGATAAAGCCATCTTCGGTATGGTCCCCATTCAATGGATACCCAAGTGCGAGTTGCTTCTTTTCTGAGTTTTATCTTGTCTTTTCATTTCTTAGCATAGGTGTAGCTTAGTTTTTTGTCATTAGATCAAAAGTTTAGCTTAAGATTTTGAAGTCAAAAATTGTTGGATCTCTCTGCTCGAGCCATGTCCCGTTGTAACTCCGACTATGCTGACGCGTCTAGTCATTCCAATTCCTTCCCCTATCACATTATGCATCCTTACCACCCTTCGATCCAACCCGACCCTTTCTAGATCGACGAATCGAAACTCCTCCTCTGCCCATCACCAAAGTTCCTCCAGATTACTTACCCCTTATGCACAACAACTTCAAATTGGGTTGAGACGAATCGCCTTGAGCCTAGGGTTTATAGGTAGGATGTGCCAAAGACCAGCAACAGATAGATTTCAGCTCAAGAGAAGGTTCACAGGTGCCTTATTCTTTCTTGAGCTCTAGGAACCTTCCCAACGAGATCCTAACCATCATGGTGGCATCAGCCGAGGCGGGACACTTATAGGAAGATCCGGAGCCCATCAACGATGAAGATGGTGGCTGGAGCAAGGAGTTGTTCAAGATAGATGGGAGGACAGGGGAGTTGTTCTTCCATGTTCTTTCTCCTCCCTTTACAACCCTTGGATATCACATGCAGACCGTTCTAATATGGGTCATTAATTACATACGAAACACTACCTTGGCTCAGTCGCCCAATGAAGTGAAGTGCGTACGTGGGGCACTTCTAGTCGTCCATCCGCACACCCTTCGGCGGTAAATGTCATCGACACCCCTTCACTTTTTTTCTTTTTTAGTCATGTAATTAATTTTCATAGTTGTAAAAGTTTGTAATAATTGCAAGTAGACCCAACACTTTATTAATATTACATGCAGGTCCTTGTTGGGTAACCTCATGTAGACCCCACGTGAGGGGACATTTTGTATGTATGCTCTTGTGGTCTTTATAATTTTAATTTAGTCTATAAAATTTAAATAATTGTTGTAAACTTTTGGAAAACTTGCATGTACCCAATGCCTTATATTTTAATTGTAAAAATGCCATTTCTAGTTTACAATATTTTGTGCATGTTTGTCTATTTTTTTATAAATATCATCCATGCTCCAAAAATCATGCAAAAATAGGATAATGTACATGGATGCTTAATCGTTCACGCTATGTTTTTATTTCTTATTTTATGCATATTGACTATTTTATTAAATTTCAAAAGAGCATGTTTTATTCCCTATCTAAATAAAAAATACCAAAAAATATTAAAATATGGCAAAAAATTCCAAAAAATATTATATATAGTATAATATTGTATTATATAGCTTCAGACCAATTTTCTAAAAAATGAAAAAGAAAAATGATAAAAAAATTAAAATCTCCAAAATCCTAAAAAAATATAACCATTCTATAAAAAATCCAAAACTATTTATTTCTATTTGGTTATTTTATTTATATATTATTACATATAAAAATTAGTTTTGGGAATTTTTGATGTTATTTTTCATTTTTAAATCGCAATACAATTCATCTTATTTATTTAATCCTTATTTAGGATATCTTAGATTTTAAATATTAAAATTAGAAAAATTATATAAAAATAATTAAAGCAATAGAAAAAATATGAAAAATAAAAAACTTTTTTTTTAAAATTTTGATTATTTTTAACTATATTTATAAATATAATACCCTATACTGTATAAATGCGCATATACATAGTTTATATTTACTAATTATTATAAAACGTTATAAATATTTTTAACCCACAAAAAGAAGATATATATAATCAAGACTAAATTTTTTAATATTTTCTAATTTTTTGTGTAATTATTGTATCTCTTATTATTTATATGTTATATCTTGTGTACAATATCTTATATATATATGCCTTTATATATATTATATAATATTTCAATTAAAAAGAAAATTTTAAAAATAAAAATAACACATATATATATATATATATATTAATTGAAAACAATAAACACTTACATAAAATAGAGACGCATGTGGACATAATTTCTTCTTGCCTAGCAATAATCATTAGGGTACCATGTTTGCTTCCAGTGGTTCGACCTCTACATGCTTAAATGCTATACACCTTTGTTTGTAGAATATAACAAATTGTACCTCACATTTTTGTCATTCATTGATCACTTATATATTGTGGGCACTTGTTTTTTGAATTGGGATTCATGAGCGGCCGCCTCAGTGACACTCTGTCTTCACTATTCTAGTGAGGATATTTTAAGACCCTCGCAAAACCCTTTTCAACAAATGGTGGTGTTACCGGGGAGAAAAGTGTTGTAGCCTAATATGTGTATAATTGTCTTTTTCTTTCGTTTTCTTGTACATACTTGTCTTTCTTTTTCTTACTTGTGTATATTGCATCTCTTATTTCTTCAATACATTATTTGATTATTTTTCATAATACCTATCTTGTTGTGTTTAATGTGAGGGCCTACTATGCGAGAATGACTTCTTAGGGAGTTGATCCAGCGGAGCATGGTGGAGACTGCCTTTATTGCCTTGGATAGTAGGAGAGGCAGCAAGCACAACAAGGAAGACACTTAGCATAGATGATAGCTTAGGAATTTTAATTTATTTTGGGTGAGATGATTCATTATTCATTATTATTTCTACTAATTTGTGGACTTGGACATTACTCTACTTACCGAGGTCCATTGTTTGGGTGATTGTTCACCTTGGGGCCTCGTCCCACTTTTTTTAGTTTTATCGCCTTATTTTATTTGTTTACCAATGTTTTGAGTTTTCCTCCTTTGTTTCCATTTGTTTTGTGTGCATGGATCCCCTATATATAGGACTGCTTGTCTCGATAATTATGTCCAAACCTGAATAAGAATCATGTTCCTATAGTCTTCTATGTTTGGATCTAGTCAAATTAATAATTGACAAACATTTGGACTTGAACCCACATGTCGAGAGAGACATCATGCAGCGCGGGCAGGACTCATTATGGTGGGCACCAAAATGTCTCCAAGACCGGACTCTCGGGTTCATTTCTGAATAATTAGCATGTGGTTCTTCATGAGTAATAGTTGTTAATGTTTAGGGTAATTTTTTCAATTGCACAATGCCATGTAGATAGGATTAAATAATCCATTTTTACACCACATGGAGAGAGCTGGGAAGCATTGTAATTCCTCTAAATATGCATGCATCATTAGATTATATGATGAGATTCCCATCATCAATCGACTTGCACAACATTTTCGCTATCTCCCTATGACTTTGAGTATCTAGTACTTCAATGAGAATTCACAAAATTGTTAGGCGCTTGTATGTAAAATATCCAAAAAAAATGAGAACCCACAATTCTAAAACTAGGAGACTGCTAAATAAACTTTGACCTTAATTAAAATCTGTAATGGAATTCATTGTTTGGGGTTCATAAAGCCCTCGTTGTTTTCAGGTACCTTAGGAGGAGACCAAAATCCCTCTCATGAGCAAGGTACGACCCGCTAAGGATTAAAGACAAAAACCCAGTATGTAATTGCTTTGTGTATCTCCTAGATTTCTAAAGGATTGACACATTTATCATACATAGAGGAGTTGGACCAGGTCAACGATGATGTCCCTGCCTTGTGTGGAAGGTTGACCTTATTAGAAGTACTGATCTTAGGCCACACCCTCATCGTCTTGCATCCAAGAGGGCCTTGCACACTCACAAGTGATTCCATTGGTAGCGAGGTCCAAAGTAGTGGTTTCTCCTATCGGCTTCCTCTATCTCATTCATTGGTTGAGCAGGGATCCATGATGGATGACAAGGACCTCAAAAAGTACACTACATGTTACAAAGGAGGAGATGTGTACGGGATACTTTTTCAACAGTATTCTCTCCTATAGGGTTAGCGTTTAAGGACTTGTTAAAGATATGCTTGAAATAACAAATCTAAAAATGAAAAGATAAAAATAGTGGATCCCTTACAGCTTCACATGTGTAGAGTTGGTGAACCGAATTTTGTATTGTTTATAGTATGGATCTAAATTAAGGTTCAAAGATCATGCCCCCGCATTTGCGCAAATTTTGTTATATGTGTTTCTTCTTTGATCCCATCCTTGTTTCGAGCCTTTCTACTATTTTACACTCCCTTTATTCCTCGTTGACCATCGTATCCTTCCTCATGCATCGATCTTTCTTTTTTCTTTACGATGCCAATCCGTGGATGGTCCAGTCGAGACTCTACTAACACGTACATCATTTATATGGACTCGGCATCATCAATAATTTGAGACAATTTTTGAGAACCTGATTTAGACCTTGCGAACTGATCTCTAGACTCCTCGTCTTCTTTTCACTTGCTTTCTATTTCCCAATAAACTGGAACCACTCTTGTCCCATTTTCGCTCGTTGTGAATGGAGGTCAATTTTAGTATACATCTTTTACTCCATTCACAACTTTCTGGGATTGAACTTAATCCCATATTCATCGTGAAGGATTATGGGAGAATCCTCAAGCGCATCACGGAAGTGCGTGGATCGTATCATATACAATCAAGAGCGACTTGTCGTACTAGTTGCTCGATGCAGTAGAATTTTAAATTTTTTAAATTGATGAAACCACGTGATATAAGAAAACTTCTTGGATCGTTTCATCTAACCACATAATTTGTAAAAGAATACCATTAGTAGTGTGGTTGTGATCAAGCCTCTAAGAGAAGATACCTGATGAATCTGTGCTTCATCACTCCAAAAGTCAAAAATAGAGCCTTGTTCCCGAGAAAATAGAGGCATATTTCCCCTTATATTGCATAAATAGCATTCATGCATATATTCATAACTCAGGCAGTTTAGCAGCTCATTTGCATTTAAATAAGAAGCCAAAAATCCCCTTTGTAAAATAGCCAATAAAGCCTGAGAACCCCTGTACATTAGAATGCAAATAAAGCCCCCATGCAAACTCCGAATTAGGTCTACTTACTCTTAGAATACTACACATTAAAAGACCTTTAAAATGAGACTAATTTCATTGAAGTTGGAGCTTGTATGAGAAAGATGGGTTTTTGGGCCACTTTGTATACTATCTATGTATATCTATGTATCCTTGTATTTATGTATCATATTTGACCTCATCTCCGTCTTTGGTCAACATGAAACTTGTAGATCTCATCGAGATCTACAACTTTCATGTTTTGAGTTTTTCCAAATTCGGTCCCCTCTTCTCTCTACAAGTGTATTTTTCTCCACCGCTGACACCCCCACGACGTCACCCACTCGTCCCTCTCCCTCGCTGTTTACCTCACGCTCCACCACTTCCACCAGAGTCGCCCCACATCGACCACCAACCTCGCCTCGTCACCAGCCAACCCATCACCTTCACCTTGTAAATACGTCGCCACCGGCAACGTTCACCCCTATCCGCCACTCCAGAGAGCTTCCCTGAGCTCCGACCTACCAATTGGTGACAGCAATTCGTTGAATCGTTGAGCGAAGAAGGGGATTCGACTCCGGCGAGATCCACGGCCGCCACCGCCGTGCTGCAGCCTCCATCCGCGAGCTGCGCGAGCTCAGGCCACCTACCGACCATCGAGCGACGACCTGGAGCTAAAACCTGAGCTCCATTTCCCAGGTAGATCCCTCCATCCATCGTCCGATCTTTCTCTTATTTTTCTCCGATTTCTCCGACTTTATTCGCCGCCACCGGCCACCTTCTCGCTTCCAATCCACCTCGACGAGCTTCGCGTCGAAGCTCCCATCCTCGCTGTCCCATCTACACACTCCGACGATGCCTCTCGCACTATTCCGACCAACAGCTCCGCCATTTGGCCGGAGCTCATCTCCATCCCACCTCCTTCTCACCGTAGGCCTCGCCGACCATCTACATCTCTCCACGAGCACTCGCACGCCTCGGCTATATCTTCTAACCCCCTGCAGGTACTTGCTTCTCACTGAACGGAAGCTCGTCAGAGACGCCATCGAGCTTCATCGACATAGACACCGGGGCACTCTCCGACGCTCCTGAGACCACCATCATCTCCGCCTCCACGCCGCGAAGCTTCAGGGCTATCTCCGACAAATCGGAGAGCTTCAGCACCTCGAGGAAGGATGGGCGGAGCTATAGCCCGACCGCCGGAGCCCCGCCTTCTCCTCCGCAGGAGGCGGAGGGTCGTCGAGGAAGAAGAGTAGTTGCTGTTCGATCGATCGATCGAACGGCTCTCACATCGCCACGTCGCTCGCCACCAGACTCGCCTTCGACCGTAGGATCATCATTGATCCCACGCCTGGGAGAATGCCACGCGTCTACATCGCCAACCTTTGGATCGATCTTGATCCAAAGGCCCGCAGCCCGCCACGTCGACGAAGACCGAGCCTCGGCCCCAAGCCTAGGCTCGGACAACCCGAGCCGACTCCGAACCTCGCTCCGAGCCACCGCAGCCCTCCGAGCCTAGGCCGCCCACGTGAGGAGCACGTGCATCCTGGGGAAATTGCACAGAAGCCCCTGGAGCTTTCCAAAATTGCAAAGAGGTCCCTGTGAAGCAGACCCACGTGAGGAGCACGTGTCCTGTGGAGAATTTGCACAAGAGTCCCCCTCATTATAGGTAATTGCATTTTAGTCCCTGTCTGCATATTTGCTTATTGTAATTTTAATTTTCTGTATTGCATTTACACCCCTGTGTTTGCACGCATCCCTAGATTGCATTTTACATCATTTTGAAATTATAAAAATTGCATTTTGTTGGAAATTTTGTCCTCTGTCTATTGGTCCACGTGTCATCTTTTTGTAAGTTCATTTGAATTATTAATGAATTAATTGGTGAATTGTTGACATATTTTGCCCAGTGATTCCTTTTGATTTATAGTTAATTCGTTGTGCTTCCAAAATTCATCAAAAATTCACAGTAGCTTAAGGACATCATTTTTAACATGCCATAAAAATTTCATAGCATTTGCATGCATATCGAGGCCTAAATAAATTGTTGAGTGATTTTCTTAGATTAATTTTAATTAATTCATTTCACAGTGAAATTAAGTTCTGTTAATTTTTCTAGGTCTCTTATCATTAGAGCCACCTAGGATAATTTTAGTTCTTGGAAAAATTGTGATTTGATATTTATTAAAAATTAAGTACTGAAAATCACCCTGTCTGTTCATTTAATTCACAGTAGATTTATTTAGTGTCGAAAAATTCCAAAACAAAATTAGTGTAGGTCATTTTCATCACCATTAATCATCTGGTCAATTTTCATAACTTTTGGACTTCATTTGATACCATAATTAAATTGAACATCAAATTGGCCCGCATTGTTTCCATATGTCTGCATAAAAAAAATTAAAAAGAAAAAAATTACTCCTTGAAAATCACTCACTTGGATCCTTGCTTAAATTCACCTAAGGAGACAGATGCCTCCCTGAGATCGACCTTGGACTCCACCAAGTAAAAAAAAAATTGCCGCTTAAAATTAACTTCACATTAATCGATAAGTGGTTTTTGATTAACCCCTCATATCCGACTACAACGAATCACTTTAATTAATTTGGACATTAAATTGACCGAATTAACATAGGGTGCGGGAGCGACATCAAAATGGCGTCGTTGCCGGGGAGGCACGGCTTAGGTTAATTTTTAGCAAATTCTTGAGTGTTTGATTTTCCTTCCCCGGGTAGTCTGACCCCCGGTTTTCTTGTAATTATTTTCTCCCATTTATTTTTTTTTGCATTATTTTTTGTGTAACTCTCTGACCTCCAATTATTTTTTGTGTGCGAGGACCGCGAGGAGTCGGCGACGCTTCGAGGACAGCATTTAAAATTCTTGAGTGAAAGAGAGGCTTTGTAATTACATTATATTTTATTTCTTTTTCTTTCGCATCATTTCCAGCGGTTCCCGTTTGGGATCTCGCGTGTGTAAAGATAGTGAAACTGTGTCCCGTGTGCTGTGTGGGTGAATTGTAACTTAGCTTGCACTAGCGGCTCCTCGAGTCATTCTAGGAATTGTTTGTGCTCGTAATTAATAGGACCACACATTACACTTAAAAGACGCACCTAGACCGCAGTACTTAGTCAAAATTAAACTGTTCTTCACGCTAATAGAACTGCCTGTCTAGGGGCGGCTTTTCATCGCTTGCATTTGCATGTAGAGTAAAAGGATTTCAATTCTGTATTGCATCCTGCATAAAAAAAGCGAAGGGATCACTGTAAGTATTCTCTACTCAGCATAACATCATCGACTTTTCGTGCATCGGCTTTTCTCGATTTCCCCCTCTGATTTTCTCACTTAAATTAAACAGGAAATTGGGACTGTCCGATAGGCGTGCTTTGTGGTGGACTAATTTAAGTGATAACTTAACTTTATAAATCGGGACTGCTAACAGTATTGACCAAAAAAGAGAATAAAATCTGAAAATTGTTTGCGGGAGATTAATCCCCGACCTTGTTTTCAGGATGAGTGAGGGTACTTGAGTGTGTGTGAACACCTTAAGGCAGAGCCCAAATCCCCGCCTTCCATATCACGAGCCAACTGATCTTAGCAAATATCATGAGTGGGATACTTTTAAGCTCATTGACAAGTACCAAGTAGCCTCCGCCTTCGCGGGTAGATAGGGGTGAACCAGCGGTACTCTGCGACAAGGCCTAGCTTTGTCAGCCTCCGCCTGCTTGCAGGTAGATAGGGGCACGTCATTGAGTCCCCACTCCGGATAGGAGCGCAGAAAGGGAGGATCGGCGGTATCTTAGGCGACAGGATAAACAGGGAAGACGCATCCGGCTCTAAGCCGACTTCCCTATAGGCTGCGTAATCTTTGCTATCTTGTTTGAAAAATCACACTTAAAAATTACAAGATAAATCGGACTCAACTTTGAGTCCTTCACTGTGTTGAGTGTGAACCCAGGGTCTTGGATTGTTCTTGTTGCTTGCTTCAGGTAGGAGTAAAATCCTATCTTTTTCCCTCCTCATCAAGATGAGTGATTGGGGAGATCTCGACGCACTATTTACTGATCTCTCTATGAGTCCCCCAAGTAACTCGTCTTTCTCGGTCCGAGCGCACCTTGGACCACCCAGGACTCATGACCCTCTTGAGTCTTGGTTCCCTCATGCTCAGGGTGGTTACTCTCAAACTAACCCTTTTATCTCCTCCGAGATTACCGAGGAAGATCATCGCCTCGGTAATCCTTTCCTTGAGTTATCCTCTGACATCGACCTTACTTTCCCCCCAGGACTGGAGGACGAGATGCCGCCAAAAGTACCACCAGATGAGGAACAAATAAAACAGATTCTTGCTCGCCTCGCTGAAGCCGAACAGAAGAATGCAGATCTCACGGCGCGGATGGGACGGATCATAGTAGCAGAAGGAATCGACCGACCAATGGTTGATACCTATAACCTGGCGGAGAACGAGATTCAGAACTGGTTGGCACCTGCAGTTCCCGCCCAGGCATTTGAGCTGAAGCCCCACTTCCTTAGTCTGCTTCCGAAGTTCAACGGAAACCTTAATGAAGAACCATACACTTTCCTCCGTGACTTCGAGTTGGTGTGCAACAATCTTAGCCATCCCAATGTTGGCCAAGATTATATTCGGCTGAAGGCCACCCCTTTTGCCCTAGGTGATAAGGCTGCTCATTGTCTGAAAAACTTAGGGGTGGTATGTACTACCTGGATGCAGTTCAAGGACCTTTTCTTGAAGAAGTTCTACCCTCTCAGTAGAACTAATCAGATGAGAACAAAGATCGCCAGCTTCGCTCAAGGACTCAGCGAACCGTTCCATGAGGCTTGGGACAGATTCAATGACCTAGTACAGAAATGCCCCTGCCACGACATTTCAAAGGCGATCTTAGTCCAGACCTTGATCTATGGTTTAACCCCAGAGATGCAGGGGTTAGTCAGCGCCGCCTGTGGAGGAAGCTATCTGAACAAGAACGAGCACGCTGTATGGAAGATCTTAGAACAGATGGCAGAAACCGGCAGGTCACAGGCCACAAGGGCCTATCAGTTGTCTCCCTCAATCTTATCCAATGAGACAACTAGAAGGACTGTTGCAGATCTAACTGAGGACCTCATCCCCATCATAGGGATGATAGCCGACAAGCTTACCATGGTTGAGCAGATCCACAAGAGAGTCGCGGAGATGGAGTCTCTTTCGAGCCTTCCCAAGAAAGTGGAGGAACTCTCTGAAAAGGTAGCTAAGATCAAGCTACCCGCCCCTTCTGCACCACCTGTACCTGTACATCGAGTCCATCTTGTACAGGAACAGGCACCGGGGTTGTTGGACATGTGAGCCTACGACGAGCCATTATGCAATAAATGTTATTGCGAATATCATTCCCTGATCTGAAATGAAGAATAAATAATTTGCATAATAGGTCCCTCTGTACAATTAGGGTTATGTACCATGGATGTCTTAATAATCATACAGCTGTTGATTCAAATCATAGAGGCTGGTGCTTGGATGAATATCTAAAGAGTTAGATTGAGGACTCATCAAGCACCGTCAAATGATTGTTAAGATGTGATCTCCAGCCTGAGTAGGAGATGGCAATCCTTTCTCACATAGGCTGATATCTGACCGACCTCTTGATGCAGGTCCTCTGCATAGGAATAGAGATTCGGAGGTGTCAGATTAGTTAGGTCAAAGAGTTGACTTAACGAGATCAAGATAACCTAAGTCCTATGTTGAATGCTGTCACAGCATAGGCACGCATCCTCTGACCGGAGACAGATGTATTGCTATATGTCTGAGTATGTACATTTGACAGACCAATAGGTTGATGACCTAACCAAGGTCTATACACCGGCGCGTTGGTGTGCATATAAGGGCATATGAGTAATACGATCTCTCAAAGGGATCATACAGGTTCACTACTGAACCGGAAGACATGAGCTCACTCATGAGATATTGGGAAGAATCAAATTCCGTGCACGGTCGTCTTGCTTTGGAAGCTTGACTGAATTTGTAGGTTTGATATATACTTTTGGAAAGTATATGATCAAGACCTAGGTATGATATATGCTTTTGGAAAGTATATGATCGATACCAAATCCCAATGATCAAATGAGAAACTTAGTGATCAAACCCTGAAGAAGACAGTGTAAAATTGATCTTGATCTTCGGGTTGACCATGGGTCTTCCAGTATGCAGGATGTACAGGTATTGGGAATACCTGAAGGGTGATGTGATCATAAACGATTGTATATCCATGACGCTTCCATTCCGAGGGAGTGATGAAACAGGTCTGGATTTTAGTGACTCCTTTCAGTAGAGAAGCAATCCGATCTTAGTCCAAGTATTGGACATTGGTCTGAATGAGATTCAGATCCAATGAGAAGATTGGATTTGCGGTCTTGATTTAATCAAGCATCTGTGGGAGGTCCGTAAGATCTGGATTTGAGATGAGATCTCAACATCCAAGTCACTATACGTGGAACAATACAATCGCCCTGTCCTTATCTCCAAGTATCTGCGGAGAAAGCACATTATTCTTGAAAGGGTTCAAGAATAATTCTTTTGATGAAATATCCAAGCAAGGACTTGATGATTAAATGTGATTTAATTATCAAGCTTAAATATGAATATGATTCATATTGTGAAAATGATTATCTAAGATAATTAAATGAGATTTAATTATCAAAGATTAAGAGAATGTGGATAGCACTATCCATGATATATGTGTGTTATAAATATGATTTATAATATACATATAATAAGAGAGAGAATTTATGTAAATAGCATTTGTTAATTAATAATGTGGATTGGATTCACATTTGTTAATTAATTGGAAATGCAATTTACTAACTAGTTTGGGTTGTGAATATGATTCACATAATATTCAATGGCATGATTGAAATATTCACAAATTAATTTAGAATTATTTTTGTGAATATTTTTTGTGATTAATTAAGGAATAATTAAATAAATAAAATGGAGCAATAACCACCTTCATAGGTGGTGTCACCCATGAATGGTTCATGGGTGACGCCCCCCCTTTTTAGGAGGGTGGTTGGCTCCATTACATTTATCATATTATCTCTTAGTTAATTAATGTTTAAATTGATGTTGTTGTTTTTAACCAACAACAAATCATGGCCATTGATTTATCATGGACCAAGCATAGCCCTTGGATCCATGTGTCCCATGGATTGAGATCCATTGGATCCTAAACTAGTATATAAGGAGGGCTAGGGTAGCCTCTCCAAGGTACAACATTAAGAGTTGTGCAAGGTTACAACTCTCTCTCTCTCTCTCTCTCTCTCTTTCTCATTCTCGCCCTCTCTCTTTCTCTTCTCCATCAAGTGGCCGTCCACTTTATGTTGAGAAAGGAGAGACTCTCGGCTTTCGCCTTCGACGACTCGTAGATCTCCATCTTCTTTGGAGTTTCTTGCTCTAAAGGAAGACGACGGATTTCGTTTGACGAAATCGGGGGAGCCATCGCTTGGATCTTCATCGAGGATTGCGGGAAGGAACGTGACTCATCATCACGCCCGCAAGTGCGTTCTTCGTGGATCGGACTTAAGATAGGAGGATCTCTACTTTGGGATCTCGCGATCACAACCACGCTTCAAGAGGTATTCCTTGTACTTTGTGGTTTGATGAAACGATCCGAGAAGTGTTCTCGTGATCATGTGGTTTCATCTTTAAAGTTAAAATTTTTAATTTCCGCTGCATCTAGCAACTACTGCGACTAGTTGCTCCGATTGCATACGATGTGATCGACACGCTTCCGTGATGCGCTTAAGGATTCTCAATATCCTTCAAGTGGTATCAGAGCCAGGTTGAATAAGGTTTTGGATATGATCCATAGACCTTAGACGATTTGGTTCTTGAAAGGGTTGCGAAATTTTTTACTGCATTTCAATTTTCGCACCTCTGTAAAATTGAATTTTTCGGCTCTGTTTAAAATGTTTAAACACGAAATTTTCAATTGTATTTTGTTCCCCATTAAACAAGGAAACCATAGGACTTGAGTTTACTAAATTTGGACTTTATTTGCTCAAGATATGGCTTTTTGAATATGACTATATTCACTGTTGCGGGAACTGCGGATTTGAACGTAATTAATGAGATGATTACGGTTCTAATCCGCCTTGAAATGCGTGAATTATCACTTGGGTTCTTTAATAAATCAAATAGGCAATCTTTGGAAACTGAGTTTGCATTTTTTGGATTTAAATTGATCAAGATAAGTTAATTTTAGTGATTGGGGGTCACTGCTGGAAATTAACATTTTTGATCTTGAACCTTGTGATATGTCATTCAATTATCATGATGAAAATTAATTGTTAATTTTCTGGAATAATTAATGATAAATATTTGTGAAATATTTAAAGAAATAATTATTTCATTGAATGACACTTGCCTAAACCACAATGATGAGATATTAGATCTTGATCATTGGTTCATCAACAAACATTGCTTTCATGAAAACTATAGTTTATCCTACAATAGTTGTAGGACAACTTTTACATGAAAAACCCTTTTGCTTGAATAGGATTGGGGATTTGTCTAGCAAATCTCCTTATAATCAAAAATGTTTTGATTTATATTATATGGTATAATTTCGGTTGAAAGACCGATGAACATCTCAAAGTACATGATGGTCTATCTGGTATTATCCTTTCCCGAGGCGGATGTGGTGCCTAGTCGGAGAGCATTGGGGTCGCGGGTTGCAACGTATGTGGTCCGTCCCACTCTCGTCGGTACTGGCCATGACAGCGGGTTGGGACTGTATAATACCGGAGACAGACAATGTGTATTTTTCTAATTATTAAAATTCGAATAATACGTATTTTGAGATAATACCTACTATTCAAGTAAAAGACATGTTTGTTGATTGATGATTGGATTGATGATTAATTTAATGTGATTAAATTAATTATATCCAATAAACACTCTATTATGAATAGATGTGTATTTCCCTTGGAAGAATTAATTATGTGAATATGATTCACGATAATTAATTACAAAATTTGAATACGAGGTGGAGGATCACATAAGTGACATCCATGGTCTCCCGTCAAGGCGAAGGGTTCCGTCGCCAGGGATTGTATGTAGGAGACGCCTGTCCGAAGTGACAGATCCTATATGCAAGCGCATCTGGATCGGGCTCTTTGCTTCTCGAAAGAGTAAGGTCGTATGCGTAGTGACCCCAATATCGAGTCCTCATATTATTGGGGCGATATTGGATTGCGCATAGCGAGTTCTAATCCTGTTGACGGTTGGTTCAATTAGCAACGGGTCAACATCATCTTAGGGGTGGTGGGCCCGGGTATTAAAGACCGAATTGGGAAATGCAAGTTGGACTTGCAAGGCGGAATGTGTTCCCGCTTCTTTTTATCCGAGTTGTAGGTTCTCATATTATTGGGATGCAATAAAGATAGGAAAGGAGATCCCAGATCTTGCTAGAGATATAATGGTAAGAATATCTCTTACATTGAAAGTGATTAAGGGAATGAACTTTCAGTGTTGACAAGGCAAGACAACTTTGATATAAAAATTCCTAAATCAAAGTAAAACATGTATATATAATATATATACCCTTATGCAAATTTCTTATTTCAGATAATCCTTCATTAAACCCACTCAATGTTATACTCAATGATAACCAGTAAAAATATCTTGGATTGGACTCATGATCCAGATATTGTACTTGCAATTGGACACATAATGTATGTGGTTGCAGTGTGCAAGTCCCCTCAACATAATGAGGAAGGGCAATTAAATAAGACAATAAGACATCACCTTAGGGTTTGTATGTCTCTGTAGTCTTGATCCTTCATCGAGTGTACTTTGGAAGTGAGATGTCGATGGTGATCGTAATTGTCGAATAATCCTTATAAAATAAAAGAAGATATTTTGGCATACAAATGTGCTCTAGACATTTAATCATGAATGACATGGTTCTCTGCATTATGCAGAATGGTGGCTCGAAAGAGATGATGTATTCAAAATGTTTGAATACCTACCTGAACTTAAGTCTCTAAGAGTTAAGATGTATGTAGATATGATGAGTGTCATCATTCTACTATCTATACTCTAGTCATTCATGAAGCTTCATAATATTCATATTGTATGAATTTAATGAAGCATGTATAAATGTTGAAATGCTCTTACATTGAATTCTTTTGAATTTAACATAAGAGATCCTTAGTCTTAAGCAATGGTTGTTTATAGATTAAGAGAGTGCAGTGGAAGCATGGGCCGGACCCGAGTAAGAAGGAAAGTCAAAGAGTTGACTTACTTCTGTGACTTCCATATGACATCCAAAGAGTTGGATGAATGCCAATACTGCAATATGTTGATGTGTTGATAGTATGACTATCAAGTCTGTCTAAAATCCTTAATGAAGGACTCAGATAGAGCATCAGAATAATCTACATATAATCATTGACTCTGACTTTATTATTTCATAAGATAAAGTCTGACAATTGTATCCCAATCTTCTAATGACATTTGCAATTGGTTGCATATATATTAGAAGATTAGAAATTTGATCTTAAGGTTTAGTAGTCATCTACATGGATATTGCTGTAATTGTTGCAACAGTCTCTGTTGGATAGATGGACTTCATATTCTCAGTGGGAGAGCCCTTAGTCTTAGAGAATGTCTCTATGATCTAGATATTAGAATACCCCATTGTTTGTTTCTAAATGTTGGAAATAAACATGAATTCTGAGATTGAACTATCATAAAGAGTTATGATGGAAATATTTCAGATAGTAATCTAGCATCTAGTGGACTCCACAAAATTAGAAAATTAATGAATGGTTCATTAAGATTTCTAATACTGAAAATCAAACCTTATAAGATCAATAGGAGGATGAAGATCATTTGACAATGATCTGGCATCAAGTCTTGGACATGTGTCTGATGATTTGATCAATAGACTAGTAAGATATGAAACTTTAGAATGTCTAAAATTTCAAATCTTACATACTTATTGTATTCAAAGTAAAATGTCCAATACACCCTTCTTTGGGAATGGTGTTAGATGTCAAGATATTCAGGATCTCATACATATTGATGTATGTGGATCATCTATATCATAGTGAACATTATGGATATGTGATATCTATTGATGATTAAGTATGATATGAGATTTCTTCTCTTCACCTGAGAAACCTTTGAAATGTTCAAAGATTTCACAATTTTGGTTTAGAACCAAAGTTTGGAGAAAGATGAAAGAATACCTTATGGAGATATGAATATCATTTCTATCTCACTCCTCCTGATAAACCTGAACTCAATAGAGTTGTAGGGAGATACAATTGGATCATGTGTGACATGATTTGATCAATGATGAATTTTAGCATAATTATCCTCTTAGTTTCCTGGTATATATGTGTGGTAGAGACTACAATATATATCGTTAATAAGGTTCCATGGATGTAAGCTGGAATCTAGCACTTGAGAGTGCTACTTCATTAGGAAAATAAAGGATGGTATTGGATACCTACTTTATGACCTTGAGATTCTTAAAAGATATCATTTCTGAGAATGTGATTCTTAGTAGATTGAGACTCTCTTGAGAATCAAGATGAAAATGAAGTAAAGGAACTCATTTAATCTTGAGAAGATAATGAGGCTCCTGAAATAGGAAACTAAAAGGACAATTAAAGATGAAACATTAATACCTCTTCAAATGAGTTTGAAGATGTATTTCATGTGTCAGTTAAGTCTGACAATGATCGGATTTCATGTGATGAAGCTCCTGAGGATCATGACATGGAAAGATGGATATTAGCAATAAAGTCTAGAGTAGACTTCATATACAAGTGTTGTATATGGACCCTAGAGGATCCACCTATAAGGGTTTGACCCATTAAGGTGTAAATGGATCTTCAAGAGAAAGGGAACCTGATGAGAAGGTAGAGACCTTCAAAGCTCGGTTCGTAGCCATAAGCTACACATCGGAAGAGAAGACATTGCTTGCAAAGAGACTTGCTCTTCGGTAACCATGCTTAAACTCATCAGAATATTGCTAACCTTAGCTACACAACTTGACTATTGCATCTTCAGGATGTAATTCAAGATTGCATTCCTCTAAGAATACCTCTCTGAGGATATTCACATGAAGTAGCCCCAGGGCTTCATGGTTGAGGAAAGTAAGGTGTGAAAGCTAAAGAAATCCATCTATGGACTCAAATAAGCTTCTTGTTGTTGGAACATAAGATTTGATGAAATCATAAGTGTTATGATTTCAGATAGAATCTTGATGTACCATGAGAAGCTTAGTGGGAGTGCCATTGTGTTCATCGTGCTAAATGTAGATAATATCCTAATCATTTGGAATGATATAAGGATGATAATAAGTGTTTTATGATCTGGCTATTCCATATCTTGAGATATGATCTCAAGAATACCTCTTAGATCTTAGTTCTGAAGTTGTTCAGAAGCAAAGAAAAGAGGGTATTGGGACTGTCACATTTGTAGTACACCTTGGACATATTCCATTCTTGGAAATTCCAAGAAAGGCTTCCTTCCCTTGAGATTTGGTACTGACCTATCTAAAGGGATAGCACCTCAAAGAGTTGAGGAAGTGAATGCTAGAACTGCTTGCACCCGTGCATCAGTTACGAGAAGCTAAGTGTATGCTTGATGTGTACAAAAGCCAGATATCTGCCATGCAGTGGGAGTAGCAAAGTGTTGCTAATCCTACTATGGAGAGAAAACACTTGATTGCAGTAATAACGATATCTTCAAATATGACAAGGCTTTAGAGATGGTGATCTCTGAGTCTTATCTTTTAGAGCTTAATACTTTATAGATAGAGATCTAAAAGGTCTTAACTGTGGATACCTTGAGAGATAGTGATCTCCCGGAATAAGGTTATTCTAACAAGGATTATGGAAATACTGGTTATAATAGTTATTGAGCAATAGTGTCAAGGACACTATAACTGCTTTGACTAGATTGAGTATTGGTTGCATTAGATGCAACATTCGCATTGGATGCGAGCACCGTTACCAAGGGATATGCAAGTGCCGTAAAAGGACTTGGCATAGTCTTTTGGGAACAGAGTGACTGATCAGCTTACCTAGCTATTTCTAAATAGCCTATGATTGTCACATGAGTGTGAGTTTAAATGATTAGCCCATTAATGGCTCTTTGGGCTAGTGGGAGATTGTTGGACATGTGAGCCCACAGCGAGCCATTATGCAATAAATGTTATTGCGAATATCATTCCCTGATCTGAAATGAAGAATAAATAATTTGCATAATAGGTCCCTCTGTACAATTAGGGTTATGTACCATGGCTGTCTTAATAATCATACAGCTGTTGATTCAAATCATAGAGGCTGGTGCTTGGATGAATATCTAAAGAGTTAGATTGAGGACTCATCAAGCACCGTCAAATGATTGTTAAGATGTGATCTCCAGCCTGAGTAGGAGATGGCAATCCTTTCTCACATAGGCTGATATCTGACCGACCTCTTCATGCAGGTCCTCTGCATAGGAATAGAGATTCGGAGGTGTCAGATTAGTTAGGTCAAAGAGTTGACTTAACGAGATCAAGATAACCTAAGTCCTATGTTGAATGCTGTCACAACATAGGCACGCATCCTCTGACCGGAGACAGATGTATTGTTATATGTCTGAGTATGTACATTTGACAGACCAATAGGTTGATGACCTAACCAAGGTCTATACACCGGCGCGTTGGTGTGCATATAAGGGCATATGAGTAATACGATCTCTCAAAGGGATCATACAGGTTCACTACTGAACCGGAAGACATGAGCTCACTCATGAGATATTGGGAAGAATCAAATTCCGTGCACGGTCGTCTTGCTTTGGAAGCTTGACTGAATTTGTAGGTTTGATATATACTTTTGGAAAGTATATGATCAAGACCTAGGTATGATATATGCTTTTGGAAAGTATATGATCGATACCAAATCCCAATGATCAAATGAGAAACTTAGTGATCAAACCCTGAAGAAGACAGTGTAAAATTGATCTTGATCTTCGGGTTGACCATGGGTCTTCCAATATGCAGGATGTACAGGTATTGGGAATACCTGAAGGGTGATGTGATCATAAACGATTGTATATCCATGACGCTTCCATTCCGAGGGAGTGATGAAACAGGTCTGGATTTTAGTGACTCCTTTCAGTAGAGAAGCAATCCGATCTTAGTCCAAGTATTGGACATTGGTCTGAATGAGATTCAGATCCAATGAGAAGATTGGATTTGCGGTCTTGATTTAATCAAGCATCTGTGGGAGGTCCGTAAGATCTGGATTTGAGATGAGATCTCAACATCCAAGTCACTATACGTGGAACAATACAATCGTCCTGTCCTTATCTCCAAGTATCTGCGGAGAAAGCACATTATTCTTGAAAGGGTTCAAGAATAATTCTTTTGATGAAATATCCAAGCAAGGACTTGATGATTAAATGTGATTTAATTATCAAGCTTAAATATGAATATGATTCATATTGTGAAAATGATTATCTAAGATAATTAAATGAGAATTAATTATCAAAGATTAAGAGAATGTGGATAGCACTATCCATGATATATGTGTGTTATAAATATGATTTATAATATACATATAATAAGAGAGAGAATTTATGTAAATAGCATTTGTTAATTAATAATGTGGATTGGATTCACATTTGTTAATTAATTGGAAATGCAATTTACTAACTAGTTTGGGTTGTGAATATGATTCACATAATATTCAATGGCATGATTGAAATATTCACAAATTAATTTAGAATTATTTTTGTGAATATTTTTTGTGATTAATTAAGGAATAATTAAATAAATAAAATGGAGCAATAACCACCTTCATAGGTGGCGTCACCCATGAATGGTTCATGGGTGACGCCCCCCCTTTTTAGGAGGGTGGTTGGCTCCATTACATTTATCATATTATCTCTTAGTTAATTAATGTTTAAATTGATGTTGTTGTTTTTTAACCAACAACAAATCATGGCCATTGATTTATCATGGACCAAGAATAGCCCTTGGATCCATGTGTCCCATGGATTGAGATCCATTGGATCCTAAACTAGTATATAAGGAGGGCTAGGGTAGCCTCTCCAAGGTACAACATAAGAGTTGTGCAAGGTTACAACTCTCTCTCTCTCTCTCTTTCTCATTCTCGCCCTCTCTCTTTCTCTTCTCCATCAAGTGGCCGTCCACTTTATGTTGAGAAAGGAGAGACTCTCGGCTTTCACCTTCGACGACTCGTAGATCTCCATCTTCTTTGGAGTTTCTTGCTCTAAAGAAAGACGACAGATTTTTGTTTGACGAAATCGGGGGAGCCATCGCTTGGATCTTCATCGAGGATTGCGGGAAGGAACGTGACTCATCATCACGCCCGCAAGTGCGTTCTTCGTGGATCGGACTTAAGATAGGAGGATCTCTACTTTGGGATCTCGCGATCACAACCCACGCTTCAAGAGGTATTCCTTGTACTTTGTGGTTTGATGAAACGATCCGAGAAGTGTTCTCGTGATCATGTGGTTTCATCTTTAAAGTTAAAATTTTTAATTTCCGCTGCATCTAGCAACTAGTGCGACTAGTTGCTCCGATTGCATACGATGCGATCGACACGCTTCCGTGATGCGCTTAAGGATTCTCAATATCCTTCAGGGGTCTCAGAGCAGCTGGGATCAGACTTATACCCAGCCGAACCATCATGCACTCCCACCAGTGGAAACGGAATACGAGGAGCCTCCGCCTGTATACGAGATTAATGGGCTTTGGTATAGCCGTGACCCGCTAGTCCGGTAAATCGAGATGGGGAAGGATCAGGCACACCGCCCAACCCCAGTTTACCAAGAGACCAGGCCCGTCACAGTCCCGCAATACCAGTCCAGGCCAGAACAGGGGTACCAGCCGCAGCAGCGCACCTACCAGCAGGGGTCAGCACCGTCTCATCAGCAGCAGTATCGGCACGGCCAGCAAGGCCAGTACAGGACCGCATTCACTCAGCAGCCAGCCCAGCCCACCGAATTGGAGTCCCTGACCTTGGCGATCCAGACCCTGTCTGATAGGGTCCAGCAAATGCAGAATGACTATCTGGACATGAGAACCGACATCAATCGGGTCTCTCGTGCCCAGGACCAACAAATGGCGCCAAGG
Source organism: Ottelia alismoides (assembly GCA_037367405.1). Taxonomy (NCBI): domain Eukaryota; kingdom Viridiplantae; phylum Streptophyta; class Magnoliopsida; order Alismatales; family Hydrocharitaceae; genus Ottelia; species Ottelia alismoides. The sequence goes on along the minus strand of JAZKJV010005717.1, from coordinate 21,381 downwards.
ACCCTAATTCCCGCACAGGTTCAGGCCAACCCAAATAGCATACACCAGGTCCAGAACCGACCTAGAGATCAGGTATATTATTTAGATAATTACTTATCTGAACATGAGATCCTTTCGTACGATAATGTCAATCATATGTCCCTCAAGAGTGGAAGGATCGTGACCATACCTGATCGGGCAAGGGTGCAGAAGGAAGGAGCCTCCGAGAATCTACCTGAGGAGAATTCGGAGGAAGAAGAGGAGGAGCATCACCACCACCATCCCCAGCAGAAGAAGAGGACATCTGAGTCCTCGAAGCAGCATTCCCGCATCCACGTAGAGTCAGACGACACCGATGAGCCCGCACCTCCATCTGAGGAGGATCGTCCAGAAGAAGCGGAAGAAGCGTCACCGGTTTCGCCTCAGCATTTTCTTTTTGGTCAGAGTCCAAGTCCGAGTCTGTATCAGAGTCAGAGTCATGTTAAGAACTCAGTTCCAGCAGTTAATGAGAATATTTCAGTTCCAGAACCTGAGTTGGAGTCAATAATCCCTTTCCCCCGAGCTCTCAAGGGTGGAAAGAAGAAAATCAAAAAAAATCCAAAAAGATGACCCTGAGATGGCTGAATTTCGCAATAAACACATCAAGGTCACAATCCCTTTTGACAAGTTCGTGGAAATGACCCCTGCATTCCAAAAATACCTTAAGGTGAGATGCACACCTACTAGGGTTAGCAAGAAGACCAAAAGCCGTGTTGAGAAACACGTTTTATCAGTAGCCATGACTTGTGCAATAAAAAACTCGTTTCCTCGGAAACGAAGAGACATGGGTGCACACTATGTAGTGAGTCATGTTGATGACATCGCGTTTGCACGCACTCTCCTGGACAATGGTTCCTCGATCAACTTAATGCCTACAGCCCTTTATGAGCGGCTTAATCTCGGACCTCTTAGGAAATCTAGAGCTATTCTGCAGTTTGCTGACAAATCCACTAAGAGATCCCAAGGAGAGTTAAGGAACATTGTGATCAAAGTCGAGGGGCAAGAATACATGGTGGACTTCACTGTCCTGGATATGGAAACCCCTCGTAATTGGCGAGATTCCCAGATCATTTTAGGTAGGCCCTTCCTCAGAACAGCGGGGGCCTTATTTGATTATAAGAATGGGAAGATTCAGTTCCAAACTCCCGGCGAAGATGAGGAACTTGAGATGAAGCAGACGAGATGGCAGAGACCGGACTCCGAATCCAGCACCGAGTACTCTTCTACCGGAACAGACTGTGAGCATGTAGACGTAGTTGGGCCATGGAGACAAAACCCAGCCAGCATCGATGTGTCCATCTCCTTTGAAGATGATCCAGTGCATGAGTCAGTCTGCGAGATCCTCAGGAACGAGTACAGCTCTGAACCTGCATCGCCCTACATCTTCGATGACGTAGAGGCCCAGTTGGGTTTGTCAGTCCTTACATCCTTAGGACAATCGGAAGATGAGGATGACGAGTCGGACGAGGCGTTTGCCGATTGTATGGAAACCTTTGACGATCCGACTCCAGAGCCGCGCTTGGTGACAGCTATTACAGAACATGATCCAGCCACTTCCAACACCGAACCAGATCAGATTGAGCCAGATTTCTTAGACGATCACACTATTCCTGAGCTCAAACCTCTACCCACAACCCTGAAATATGCCTTCCTTGCGGGCCAAGACAAGAAATTTCCGGTCATTATCAATTCGCAATTGACCGAGGAGCAGGAATCTCGCTTGCTAGAGATCCTGGAGAAGAACCGCAAGGCAATAGGCTGGAGCATTTCCGATCTCCACGGGATAAATCCCGCTCTGTGTTCGCACCATATTTACTTGGAGAACGAAGCCAAACCCTCTCGTGAATTCCAACGCCGGTTGAATCCAAATTTACGAGAGGTTGTGAAAAAAGAGATAGAAAAATTGTGCGACGCGGGTTTCATTTACCCAATCTCCGACTCTAAGTGGGTGGCCCCAATCCATGTTGTCCCAAAAAAGTCGGGAATTCAGACGACCACCAACGAGGATGGAGAGGAGATCGTGACGATAGTACCCACGTCGTGGCGCGTCTGTGTGGATTACAGACGCTTGAATGCCGCAACGAAGAAGGATCATTTCCCCCTACCTTTCATTGATCAGATCCTAGAAAGATTAGCGGGGAAAGAATTCTTCTGCTTCCTTGATGGGTTCTCGAGCTACAATCAAGTAGCCATAGCTCCGGAGGACCAGGAAAAGACCACGTTTACATGCCCCTTTGGTACCTATGCTTTCAGGCGCATGCCTTTTGGGCTATGCAATGCTCCAGGTACTTTTCAAAGATGCATGATTGCTGTATTCGCCGAAATGGTCGGCGAATTCCTGGAAGTCTTCATGGATGACTTCTCGGTCCACGGCGATTCTTTTGATTACTGTCTTAGGAATCTGGACCGAGTCCTCAAAAGATGTTGTGAGGTTAATCTGGTGCTCTCCTGGGAGAAAAGTCACTTCATGGTGACGGAGGGCATAGTGTTGGGGCATGTCATCTCCAAGAGAGGAATGGAGGTTGACCCTGCCAAGGTGGACGTGATCAGACGACTCCAGCCACCAACCAACGTAAGGCAGTTGCGGTCGTTCCTCGGGCATGTCGGATTTTATCGAAGATTTATCAAGGATTTTTCTAAGATTGCCCGACCGCTAACTGAGCTTTTAGGCAAAGACACGGAGTTTATTGTAGATCACAAATGTCTTGAGGCCTTTAAGCTGTTACAAGGAATGATCATGGACGCACCCATCTTACAAGCCCCAGATTGGTCTCTACCTTTTGAGATCATGACGGACGCCTCAGATTATGCTGTTGGGGCTGTATTGGGACAAAGAAGAGACGGTGTCCCGTTCGCAATTCACTACGAAAGCAAAGTGCTTGATTCTGCTCAGCGTAACTATACAGTTACAGAAAAGGAAATGCTTGCGGTAGTGTTTGCCTTGGACAAATTCAGATCTCACTTAATCGGATCCAAGGTAACCGTGTTCACAGACCACATGGCACTACGATACATGATGGAGAAGAAGGACGCGAAGGCGCGTCTTCTTCGTTGGATTTACTTATCCAGGAGTTTGATTTGGACATCCGTGATAAACCTGGAAAGAAGAACGTAGTGTCCGATCATCTTTCTCGTCTCGAAGATCTTAATACTTCCGAGGTTTCCCCGATTCGAGACTCCTTCCCTGACGAGTCGATTTTTGTTATCGACTCACTCCCATGGTACGCCAACATCGTGAACTATCTTGTCTCCAAGAAAGTTCCCGAGGATTGGCCCAAGAGCCAAATCGACTGACTAAAGTCGGATGCTAGACACTACCATTGGGAGGATCCGATCATTTTCTTTGAAGGACCGGATTGTGTCTGGAGACGTTGTATTCCTCAGGAGGAATACCAGAGTGTCCTTTCTTTATGCCATAGCTTAGAGGCAGGAGGACACCACTCCGGGAAGAGGACCGCATGGAAGGTACTTCAATGTGGCTTCTACTGGCCGACTCTGTTTCGCGATGCCACCGCCTTCGCGAAGTCGTGCCCAGTTTGCCAGAGAATGGGAGGAACAGTTGGTTCCAAGGATGAGATGCCAATGCAGCCGGTCATCATTTGTGATGTCTTTGACGCCTGGGGCATCGATTTCATGGGCCCATTCCCTGCCAGCCACGGGTTCGAATATATCCTTCTGGCGGTAGACTATCTGTCCAGATGGGTGGAGGCTATCCCAACCCGAGCTGCAGACAGCAGGATTGTCTGTAAATTCATCAGAGAGAACATAATCTCTAGGTTCGGGATCCCCAAAATGATGATATCAGATGGGGGTAGCCATTTTTTGAATCGGGAGGTGAAGAAACTCCTGAAGGACTACGGCATCGAACACCGTGTCGCGAGTCCTTACCACCCACAAACCAATGGTATGGCTGAGGTGTCGAATAGGGAGGTGAAAACCATATTGCAAAAGCTTGTCCGCCCGGACAGGAAGGACTGGTCTCAGATCTTAGATCAAGTCCTCTGGGCGTATAGGACGGCTTACAAGACACCGTTAGGCACCTCCCCATTCCGAATGGTATTCGGAAAGCCGTGCCATTTGCCCGCAGAGTTAGTGCACAAATCAGAATGGGCAATAAAGAAGGTCAACTAGAACACACACCTGGGTCAGAAACAGAGAGACATGGATCTGAATGAGCTTGTGGAAGTCAGAAACCGTGCATACGACAACAGTTTGGTGTACAAGGACAAGGTGAAGCATTGGCATGATAGATATATCAGACGAAAGACCTTTGTTCCTGGACAGAAGGTATAGTTGTTCAATGCTAGGCTGAAGATTTTCCAAGGCAAGTTAAAGTCTAAGTGGACGGGACCGTTTTTCGTCCGTACGGTGCATGATAGTGGATGTGTTGAGATCTCAGATCTCGCAGATGATGCACCGACATTCCTAGTAAATGGGAAGCTATTGAAGCACTTCGTTGAATCCAATGAACAGTTAGTCCAGGTGGAGGAGATTGTATTCATGCGCGAGACAGATACAGCAGATACACCTCAAGCCGCGTATGAAACCTTGCAGCAATAAACTCTAGCCATCAGCAGCATCTTCGAAAGATTCAGACCGACTCATATGTATATATCATTCTTCCTGTATATCCTATCCTTTACCCCCACGATTCTAGTAACCCATTCCATCCCCACATCATCGAGCCATTATCTTGGACTATACTTAGGATGACCAGATCCTAAGTATAGGGGGAAGGGCTCACCCGAGTCGATTCACTGTACATCCTCCAGATCACATTGGTCCTCATACTCATTTCCTACTGATACTTAGGCTGACCTGAGCCTAAGTATAGGGGGGACCGATTCCCGCATTGATACTCATCCATTTCCCATCTTTTCCTCGTCCGCCCCATTTCTGATCTTCTTCTACACTTAGGCTGCCAGAGCCTAAGTATAGGGGGGCAAGATGACTTCTGTACTTTTTGTTAATTTTGGCTCTCCCACGCTTAGCACGAGCGATGTCTTTTTCCTCGTTCTTCGTGCTCTGAGGACATAGCACACGCTAAGTATAGGGGGCGTGTATATATTACATATATACTTTACCCATAGCTCGTACTTTCGCATATTTTTGTATATATCTTACAATAATTACGGGTGGGTAAAAATCGAAAATATATATATATATATATATATTAAATAATGAAAAGAGGCTTCTTATTTACTCATGCATATTATATCTGCATCCAAGAAAAAGAAAAAGAGTCTTGCATTTTCATAGCATGACATCTCATCTCATCTGCATACTTTGCATATGCAAAGTGAAAAGCTAGTGGGTTCTGGACCAAGTTATGAGCAGATATTAAGGATGGAAATGATTTGACCTTAATCCACCTAATTTCAGAGGAACCTTATAGGAACTGGAAGTTAAGATTTTTCAGGTCAGGTGACTTAATTCTTTAAGTCTGCAGGTCTATGTTCATATGTCATCTTGACAAGCCTGAGTAGAGCACTTAACAACACACACATGACTCTTAGAGATAATGACTTGACGTGCACCAGCACTTTACACATGGCTCTCTACGGATGAGGTGATGAGGAGGCAGTTTCCTTTAGCTTGGGGTAGCATATGAGGGTAGTACTTCTAGGCGGAACCTCTCTTCTTCTTCTAGTGAAGGAAGTGCGTCTCAACTTGGCCTAGTGGTGATGAAGGCTAAAGACAGGAGCAGTGGGTTGCAATAAAGCTTCAAAAGAGGGATAGTCTACTGGCTCAAGAGGAAATTTCTTGTATATATGCTGCACCATGTAGATATGTTGTACAGAGAATTTTTGGAAAAAAAAAAGAACTCCAAAAAAAGTGGTGGGTCGGATTGAAAATTTAATAACCCCACCGGAGTGTACGTAGTCAAGAAAAGCAAAAGCTTATGGTCACCATGTTACATCTCATGAAGCTTGCAGCGGGAGACTTAGCTACACTGGCTGAGCTTCCAAAAGTCTATACTTCTTCCCCCTCTTCTTGAGCCGGTTGAACTTGAACTTAGAAGGGAATACCCCGCTTCTCGAGGAAAGAGTTGCTAGACCGAGGCATTAGAGTTACCAGGTTGGGGGAGGTTGTTTCTTTGTTACTTCTGAGGTGGGGAGTCATCTATCACTTACACTGCATGAAAAGATTCATGGTCATTAGAGTTTGTGTATGTAGATTTGTTCTGATTAGGTGAGTTGAGGAGTCTAGAATAGAAGACTTGTGGAACTTGGAGTCTGTTAAGTCTTAAACTCAGATCCCAATAAGGTTCCGACACATGATTAATCCAAAGGTCGAGGCAAGCTCTATTTTTAACTTTTGTTCATGACCTTGGTATGGAACCCAATCTCATTTCACTCTTGCATTTCATTTAGTTGCTCGGGGACGAGCAAGGTTTAAGTATAGGGGGTTGATGAATCTGTGCTTCATCACTCCAAAAGTCAAAAATAGAGCCTTGTTCCCGAGAAAATAGAGGCATATTTCCCCTTATATTGCATAAATAGCATTCATGCATATATTCATAACTCACGCAGTTTAGCAGCTCATTTGCATTTAAATAAGAAGCCAAAAATCCCCTTTGTAAAATAGCCAATAAAGCCTGAGAACCCCTGTACATTAGAATGCAAATAAAGCCCCCATGCAAACTCCGAATTAGGTCTACTTACTCTTAGAATACTACACATTAAAAGACCTTTAAAATGAGACTAATTTCATTGAAGTTGGAGCTTGTATGAGAAAGATGGGTTTTTGGGCCACTTTGTATACTATCTATGTATATCTATGTATCCTTGTATTTATGTATCATATTTGACCTCATCTCCGTCTTTGGTCAACATGAAACTTGTAGATCTCATCGAGATCTACAACTTTCATGTTTTGAGTTTTTCCAAATTCGGTCCCCTCTTCTCTCTACAAGTGTATTTTTCTCCACCGCTGACACCCCCACGACGTCACCCACTCGTCCCTCTCCCTCGCCGTTTACCTCACGCTCCACCACTTCCACCAGAGTCACCCCACGTCGACCACCAACCTCGCCTCGTCACCAGCCAACCCATCACCTTCACCTTACAAATACGTCGTCACTGGCAACGTTCACCCCTATCCGCCACTCCAGAGAGCTTCCCTGAGCTCCGACCTACCAATTGGTGACAGCAATTCGTTGAATCGTTGAGCGAAGAAGGGGATTCGACTCCGGCGAGATCCACGGCCGCCACCGCCGTGCTACAGCCTCCATCCGCGAGCTGCGCGAGCTCAGGCCACCTACCGACCTTCGAGCGACGACCTGGAGCTCAAACCTGAGCTCCATTTTCCAGGTAGATCCCTCCATCCATCGTCCGATCTTTCTCTTATTTTTCTCCGATTTCTCCGACTTTATTCGCCGCCACCGGCCACCTTCTCGCTTCCAATCCACCTCGACGAGCTTCGCGTCGAAGCTCCCATCCTCGTTGTCCCATCTACACACTCCGACGATGCCTCTCGCACTATTCCGACCAACAGCTCCGCCATTTGGCCGGAGCTCATCTCTAGCGCACCTCCTTCTCACCGTAGGCCTCGCCGACCATCTACATCTCTCCACGAGCACTCGCATGCCTCGGTTATCTCTTCTAACCCCCTGCAGGTACTTGGCTTCTCACTGAACGGAAGCTCGCCGGAGACGCCATCGAGCTTCATCGACATAGACACCGGTGCACTCTCCGACGCTCCTGAGACCACCATCATCTCCTCCTCCACGCCGCGAAGCTTCAGGGCTATCTCCAACAAATCGGAGAGCTTCAGCACCTCGAGGAAGGACGGGCGGAGCTACAGCCCGACCGCCGGAGCCCCGCCTTCTCCTCTGCAGGAGGCGGAGGGCCGTCGAGGAAGAAGAGCAGCTGCCGTTCGATCGATCGAACAGCTCTCACATCGCCACGTCGCTCGCCACCAGACTCGCCTTTGACCGTAGGATCATCACCGATCCCACACCTGGGAGAACGCCACGCGTCTACATCTCCAACCTTTGGATCGATCTTGATCCAAAGGCCCGCAGCCCGCCACGTCGACGAAGACCGAGCCTCGACCGCAAGCCTAGGCTCGGACAACCCGAGCCGACTCCGAACCTCGCTCCGAGCCACCGCAGCCCTCCGAGCCTAGGCCGCCCACGTGAGGAGCACGTGCGTCCTGGGGAAATTGCACAGAAGCCCCTGGAGCTTTCCAAAATTACAAAGAGGTCCCTGTGAAGCAAACCCACGTGAGGAGCACGTGTCCTGTGGAGAATTTGCACAAGAGTCCCCCTCATTATAGGTAATTGCATTTTAGTCCCTGTCTGCATATTTGCTTATTGTAATTTTAATTTCCTGTATTGCATTTACACCCCTGTGTTTGCACGCATCCCTAGATTGCATTTTACATCATTTTGAAATTCTAAAAATTGCATTTTGTTGGAAATTTTGTCCTCTGTCTATTGGTCCACGTGTCATCTTTTTGTAAGTTCATTTGAATTATTAATGAATTAATTGGTGAATTGTTGACATATTTTGCCCAGTGACACCTTTTGATTTATAGTTAATTCGTTGTGTTTCCAAAATTCATCAAAAATTCACAGTAGCTTAAGGACATCATTTTTAACATACCATAAAAATTGCATAGCATTTGCACGCATATCGAGGCCTAAATAAATTGTTGAGTGATTTTCTTAGATTAATTTTAATTAATTCATTTCACAGTGAAATTAAGTTCTGTTAATTTTTCTAGGTCTCTTATCATTAGAGCCACCTAGGATAATTTTAGTTCTTGGAAAAATTGTGGTTTGATATTTATTAAAAATTAAGTACTGAAAATCACCCTGTCTGTTCATTTAATTCACAGTAGATTTATTTAGTGTCGAAAAATTCCAAAACAAAATTAGTGTAGGTCATTTTCATCACCATTAATCATCTGGTTAATTTTCATAACTTTTAGACTTCATTTGATACCATAATTAAATTGAACATCAAATTGGCCCGCATTGTTTCCATAAGTCTGCATAAAAAAATTAAAAAGAAAAAAATTACTCCTTGAAAATCACTCACTTGGATCCTCTCTTAAATTCACCTAAGGAGACAGATGCCTCCCTGAGATCGACCTTGGACTCCACCAAGTAAAAAAAATTGCCGCTTAAAATTAACTTCACATTAATCGATAAGTGGTTTTTGATTAACCCCTCGTATCCGACTACAACAAATCACTTTAATTAATTTGGACATTAAATTGACCGAATTAACATAGGGTGCGGGAGCGACATCAATACCTCCTATCTCAAGTCTGATCCGTCGGAGGAGACGCTTGCGAGCACGACGATGAATCATGTGCTTCTTGCAATCCAAGTCGATGATCCAAGCAATGGATCTCATGATCTTGTCTCATGAGATTGAATGCCTTCTTCATGTGCGAGATGCACCAAAGAAGATGGAGATTGGAGTATTGTCGAAGTGGCAGCACAACGGTGATATCTTGATGAAGAGAGCCTTCTCCCTAGGAGAAGAGTGGACGACCACTCTTATAGAGAGAGAGAAGGGTTGGCATGAGTAATGAGAGAGAGAGAGACATTGTTGGAATTGTGTTAAATCAAAGGGCAAGGAGTGCCTCTTCTTTTATAGGGATTTGGGAGTCCATAGGTCCCAATGCATGGTTAATACCAAATCAACGGTTGAGGATTTGTGTTTAATCCAACGACCATGATTTGTCTTGTTAAAAACAACAACAATTGATTTAATTTAAACTAATATATTGATAAATCAATATAATTAATTTCAAAATTAAATCATTTAATCTTGGAGATAATGATGGAACAGATTGACTCATCCCTTAAAAGGGGGGGTGGCCACCAAGCCACATGGCACAATGTAGCAGTCCACCCTCTATGACTTGGGATGAGTCAATCTCATACCAAGTTATGAAATTACATTTCTCATGTAATTTCCATGATCATATCACAATGATAATTCACAATTATCTTGTGAAGATTGCAATCATACCATTGGAATTATGTGAATTACATTCAACCCAAAGCAAAATGTAATCATATTTTCAAATAATCATCCAATGTGAATCCAATTCACATCAATAATTAACCAACAAATATAATCACAATTAGTTTCTCTTTTATATATCATAAATCACATTTATATTATATACGAATAATGGGATAATACTATCCACGTTATTCATATCCATAATAATTTAATCACACTTAATTATATTGGATAATCATTGTCATGCATCCAAATAATATGAATCGAATTTACATTATTCATGATAATGAAATCATATTTATTTATCCATTTCTCAATGCTTGGATATAATTTCAACAATGGAATTATTCCTGAACTCTTTCAAGAATAATGTGCTTTCTCCACAGATACTTGGATATAAGGACATGGCAATTGTACTTTCCACGTACAGTGACTTGGATATTGAGATCACATCTCAAATACAGATCCCATGGACCTATCATAGATGCATGATTAAATGAAGATTGCAAATCTAATCTTCTTATTGCATCTGAATCTCATTTAGATCAATGTCCAACACTTCGACCAAGATCAGATTGCTTCTCTACTGAGAGGAATCACTGAAATCCAAACATGTTTCATCACTCCCTCGGAATGGAAGTGTCATGGTTATACAATCGTTTATGATCACATCATCATAAGGTATTCCTAATAACTTTAAATCCTGCATATTGGAAGACCTACGATAAACCCGAAGATATAGATCAATTTTACACTGTTATCTTCAGAGTTTCATCATCAAGTTTCTCATTCTTGGTCATTGGGAGTTGGTATCGATAATATTCTTTACCAAAGCATATATCATATCTTCAAATTCTTGTCATGCTTCCAAATCACGATGACCATGCATGGAATTGATCGGTCTCGATACCTCATGAGTAAGCTCATGTCTTCTGGTTCACAAGTGGGCATGTATGATCCCTTTGAGAGATCGTATTACTTATATGCCCTCATATACACACCATCTCGCCGGTATATAGACCTTGGTTAGGTCATCAACCTATTGGTCTACCAAATGTATATACTCAGACATATAGCAACACATCTATCTCCGGTCAGAGGATGTGTGCCTATATCGTGACAGTATACGATATAGGACTTTGATTATCTCAATCTCTTTAAGTCAATCCTTTGACCTAACTAATCTGGCACCTTCAAATCTCTATTCCCATGTAGAGGACCTACATCGAGAGTTCATTCAAATATCAACCTAATGAGAAGGATTTCAATTTCCTACTCAGGCCGAAGATTATCTCTTAATAATCATTTAACGGTTCTTGATGAGTCCTCAATCTAAATCCTTAGATATTCATCCAAGCACCATCCTCTATGATTCAATTATTAAATCAACAGCTGTATGATTACTAAGATGGCCATGGTATATAATCCTAATTATAAAGAGGGACCTTATAGTAAATTTATTCATTTAATCTCAGAAACGGAGTGGAAAAAAATCGATAACATTTATTGATAAATCAAACATTACAATAACATTTATTGTAAGAATGCTTCACCTTGGGATCACATGGCTAACAATCTCCCACTAGCTCTCAAAATGATTCAGGTACAATCCATAAACCCATACTCATTACATGCAGATCAAAAACCTTCTGTGTCAGAGGTTTGGTAAGGGAATCAAAAACATTGTTGGCAGGGGCCACCTTGGTAATGATGATGTTACCACGCTTTTGAATCTCCCGAATGATGTGGTATTTCCTTTCCACGCGCTTGCTCTTTTGATGAAATCTGGGTTCCTTTTCTTGGGCAATGACTACATGTTATCGCAAAGTAACAGGATGGGAGTATCAAAGTAAACTACGCCAACTTCTACGATGAACTTGCGCAACCACACCGCCTCCTTTGAAGCATCCAATGTAGTAATGTATTCAGCTTATGTTGTTGAATCTGTTGAGTGTCCTGCTTCTTGCTTCTCCAGCTCACATCACCATCGTTCAACAGGAACACAAACCATGATGTCGACTTTCGATCATCTATGTCTGACTAGAAGTCTGAATTTTTGTATCTCAAGACTTGGAAATCACCATCTCCATATACCAAGATGTAATCTTGCATGCGTCTTAGATACTTGAAAATGTTCTTTACCGCATTCCAGTGTTGTTCTCCATAGCAGGATTGGTAACAACTTACCACTACCACTACATGGAAGATATCTGGGCTCATACACATCATGGCATACATTAAGCTTCCTACAGCTGATGCATAGGGGCATCCAGCCATGACCTTCTTTTCCTCAACACTATGAGGAGTCATTCCTTTAGATGGGTGAATACCATGTCTTAAGGAGAGGAAACCTTTCTTGGAACTATCCATACTGAAATGTTCAAAAAAAAATTAATGTGCCCATATTGTGATAATCCCAATATCTTCTTTTCTCGATTTTTGAATAGCTTCATACCTAAGATGTAAGAGGATTCTCCAAGATATTTCATCTCGAAGGTATGGGATAACCAAATCTTAACAATGATCATCATCCATGTATCATTCTCAATGATAAGGATATCATCTACATAAAGCACGATGAACACAATGGTGATCCCACTAGGCTTCTTGTACACACAAGGTTCATAAGGATTCTGCACAGAATCATAACTCTTTATGGTTTCATAAAATATGTTGTTCCAGCTACGAGAAGCTTGTTTGATCCCATCAAATAGATTTCTTCAGCTTGCTTACTTTACCTTCCTCGATTATAAATCCCTGAGGCTACTCCATATAGATATTCTCCTCGAGGTATCCATTGAGGAAAGTTGTCGTGACGTCCATCTACCAAATGTCGTAGTTAAGAAATGCATCTATATCTAGCCATATCCTGATGGACTTAAGCATAGCCATAGGATAGAATGCCTCATCATAGTCAATGCCTTCTCTCTATGTGTAGCCTTTGGCTACGAGCCGTGCCTTGAAAGTCTCTAGTTTCCCATTAGATCCCCTCTTTATCTTGAAGATCCATTTACACCCAATGAGTTTTACCCATTCAAGTGGATCCTCTAGGGTCCTCACACCATTATTATGCATGGAGTCAATCTTTGATTTCATTTCTAGCATCCATCTATCCATGTCATGATCCACAAGTGCTTCATAAAATGAAGAAGGATCATTGTCATTCTCACCTGACACATGGAATCCATACCTTTCAGGTTGTGAAACCACCCTCAAACTCCTTCGAAGAGGTATGGGTGTTTCATCTTTATTTATATCTTCAGTTTCTTGTTTAGTAAGCTTAGAATCCTCAAGGGACTCAATGAGTTCTTCTACTTCATTTTTGTCTTGACTTTTAAGGAAGTCATCCTCTAGAAATTTCACATCTCTAGAGACAAAAACCTTCTAGGTCTCAGGGTCATAAAGCTGGTATCCAATACCATCTTTAACATACCCAATGAAGTAACACTCACGAGAGCAAAATTCTTTCTTGCTTGCATCCACATTCTTCGCATAGACCAAGCAATCCTATACCCTCAAGTGTTGAACACTAGACTTGGTTCCATACCACAGCTCATGAGGAATCTTAGGCACAGATTTGCTAGGAATCTTATTTAGGATATATACTGCAGTATCTACTGCATTTCCCCATAAACAAAGAGGTAAATGTGCTTCGCTCATCATTGATCGAACCTTGTCCATGATGGTTATGTGTTAGTAAAATCAACTTTGCTCAAATGGAACGTGACCAGAAAGTTGTTGAAAGACTTAGGGAGCGATATCAGAATGAAATCAGCCTGCATGTATGATTCCATGAAGGCTTCCAGGTTTCCAGTTCAGAGAGGTACCCAAACATTTTGAGTACATCTTCTCTGACAAAAGTCCTCTCCTGTATCGTGCAACGAATAAGCTCTTTCATTACATTATAATAATGTGTGTGGTTTACGGCACCGAACATTTCTTTCAGATTCAACATGATCTCTTACCAAATGTTTATCTCCACATGCTCCTTTTGAAGCACATTGTGAACCCATCATGTAACATCTTGCCAAATTTTGATCTTCATCATATTTTTCATTATATGAGATTTCTTCTGAAGTCTGTGGGTCCGTGCACTTGTCCTTTGTCAGCACATAAGATACGCACTCAATAGATAGGACAAGATCTAAATTTCAGATCCAATCTGAATAATTTGGTCCGGTCAACTAATTGACCTACAAGAGCCTGCTAAGTGGGTTCATGGACTTCATTTTCTTAAATTTAAAATGCACTATATTAGAACATATGATAATAATATATTCAATTGTATTCTTTGATTAAGGAATTTTTGATCAAATTAGTCTTGCCTTTTCAACTTTGAAAGTTCATTACCTTAATTACTTTCAAAGCAAGATATATACTTACCACTATGTTTCTAGCAAGAATCTGGATCTCCTCTTTACCTTTGTCACATCCCAATAATATGAGAACTTGCAACTTGGATAAAAAGAAGCAGGAACATATTCCGCCTTGAAAGTCCAACTCGTATTTCCCAATTCTGTCTTTAATACCCGGGTCCACCACCCCTAAGTTGATGTTGACATGTCGTTAATTTAACCAACTATCTACAAGAATACAACTCATTATACGCAATCCAATATGGACCCAATAATATGAGGACTCCATACTGGGGTCACTACACATGCATCCTTACTCTTTCGAGAAGCAAAGAGCATGATCCAAATACGCTTGTATGCAGGAGCTGTCACATCTGACAGATGTCTCCTACATACAATCTCTGGCAACGGAACCCTTAGCCTTGACGGGAGACCATGGATGTCACTCATGTGATCCTCCACCTCATATTTAAATTTTAATTAATTATCATGAATCACATTCACATATTTAATTCTTCTAAGGAAAATATATATCTATTTATAATAGAGTATTTTAATTGGATATAATCAATTTAATTGCATTAAATCAATTATCAATCCAATTCAATCAACAAACTTGATTGTTACTTGAATGGATGGTATAATATTAAAGTACGTAGTATTCGATTTTTAATAATTAGAAATACATCGTGAGTTCTCCAGCATTATCCAATTCCTACCCATTGTCGTGGCCAGTACCGACAGAAGTGGGACAGGATGCACACGGTGCAACTTCCTACCACAGTGCTCCCCAACTAGACACCATATCCACCTCAGGAAAGGATAATACCAAATAAATCACTTTAAACTTGAGATGATAATCGGTTTTTCAGCCGAAGTTATACCTTATAGTAATAATCAAAACTATTTTGATTATAAGGAAATTTGCTAAACAAATTCCCAATCCTATTCATGCAAGTTTGTATGTCATGTAACCAATTTGTGATATAGATCGTATCTAATCAAATTATTGGTTAAGGAAATATCATTTGAGTAAATAATTATTACCAAATATTTCTAAAATATTTATCCATAATTATTCTAGAAAATTAACCATTAAATTTCTTAATTGACAATCACAAGGTTCTTGATTAGGAATGTAATTTTTAGTTCTGACCCTCACTCACTAAAATTATCATACCTCAATCAATTTAAATCCAAATTAAGCAAAGTAAGTATCCAAAGTTTGCTAATTTGATTTAAAATAGGAATTTAAGTACACATTTCCCGTAATTTCTAAATAGTAACTGATCCTTTAAATTACATCCAGATTTGCTATCCTCAAAACTGTGGATATATATTCATTAAAAGCATCATAACTTGAGTTATTGAATTCCAAATCATGCAAATTCAAATCCCACAGTTTCCTTAATTAAAGGGTAATATTATCCATATGATAATTTTGTGTTTAAATATTTTAAACAGGTATGGAAAATAATCAAAAAGGGATGCAAAATGAAATGCGATAAAACTTTCGCAAGCCCTAACAAACCCAAGTCTCATTAGGTTTATGGATCGTATCCAAAACCTCCAACCTAAGGATCTGATACCACTTGTATAATTATGGGATAATCCTCAAGCACATCATAGAAGCATGTGAATCGTATCGTATACGATCGAGAGCAACTAGTCACACTAGTTTCTCGATGCAGTGGAATTTTAAAATTTCTAAATGGATGAAACCACGTGATCCAAAACCACATAATTGTAAAGGAATAACTCTTATAGCATTATTGCAATCAAGCCTCTATGAGAAGAGGCCTCCTGTCTCAAGTACGAGCCGTCAAAGGAGACGTTTGCAAGAGCGGGGATGAATCATGTGCTTCTCGCAATCCAAGTCGATGATCCAAGTAATGGATCTCCTGATCTCGTCTCACGAGATCGAACACCTTCTTCACATGCAAGATGCACCAAAGAAGATGGAGATTAGAGAGTCATCGAAGCAGCAACACAATGGTGATGCATCAACGAAGAAAGCCTTCTCCCCATGAGAAGAGCGGACGACCACTCTTGTAGAGAGAGGGGTTGGTGTGAGTTGTGTGTGAGAGAGAGAGAGAGAGACATTGTCAGAATTGTGCTAAATTGAAGAGAAAGGGTGCCTCTTCTTTTATAGGGTTTGGGAGTCCATGGATCCCAATCCATAGTTAACACCAAATCAGCGGTTGAGGTTGATTTGTGTTTAATCCAACGACCATGAGTTGTGTTGTTAAAAACAACAACAATTGATTTAATTTAAATTAATATAATGATAAATTAAAAAAATTAATTTCACAATTAAATCATTTAATATTGAAGATAATGGTGGAAGAGATTGACTTATCCCTTAAAAAAGGGGGGACGGCCACCAAGCTACATGGCACAATGTGGTCGTCCACCCTCTTTGAATTGGGATGAGTCAATATCATTCCAAGGAATGAGATTAAATTATCTCATGTAATTTCCAAGATTACCTTACAATGATAATTCACAATTATCTTGTAAAGATTGCAATTATTCCATTAGAATTATGTTAATCACATTTACAATCCAACATAAAATATAATCATTTTTTCAATTAATCATCCAATGTGAATACAATTCACAATAAATAATTAATCAACAAATATAAATCACAATTAGTCTCTCTTTTATATATCATAAATCACATTTATAATATATATGAATAATTGGATAATAATATCCACATTATTAATATCCATAATAATTAAATTACATTTAATTATATTGGATAATCATTCTCATGCATCCAAATAATATGAATCAAATTCACATTATTCATGATAATTAAATCACATTTAATTGTCCATTTCTCAATGCTTGGATATAATTTCAACAACGGAATTATTCCTGAACTCTTTCAACGACAAGGTGCTTTCTTCACAGATACTTGGAGATAAGGACAGGGTGATTGTACATTCCACGTATAGTGACATGGATATTGAGATCACATCTCAAATACATATCCCATGGACCTCCCATAGATGCTTGATTAAATCAAGACCGCAAATCTAATCTTCTTATTCCATCTAAATCTCATTCAGATCAATGTCCAACACTTGGACCAAGATCAAATTGCTTCTCTACTGAGAGGAGTCACTTAAATCCAGACATGTTTCATCACTCCCTCAGAATGGAAGCATCATGGTTATACAATTGTTTATGATCACATCACCCTCAGCTATTCCTAATACTTACATCCTACATACCGGAAGACCTATGATAAACCCGAAGATATAGATCAATTTTACATTGTCATCTTCATAGTTTCATCATCAAGTTTCTCATTCTTGGTCATTGGGAGTTGGTATGGATCATATGCTTTCCCAAAGCATATATCACACCTTCAAATTCTTGTCATGCTTCCAAAGCACGACAACTATGCATGGAATTGATCGATCCAAATACCTCATGAGTGAACTCATGCCTTCTGGTTCACAAGTGAACATGTATAATCCCTTTGAGGAATCGTATTACTCATATGCCCTCATATGCACACCAGTTCGTCAGTATATAGACCGTGGTTAGGTCATCAACCTATTGGTCTGCAAATGTACATACTCAACATATAGAAACACATCTGTCTCCGGTCATAAGATGTGTGCCTATATCATTACAATATATGATATAGGACTTTGATTATCTCGATCTCATTAAGTCAACCCTTTGACAAAACTAATTTGAACCTTCGAATCTCTATTCCCATGCAGAGGACCTGCATTAAGAGGTTGGTCAGATATCATCCTAATGAGAAGGATAGCCATGTCCTACTCAGGCTGGAGATCATCTCTTAGTAATCATTTGATAGTGCTTGATGATTCCTTAATCTAACTCCTTAGATATTCATCCCAGCACCAACCTCTATGATTCAATTATTGAATCAACAAATGTATGATTACTAAGATGGCCATGATACATAATCCTAGTTGTACAGAGGGACCTTATAATGCATTCATTCATTTAATCTCAGAAAGGAAGTGAAAAGAATCAATAACTTTTATTGATAAATCAAATATTACAATAACATGTATTGTAAGAATGGTTCACCTTGGGATCACATGGCTAACACACCACTCTAGCTGGTATTCAATTTCATAGTGGTGTGATTGGGATACCTCTTGCATTGCAGATAGAGTTCACACCTAGATCCTAATATAGAGTTCATTTCTTTAGATTCATACCTAGAGATAGCTCCTCAGGGAAAAGGAAAAGGACGTCAGTAGCCCCATCCAATGCAGGGCCAAATGCCTGATCAGAATCAAGTGAATGCTCAGTTACTTGCTTCCATCCCAAGCCATCCAACAACAGCTAACTAAGTAGGCATTAGTGCATACCACATTCAAAGACATGATGAATGACATGAGGAACATACCAAGAGAAGGAGGAGGAGAGGATGGCATGCACCGTGATGACCAAGAAGAAAAGGGGGCAAGGAATTTTAATCCTAAACCTACATTGAAAGAAACTTATAATCATGGAGACAACCAAATGACCAAGTAGATTCGCATTCCATTAGTGCATGCTCACTTTGAGCTCAAACCTCAGTTCCTTTCTCTTATGCTCACTTTCCATGGGAATACTAATGAGGAACCATACATTTAGCTATAGCAGTTCTCTCATATCTTCCGAACCATGCACTACCCTAACATCCCATTATGTGTAGTCAAGATGACCGCATTCCCCTTTAGTCTCCAAGATAAGACAATGTATTTCGTTAACAATTTGGGAAATGTCATGATGACTTGAGAGTAACTTAAGTCTGCATTCCTTCACAAGTTCTATACTCTCGGTTGACTCAACCAGATGAGAGCCTGGACTAACAACTTATCCCATGTCACCACGAGTCAATTCATGAAGCATGGGAGTGATTCACAAACCTGCAGGAGAAATGCCCAACCAAGATATAACGAAGACCAGCTTGGTCCAAGTTTGGATGTCTGAATGTTGAAAGTCAAAGATTAGTTGATGATGCATGTGGGGGATCCCACTTCAACAAGGATTAAGATATAATCTGGTAGATTTTGACGAAATGGTTGAGCGAAAGGCCACCCTTTCTTCATCCTATGAGTATCAGGGGAAATCCCAGATCCTCCGCAAGCCAGACCACATGGCAGCATCCCAAGAGGCAGAGAGAGTTGAGAGATCCAACCTCAGCATCACCAAGGACCATCTCTCCAAGGTTGATATCATCGAGAAGCAATAATAGGATCTCAAAAAGTTAGCCGTGATCAAACGAGGATCCCCAAATCTGGACAAATTGGATCAGATCACCAAGCAAATGCAGTTGCTGGTGAGTACCATCATTGCCTACCAGTTGGTGACTCCACTGCCCGAGACTCCCACAGAGAAGAAAGATGAGCAACCTACGCAGCATAAGCATCAACCCATTCTACAATAGCCGGCAGTCCAACACATGTACTACGTGCAGACTCCCGACCACGCACCGCAGCAGCAACAGCAATTGATGGTATACCAACCCTAATTCTAGTCTCATTATGATTAGTTCTCTCCTCCATCGCCTCTCATTCAAGAGGTGAATGGAATTTGGTCGAATGATATGCAACTGGCACGTCCAGGCAGACCTCGGCAGGGTTAGTGTGTAAATTCTCTCCCGTTACCTCAGCAAATCAATTAGGGATATTTGCCCAGTCTCAACAGCCCCAGTACCACCAATATTCACAATACCACAATAATTGGAGATAAAATAAGTAGTACTTGCAGTTTTTGTACTGCCAGCACCAGCAGCACCATTCCTACACAGTCGCATCTCACCAACAATATCCTCCTCCTTTATTAGCATCAATATCAACTTCTCCACCTCAATAACAGTATTAGCAGCACTCTTCTCAGCATTCGCACCATTAGTTGTAGCGTTGTTAGCACTATGAACCTTCCGAAGCAATTCCTGTGAACCCGAGCCTCGATTGTTTGGCCTAGTTACTAAAGATCCTATCAGAGATAACTCAAAAGCTGGATGACCTGACAACCAAGAAAACTCTAATTCTTGCCCAGGTTGAAGCCAACCCCAATAACTTCAAGCAAAAAGAGCAGGTAGAATGTGAAGTCTCATTTTACCTATAGAGCCAGATGATTATGATTTTATTTTGTCTAATGTTGTTACTCTTGGGAGCAGTAGGACCTTGCCTCTGTTTACCACTATCAGAAGGAGGAATAAAGCTTCATCTGGTGAATCTTCGTCTTCTGCATAGCCATGCCATCTATAGGTTCGAGTGAGGATGAAGAAGAAGGAGGAGCCATGCCATGTGCCTACTATAACCATATCTATCAAAAAGCACAAAAAATAGAAAATGATAAAAAAGAAGATCGCGGTCGAAGTGAAGCTGCGCCAACCATGGAGGAGCAATCTGCAACTGCCGATCCAACACCACCCGACGGAGCAGAGACTGTAAATTTTGGATGTCCACCCCCAGCTTTAGCATGTACACCTTTTTGTAGCCTGGTTGTGCAAAATATTGTGGATACGAATATTGATGTAAATAAGAACAATATTCCTGATTTCTGTAATGTACATATTCCTTTTCCTGATTCAATTGAAAAATGCAAAAATATTGCAAAAAGTACATTATCTGATACACGTGTTGTGGATATTCTTGAGAACTTGACTAATTATTACCTTTGCCTTAAAGCCATGGAATATATGCCTGCTGTGAAGAATGGCTTAAAAGAAGGGATGAACGAGAAAGAGTCAGTCAAATCGCAATAACATATGCTGTTGAGTTAAGAAGCATGTTTTTGCCATGTCTACCGTGACAACAATCATCAACCTCCCAGAAAAGAAGCTTGGCATAGGAGCTACCTTAATCAGATGTGAATTTTTGTCCAGGTCTTTGAGAGAACTCTGCTTGATAGTGGCTCTTCAATCAACCTCACGTTGTCTCACTACTCAGAGAATTTTGGTTGGGTCTGCTCAAACAGACACACATGATCCTTCATTTCACTGATTGATCAATCAAGTGACTCCA